>CM057351.1:52101823-53301823 GCA_030015575.1 Agapanthus africanus | reverse complement strand
ACACCAGCTCTGGGATCCGTTCCAACTCCACAATCTCCTCCACAAGCATTGGACTCAACCAATTTTAAAAACGCTCCATTTCCAAACCGGTTGAGGTCCAATAAACAAAATCCACAAATGGAGAAGATTCTGGAGTTGTTTAAGCAGGTTAACATCAACATTCCCTTTTTAGATGCTGTCCAACAAGTCCCGTCCTACGCGAAAATCTTAAAGGACTTGTGCACGAAAAAGAGGAAGTCTCAGGTACCCAAGAAAGTTTTCTTAGCTAGTGCTGTGAGTGATGCTCTTACCCAATGTTTACCGCAAAAACGGAAGGACCCTGGCTGTCCTATGATTTCTATTACCATTGGGGATAAGAACATCAACCGCGCACTATTAGATCTTGGTGCCAGTGTTAACCTGCTTCCGTACTCAGTATATGAGCAATTAGGTGTAGGAGAGCTGAAACCCACACACTGTACTCTCCAAATGGCCGACCGATCAATCACCCATCCTAGGGGTGAGCTAGAGGATGTGTTAATCAAGGTTGGGGACTTCATATTCCCCGTTGACTTCATTGTATTAGAAACACAGCCTGTATCTAACCCCCGGAATCAAATTCCGGTGATACTCGGTCGCCCATTCCTTGCAACCTCAAATGCTGTGATCAATTGTCATAATGGTTCGATGAACCTATCTTTTGGAAACATGACAATTGAACTCAACATTTTTAGGTTGGGGAATCAGCCCACCGAACCTAATGCTTATATACTAGACGTTTGCTCAATCCAGGAGATCACCCCAGAAGAGTGTGAATTCGAGGAGTTTTTGTTCGATCACGATAACCTTAACGCCATTAGTGCGTTCCTCTTCGAACCTGCTGCTGTTTCTGTGCCCGACAATGACTACGAGTGTTTCACTTTCTCGAACGTTCTTAGCCCCTCACCACCCGAGTTTGAATCCTTCGAATTTCCGGATGAGATACCTGAACCATCCAACTCGGTCGCTTACACTCGTTTCGAACCTTTGCTGGAATCCTTTGAGTTCGAGACCTTCTCACCAATCTTGCCTTCAATCATTTCATCTCCAATGCTCGAACTCAAGCCTTTGCCGTCTCACCTTAAGTACGCTTACTTGGGTGAGAACGCGACCCTCCCTGTTATCATCTCGGCTTCTCTAGCTCCAGAGCAAGAGAAAGCCCTTCTTGCGGTCTTGCACAGCAATAGGCAAGCTTTTGGCTGGTCAATGGCGGACATCAAGGGGATTAGTCCCCTGATCGTTGAACATCACATTCATCTGATGGATGATGCCAAACCAGCCAGGGATCCACAAAGGTGACTCAACCCAGTCATGAAGGAGGCTGTAAAAAAGGAAATCATAAAGTGTCTGGATAGTGGTATCATTTACCCTATCTCTGATAGCCAGTGGGTTAGCCCCATTCACGTTGTCCCCAAGAAATCAGGCATAACGGTCATCACTAATGAGGCGAACGAGTCAATCCTTACTCGCACCCAAACTGGGTGGCGAGTATGCATCGATTAGAGAAAACTCAACGCCGCAACGCGGAAGGACCACTTTCCACTACCTTTCATTGACCAAATGCTTGAACGATTGGCCGGACACGAGTACTACTGCTTTCTTGATGGCTACTTCGGCTATAATCAGATTCCCATCGCCGAAAAAGACCAGGACAAGACTACATTCTCTTGTCCTTTCGGTACGTTCGCATATCGTCGCATGCCCTTTGGGTTATGCAATGCGCCCGCTACCTTCCAGCGGTGTATGATGGGAATCTTCTCAGACATGGTGGAGAAATTCCTGGAGATCTTCATGGACGATTTCTCCATCTTCGTCAATTCCTTCAATGAGTGTCTGCTGCATCTCGACGCTGTCCTTACCCGATGTAAGGACAAGAACCTCACTTTGAATTGGGAGAAATGCCACTTCATGGTGCGCGAAGGTATTGTCTTAGAACATATCATCTCGCAAAATGGCATAGAGGTTGACAAAGCGAAGATTGAGGTCATTTCCAATCTCCCTCCTCCCAGATGCGTCAGAGACATCCGAGCCTTCCTTGGCCATGCCGGTTTCTATAGACGGTTCATCAAGGACTTTAGCAAGATTGCTAGGCCCTTGATTCTTTTGCTGGCCAAGGACACGCCATTCGACTTCAACTCGAGCTGTGTGACTGCGTTCGAGTCATTAAAAAGCTCACTCACTTCTGCTCCCATTCTTTCTTCACCTGAATGGACGCACCCATTTGAGATTATGTGCGATGCATCCGACTTTGCCATTGGTGCTGTCCTTGGACAACACATCAACAAGATGCCGCACGTAATCTATTATGCTAGCCGAACCCTGAACGACGCCCAACTTAATTATACAACAACTGAGAAGGAATTCTTGGCTGTTGTATTTGCTTTAGAAAAGTTCAGGACCTACCTCATCGGTTCTCCAGTCATTGTCTACACAGACCATTCTGCTCTGCGCCATCTTTTTGCGAAGAAAGATGCAAAATCTCGGCTAATACGTTGGATCCTCTTGCTTCAAGAGTTTAACCTTGTCATTAAGGATAAAAGAGGATGTGAAAACGTAGTCGCCGACCATCTCTCACGACTTCTTTCTTCGCCGTCGCCTCAACTTCCGATCAACGACGTTTTTCCGGATGAACAACTATTGACAGTATCTCGCGAACCCTGGTTCGCAGATATTGTGAACTATTTGGCCACGGGGTTACTGCCGACTGAATGGTCAAGTCAGGACAGATTTTGATTCTTATCCTAAGTAAAACACTTTTACTGGGACGAACCCTATCTGTTCAAGTACTGTCCCGACCAGATTATTCGTCGGTGTGTCCTTGACGATGAATTCAAGAGTGTGCTGTCATTTTGCCACGATCAAGCATGTGGCGGGCATTTTGGCCCCAGAAAGACAGCTGAGAAGATCTTGCAATGTGGTTTCTACTGGCTACAACTCTTCAAAGACGCTCATGACTATTGCAAGACTTGCTCCCAGTGCCAACACTTGGGCCAGATATCCCGGAGGAACGAGATGCCACTCCAACGAATCTTGGTTGTGGAGATTTTCGACGTTTGGGGGATAGATTTCATGGGGCCGTTTCCCAGCTCTTTCGGGAACTTGTACATCCTTCTCGCTGTTGATTACGTCTCTAAGTGGGTCGAGGCTATGCCCAGCCGGACTAACGACAACAAGGTTGTCGTTAGGTTTCTTAAAGAAAACATTTTCTCCCGGTTTTGGCACCCCCGAGCGATCATTAGCGACAATGGAACTCATTTCTGCAATAAGACTTTCGAGGCCTTGATGCGGAAATATTCCATTAATCATAAGCTATCTACGCCCTACCACCCCCAAACCTGTGGGCAGGCCGAAGTTTCAAATCGGCAAAATCAAGCAGATACTGGAGAAGACGGTTTCTAAGAACCGTAAGGATTGGTCGTTGAAACTCACTGATGCCCTTTGGGCATTTCGAACTGCTTATAAGACCGATCTTGGCATGTCTCCCTATCGGCTTGTATACGGAAAGGCTTGCCACCTCCCTGTCGAAATAGAGCATCGCGCATTTTGGGCGATAAAGGAGCTGAATCTGTCTCTCGAAGATGCGGGCAGCCATCGGAAGCTGCAGTTGAATGAATTAAGCGAGCTTCGGGATGAGGCTTACGATAACGCGGTTGTCATTAAGAACCGAACGAAGGTGTTCCACGATAAACACCTTTTGCGCAAAACTTTCGTACCTGGTCAACAGGTACTGCTTTACGTCACCCGGCTACACTTCCATCCAGGAAAGCTCAGATCTCGCTGGAAATGGCCGTATTTTGTGCGGAATGTGTATCCGCATGGCGCCGTGGATTTGGAGAATCCAAAGGACGGTTCATTTTTCAAAGTAAACGGACACCGACTTAAACCGTACCTTAGTGCCGAACCAACAGAGGAGCTCCTGGTCTTACAGGAGCCGGTTTACCCTGCATAATCTTCCTCTGCCTACCACCAAACTTCGGTTATCCAGTCAAGAACAGTGGACACTGTTCCAAATAAGTTTGGGGGTATGTATATACCATTTTGTATATATTTGTGGATATTCTTTTCCATTTTTGCTATTTTTCTTTAAAAACAAAAACAAAAAAAATTGTGTATATCTAACCGACAATTTTGACCCTTCAATGATCTCTTCATGCAACGACAGTGAGGACACTGTCCAGTTTATGTTTGGGGGTATGCTCGGTACGCATTTCTTGTAGGGTTCCTAGGCACTCTCAAGAGGTCTCACAAGGCATCAACCATGCCAATTTCAAATTTTATGGGTGCCGAGAAACCCTAATACGGATCGTTGACTAGAAGTTTAGGCGAAACAGTAAACTAGTTAACAACTTAACTAAAGGAGAGAGGCTACAACCTTTGTAGATCCGGTTCTCCACTTCCTTAGCTCCACGTAGGCGTCCTCTCTCTGTCCATCTCGAATCCCGAACTCAAACGTCGGCTTCATCGGAGAATAGGGCGGACTAGGTCGTCGGCTTCGTGCCGAAGATGATCTACGTCGAGGTTGCACAAGTTCAAGCTCCAACTTCACCAAGTTGTGAAACTTGTGAAGAAAACACCCAAAACAACTTGGCAAGAGGTAGAGGGTGAAGAAATAGGAGGTGGGTTCACTTTAGAATTGGATTTCTCTCACTTTAGCTCAAGTTGCCATTGATGGACCTTAAGCTTTTCTTGAAGAAGAAGATGATCAAGAAGAAAAAGAATATGATAAGTGTTATTTAAAAATGAAACTAATATGAATACTTATCATATCTTGACCATGGTCAAGTGTAGAGATTAAACTAAGGTTAGTTGGAATGGTTAGGGTTAAGGATGAGATAAGGATGGTGGACTTTGTCAAAGCTTCAAGAAGCTTCAACATAGAAACAAAATAAGCCACCATACTTATTAATATCCAAAATGAATAAATAAATAAATAATTAAGTAAATAATCAAAACCCTAACCATTCATATAACCATGGTTCAATCTTTACACAAACCCAAGTGAGCAAGTATCATCAAACATGATACAAACAAGTGCACAAAAATATATCATATATACAATGTGCATCAAGTGAGAAAAAATCCTTTTAAAATGAACCAATACTAGTTAATGCAAAGTAATATATCAAATATATAATTATACATTAAATCATTAAATCAACACTTGATTTAACGATCCGGTCATATCGCATATAACCGACTAGTATCCTATGTATCGGCTTATCGAATCAATCCTTGATTCGATATCTAGGTTATATCGCATATAACCAATCGATACATTCACCGCGAGAATGAAATACGGTATCACATACACACATAATTCTCTCTCCTGCACATATCTCATATGCGCTCCTATTTCGTTTCGCTTGAGCCAGGAAACCTCTGTGTAGGACTCTAAAGACTCGTCAATACGCCGGTAGCAGATGATGATCATATCAAGCACCCACAAGCCGCAAGCGGTCTGCTAAACGTAACGGCCACCCGGGTATTGAGCGATCAGAAGATCGACGAGCTAGCCCGCTCACACTCCTGTGAATCCAACCAGTAACACTTACCGTACAGTCCGGTCTGTTCGTCTGATATGTCGCATATCAAGTCTAGGGGTGGTATACGTCAGACCCCAATAACCGATAAGTCGTGCCGATGTAAGGCTCATAACGGGTCGAGAAACTACTGGTAACTCTTACCAGCAAATCTCTGATCAGCCCTGGCCAGGGACTTCCCTGCTACGGCCAATCGAGCACAGCGCAACATCAACCCCCAATACCGGGAGAGACGAAACCCCTCCTATCGCTCATTTCCTCCATGTGACTCGGGACTGCACCCAAAGACCACCGTTTTGCACCCCCTCATGGACGTGGTAAGGTGGAGATCAAAGCACTGTGGGAATCACACAAGACTCTATGACGATCTCGGGTCTACAGACTATCCTGTACAAGTGTCACCTGAGAACTGCCATCTGACGTGAGGTATAATACCATCTGGGAGTTCTCGGCGAGTCCGTCCAGTGTACCCAGTCTCCACTGAGCACCCGTATACCATCTCTGATGTCAAACACCAATGGATATGGGATCATCCATCGCCCATCTCATGGGTCGAGAAGCATATACGCTATTCTACTATGGTATATCGATGCCCCGTCTCGATACACCCACGACTACGGACCTTGAAGGATGTACTTATGGACTACCATGTCCCCACTAGTATGATCTGCATCATAGTTCAGGTAGTCAAGTACATATCCTAAGGGCTTTACCAACATGTAACTATAAGACAGTATAAAGAGACAAGTGTACATGTTAAGATAAAGAGTAACCAGATAGCATACTATCATGTCGAGCAAGAAAGTCATCTCTATATATGTCCAAGCATCCAATATAATATACATCATCTGTACAATACTGGCTTCTAGGGCATACATACAACTAACATTTCTAACCTTCGCATTCATATGTATATTTTGCATCTGCATACTAAAATCCATAAAATCCATAAAATTTTTCTAAAAACATAAAAACTTTTTCGTCAAGTTAGCTAGTGGGAAAACTCAGATTCAACATTTCGACGGTTTTGTTTGATAAGATAAGAATAACTAAATCTTATTTTTAGATTTTGAAAACCTGAAAGATAACTCTCATTTGAAGTTAACTATAGCTGATATACGTCTTTACATCACACTACACGTGTCGTGAGTTTTGGAAATTAGATGACAAGTCTTTTATGTCTAAAAACTTTTAAATGGATAAATGATTTTCTGAGGATCAAATAGGTTTGTTCTGAAATAAGTAATATCAAGAATAGTTTATGAAGTGAAGCGAATATGAAGGAATGTTATTGATACCTTAATTGGAACTAAGTCTGAAAAATAACCCATCTGGAACTTGATTGGAATGATTACACACCGAACCCACTAAACACGTCTTTTATCCAAAAAAATAATTGAACTGCCGGTTATATCTCCGTTCGTATTGAATCATCATGATTTTCACGCTAAATTGTCTTTTGTTTTTGGGCCTAGGTAACTTGAGTAATTAAGTCCGCTGGGGTGTCTCTACACCTAATGCCCTAAAGCCAACTGGTTTGGGTGCATTGGCCCAAAGCTCGTTAAGAATCCTAGAAGGTCCAGATTAAAACAAAGTCAAGCAAGTGATCTCTCCGAGTTAAAATTCCTAACGGTTCTTTGTGTGAGAATAATCTTGACAAAAGACAGGTTTTTATAAAAAATATTTCTAGCGGAGATATGAAGGTTTTATTCTATGATAAAGACTATTGCACGTTCACAGAGGTGTGTATGAAATGAAAACAAGAAAAAGGTGGAGTGAAAAATAAGACCTAGTTTCCTGTTAGGGAAGATAGAAATTCTGAAGTTGAAACTTTACTGGAAAACGAAACTTGAAAAATACTTAAATCTTTATAAAACTTATGTGATCCTTTTAAAATTTTTATCCGGACTTTATTATGTGACATGATGACTTTAATCGATCCTTCTGGAACTTAACGACACTATTTGCACTGTACGTAAAGACATATAAAATCTTAAGTTAAATAAGAAGCGAGGTGTGAAAAATAAAGGTTCAATAGTCTAGACTTAGGATAATAGAATTGTTATTTTCTGAAACAAAACTTTAGGGTTTGAATCATAGTTATTTTGCAAAACTAGCTTGACCGGATTTTATGGGTAGTATCTGCTGAAAACCCTCAGGAGACAACACTCCTCCTACTAGGGACACCTAGAGGTTTAAACGGCTTGTTGCACTGCTTAGTGCAATCGCGTTCCCTGCGAAAGTGAGGTTAGGAATTTTTTATGAATAAATTGGCTATGCTCGGGACGAGCAAATGATAAGTTTGGGGGTATTTGTTCATATCAGATTTTTGCATTTTTATACCGCCCAATTTTTATCACATTGCTTATCGGTAGGTACTCTTGAGCCGTGTTTGCTAGTCAATTGCAGGATACAGGTTCTCAGCTCTAAACAGTGAAATTCATGGAAAAGCACGACAAAATCCGGATTACTGCCAACCACAGATAAAACACGGGTCTCCGCTCTCTATCCGTATGTTGCCGCACACCAGTTTAAGGGACAAAATGGCAAATCAATGTCATTTTCATGCACAAAGCTCAATGGCAACACAAGATCTAAAATATCTACGCGGAGCTCAAGAAAAATCATGACAAAAGATCCACATTACATCACCTTTTGTTCTGCTGAAATTCTGGAAATATTGTGAAGAGATTCTGAGAAACAACATATACCACATTGAAGAGTACTAAAAAGAAGGGAAAACCACCAAATTTCATGGCTTAACTCCACTAAAGGGCCGCGGTTCCGCGGCATAAGCATGCTTAGGCCGCGGAACCGCGGCCGTACGGGCTCCTCAGTGGATGAGGTTTCAGGGGTATTTTGGACATTCTATATAGAGGCAGTTTGTTCCCTAGGTTTCCATTTCCCTGCCTATAAATAGTCCAGAACTTGCCAAAGCCAATGGTGCTTATTCTTGTATTTAGATTTTAGAATATATGTTGTTGTTCTTCTTCCTCTTCTCATCTCTTCTCCATTAAAATCTTGTAGTGAGCTTTTGTGAGTGAAGTGATGAATAAAGAGTTCTTTTTATTACCATGCCTATCTTGTTAAGATTGTTAATTATAATTGCTTGTATTTTTCATTTGCTAATCTAGTTGTTGTTATTTATGTTTGTTTCTTTCTTGTTCTCTTTTTCTTTATCCTTAAACAACAATGATGCTTAAGCTTGATCCTTGCCAAAGTGAGGTCTCAATTAGCTAGTTGTAATCTCCTAACCTCCTTCTTTCTACCTTCCTCCTTTTGTTGTATTTTCTTTTTCTTATAATGGGTGAGTAGTTTTCATACTTTTTAGGGTAGGATAAGGAAAGTTTGAGAGAAGGAAATCTCTCTCACTCTTTCCTTGCCCAACATCTTAATTCGGACTCCCGTTAATTGAACCACAATCCGCTCCCTACGGCACCCTATCCTACATGATAGCGGTGATTACTTAGTGAGACCGGTTGTGGTTGAATTAACCGGAGGTTAAGGCTAAGAACCAAGAACGGACGGACAAGCATCAAAAGGAAGAACTTAAGCGTTGGAAAGCCTAGCTTATACTCGCAAGTTCCTTCCTAGTCGTGCTAATCCCCGTTGTTGCCGATTACCGTAACACCGATATTAAGAGCGGCAACGAAAGAAGTGAGCGACTCCTAACTCAAACTAACCTAATCCTAACCCTAACAAGCTCCCTTTATAAATCATTTTAGCACATAGTTAATCTCAAAACAAAACCTGGACATTTGACTTAACTCGTTAAAGCACATAGAAAGAGATTCCCATCTCCCTGCGGACGACCCGTACTCAACCGGCTAGCTACAAGCGAAATCGTCTTGATTGCGGTAATTAACTAAGCACGCAAAAACTCTATCAATCACGACACATCAAAATCATGGCACCTGAGTGTCCAGCATCGATACTCGAAACATCATGAAACCCGTGTCCAGTATCGACACGTAAATCCTCATATATCTCGGGCTCCGTCTGCGGGATCGGCCCGCGGGCTCCGGCAGAACGGGTCAACCCATATCCATCTATCGACTCCGGTCGGTACCTCCCGGATAACCGCCGGGTCCAACCAATCACCGGTAGGTACTCGCCACCCTGCTAGGCTCATCGTCTACTCCACGAAAAACATTCTCGCCCCGGGGAACCATACCGGGTCCACTATGAACCCGTAAACGGATCATCCAACTTCTCGAATCGGGTTTCAAGCACACGTCTCAGAACCGAGAAAACTCATGGTGGACGCACTGAAATATCATATTAAGAGAAACCGGGTTTTTAAAACAACACATAATCTCTTTTAAAATGTCCACGGTTCTCAAATCCAGAAATCTCATGAAAACATCATATCTCAATGCGTATAAACATAAAGCATAATGTATGCGACATATGATAGAAATGTAAGCATATCCGTATAACATGCAACATGGAACAATGATATGCACTTATTAAGGGAGGACCGCTCTTTAAAATGAATCCAGTTTTAAAATATATTCTGCGGTTCCCAAATTCCTCCAAGTCAAATGCAATATCATATACAGGTGCATGCAACTATAGCAGACAATTCATGCAAGGTATCATATCAAAATGCAGCAATTCTACTGTGTAGTGACATGGCAATTATCGATGATGAAGTATGTGAGCCGGCAAGTAAGTGTGCGTGAAGCATACGCATCATTGATAATGGTGCTGGTGTCCTGATAGCATGGGTTTCATAATAACTGCAGAGATCACCAATAGCATGCAATGCGATACGAATAATAAGAATATGCGGAAAAATGAATACATAACGCAGCAATAAGAAATATGCTTTAGATATATGAGTCACACAGTTTTGGCTTTTGAAATAACACGAATCGTGGTGTTTAGAAAAATAGGGGCTACGGTGTTTTTAAGCAAAGGTACGTCTTTTGAAATATCCGTAGTATCCCATGGTATGTCTTTAAAATTCTCACGATTCGTTAGTTTTGGAAATAGGTATGACTCGGGTCCAGTCTAACATCTACTAGGTAAACTACAGGTCTAACTATTAAACCAATCGAAAGGGGTATGGAAACCACCTACATCTGAGTCGATGTATATATATATATATATATATATATATATAATAGTCGGTGATCTCGCCTCAATAGTACCACGTACGATACAATATATCATATGACATCCTCGAGTCAAGAGTGCGGATCTATCATCATAGTTAGCTCGTACGGTACATCCGTCGTGTTATTTATGTATATGCCCTAGAGGCCATTGTTGTACATATGATGTATATTATAATGGATGCTTGGATATATATAGAGAGGACTTTCTTGCTCGACATGATAGTATGCTATCTGGTTTCACTTTGTCTTAACATGTTGACTTGTATTACTTTACTGTCTTGCTCTCACATGTTGATAAAGCCCTTAGGATATGTACTCGACTACTAGGACTATGATGAAGATCATATTAGTGGGTCAGGGTAATCAAAGAGTACATCCTATAACTGTTCCTAGTCGAGGGAGTATCGAGACAGGGCATCGATACTCCAGAGTAGACTAGCGTATACGCATCTTGACCCATATGATGGGCGATGGATGATCCCATATCCATCGGTGTTTGACATCAAAGATGGTGTACGGGTGCTCAGTGGAGACTGGGTACACTGAACGGACTCGCCAAGAACTCCTGGATGGTATTATACCTATCGTCAGATAGCAGTTCTCCGGTGACACTGGTACAGGTTAGTCTGTAGACCCGAGATCGTCATAGAGTCTTGTGTGATTCCCACTGTGCTTTGATTTCCACCTTAACATGTCCAAGAGGGCGTGCAAAACGGTGACTTTTGGGTACAGTCCCGAATCACATGGAGGCAATGAGCGATAGGAGGGGTTTTGATTGGTAGAGTTTTAGTTAACCGCAATCAAGACGATTTCGCTTATAGCTAGCCGGTTGAGTACGGGTCGATCCACAGGGAGATGGTTGTATTTCCGTTAGAGTTTTAGACAAGTCAATAAAGAATGTGTATATGTTTGTTCAATTCTATCCTAAGTGTTATATGCAAGTATAAAGTTGTTAAGAAAAAGATACGAAATGTAAGCTAAGGAAATCCGCACTCAAAACCTTTGAGCCGAGTCTTGACCAATTGAAGCTAGAACAATCGGCAACAACGTGGATTAGGGTACTTAAGCACGGTATTCGTGGAATCCGGCTTATTTACCCTTGTCCTTCCGTTCTTGTCTCTTGCTTTCGTCTCCGGCCAAACCGAACGCAACCGGTCGCGGTTAGGACTCACCGTTACCTTGGTAGGGTAGGGTGCCTAACGGAGCGCTTGCGTAACATTTGGGCGAAGTTCAAAGGAAAATAACGGGAAAAGGAAATGAGCAAAGAAACATTAACTTACAATATTGTATTTATTCTTAACAACAACAATTACAAACATTCACAAAACGAACCAAAAAGAGCAAAAGAAAAGATAAACAAAGAAAAGAAAAGATTACAAGCAAGTAATTAAAAGTGCATGGAATTTAAGTGCATGAAAGTAAAGCAAGAAATGAAACTAGGAACCATAGAACCCAAAACAAGACATGGGTTCAATAACCAAATCTTAAACTTGCAAGCTCAATTAAGAGGTTGCAAGATCAAGAAAAGGCAAAGAACTCATGGAGAATGAAGCACAAAAGAGAGAACAAATGATACAACCCCTTGAGATCAATGACCAAAGCTTAAACTTGCAATCTCACTTAAGAGGTTGCAAGATCAAGTTAAGGTAGAGAGCTCATGGGGGAAGCTAAGCAAAAAAAGAATGATACACAATAACCCTCATCTTCATTTAACATCCACTCAAAAACTCTCACAACAATTTCATGAAGGAAAGAATGAAGAAGAAGAAGAAGAAAACTAAAAACTAACAAAAAGTGGGCATAAGAATGAACATCTTTGGCTTGGCAAGTTCTGGGCAATTTATAGGCAGGGAACTGGAAACCTAGGGCAACAATCTGCCTCTATATAAAATTACCAATATACCCCTAAAATTTCATCAATTGAGGAGCCGACATGGCCGCGGATCCGCGGCCTAAGCGCGCTTATGCCGCGGTTCCGCGGCCCTTTGGAAGGCTTGTTCCTTCATATTTTGTCATATCCTCTATTTTGTGGTCCTCTTCAGTGTGGTATAGTACTTTTCTCAGAATCTCTTCACAATTCTTCCAGAATTTCAGTAGATCAAAAGGTGATGTGATGTGGATCTTTTGCCATGATTTCCTCGAGCTCCGCGTAGATATGTTGGATCTTGTGTTGACATTGAGCTTTGTGCATGAAAATGACATCGATTTGCCATTTTGTCCCTTAAACTGGTCTGTGGCAACACACAGATAGAGAGCGGAGACCCGTGTTTTATCTGTTGTTGGCAGTAATCCGGAATTTGTCGTACTTTTCCATGATATTCACTGTTTAGAGATGAGAACCAGTATTCTGCAAATATGTAGCAAACACTGATCAAAAGCACCTTCTTATAAACAAACGAGCGTAAGAATGGGTGGTATAAAATGCAATATTCTGGTATGAATAAATACCCCCAAACTTAACTTTTGCTCGTCCCGAGCAAAACCAATTATTCACAAAAAAAATCCTAACCACACTTTCGCAGGGAACGCTATTGCACTGAGCGTGTGCAACAAGCCGTTAAACCTCTAGGTGCCCCTAGTAGGAGGAGTGTTGTCTCCTGAGGGTTTTCAGCGAATACTACCCACAAAATCCCGTCAAGCTAGTGTCATAATTTAACGTTGATTCTACTCCTATAGTTTAGTATCTACGTTAGAAACTCTATCATCCTAAGTTAGAAATATCCAACCCTTATGCTTCACACCTTCTATCTATTTAACCTTAGATCCTATACATTCCAAAAAAGTTTAGAAAGATGCTGGTATCTCCTGAGTTTTCCTTCTTCAAGTGTGGTCTTAAATCAGGGATTTTTATCAACTTTACAGAAAACATAAGTCTTATTCTTTATTTCTATCTCTTATCCAAACATCGATTGTATACCCCTACGTGTGTGTATATTTGCACCCCTACACTCAAGAATTCAATTCAAGCTATAATACCCTTGCCCTAATACCTAATACTACTTCTTTTTATTAAGGATGGACGGATTTGCTCACACACCTTTCATGCGACTATTAATGCTTCTTGAGGCACTAACAGCCGATTACTGAATGTGTGAGCTTAAAGCGTAAATAGCAGTTTCCAGGTCTTGACTTTATTCTATTTTTCTTTTTCTTTTTCTTTTCTTTTTCTTTTTCTTTTTCAAGACCGGATATATTTTTCAAAAATGCTCTTTTGGTGTTTAGTTTTAAATACCGTTTTTTCTTTCATACTAGGTTTTCAGGCAAGAGTATTTCTAGGTATCCTCTACTATCCCAAGTTCTAAGGTGCGTGTAAGTGCAGTTGTAGGGTATATACTTTCTGAATTTCAACTTAAGAATAGAAACTATTTTTCAGATTTATCCTTCAGTAGAGCTTCAATACTTTCCCCTCATCTTGACTTAACTCAAGAACTGAACTCAAGATTACTTATTTCTCAAAAAAACTGTAAGGACGTATACTTACCAAAGTTAGACAGAATGAGGGTTATTTTTAGGGTTTTCAATTCCTAAGCCTAGGATTTAGTTATTTCTAACGTATCAACTAAACTTTCGGAATAAAATCTAAGTTACCCTATTAGCTAACATGACGACAAATTTTTTTATATTTTTGAGAAAATTTTCGATTTTTGTGGGTTTTTAAATAAGTGTGCAAATGCAGAATGTACAAATGAATATGAAGGAAGAAAACTTACCGAGCATACCCCCAAACTTAAACTTGACAGTGCCCTCACTGTCAGGCTATACCAAGAGGGTCAAAATTGTCGGCGCTTGATTTGAATGATTTTCTGTTGTGTATGTAGAAAATAGAATAGAAATCACAACCAAAAATTATTTGACCGCAATCAACTACAGTGTCGGATGTAGATTGTAAGTGAGTGCGGATCGTCCACAGGGAAAGTGTAATAGTTCGTCTTTCGAATTAGTTTAATTGAAACTTTAATGAAAAGAAATCAAACAATTCATGATTTATATTTGAAGTTCAAGAATTAGAAAATCTAGATCTAATAACAAGAAAAAGATAGAATCAAGAATTGATAGTTTGATGATTTTTCCAATCAAATATCAAGAATCTAAATGAGGCTCGTAGGAATCGATCGGATCTATAGATGTGATGTAATCTTACAATTACGTATTCTTATCCTTCGATGAATTGATACTAGATCGATGATAATCGAAAGAACAAGGGATAAGATGAAACTAGGGTTTCATCTTATCCCTTGTTCTTTCGTCGATATCATTCATATTCTAGCCTCCAGTAAATTCAAGAAACGATCGTAGATCCCTAATTTCGAGCGATCACATTCAAGAAAGCATCGCGACGAAACTAGGTCATCGATTCTTGAACTTGCTAGGGTTTACAAAGCTCGTAAGACTCAAGAATCGTGTTAAGATTTGTTACATCATCATTCTATTGATCGTCTCGACTCCTTAACGAGCGGAGTTTTACTCAAACATCACAACAAGAACCACAATCACAAATTGAGATCTAATCATGATGCAAGAATTAATAGAAAGCAAGATTAAAGAATTTCACCTTTTATTTATATCAACAATTTCGTTACATTCGCTCAAGAACTACAAGAGGAAGAACTCGATCGTCGATTTGGCTTCGCTCGTCTCCTTGAGTCGCGGATCGGCTTGGATCACTTGCCCGATTGAAGATCGGCTCGGCTCCTAAAAGGTTGAAGGCTTCTTGCTTGATTGGTACTCAAGATCTTGAATTTGGAGTGGAATTAGGGTTAGGGTTTCGCACAAGCCTTGTCACTAGACTTGTGGAAGAAGATGAAGATGACTAAAGATTATTGAACTAATGATGAACTAATGAACTCTCCAACCCTTAGATCTAGGTTCCTATTTATAGCCATCAAAACCCTAGATCTAGGATTTGAATTTTAAGTTTCCCTCCAAAAGTTTGTTAGATGAAATTTGAATTTCCCTCCAAAAGTTTGTTGGATGAAATTTGAATTTCCCTCCAAAAGTTTGTTAGAGGAGAAGCTTCTAGATGTGATTAGTTAGGAGGGAGCTTCTAAAAGAGGTTAGTTAGGAGCTTAATTAGGATTAGCTTTGCTTAATGATCTTTGCTGATCTGGCAGAAGACTCTGGCGAATTCTGGAATTTGACGTGTCAAAATGAGGTGTAGGCCTTGAGATAGGAGTTTTGCACTGAAAATTGAGCGA
The DNA here is from genome assembly GCA_030015575.1 of Agapanthus africanus. Classification (NCBI taxonomy): domain Eukaryota; kingdom Viridiplantae; phylum Streptophyta; class Magnoliopsida; order Asparagales; family Amaryllidaceae; genus Agapanthus; species Agapanthus africanus. The sequence continues at coordinate 53,285,947 of CM057351.1, read as the reverse complement.
TGATGTGGCAAAACCGCCGCGGTTCCGTGGCAAAACCGCCGCTGTTCCGCGGCGCTTTAGAGGCTTCAGGGCTTGGTTCTTCTGGTGCTTGTTGGGCTTGAGTTGTGGGCCTTTCTTTGATATGTGGAATTGTATTTTTCACTCTATATTGCTACCAGATCTGAAAACATGGAGTTGGTGTATTTTTTATCAGCTTCTTTTGACTTTTCTCCTGCAATTTCCTGCAAAAATCTCGAGACAAGTGTTGCGCAAATACAGAGATGATGCGATGCCATGAAATGCGGTCAATTTCCTTTAAAGTGCCGGTTTAAAAGTCTAACACATGAAATCTGATATTTAACAACTGATTTGCTAATATGTGAAATATGAATACCGAACACTTCTAAATGAGTGCAAATGATAGGGAAATTGCCGTGTTAAAAATACATTATTTTCGACTGATCAGCGCTCTCCCTAAAAACAAGTTATATACAAAACAAAAAGGAAAACAAAAAAATATATACAAAAAAAGAGTCCTCCCAAACTTAAGTAAAACAGTGTTTCCACTGTTAAGCATTGAAGTTCAGGATTAGGAGGGAAAGAGAACAGTTTCAAACTATACAAGTCCTTACATAGGCCAAAAGTGAGCACCAACCATTCAAAGATTTTATCACTATAATGTACAGGTTGGTGGAAGAAGGCGTAGAGAAAAGAGAGGGAGAATACGCGAGACCGTATGGAGATAGAAGTGGTATACGGTATAGGTATATGAGAAGAAGAATGGCGGAAGGGAGAAAGAAGTGGAATACGAACTTGAGGGTGGAAATGGATTGAATAAAGTAGTACAATCTGTAATGATCGATGTGAAAAGATGGATTGTACTAATCTATCAATATGACAAGAAATTGGGTCAAATCCCTCAAGATTCGTGAGAAACCATGGGTAAGCCAAACTTGGTAAACCAGACATATGAAATGAAAGTAATTCGGTTTCTTGCATGGTCGGAACGATGGAAAGGATGGAGGTAGGTGATAGAGGAAGGTTATCGGTTAAAGGTTCAGGAGGGTGCACACAGTCAATGAAAGGAACATGATGAATTGGAAAATCCGACTCATCAATTAAAACTGGTTCATACTCAAAAATATCCTCAAAAGTTTCCTCAAAATTCAGCTTATCCATGCAAATTTTATCAAAATCAAGACGCATATGGGGTTCGGGAAAAACAGTTAATTACTCGGGATAATGAATTGGAGAGAAAAACTCTGCCAAATCTACAGGTTCATCATCCAAAATATTCCCGGCGTCAATATCCTTAATCAAGTGAAAATCAATATTCTCAGACACCTCAACAAAAGCATGGATATTAATCAATTCAGGTTCTAGAGTGGAGGTGTAGAGGTCAAAAGGATTGGGTGTGGTTTCACTCGAAAAGGACCCTTCACAATCGGGCAAATCAAACACTACAAAGTCACACAACTCTTTATTTGTTCTATCTTTAATCAATGAATCGTTTGGAACACTAGATAGACATTCAAAACCGGAGTTGTGAGATTCAAGTTGAAACGGGTAGGCTTGATTCGGAAGGGGGTACAGCTCACTCTCTCCACTCAAATTCTCAACCTGTCCTACCGCCTCTTCATACATTGGAAAATTTGGAGCTAGTTGAAAACCAGCTACCGGGTCACTAGGTTTTATGAGGGCGGCCATGGACGCATTGAAATCCATCATCTGTTGGTACGATGCTACTCTAAAATCTTCCAAAGACTGTTCCAGACTAGACATGGGTTGTGAAGGAGTTTCAGTAAAAGATTCAAACTTGTTTGGATACTGAAAATTCCCAAATGGCGGTTCAGAAGCAATGTCTAGGGAGGGTGCAAAAGTCGGGTAGGACTGGTAGGAATTGAATGGCTGGACATGAACAGGATCAACATTTGGATAAGAAGGTGAATGGAATTGTTGATCCCAAGAATCTGTAGTGGTGAAAGGAGTGAAAGATCGGCTACAGGATTTTTCAATATGTTCAGCGACGGACAAAGGACGACTTGCAAAAGGGGTATCAACATAAGAGGGTGGGGGAGGTTGAAAAGGTTGATACAAAGTGGATTGCGGAGGGCAAGTGTTTGTTCTAGACGCGTCTATCCGATCTTTCAAAGGGATTTTGGGCATGGAGGGATCGGTCGACGTTCGGCCAAAGCAAGAACCGTAAAAAGTAATGTCTGGTTGTGGGTACCAAAGTTCGGCAAGAGTTTTGCGAGGTAGGGTACCCATGATATGAAGAGAGAAGGAAAGAAAGGCAGAGAAAAGGAGGGGAAAAAGAATGTGGTTTTTTTTAGTTATTAACAAAAGAATGAAATATACACACAAAAAGAATATGGACAAAAACAATCACGACACAAAAATACCACACACCTAATCGTTCTAGGGTTCACTTAGGTCAACTAGACCTGCTCCAGAACTTGATTGTCGAAGTAAAACTGTGTCGAGAAACGGGCTTAAGATACACTGATCACGAGGCCAGGTAAGTGCAGAGAGAAGGGGAGGTTTTCCGACCCTTTCGCGAAGGTCCTTAATTAAATAACCCTTTCTCTTTTGGAGGTTTCGCCGTTAACACTTGTAAGTCGATGTACAACACCCCAATACTTGTGGGGAGGCGGAATTTTCGAAAACGAACTTGTTTAGTGAACAAACATCGACTAACCGCTTGAATCGAAGCTAAACGATAACTAACTTAAAACATAGAGTTGCTATGCTACTATGTTTAGGGATTATACCTAACGAATCGTGTCCTTCGTCTTTGCGAACTCCACCTCCTCCTCGGCCTTCTCGAAGTAGTAGACGATCCACCCGAGAGCTTTACTCCAAGCTTAGCCTCTAAACTTGAGGCAACTAAACTTCTTTAAGTGCTAATCAAAGAAGCTAGGTGTAATATAGAGAAGGTTATGGATTAAGTAGTCTAACTAATCCTTGTACTCAACACATGAGAGGGGAGGATTAGGGTTTGAAGAGGGAGAGCTTGAGGAGAGAGAAGGTGAGGATAATTATCATATGAGAATAATGAGTTATCATAATATATATGAAACATTAAAATTCATCAATAAAAGAAAAACAAATGATGAATAATCAAGTTTCATAAATATCTAATGGTGATTCATAACCATGACTCATTAAGCATTTATTGTGCATTAATGATATGGATGAATCACTCTCATGACTCACTAAACTCATTCAATGCATATGACACCTAAACCTCCTTAGTCACCATCTTCTAGAAGCTTCTCGCACAATTACGAGAACGCCCCTCTAATCCGCAAAAATACGGAAAAACTTTAGACTGTATAAATCCAATAACCGGATACCAGTAACTTGCTTAAACCAAAGCCGACTGGTAAAAACTGTCCGAAAGTCGTACGCGCGTAAACGCACGTATGCGTCCGAACCCTTGTCGTAAAACCATACGACCTCTATATCGTTTCGCCTGGAGTAGGGAAACTCTCTGTGTGGGACTCTAGAGACTCGACTACTACACTGGCAGTGGGTTTAACCACAGACCGCAAGCGGCACTAGCTGTACGTAACGGTCCCCAGGTAGATGTCGATAAGAAGGCCGATGAGAGAACCCATCCGAACTCCTACTGAGTCTGATGTGACAATCTCCATACAGTCCGGTCCGTTCGTCCAAGACTATCGCATATCGGGCCTAGGGGGCGGCAAGCGTCAGTCCCCTAATAGCGGTATAAGTCGTGTCGGAAGGAAGCCCATTACACCCTGAGAAACTATGGAACCTACCAGCAAATCTCGCTTGCCCTAGCCAGGGACTTTGCGTAATGGCTCTCTGACACAGCGCGATATCAACTCCCAATACCGGGAGGGACGAATCCTTTCTAACCGCCACTGCCTCCAAGTGCTCGGGACTGCACCCAACTGCTACCTGTTTGCACGACTCCTTTGAGCCGTGGTAGGGTAGCAATCTAAGAACAGTGGGACACACTCGAGGCGAAGTAGCAGTGTCAAGTCTGCGGACTATGCTGTACTCATGTCACCTGGGAACTGTTCACTGACGACTGGTATAAAACCAACCAACAGTTCCCTGTGAGTCCTGTCCGGTGTACCCGTAACCTAACGAGCACCTGCATACTATCTCCAGTACAACGTACTGACGGCTGTGGGACAGACCATCTCCCCAACTGGGATGAGAAGCGTACACACTAGTCTACTCCGGAGTATCGATGCTCTGTCTCGATAATCCAACGACCAGGGACCTGAATAAGGATGTGCTTGTAGACTACCCAGCCCCCACTAGTGTGACTGCCATCACAACGCTGGTAGTCAAGCAAGATCCTAAGAGCTCTATCAATACGTATACTCACATATTAAGATAGAAAAACCAAGTAGCATACTACCATGTTTAGCAAGACTGTTATATACCTGTGAATATCCCAAGCTTCCATTAAGTAATATACAAACTAGTATGATACAGTAATGGCCTTCTAGGGCATAAACACTAACAATCTCCCACTTGCACTAGGGCCATGTACTGGCGTATCGTAGACCGATGATCTCGAGTAGCCTCTCGAACTGAATCTGAGGTAGGGCCTTTGTGAATGGATCAGCAATGTTCTCTTCAGAAGTAACTCTCCGAACCTCGATCTCCTGACGATCAATGATCTCCCTGATCAGGTGATACCGCCTTAAGATGTGTCTGGACTTCTGATGGGACCTTGGTTCCTTCGCTAAAGCTATAGCTCCGTTGTTGTCGCAATACAGAGGTATTGGATCAACAATGGTAGGAACCACCTGAAGTTCTGTTAGGAACTTCTTCATCCAGACTGCTTCTTTTGCGGCATCGCAAGCAGCTATATACTCCGCTTCCATCGTCGAGTCAGCAACGGTGTCCTGCTTGGAGCTCTTCCAGCACACCGCCCCTCCATTGAGGGTAAAGACATAACCCGACATGGACTTGGAATCGTCCTTATCACTCTGGAAGCCGGAATCAGCAAAGGCCTCCAACCTGAGGTCTTTTCCGCCGTAAACCAAGAACATCTCCTTAGTCCTTCTCAGGTACTTGAGAATGTTCTTTACTGCTCTCCAGTGCATCTCCCCTGGGTCTGACTGATACCGGCTTACCACGCTTAGTGCGTAAGCTACATCTGGTCTGGTGCACAACATCGCATACATTATAGAGCCTACCGCAGAAGCGTAGGGTATAATAGACATGCGTTCCCTTTCCAAATCAGTCTTGGGAGACATCTCTTTGGAGAGGGTGATTCCGTGACAAGCCGGTAGATTACCGCGCTTAGAATCTTCCATACTGAATCTTTTCAGTACAGTGTCGATATACCTGGACTGCGAAAGTCCCAACATCCTCTTGGATCTATCACGATAGATCCGGATCCCCAGAATGTAAGAGGCATCACCCAGGTCTTTCATGGAGAACCTGTGTGACAAGAATTCTTTGACAGATTGTAGCATAGGAATGTCATTTCCTATCAATAGAATGTCATCCACGTACAAGACGAGGAATATGACACTTTTGGCTACAACTTTACTATATATGCACGGTTCATCTGGATTTTTGATAAAGTCATATTCTTTGACTGTCTCATCAAAACAGATGTTCCAACTCCGCGATGCCTGCTTTAGTCCATAAATGGACTTAAGCAGCTTGCATACTTTCCCGCTGCTCCCACTCTGATTGAAACCCTCTGGCTGATCCATATAGACGCACTCTTCTAAATTTCCATTCAGAAAAGCCGTCTTTACGTCCATCTTCCAGATTTCATAATCATGGAAGGCAGCAATAGCAAGAAGGACCCGAATGGATTTGAGCATAGCCACTGGAGAAAAAGTTTCGTCATAGTCCAAACCAGATCTTTGACGAAAACCCTTTGCAACAAGTCTAGCCTTATAGGTTTCCACCTGTCCATCTACACCAATCTTTTTCTTGAAGATCCATTTTCATCCTATGGGTTTTACCCCATCTGGAGCAAAGTCCAAAGTCCATACTTTGTTGGTGTACATGGACTCCATTTCGGTCCGCATTGCATCTAGCCATCGTACCGAGTCGCCGCTCTGGATGGCCTGCTGGAAGTCAGTAGGTTCATCATCATCTATGATGCAATCCTCTCTATCCCCATCTATGAGAAAACTGTAGTATCTCTCAGGCGGATGAGACGGCCTACTACTCCTGCGGAGGGGTGCGGGAATGTCCTGTACTTCTTGAACTTCTGGTTCTACCAAACTTTCAGTAGCAGTTTGTGGTTCTGGAACTTCTTCCAGTTCTACTATGCTCCCACTCTTCTGATTTTCTAAAAATTCAGTTTCTAAGAAGCGGGCATGACGAGAAACAAAAACCTTTTGTTCCTCTGCGTAATAGAAAAAATATCCTATAGAGTTCTTTGGATATCCCACAAACTTACACTCTACTGAGCATGCCTCGAGCTTGTCCGGATGCTGCTTTTTTACAAAAGCTGGACATCCCCATGTCTTCAGGTACTGAAGATAGGGTTTCTTCCCACTCCATATCTGATATGGTGTGGTAGGCACAGTTTTGGTTGGAACTCTGTTCAAAAGATATGTCGCTGATTCTAGCGCATAACCCCAGAAAGATCGCGGTAACTCAGCATTACTCATCATGGATCGTACCATATCCAATAGGGTTCGATTCCGTCTCTCCGATACACCGTTGTGCTGTGGAGTGTATGGAGGAGTAAGCTGAGAGAGAATTCCTTTCTCTTTTAGGTAACCTAGGAACTCGGCACTTAAGTATTCTCCACCTCGATCAGATCTCAGTGTCTTAATACTTTTGCCTGTTTGGTTTTCCGCTTCACTCTTGTATTCCTTGAATTTCTCAAAGGCCTCGGATTTATGCTTCATTAAGAAGACATGTCCAAACCTAGAGAAATCATCTGTAAAAGTAATGAAGTAGGAATAACCACCTCTCGCATGTGTAGACATTGGATCACATACATCGCTGTGTATGAGTCCTAAGAGCTCGCTCGCTCTTACTCCTTGTCCAGTAAATGGAGTCTTTGTCATCTTTCCTTTGAGACAAGATTGACAAGTGTCATAGGTTTGATATTCGAACGAGTCCAAATATCCTTCTCTATGCAACTTAGTCAACCTTCTCTCATTGATGTGACCCAGTCTACAATGCCATAAGAAAGCTTTATTTAAATCTGGAGACTTTCTTTTTGGCGTGTTCTGGACATTGAAAATTTGGAGTTGGTTTAAAACATATATACCGTTATTTAGTGTACCGGACCCAATCAAACCATGATTAAGGTGGATGTTTACAACATCTCTTACAAACGTGAAATCATAACCTTTATTTGATAACAAGGAAACTGATATGATATTACACGTTAAGCTTGGTACAAAATAACAGTTATGTAAAACCAAAATGTGTCCACTCGTCAATCCTAGGTGATAATCCCCGACGGACGCAGCTCCCACGCTAGCTCCGTTAGCAACCTTTAGGGTCATATCACCTTCCTTCAGCACTCTACGGTTTCTCAGTGCCTGCAATGAATTGCAAATATGAGATCCTGATCCGGTATCCAATACCCAGGAAGTAGAGTTGATCGACAGACAATTCTCAATTACAAACACACCTGAAATCGAAGCCACAGCTTGCTTCGGTTCCTGGTTCTTGGCGTTCCACGCCTTGCAATCCTTCTTCCAGTGCCCTTTCCTGTGACAATGGAAGCACTCATCCTGGCCAACTACCGTTACCGCAAACTTTTTCTTTCCCTTCCCTCCCACCTTACTAACACCTCCTCTAGGTTTGGGTGCGGCCTTCTTCTTCCTTCCTTTGGCCCTAGCCTTGGAACCGGAAGAAGATGAACCGCCAACAAACATAGCAGGTGTTTCCCTTGCTTTCTGCAAGGTGCCCTCTGCACTCCTTAACATGTTCAGGAGTTCCGGAAGTTCAACTTCTTTTCTTTGAAGGTTGAAGTTCAGGATAAACTGGGCGTAGGGGGAGGAAGGGACTGGAGAATAAGGTCTGTATAGAGCTCAATATCCAAAGTCGTCCCAAGGTCTGCGAGCTCTTCAATATAGCCGATCATCCTTAGGACATGTTCTCCTACTGATGACCCGACAGCCAACCTCGCTCGAAACAAGTTCTTAGAGGTCTCGTATCTTGCTATACGAGATTGCTCTCCATAAAGTTCATTTGTATGGAGAAATATGCCATCAAGGCCCATATCCTCATGCCTCCTCTGATGTTCATTGTTCATCGAGGCAAGCACGATGCACTTGGCTTTCGCGCAATCTAAATCCCAGGTTTTGCGGATTTCCTTATCCGCATTGCTGGATTTGGGACCAGGGACAGCAGGTGCCGTAGCGGTGAGGACGTACCCCAATTTGTCATAGGTCAAAGCCATTTTGACATTCCGCAGCCAATCTTTATAGTTTGGCCCTGTCAGTATATTTTTCTCTAAAAGTAACTTAAGTCCAGTCATTTTCAGGGTCGCTGCAATTAGGAGAGAGAGAAGAAAACTCTTTAGCATGATGCTCTTACAAGTTTAGAGTGGTTTTTAGTTTATCTAAACTGGATGGCTCCCACTGTTTCTCGAATCCTTCCTCAAACCATAAAAGAAGAATTAGCCAGGACTATTCTCACTGTACAATACTTGCTTAACCGTTCAGCCAGGCTGGTGTCGGTACTTCGAGGGAGGTTTTCCAACGCTTTCGCAAAGTTCTTTAATTAAATAACCTCTTTTCTCTGGGGGCGTAACCCCGCTGACACTTTTCTGGACACCTACTAGGTTTATAGCATTGATCGTTAAGTGACGAATATCCTGATAAGTAGCATATACTCACAGTAGGATCGGGATCCAAATATCATCGTATGATAATGTTGAAGGAATCCTACCAACATTCATCAAACTCCAAATGGTATGCATCTCTTTGCAAATTTCAGTTTCTTTAGAAATTCCCGATATAAGTTTTTGCCCCATGCTCTTATGACCTTGACGTATGCCAACAAATCATAAGTCACATGTCAAGTTCTGCCCATCATTATCTTGTTAATTTGAACCCACCCGTATATACCCTTGACGTAAGCCAACAAGGTAATGCGACTGTCCCAAACCAACACATCTATCTATGCAACAAATGAATACCCCAGCAGCTACCAAACACTATGCCTTGACGTAAGCCAACAAGCATAGCTTGAATACTACTGACCATCCATAAGAAATGACGGAGGGCTACGACTGGTTTTGGCGAAACCGTGAACGTAGTGAACTTGATATAACCGAAGGAACCTGATAGCTTTTAAAAGGAGTGGTTAAGTCTCCGCATTTAAAAATATCTGTTTTAAAATTAACCGAGTGGTTTCTTTTAAATTGTTCCAACGATTTAAACTTTGGTTTGTTTTTCTTTGCATTATAGATAATGCGTCCCATCATTAACCTATCATTGCAGAAAACAACGAAAATACAACGTCCTCTTATGCCATCCGCATTCGCCACGGGGTCCCGTCATCACCCGTTAGGTTACTTAACTAACGACAGAGCGGGGGCTGGGCTAGTGCGGGTGTAAAACATAAGTGACGTCTAAATAGCTATCATATATAGATATTGTACATTCGTCAGACGCAATAATAGGCATTCCAGATCACAGATGAACTTTATTGGATTTGCAAGTAATCCGTGTTTGTTTCGAGCCTGCAACAAAAGACGGATTACACAGTTGTGATGAATAGCCATTACCCCATCCAAGACCCCAACGGGTACGGCAAACTACCCGCCCGGCAGTTTGTGCACCCCACCTTGGGTCTGTCCTAGGAGCAAAAACAGTAAAATGAAATAATACAACGGTGGCTACAACCGCAACCTGGATGTGCCCCGCAAAATAATATTACAACAAATTACATTTACATCAAATGAATTAAATAATAACCAATCACATAACCCCGGCTAATCATCACAACAGTCCAACACAGTTCATATCCACAAACAGTAAAAACCATTACAGAAATGTGCAACCCCTGCCAACCGACATACTAGCAGTTAGGGGAGGTTTACGAACACATTATGCAAACACAGATATAATCCATCAAGCAAATACAGTATAATTTCGATCGATTAAACACATTTAATATTGCTCCAATACTTCTCTGTAAACTTGAAACCTGAGCAAAATTAAAAAATACCAGAAAATCCCAAATATCACAGAGAACCATCACAAGAAAAATGGGTCCCTGAATCGTTAACTCGGCGGCGGAAGCGCGGCGGATCGGTGCTATCCGCCGCGGTTCTGCGGCGCCGTAGGCGATTCAGGGGACCAAATTTTTTGTGTGTTCTAGTACTGTCATTTTAAGCTTTCTGAACCTCCCTGAAAAATTTCTGGACTTCATTTAAAAATCGACAGAAACTGATATTTTCGGGCTTTTCCGGTTTCGTTTTTTCCGTTCGAAATTCATACAAATTTGCAAGTAAGTTATTTATTGTTTAGCGAGGCTCTGATACCAATGTAAGTCGATGTACAACACCCCAATACTCATGGGGAGGCGGAATTTTCGAAAACGAACTTGTTTAGTGAACAAACATCGACTAACCGCTTGAATCGAAGCTAAACGATAACTAACTTAAAACATAGAGTTGCTATGCTACTATGTTTAGGGATTATACTTAACGAATCGTGTCCTTCGTCTTTGCGAACTCTACCTCCTCCTCGGCCTTCTCGAAGTAGTAGACGATCCACCCGAGAGCTTTACTCCAAGCTTAGCCTCTAAACTTGAGGCAACTAAACTTCTTTAAGTGCTAATCAAAGAAGCTAGGTGTAATATAGAGAGGGTTATGGATTAAGTAGTCTAACTAATCCTTGTACTCAACACATGAGAGGGGAGGATTAGGGTTTGAAGAGGGAGAGCTTGAGGAGAGAGAAGGTGAGGATAATTATCATATGAGAATAATGAGTTATCATAATATATATGAAACATTAAAATTCATCAATAAAAGAAAAACAAATGATGAATAATCAAGTTTCATAAATATCTAATGGTGATTCATAACCATGACTCATTAAGCATTTATTGTGCATTAATGATATGGATGAATCACTCTCATGACTCACTAAACTCATTCAATGCATATGACACCTAAACCTCCTTAGTCACCATCTTCTAGAAGCTTCTCGCACAATTACGAGAACGCCCCTCCAATCCGCAAAAATACGGAAAAACTTTAGACTGTATAAATCTAATAACCGGATACCAGTAACTGGCTTAAACCAAAGCCGACTGGTAAAAACTGTCCGAAAGTCGTACGCGCGTAAACGCACGTATGCGTCCGAACCTTTGTCGTAAAACCATACGACCTCTATATCGTTTCGCCTGGAGTAGGGAAACTCTCTGTGTGGGACTCTAGAGACTCGACTACTACGCTGGCAGTGGGTTTAACCACAGACCGCAAGCGGCACTAGCTGTACGTAACGGTCCCCAGGTAGATGTCGATAAGAAGGCCGATGAGGGAACCCATCCGAACTCCTACTGAGTCTGATGTGACAATCTCCATACAGTCCGGTCCGTTCGTCCAAGACTATCGCATATCGGGCCTAGGGGGCGGCAAGCGTCAGTCCCCTAATAGCGGTATAAGTCGTGTCGGAGGGAGGCCCATTACACCCTGAGAAACTACTGGAACCTACCAGCAAATCTCGCTTGCCCTGGCCAGGGACTTTGCGTAATGGCTCTCTGACACAGCGCGATATCAACTCCCAATACCGGGAGGGACGAATCCTTTCTAACCGCCACTGCCTCCAAGTGCTCGGGACTGCACCCAACTGCTACCTGTTTGCACGACTCCTTTGAGCCGTGGTAGGGTAGCAATCTAAGAACAGTGGGACACACTCGAGGCGAAGTAGCAGTGTCAAGTCTGCGGACTATGCTGTACTCATGTCACCTGGGAACTGTTCACTGACGACTGGTATAAAACCAACCAACAGTTCCCTGTGAGTCCTGTCCGGTGTATCCGTAACCTAACGAGCACCTGCATACTATCTCCAGTACAACGTACTGACGGCTGTGGGACAGACCATCTCCCCAACTGGGATGAGAAGCGTACACACTAGTCTACTCCGGAGTATCGATGCTCTGTCTCGATAATCCAACGACCAGGGACCTGAATAAGGATGTGCTTGTAGACTACCCAGCCCCCACTAGTGTGACTGCCATCACAACGCTGGTAGTCAAGCAAGATCCTAAAAGCTCTATCAATACGTATACTCACATATTAAGATAGAAAAACCAAGTAGCATACTACCATGTTTAGCAAGACTGTTATATATATATGAATATCCCAAGCTTCCATTAAGTAATATACAAACTAGTATGATACAGTAATGGCCTTCTAGGGCATAAACACTAACAACACTTTCCTAGACACCCCGTAAACAATGTACCGTTAAGAAAGGTTCTAAACACAGTTAACTTCTCCTAGTTAGCGCGAAGTCCTTAAGGCTTAAAGTCTAGTTTCTTTTAAAGTTTGTGCGGGTAAACGTTATGCTCAAGTTCGTGATTTGTGGGCCACGGAAAAGATGATGAAATCGTTTACCGTATGTTGTGGGGTTCGCTTGCCCTTAAGTCCGTATTAATGTATGCAATGCGCAATTCAATAAAAATTCTATAAAGAATCAAACAATCGTTTTTTAGTTTAAGCACGGCACTGCAACAAATACGGGTTAGTCAATTTTTAGCGTTTGCTAGCAAACTTGCAAAGAATCCTGCAAAGAGTAGTATATTGGATGCGTCGGATTTGAGAAGGTGTTACTAAAGTACGTACCGTTAAGTTTTTGGGTTAGGAAACCCCCGTTGAATCAAATCCGGTAAGCTTGAAAAGTTCGCTTGCGTGGGTCAAACTACCCGGATCTTTGGCACTGTACTTTGCAATCTCCTTAGCCTTGAACGTACACTTTGCTCCCCACAATCGCCGTTTGCAAATCCGCAAAAATCTGCAGAAAATACAGTATAGTGGAATTTACAGAGACGATAAAAGAACAGAGACAGGGCAGGAAAAAATTGGGGCACTGAGGCCTCAATACGGCCACGGAACCGCGGCCACAGCCCCTCTTTGACCGCGGTTCCGCGGTCAAACAGTGGGATTGGAGCCTCGTTTTTAGTTCCCTGCACTCCCCTTGATCTCTACTCCAAAAAACAATGCTCTGTTTCTTGATTGAATTACTGTACTTGCTCCAGATTAGCCTGCACACTTGCACACAAAAATTATCAAAAATAACAAAAAGATTTTATTTTTTTATTTATAAATATATACAAAAAGAATATTAACCCGAATAACAAGAAAGAAAATACGTTACCGTCTCCCCGGCAAAGGCGCCATTTGATTAGTAGAGTTTTAGTTAACCGCAATCAAGACGGTTTCGCTTGTAGCTAGCCGGTTGTGTACGGGTCGATCCACAGGGAGATGGTTATATTTCCGTTCGAGTTTTAGACGAGTCAATAAAGAATGTGTATATGTTTGTTCAATTCTATCCTAAGTGTTATATGCAAGTATAAAGTTGTTAAGAAAAAGATACGAAAGTGTAAGCTAAGGAAATCCGCATTCAAAACCTTTGAGCCGAGTCTTGACCAATTGAAGCTAGAACAATCGGCAACAACGTGGATTAGGGTACTTAAGCACGGTATTCGTGGAATCCGGCTTATTTACCCTTGTCCTTCCGTTCTTGTCTCTTGCTTTCGCCTCCGGCCAAACCGAACGCAACCGGTCGCGGTTAGGAATCACCGTTACCTTGGTAGGGTAGGGTGCCTAACGGAGCGCTTGCGTAACGTTTGGGCGGAGTTCAAAGGAAAATAACGGGAAAAGGAAATGAGAAAAGAAACATTAACTTACAATATTGTATTTATTCTTAACAACAACAATTACAAACATTCACAAAACGAACCAAAAAGAGCAAAAGAAAAGATAAACAAAAAAAAGAAAAGATTACAAGCAAGTAATTAAAAGTGCATGGAATTTAAGTGCATGAAAGTAAAGCAAGAAATGAAACTAGGAACCATAGAACCCAAAACAAGACATGGGTTCAATAACCAAATCTTAAACTTGCAAGCTCAATTAAGAGGTTGTAAGATCAAGAAAAGGCAAAGAACTCAAGGAGAATGAAGCACAAAAGAGAGAACAAATGATACAACCCCTTGAGATCAATGACCAAAGCTTAAACTTGCAAGCTCATTTAAGAGGTTGCAAGATCAAGTTAAGGTAGAGAGCTCATGGGGAAAGCTAAGCAAAAAAAGAATGATACACAATAACCCTCATCTTCATTTAACATCCACTCAAAAGCTCTCACAACAATTTCATGAAGTAAAGAATGAAGAAGAAGAAGTAAACTAAAAACTAACAAAAAGTGGGCATAAGAATGAACATCTTTGGCTTGGCAAGTTCTGGGCAATTTATAGGCAGGGAACTGGAAACCTAGGGCAACAATCTGCCTCTATATAAAATTACCAATATACCCCTAAAATTTCATCAATTGAGGAGCCGACATGGCCGCGGATCCGCGGCCTAAGCGCGCTTATGCCGCGCGGTTCCGCGGCCCTTTGGAAGGCTTGTGCCTTCATATTTTGACGTATCCCCTATTTTGTGGTCCTCTTCAGTGTGGTATAGTACTTTTCTCAGAATCTCTTCACAATTCTTCCAGAATTTCAGTAGATCAAAAGGTGATGTGATGTGGATCTTTTGCCATGATTTCCTCGAGCTCCGCGTAGATATGTTGGATCTTGTGTTGACATTGAGCTTTGTGCATGAAAATGACATCGATTTGCCATTTTGTCCCTTAAACTGGTCTGTGGCAACACACGGATAGAGAGCGGAGACTCGTGTTTTATCTGTTGTTGGCAGTAATCCGGAATTTGTCGTACTTTTCCATGATATTCACTATTTAGAGCTGAGAACCAGTATTCTGCAAATATGTAGCAAACACTGATCAAAAGCACCTTTCTATAAACAAACGAGCGTAAGAATGGGTGGTATAAAATGCAATATTCTGGTATGAACATGTTTCGTCTCTCCCGGTATTGGGAGTTGATATTGTGCTGTATTCGAATGGCTATAACTGGAAGTCCCTGGCAAGGGCCGATATGAAGATTTACTGGTAAGAGTTATCAGTAGTTTCTCGACCCGTTATGAGCCTTACATCGACACGACTTATCGGTTACGGGGGTCTGACGTTTACCATCCCTAGACTAGATATGCAACATATCAGACGAAGAGACCGGACTGTATGGTAGTGTTACTGATTGGATTCACAGGAGAATGTACATGCTTGCTTGTTGATCTTCTGATCGCTCAATACCTGGATGGCTGTTACGTTTAGCTGACCGCTTGCAGCTTGTGGGTGTTTGATATGATCATCACTTACTGCCGGCGTATTGACGATTCTTTAGAGTCCTACACAGAGGTTTCCTGGCTCAGGCAAAACGGAGTAGGAGCACATATGTGATATGTGCGGGACCGAGAATAATACGATATGAGATACCGTATTCTATTATCGCGATATGAGATATCGGCCGGGTATATGTGATATAGCCGGGTCATCGGATCAAGTGTTGATTCGATGAAATGGTACATGTTATAATAGTCGGTTATATGCAATATAGCCGGATTGTCGGATCAAGTGTTGATTCGATAATTTAATGTATAATTATATATATGATATATTACATTACGTTAACTAATATAAGCTCGCTTTATTGATTCATTTTCTCACTGGATAATACATTGATGTATATGCGATATATGTTAATTGTATTATTTTCTTTTGTTACAAAATATATTGTATATGTGATATATAATATTGTAACATGTTAGGGTTACAAATGCAACATGGTTGTTGAGTTTAAACCAAGTTAGGGTTTGGATTTGGGTTAGCTTTTGCATGAAGCTTCATGAAGCTTTTGACTTTTGTCATCTTGCTTGATATTTTGTGTAGATATTTGTTAACCCAACCCAAACCCTTAACCATAGTTTATTCTCTACATGAGTTAAAGCCTTCATTTATTAACTCATGGTTGTAATTATAACCACAACAATTTTCATTCATTATTCATCACAAAAGCTTTCTTCTTCTTCTTCCTCCTTTGAAAAAGCTTTCTAGCTTTTTGATGTTTGATGATTTAAAGTGAGAAATTGAAAACAAAAGAGAGCAAAATTCCTACTTCATCATCCTTATCCATTCTAGCCATATAGATTAGGGTGTTCACTTCTCTAATAAGTTCATTAGTGAAGTGTAAGCTTGGGTTAGAGATTCTTCAAGGTAGATCATCTTAGATCAAGAAGACTTCAAGCAAGCATGGATCATTCGACTTGTGGAGCCTCTCTAGAGTCCGGGAGTTCATGGATCGCGGTGAAGGGACCACTACTCGGAGCTTATGAAGCGAAGGAACGGACTACAAAGATTGTAATCCTTTTCTCTTAGATGTAAAGTTGTTTACATGCAAAGTGAACCCTAATTCTCTAGTTCGATTACTTGGTTGGTTTGTTTAGCACCCCAAAAATTTAAAATAGCTTGTTTGATGCTTGCCAAAACCTTGCTAATGTGCTAAGCTAACCCTAAAGTGGTATCAGAGCCAAGCTAGAGCATTAGGTATTGTCTAGACGAAATTTAAAGTCCGATCGAACCCCGAAAACCCAAACGAGACCCTTTCTCTGGAAATTTTTTCAAAAGTTGAAAATTTTCATATTAAAAATACTCAGAAAATCATGCAAGGAATTATATGGACCTACCTGAAGAACGAGTCCCTAACTCGCTACAGTGATCGCGCAACCGCGGCCAAAACCTGGTTTTGACGGCTGTTCCGCGGCACCACTGTGGAGGCTTGGGACGGGCCTTTCAGCGACGGTCCGTAGGTGATAGGGCATGCTTCTGGGAATTTTTATTTTCTGCTCAAGTATTGAGCCCACTGTGGTATTTTGGGAATTCGTTGAATCGATCGAATCGTGTAACTTCGCCTAGATATCTGTGTTGTGATACAATATGTGGAATTCATTTAGTTAGGCATGAAATCCGTAATATGTGATATTTCGGGTTTACGATGTCTAAAGAGATTGCGGATTCCAAATATTGTAGTTTTACATTTTCTTTTCTTTCACCGTAAGTGTAATATGTGGTATATCGCCGTTTTCATCGCTATAGATCGATGACAATTGTGATAGGCATATTTACTTACGTTGATGACATGTGTTGTTATGTATTACTGTGATATGTTATATTGGATCGTCGTGTTTTGAATAGCCGGGGGTTTTATGTGAGATGTGAGTTTTCTTTTTCATTCATGTAAAATTCATTTGTATGTAATATTCTTTTATTGGGGCACTTCCGGGTTGAGGTTGATATCACCATTGTATATTATTTATTTTTTCGCATTGGGATAGACCCAAGGCGGAGAGCATAAGTAACCGGGTTCTAGGGTCTAGTGGGAGGCTATCTCGAGGAGTCAAGACCGGGTTTCCTAACCCTAGAATTGGTAGGGTTACTTGCCGCTTTCGTAGGGGTATAGGGATGTAGGTTTGGCTATTCATCGCGACTGTGGAATCCGTGTTTTATATAGGCTCAAAAATAAAACACGGACGTCCTTGTATATCCAATATTTCATATGTTGACTTCTGCTGCAATATTCTGTGATGAGATCATATTACTGCCTGAGACGAATGCTTATACTATATATATGATATATAAATATTACTGCTTTCATTTCTTCTGTGATACTTATGAAGCTTAAATGATGGGATTTATTAATGAGATTAATAAAAGAAAAGAAACCTAAAAGATGTTTTAGAATCAAATTTTCAAAAAGGGTAGCTAAAGTTTTTGCTTTGCATAGCGGTATTCCTTGTAGAATATCCTGCACCTTATTCGATGAGGAAAGAGCCGAGATCCCTTCACCGGGAGTGACCTCTTTAGTAAAACTGGCAGATGCTACAAACTCACGGTTTAGTTTTTGATTGCTTCTATAGTTCTTGCTTTGCACAGTGGTATTTATGAAATATCCTACACCTTATTCGATGAGGAAAGAGCCGAGATCCCTTCACCGGGAGTGACCTCTTTAGCGAAACTAGAAAAGCCTAAAAAACATTCCTTTTTCAAAATCACTTGTTTCTACAACGATATCAAGTTCATTACGCTTATGGTTTTCTGAAAAGCCTGCGTAGCCCTCCGTCATTTCATATAAATACTACTTAGTATTCGTGCTACGTTTGTTGACTATGTTAAGGCGTAGTGTGCGGTAGCTAATTAGTGCTTATCTGCTAAAACATGAGATGTGATTGGATTATGGTAGTTGTATGACTTTGTTAACTATGTTAAGGGTCATGCAGGTGGGTTTAATTCAATCGACGGGTTGAACTTGACTAGCAATTATGATTTGTTGACTATGTTAAGGTCATAAGTTGCTAGGGGCAAAAGCATTATCGGGAATTTCAAGTGTTGAAATTTGCAATGAGATTGCATACCTTCTATGAGATAGATGGATCCCGATACCCACTGCGAGTAAGAGTTACTCCTGGGAGATTTTTACACAGGACAATTAGCCGATCAAGTAGGTGTCTAGAAAGGTGTTAACGGGGTTATGCCTCTGGGAAAACGAGGTTTATTCTAATTAGGTCCGTGCGAAAGCACGGGAAACCTCCCTCAAAGTACCAATACTGATCTGGCTGAAAGATTGACGAACTTGTAAGGTGTAAATTAATCCCGGCTAATCTTACTTTTAGGGTTTGAAGGAAGATTTGATTAAAACAGTGGGAGCCATCCTGATTAGATAAGATAATAACCAATCTAATCTTGCAAGAGCGTACGCTAAAGTGTTTTTATTCTCTCTCTCTTCAGGTAGCCACCATGTCAGGTCTTAATCAAGATAATAACATTGAAGTATTGACCGAACCCGCTTGTTATACTGAGCAGGGGAACGTTGGTTCCATTCTTTCTTACAATTGTTATAAGACTGAACAGGAAATAAGGGAAAACCTGAATTCACACACCACCCAAACGAAGAATAAACATGTTGATGCATCTTCTTCGGATGTGTTAGTTATCGAGAACTGTTTCTCAGTTCACTCTACGTCCTGGGCATTAGATACCGGATCAGGATCCCACATATGCAATATATTGCATGGGCTAAAGAGAGTTAGAGAACTGGGAATGGGTGATCATTCCGTAAGAGTAGGGAATGGTGTAAATGTTGCAGCCAAAGCAGTTGGCGAATATCACCTTGTATTACCAAGTGGTAATACATTGATTCTGAACGAATGCTATTATATACCGAACATGATATGCAACATTATATCAGTTTCTTTATTAAGTAAAGAAGGATATAATTTTGTAATACAGGATAATGTTATGAATATCTTTCTAAATCAAAAGTTGATTGGATCAGGCTCGTTACATAATGGCATATACGTTCTAAATCAAAACACAGTTCTTAATATACAGAACATACACAAGAGGAAGAGTTCAGAAATGAACGAATCCTTCTTATGGCATTGTAGACTATGTCATATCAATGCGACACGACTAGCTAAATTACATAATGATGGATATTTGAATGTTGGAGATAGTGCCCTCATAGTCAATTATTGGATCGCAGGTACGTGATTGCAATGATTGCGGAGGACCTATCCCGGTAGGACAGTCTTACTCGAAATGATAGTATGCTATCTGGTTTGCCTTTATCAGTCGTGTACATGTTCAGGTGACTGATTGCATGTTACACTTTGATAGAGCCCTTAGGATCTTGCTTTACTACCAACAGTATGATGGCGATCATATACGTGAGAGTTGGGTAGTTTATATGCATATCCTTAATTGTGGTCCCTAGTCGTGGGAGTTTCGAGACAGGGCATCGATACTCCGGAGTAGACTAGTGTATACAGTCGAGACCCCGACGAGGGGCGGTGGCCGGTCTCACAAGCCACTGGTGTCAGTTGGATCACCTAAGATGTATACAGGTGCTCATTGGGTTATGAGTACACCGGACAGGACTCGCCGGGAATCTGCTAGTTAGTACTATACCTATCGTCAGATAGCAGTTCCCAGGTGACATGTGTACAGGTTAGTTCATCGACCTGAGGTCGTCATTTGTCTCGTGTGAGTTCCCACTGTGCTTTGATTTCTACCCTACCACGGCTCAAAGGAGTCGTGCAAACAGGTAGCTTTTGGGTACAGTCCCGAGCCATATGGAGGCACATGAGCGGATCGGCAGGGGATTCGTCTCTCCCGGTATTGGGGGTGAGGTCGTGCTGTGTCTAGGAGAGCCATTACACTAAATCCATGGCCATGGTAGGAGATTTACTGGTAGGTACTCCAGTAGTATCTCAGGGTGTTATTGGGCTACACTCCGACACGACTTATACTGCTTCTGGGGGTCTGACGTTACTAGCCCCCTAGGCGGATATGCGATACTCATTGACGAACGGACCGGACTGTATATACATTGTCACTGTTAGGCTCAGTAGGGTTTTCTGGATGAGTTCATTCATCGGCCACCCTTGAGTTTGCTCATCCGTCTCCCTTGAGGTCAGTCCGTGGGCAGCCGTTACGCATAGCTAGTGCAGCTGACGGTTTGTGGTTAAACCCACTGCCAGGGTACTGAAGAGTCATTAGAGTCCCCCACAGACAGTTTCCCAAGTTCGGGCGAAACGTTGTAGAGGCCGTATGGTTTTATGGCAGGGTTCGGAAAATGCACGTGCGTTTACGCACGTGTCAGTTTTCGGGCAGATGATACTGGTCGGCTTTGGTTTAAGCCGGATCCGAGTATTATATTGAGTAGGTATAATATCTTTGTCTCAGTTGCATTTGTATTCGGTCGTAATACAAATGCGGGTATATTTATACAGTTTCGGGGTTGTCCTGAAATTCGTTTCAGGATCACTTTTGGAAGTTGCCAGTTTCCAGTTTTCTATCAGCCGTCTTTTAACATTTGGTTAAAGGCGGATTTATCTTTTCTTGGATGAGAGTGAGTCGTGCTTCTAGAAGGTTCTAGAAGGTTCTAGAATTTGTGACAAGGCTAAGTGACTCATGCTTTGATTTCATTACATTCTTGTTTTGCTTAAGATCTTTATGCTTTGTTATTAAAGCTTCTTGTCTTCCTTAGGATATTTAGTGAGAAGCTTTTTGCTTAAGGTCACCACTTGCTCCTACGGTCACCTCCCTCCATCATATAAAATGGCCGGCCCTCTCTCTCCTCCTCACTTCACTTGATGTTTCATTTTGGTTAGAAAAGATTATGATAGTATTCGGGGTGTATGGAATTTTACAGTTCATTTCATTCCATCACCTGATTTCCACGGCAACTTCATTAACCGATCGTCCACGGATTTGGACGAAGTGAGACAAAGTCATCTACTCATTCTCTACATCAATTCTTGGTCGTCTCTTTTAGCAAACTTGACGATCGAGTTGCCTCGAGTCAGAGGCGGGAGCCCGTTTAAAGAATCGCTGATGTGGTGCCACCTCGACGAGGATATCGCACATCGACGAAATCGGAGCAGCCGCAACGGAGCGTGGGATGATGGTTGAAGAACGAAGG
The DNA here is from genome assembly GCA_030015575.1 of Agapanthus africanus. Taxonomy (NCBI): domain Eukaryota; kingdom Viridiplantae; phylum Streptophyta; class Magnoliopsida; order Asparagales; family Amaryllidaceae; genus Agapanthus; species Agapanthus africanus. The sequence continues at coordinate 53,264,434 of CM057351.1, read as the reverse complement.
ACTCGGATCGTTCGGTATAACCTTTCTACACTCTTTACAGTTTGTTAGTTTAGCAATAATGGCAGATCCGGGTTAAAGTATACGATAGCGCCAGTTTAAAAGGTTTTATTCCGCATTTGGCGTCTGTTGACGGCCGGGGCGCTAGCGTAGACTTACATTGAATCCGTTCGAATTTTCATCTTATGACACTTGCCAGTCATGTCTCAAAGGCAAAATGACCAAAACTCCGTTTAGTGGACACGGAGAAAGAGTTACGGAACTCTTGGGACTGATACATAGTGATGTATGCGGTCCCATGTCTACATATGCCAGGAATGGTTCTTCGTACTTCATTACATTCACTGACGATCTCTCAAGATACGGACATGTGTTCCTGTTGAAACACAAGTCTGAAGCTTTTGAGAAATTCAGGGAGTATAAACACGAAGTCGAGAACCAAACGGGTAAAAGTATTAAAATCCTTCGATCTGAACGAGGAGGAGAATACTTGAGCAATGAGTTTCTGGACTATTTAAAAGAGAATGTGATTCTCTCTCAGCTTACTCCTCCTTATACACCACAGCATAACGTTGTTTCGGAGCGGAGGAATCGCAGCCTATTAGATATGGTGCACTTTATGATGAGTTCCGCTGAGTTGCCTATTTCCTTTTAGGGTTATGCGCTGGAGACAGCAGCATACCTATTGAATCAAGTTCCATCTAAATCTGTACTTATCACACCACATGAGATATGGAGTGGGAAGAGACCATATTTTAAACGAGTTAAGATATGGGGTTGTCTGGCCTATGTCAAAAGGCAAAATCCGGACAAACTCAAGGCACGATCAGTTCTTTGCAAGTTTGTGGGATATCCTAAGAATTCACAAGAATATATTTTCTACAACACTGAGGAACAAAAGGTGTTTGTTTCTAAATATGCCACCTTTTTGGAAAAGTAATTTCTTGCAAAAGAAATAGTGGCGAAGAGGTAGAGCTGGAAGAAGTTCCAGCAGCACAAACTGCAACTGAAGATTTAGTGGAACCAGAAGATCCAGTAGTTCCCGAAGAACCTCAGCCGCTCCGCCGATCTAGTAGGGTTCCTCATCCACCTGAGAGATACTACGGTTTTCTCATTGATGGTGGGAGCGAGGATTGCATCATGGAAGATGATGACCCGACTAGTTTCGAACAGGCCATCACGACTGGGGACTCTGTGAAATGGCTGGATGCAATGCGATCTGAGATGGAATCCATGTACACCAACAAAGTATGGACTTTGGAAGTTGCTCCTGAAGGGGTAAAACCCATTGGGAGCAAATGGATCTTTAAGAAGAAACTTGGTGTAGATGGAAAAGTTGAGACTTACAAAGCTAGACTTGTTGCAAAGGGTTTTCGTCCACGACCAGGTGTGGATTATGACGAAACCTTTTCTCCAGTGGCTATGCTTAAGTCCATCCGGATCTTACTTGCCATTGCTGCATACCATGACTACGAAATCTGGCAAATGGATGTTAAGACCGCCTTTCTAAATGGTGATTTGGAAGAGTGCGTGTACATGACTCAGCCAGAGGGCTTCGTAGACAGTGGGAGCAGCGGAAAGGTGTGCAAGCTGCTTAAATCCATCTATGGGTTGAAGCAGGCATCGTGGAGTTGGAACATATGTTTTGATGTGGTAGTCAAAGAGTTTGACTTCATCAAAAACATAGATGAACCTTGTATATACAAGAAGGTTGCACACAGTAAGGGTGTCTTCCTCGTATTGTACGTGGATGACATACTCTTGATAGGAAACGATGTTCCTATGCTGCACTCGGTCAAGCTCTTCTTATCACAAAGATTCTCAATGAAGGATCTGGGTGATGCCTCCTGCATTTTGGCAATTAAGATCTATAGAGATAGATCTAGATGGATACTGGGATTGTCCCAATCCAGGTACATTGAAACCATACTAAAGAGGTTTAGTATGGAAGAATCCAAGCGTGGGAACTTACCCACGATCTCTGGACTCACTCTCACCAAAGAGATGTCTCCCAAGACTGATTTGGAGAGAGCTCGCATGCAAGGGATACCCTATGCTTCGGCAGTAGGCTCTATCATGTACGCGATGCTATATACCAGACCCGATGTAGCATACTCACTAAGTGTAGTAAGTAGGTATCAAGCAGATCCAGGAGAGGATCACTGGACAGCTGTGAAGAACTTTCTCAAGTACTTGAGAAGGACTAAGGATATGTTCTTGGTGTATGGTAACGGAGAACTCCAGGTAGAGTCCTTTACCGATTCGAGCTTCTAAAGTGATAAGGAGGACTCAAAGTCGCACTCGGGTTTTGTCTTTACCCTCAATGGAGGGGCGATGTGTTGGAAGAGTTCCAAATACGAAACCGTGGCAGACTCGACGATGGAGGCTGAATACATCGCTGCCAACGATGCTGCCAAAGAGGCTGTCTGGATAAAGAAGTTCACCACTGAACTTGGTGTAGTTCCGTCCATTGAGTATCCAATACCTCTATATTATGATAACAATGGAGCTGTGGCTTTAGCCAAGGAACCCAGGTCCCATCAGAAGTCCAGACATATTCTGAGGCGGTGTCACCTGATCCGGGAGATAGTTGATCGCCGGAAGATCGAGGTCAGGAGAGTTGATACGAAGGACAACACTGCGGATCCACTCATGAAGGCCATACCCCAGATACATTTTGAGTGACTCTTCGGGTTGTTGGGTATGAGATACTACAACATCTAGCCTTAGTACAAGTGGGAGATTGTTAGTTATGTATATGCCGTAGAGGCCATTGTTTTACATATGATGTATATTATAATGGATGCTTGGATATATATAGAGAGGACTTTCTTGCTCGACATGATAGTATTCTATCTCGTTTCACTTTTTCTTAACATGTTGACTTGTATTAGTTTACTGTCTTGCTCTCACATGTTGATAAAGCCCTTAGGATATATACTCGACTACTAGGACTATGATGAAGATCATACTAGTGGGGCCAGGGTAGTCAAAGAGTACATCCTATAACTGTTCCTAGTCGAGGGAGTATCGAGAAAGGGCATCGATACTCCAGAGTAGACTAGCGTATACGCATCTTGACCCATATGATGGGCAATGGATGATCCCATATCCATCGGTGTTTGACATCAAAGATGGTATACGGGTGCTCACTGGAGACTGGGTACACTGAACGGACTTGCCGAGAACTCCTGGATGGTATTATACCTATCGTCAGATAGCAGTTCTCCGGTGATACTGGTACAGATTAGTCTGTAGACCCGAGATCGTCATAGAGTCTTGTGTGATTCCCACTGTGCTTTGATTTCCACCTTACCACGTCTAAGAGGGCGTGCAAAACGGTGGCTTTTGGGTACAGTCCCGAATCACATGGAGGTAATGAGCGATAGGAGGGGTTTCGTCTCTCCCGGTATTTGGAGTTGATGTTGCACTGTGTTCGAATGGCTATAACTGAAAGTCCCTGGCCAGGGCTGATATGGAGATTTACTGGTAAGAGTTATCAGTAGTTTCTCGACCCGTTATGAGCCTTACATCGACATGACTTATCGGTTACTGGGGTCTGACGTTTACCACCCTAGACTAGATATGCAACATATCAGACGAAGAGACTGGACTGTATGGTAGTGTTACTGATTGGATTCACAGGATAATGTACAGGCTTGCTTGTTGATCTTCTGATCGCTTAATACCTGGGTGGCTGTTACGTTTAGCTGACCGCTTGCAGCTTGTGGGTGTTTGATATGATCATCACCTACTGCCGGCATATTGACGATTCTTTAGAGTCCTACATAGAGGTTTCCTGGCTCAGGCAAAATGGAGTAGGAGCACATATGTGATTTGTGCGGGACCGAGAATAATACGATATGAGATACCGTATTCTATTCTCGCGATATGAGATATCGGCCGGGTATATGTGATATAGCCGGGTCATCAGATCAAGTGTTTATTCGATGAAATGGTACATTGATGTATATGCGATATATGTTATCGGGTATCGGGTATTAGTCGGTTATATGCAATATAGCCGGATTGTCAGATCAAGTGTTGATTCGATAATTTAATGTATAATTATATATGTGATATATTACATTGCCTTAACTAATATAAGCTCGCTTTATTGATTCATTTTCTCACTGGATAATACATTGATGTATATGCGATATATGTTAATTGTATTATTTTCTTTTGTTATAAAATATATTGTATATGTGATATATAATATTGTAACATGTTAGGGTTACAAATGCAACATGGTTGTTGAGTTTAAACCAAGTTAGGGTTTGGATTTGGGTTAGCTTTTTCATAAAGCTTCATGAAGCTTTTGACTTTTGTCATCTAGCTTGATATTTAGTGTAGATATTTGTTAACCCAACCCAAACCCTTAACCATAGCTTATTCTCTACATGAGTTAACGCCTTCATTTATTAACTTATGGTTGTAATGTTAGTGTATATGCCCTAGAGGCCATTACTGTATCATACTAGTTTGTATATTACTTAATGGAAGCTTGGGATATTCACAGTTGTATAGACAATCTTGCTCAAAATGGTAGTACGCTACTTGGTTTGTTTCTACTTTAATATGTGCATGTGTTTCTTTTAGCATATCGCTTATACATATTAGTGGAGCCGTTAGGATCTTTGCTTGATTACCAGAATTGTGATGGCAGTCACACTAGTGGGGGCTGGGTAATCTACAAGCATATCCTTATACAGGTCCCTAGTCATAAGATTATCGAGACAGGGCATCGATACTCCGGAGTAGACTAGCGTATGCGCTTCTCATCCCAGCAGGGGAGATGGTCTTCCCACAGCCATTAGTACGTCGTACCGGAGATAGTATGCGGGTGCTCGTTATGTTACGAGTACACTAGACATGACTCGCTGGGAACTGTAGGTTGGTATTATACCTGTCGTCTGTTATCAGTTCCCAGGTGACATGAGTACAGCTTAGTCCGTTGACTTGACACTGTCACTTCGCCTCGAGTGTGTTCCCACTGTTCTTAGATTACTACCCTACTACGACTCAAATGAGTCGTGCAAACAGGTAGGAGTTGGGTGCAGTCCCGAAGCACTTGGAGGCAGTGAAGGTTAGACAGGATTCGTCTCTCCCGGTATTGGGAGTTGATATCGCGCTGTGTCTAGGAGAGCCATTACACAAAGTCCTTGGCCAGGGCAAGCGAGATTTGCTGGTAGTGTTTCCAGTAGTTTCTCAGGGTGTTCTGGGCTACACTCCGACATGACTTGTACCACTATTAGGGGACTGACGTTTACCGCCCCCTTGGCCTGACATGCGATACTCTCAGACGAACAGACCGGACTGTACGCAGATTGTCACATTCAGGCTCAGTAGGAGTTCGGATGGGTTCACCTCATCGGTCTTCTTATCGGCATCTACCTGGGGACCGTTATGTACAGCTAGTACCGCTTGCGGCCTGTGGTTAAACCCACTGCCAGCATAGTGTCGAGTCTTTAGAGTCCCACACAGAGGGTTGTTCTCCTTTGGGTAAAATAGAGTAGAGGTCGCATGGTTTTGCGACAGGGTTCGTTCACATCAGCGCACTTGTGCACGTTTATTGTCCGGGCAGTTATTACTAGCGGGCTTTGGTTTGAGCCAGATCCTAGTATTTGTTTTGGGATTGGTTTTGTCTCATTGCATTCATGTTCCTCGGAACACGGATGCGGGTGTGTATGCACAGTTGACAGAGGCAGAGGAACCTCATTAGGTTTTTGACCGTTGACTTTTTCTAAACCCTAATGAGAATGAGAAATATGGTTAATAATATTAATTAAGGATAATTGTGCCATGGTTATGGTTGGGTTGACCATTTGAGTTGTTGATTTTAGTTGACCATGATGATTTCTTTTGCAAAGATGCTTCTTGAAGCTTGCATTAGCATTTAATGTGAAATGATAATGGTCAAATCAACTAACCATCACAATTTTCCTAATTATTATTATTATTCTCATATTCTCTCATATGAGAGCAAGGTTGGGATTTACTCTTTCATTCTCTCTTGCTCATTCTCTCTCTTGCAAAGCTCTCCCTCTTCCTCTCTCAAAGCTCTCTTATTTCATGAGTTGAAAAACATGAGATTTATGAGATAAAACCATCAAGACAACTCTCTACTCATTCTAGGGTTCTTAGTCTAGCAAGCCAAGCACTCTAGTTATCTCTTGGTTGAGGTAGGAGCTCAAGGTAGAGGCCTTCGGGTGGATCTTTCTTCGGCAAAGAGAAGACAAAGAGGAGGAGCCGTCTACACCACTCCAAAGAGCTAGCAACAAGGAGGACCACAACAAGAAGAGAAAGAGTTCAAGAACTAGGTATAACCATCTTACCTAGTAGCTAGAACATGTAGTTAGTTTGTTAGTTTTTGTTTAGCAAAGATCCTTCAATGTTAGTCTATGTTTCCTTGTGATAAAAATCCGATTTTAACTTTTTCCGCCTCCCCATAAGTACCGGGGTGGGTTACATAGACTTACAGTGGTATCAGAGCCTAGCTAACCAATAACTTACATGTTAGCAAAGTGTTTAGAAGTTCGATCCGAAAAAAATCGCAAAATACGTCAAAATTTAGTGTTTTCTGCCGTTTTTTTAAAACAGGTCTAAAAATATTTCCAGAGACCTGAAAAATACAAGCAGGCTTTTTAGAGAAAACTGTAGAAATTTGGACGCCTGAATCGCTCATAAGACCGCGGATCCACGGCCGATCCAAGCGATCCGCCGCGGATCCGCGGCCGAGTCAACTCGGCTGCGCACCAAATTTCTTCTGGGGTTCTCTGTGTTGGTTTTGTGATTTTTAAGATGCTTTGTTTCTGCCCAGATTCTTTTGAGAACAGTGTTGTGTTTGGGGTAGTTTCAAATTGAAATATTGATCGAAATTCTATAAACTTTAGCTAATTGAATTATATCTGTAATGTGTTATATGTACTGAACGTCTGCTAATCGCTATACGTCGATTAGTAGGGGTTGTACATATCTGTGATCTGTGATGTTGGTTTGTGGATATGAACTTGTTGGATCATCGTGGATGAATAGCCGGGGTTGTGAGATGAGAGTTTATTTATCTTTCATTTGATGTAAATTGTAAATTGATGTAATATTATTTTTATGGCCGTGCATCCGGGTTGAGGTTATAGCCGCCATTGTATATTATTTCTTTTACTGTTTTTGCTCCTAGGTAGACCCAAGGTGGGGTGCACAAACTAACGCGTACTTTGAAGTGCCGAGTGGCCTACTCACGTTGTTGAGGGAGGTTGCTTCACTTCGGGTACTTGGCGGGTACTTTGCCGCACCCGTAGGGGCTACGGTGGGGTTTGGCTATTCATAGCGACCGTGTAATCCGTCTTTCGTTGCAGGCTCGAACAAAAAGCGGATTCCTAGCATATCCAATGTGTTCATCTGTGATCTGGAATGGCTATCATTGCATCTGACGAATGTATATATCTATATATGATATCTAGTAGGCGTTGTTTATGTTTTGCATCCGCGCTAGTCCAGCCCCCGCTCTGTCGTTAGTTAAGTAACCTAACGGGTGATGACGGGGCCCAGTGGCGAATGCGGATGGCATAAGCGTACGTCATATTTTCGTTGTTTTCTTCAATGGTAGGATTAATTGATGGGATGCATTATATTAATGCAAAAAAAATAAACCAAAGCTGAATCGTTGGAACAATTTCAAAACCACTCGGTTTTTTCCAAAAACAGAAAACTTTTAAAAACGCGGAGCTTAAACCACTCCTTTTAAAAGCTATCAAGATTCTCTCGATTATATCAAGTTCACTACGTTCACGGTTTCACCAAAACCATTCGTAGCCCTCCGTCATTTCATATGAATAATCAATAGTATTCAAGCTATGTTTGTTGACCTTCGTCAAGGCATAGTGATTGGTAGCTGTTGGGTGTTCATATGTAGCATAGATAGATGCGTTGATTTGTGACAGTCGTATTACCTTGTTGACCTTCGTCAAGGGTATATACGGGTAGGTTCAAATTAACCTGGATAATAATAGGTAGAACTTGATATGTGACTTATGATTTGTTGACCTTCGTCATGGTCATAAGAGCATGGGGCAAAAATCCACATCAGGAGTTTCTAAGGAAATTGAAACTTGCTAGTACTGCATACCATTTGGAGTTTGATAATGTTGGTAGGATTCCTTCAGCATTATCACACAATAATATTTGGATCCCGATCCTACTTTGAGTATCCGCTACTCCTCGGGAGACTTTTTCACTTAACGATCAATGCTATAAACCAAGTAGGTGTCTAGGAAGGTGTTAGCGGGGCTACGCCCACAGGGAAAAGAGGTTATTTAATTAAGGAACTTCGCGAAAGCGTTGTAAAACCTCCCTCGAAGTACCGACACCAGCCTGGCTGAACGGTTAAGCAAGTATTGTATGATGAGATCAATCCCGACTAATTCTTCTTTTATGGTTTGGGGAAGGATTCGAGAAACAGTGGGAGCCATCCTGTTTAGATAAACTAAAAACCAATCTAAACTTGCAAGAGCATCATGATAAGTATTTTCTTCTCTCTCTCTTAATTGCAGCGACCCAGTGACCAGACATAGGTCACATCTAGATAATAAAATGACTGAATCTGACTGTTATGACTGGCAAAGGTCTGTCCAGATGTCCATTACTCATGACAAGCTGGGACACCTCCTAACTAATCAAACCCCTGCCGTCTCAGGACTAGTTTCCCCTGTCACGGATATTGATATACGTAAGACATCGGAAAAAGACTGTGCGAATGCTAAGTGCCTCGTGTTGGCCTCAGTTGATGGTACATACCAGAGGCAGCACGAGAAGATGGACTCAGTTTATGTCTTTCTCCATAACAAAGATTTATATGGAGAGCAATCTCGTATCGCAAGATATAAGACCTCGAACGAATTGCTTCAAGCGAGGTTGGCTATCGGGTCATCTGTAGGGGACAACGTCCTTACAGAGACTAGCAATTTTGATGAGCTCACGGACCTGAAGACCACGTTGAAGGACGGGTCAAATACTGACTTGATTCTACAATCTCTACCCTCTACTTATACCCTTAAGGAAACCAGGGAAGAAGAAGGAAAGGAAAGGGCAAAAGTTTCGGGACTGTATATAGTGAAGGAAGGACGTTCCTATTGTTACAGGAAAGGACATTGGCAGAAGGATTGCAGGGCTAACAAAGCCAGTAGCCAGGATTCGAAGCATGTTGTGGCTTCGGCTTCGGGTGTGTTTGTAATAGAAAACTGTATGTCAATTAACCCTACTTCTTGGGTACTGGATACCAGATCAGGATCTCACATCTGTAATTCATTTACAGGCTTTGAGTGTTAGTGTATATGCCCTAGGGGCCATTATTGTATCATACTAGCTTGTATATTACTTAATGGAAGCTTAGGATATTCACAGTTTTAATTAACAGTCTTGCTAAACATGGTAGTATGCTACTTGGTTTAAGTCTATCTTAATATGTGTATATGTTAGCATATCGAGAATACATATTGATAGAGCCCTTAGGATCTTGCTTGACTATCAGCGTTGTGATGGCAGTCACACTAGTGGGGGCTGGGTAGTCTACAAGCACATCCTTTTTCAGGTCTCTAGTCGAAGGATTATCGAGACAGGGCATCGATACTCCGGAGTAGACTAGTGTGTACGCTTCTCTTCCCAGTTGGGGAGATGGTCTGTCCCATAGCCATCAGTACGTCGTACTGGAGATAATATATAGGTGCTCGTTGGGTTACGGGTACACCGGACAGGACTCACGGGGAACTGTTGGTTGGTATTAGACCCGTCGTCAGTTAACAGTTCCCAGGTGACATGAGTACATCATAGTCCGCAGACTTGACACTGCTGCTTCGCCTCGAGTGTGTTCCCACTGTTCTTAGATTGCTACCCTACCACGGCTCAAAGGAGTCGTGCAAACAGGTAGCAGTTGGGTGCAGTCCCGAAGCACTTGGAGGCAGTGATGGTTAGACAGGATTCGTCTCTCCCGGTATTGGGAGTTGATATCGCGCTGTGTTTGGAGAGCCATTACGCAAAGTCCCTGGCTAGGGCGGACGAGATTTACTGGTACATTTTTCAGTAGTTTCTCAAAGTGTAATGAGCTTCACTCTGACACGACTTATACCGCTTATAGGGAACTGACGCTTGCCGCCCTCTAGGCCTAATATGTGATAGTCTTAGACGAACAGACCGGACTGTACGGAGATTGGTACATCAGGCTCAGTAGGAGTTCGGATGGGTTTCCTCATCGGCCTTCTTATCGACATCTACCTGGGGACCGTTACGTACAGCTAGTACCGCTTGCGGTCTGTGGTTAAACCCACTGCCAGCATAGTAGTCGAGTCTTTAGAGTCCCACACAGAGAGTTTCCCTGCTTCGAGCAAAACGATATAGAGGTCGTATGGTTTTACGACAGGGTTCGGACACATACGTGTTTTTACGCACGTACGATATTCGGACAGTTTATACTAGCAGGCTTTGGTTTAAGCCAGATTCTAGTATTGGATTATTGGATTTATACAGTCTCAGTATTTCCGTGTTTTCACGGATAAGAGGGGTGTTCTCGTAATTACTCGAGAAGCTTCTAGAAGGTTGATGAGGTGGAGGGCTTAGGTGTTATATGCATTAAATGGTTTTGTGACTCATGGAGATGATTCATCAAGAGAGTTAATGAAGCATTAATGCTTTTAATGACTCACTAGATGATTCATTATGTATTAAATGAAGCATGAAGATATTTGTGCAAAGATATTTTTGTGCAAGATATATTATGCTTCATATATATACACAAATGAGTCAATTTCCATTTCATAATTACTCTCACCTTCTCTCTCCTCAAGCTCTCTCTCTTCAAACCCTAACCCTAATCCTCTCATGTGTTGAGATCCTAGGGTTAGTAAGACTCATAGATCCCTAATCCTATTCTATATCCTCTAGGTTGCTTTGATTAGCACTCTTAGTTACCTAGTTACCTCAAGTGTAAGGTTAAGCTTGGAGAAGTAGCTCTCGGGTGGATCTTCTATTACAACGAGGAGGCCGACGAGGAGGTGGTCTACAAAGACAAGAAGGACTTGATTCATTAGGTATAATCATCTTTCATAGTAGCTAATGACTTCTATGTTGTCGTTAGTTAGGGTTTGGAAAGGATCCGTAAAGTTAGTCGATGTTAGTTTAAACAAAATGATTGTTTTACCTATTCCGCCTTCCCGCATCATGTGGGGTGTCTAACGTCGACTTACAGTGGTATCAGAGACTCGCTAAACCATAACTAACTTGTTAGCAAAGTCGTTAGAAATTCGATCGCGAAACGAACCGGAAAAAACATCATTTTCACATAGTTTCTGTTGTTTTTAAAACGGGGTCTAAAAATTTTTCAGGGACCCTTAAAAATACAAGCAGGGAAATATAAGGTTTCTGGAGAAATTTAGGGTCATAACTCGTCTAAACCGCCGCAGAACCGCTGCCGATCCAAAGCGATCCGCCGCGGATCCACGGCCGAGTTGGGGCCAAGTCAGCCCAAAATTCCCAAGTAACTCTTCTGTGATGATTTTGTTCTTTCTGGGATGTTTTGTTTCTGCTCAAGTTTCAGGTGCACAGAGAATTATTTGGAGTAGAATCATTTGTGTTTGCTTGATCGAAATTCTAAGATGTTTGGCTAATTTGATTATATCTGTGATTTGTATAATGTGTTCGTAAACCTTCCCTAACTGCTAGTATGTCGGTTAGCAGGGGGTTGCATATTTCTGTAATAGTTTGTGTTTGTGGACTTGTTGGATTGTCGTGAATGGATAGCCGGGGATGTGAGACGAGTGCTTCTTTCATTCAACTGTAATTTGTAAATTGTTGTAATATTCTTTTGCGGGGCACATCCGGGCTGAGGTTGTAGCCACCGTTGTATTATTTCATTTACTGTTTTATGCTCCTAGGATAGACCCAAGAAAGGGTGCACAAACTACCGGGTACTTTGAAGTGTTTAGTGGCCTACTTATGTTGTTGAGGGAGACCGCTTCGCTTCGGGTACTTGGTGGGTAGTTTGCCGTACCCGTTGGGGTCTAGGGTGGGGTTTTGGCTATTCATCGCGACTGTGTAATCCGTCTTTCTTTGCAGGCTCAAAAGGAATGCGGATTCGTAGAAAATCCAATATGTTCATCTGTGATCTGGAATGCCTATTATTGCGTCTGATGAATGTACAATATCTATATATGATAGCTATCAGACGTCACTTATGTTTTACACCCGCGCTAGCCCAGCCCCCACTCCGTCGTCAGTTAAGTAACCTAACGGGTGAATAACAGGACCCAGTGGCGAATGCGGATAGCATAAGAGAACGTTGTATTTTCGTTGTTTTCTGCAATGATAGGTTAATTGATGGGACGCATTATATTAATGCAAAGAAAATAAACCAAAGTTGAATCGTTGGAACAGTTTAAAAGAAACCACTCGGTTATTTTAAAACAGAGGATATTTTTTAAATTGCGGAGCTTTAACCACTCCTTTTAAAAGCTATCAGGTTTCTTCGATCATATCAAGTTCACTACGTTCACGGTTTCGCCAAAACCATTCGTAGCCCTCCGTCATTTCATTTGGGTATTCAGTAGTATTCAAGCTATGTATTTTGACCAACGGCAAGGCATAGTGTTTGGTAGCTGCTGGGTATTCATTTGTTGCATAGATAGATGAGTTAGTTTGGGGCAGTCGTATTATCATTTGACCAACGTCAGGGATATGTACGGATGGGTTCAAATTAACAAGATAATGATGGGTAGAACTTGACATATGACTTATGATATTTTGACCAACGCCAAGGTCATAAGAGAATGGGGCAGAAATCCATATCGGGAATTTCTAAAGAAACTGAAATTTGCAAAGAGTTGCATACCATTTGGAGTGTGATAATTTTGGTAGGATTCCTTCAGCTTTATCACACGATGATATTTGGATCCCGATCCTACTGTGAATATCTGCTACTCATCAGAAGATTTGTCACTTAACGATCAATGCTATAAACTAAGTAGGTGTCGAGAAAGGTGTCAGCGGGGTTTCGCCCCCAGAGAAAAGAGGTTATTTAATTAAGGAACTTCGCGAAAGCGTTGGAAAACCTCCCTCGAAGTACCGACACCGGCCTGGCTGAACGGTTAAGCAAGAATTGTACGGTGAGAATAGTCCTGACTAGTTCTTCCTTTTTGGTTTGAGGAGGGATTCGAAAAACAGTGGGAGCCATCCTGTTTAGATAAACTTAAAACCACTCTAAACTTGCAAGAGCATCATGCTAAAGTGTTTCCTCTCTCTCATTGCAGCACCCAAAACATGACAGGCCTTAAGTTACTATTAAAAAAAAATATATTGATAGGGCCAAACTATAAAGATTGGTTCCGGAATGTTAAGATAGCTTTAACTTATGACAAATTGGGGTATGTACTTATTGCTAAGGCACCTGCTGTCCCTGGTCCAGATTCCAGTATTGCGGATAAGGAAATCCATAAGACCTGGGAGTTAGATTGCGCGAAGGCCAAATGCATCGTGCTTGCCTCTATGAATAATGAACATCAGAGGAGGCATGAGGATATGGATCTTGAATCCATATTTCTCAACACAAAAGATCTGTATGGAGAGTAATCTCGTATAGCAAGATACGAGACCTCGAAGAACTTGTTTCAGTCGAGGCTGGCCGTCTGATCATCTGTAGGAGAACATGTCCTAAAGATGATTGGCTATATAGAAGAGCTCGCGGACCTCGGGACGACTTTAGAGAACGAGCTCTATACAGACTTGGTTCTTCAGTCCCTTCCTTCCACCTACGCCCAGTTTATTCTGAATTTCAACATTCAAGGAAAAGAAGTTGAACTTCCAGAACTCCTTAACATGTTGAGGAGTGCAGAGGGCACCTTGCAGAAAGCAAGGGAAACACCCACCATGTTTGTTCGCGGTGCTTCCTCTTCCAGGTCCAAGGTAAGGGCCAAGGGAAGGAAGATGAAGGCCGCCACCAAACCAAGAGGAGGTGTTGGTAAGGTGGGAGTTAAGGGAAAAGCAAAGGTTGCGGTGCTAGTAGTGGCAAAGGACGAGTGCTTCCACTGTCGTAGGAAAGGCCATTGGAAGAAAGATTGCAAAGCTTGGAATGCCAAGAACCAGGAATCGAAGCAAGCTGTGGCTTCGACTTCAGGTGTGTTTGTAATTGAAAAATGTCTGTCAATCAACTCTACTTCCTAGGTATTGGATACCGGATCAGGATCTCATATATGCAATTCATTGCAGGCACTGAGAGACCGTAGAGAGCTGAAGGTTGGTGATATAACCCTCCAGGTTGCTAACGGAGCTAGCGTGGGTGCTGTGTCCGTAGGGAATTATCACCTAGGATTGACGAGTGGACATATTTTGGTTTTGCGCAACTGTTTTTGTGTACCTAGTTTGACGTGTAATATCATATCAGTTTCGTTGTTATCAAAAGAAACTTATGATTTCACGTTTGTAAGCGATGTTGTTAACATCCACCTTAATCATGGTTTGATTGGGTCCGGTACACTAGATAACGGTATATACGTGCTAAACCAATTACAGATTTTCAATGTCCAGAACACACTAAAAAGAATGTCTCCAGATATAAATAAGGCTTCCTTATGGCATTGTAGACTGGGTCACATCAATGAGACAAGGTTAACTAAGTTACATAGAGAAGGATATTTGGATCCATTCGAATATCAATCTTATGCAACTTATCAATCATGTATCAAAGGAAAGATGATAAAGACTCCATTCACTGGACATGGAGAAAGAGCGAGTGAGCTCTTAGGACTCATACACAGCGATGTATGTGGTCCAATGTCTACACATGCAAGAGGTGGTTTTTCATATTTCATTAATTTTACGGATGATTACTCTAGGTACGGATTCATTTTCTTGATGAAACATAAATCCGAGGCCTTTGAGAAATTCCAAGAATATAAGAATGAAGTAGAAAACCAAACCGGCAAATGTATCAAGACACTGAGATCTGATCGAGGTGGTGAATACTTAAGTGCCGAGTTCCTTGGTTACCTAAAAGAGAAAGGAATTCTCTCTCAGTTTACTCCTCCATACACTCCACAACATAACGGTGTATCGGAAAGACAGAACCGAACCCTATTGGATATGGTACGTTCCATGATGAGTAATGCTGAGTTACCGCGATCTTTCTGGGGTTATGCGCTAGAATCAGCAGCATATCTTTTGAACAGGGCTCCTACCAAGACTGTGCCTACCACGCCATATCAGATGTGGAGTGGGAAGAAACCCTATCTTCAGTATCTAAAGATATGGGGATGTCCAGCTTTTGTTAAAATGCAGCATGCGGACAAACTCGAGGCACGATCAGTACAGTGTAAGTTTGTGGGATATCCAAAGAACTCCATGGGGTATTTCTTCTATTATGCAGAGGAACAAAAGGTTTTTGTTTCTCGTAATGCCCATTTTCTAGAATACCAGTTTTTAGAAAAGGAAACAAGTGGGAGCGCAGTAGAACTGGAAGAAATTCCAGAACCACAAACTACTACTGAAAGTTTGGTAGATCTAGTAGTTCAAGAAGAACAGGACATTCCCACACCCCTCCGCAGGAGTAGTAGGCCGTCTCATCCGCCTGAGAGATACTACGGTTTTCTCATAGATGGGGATAGAGAGGATTGCATCATTGATGATGATGAACCTACTAGCTTCCAGCAGGCCATCCAGAGCGGTGACTCGGTAAGATGGCTGGATGCAATGCGGACCGAAATGGAGTTCATGGACGCTAACAAAGTATGGAATTTGGACTTTGCTCTAGATGGGGTAAAACCCATAGGATGCAAATTGATCTTCAAGAAAAAGATTGGTGTAGATAGACCTGGTTTGGACTATGACGAAACTTTTTCTCCAGTGGCTATGCTCAAATCCATTCGGGTCCTTCTTGCTATTGCCGCCTTCCATGATTATGAGATCAGTCAGATGGACGTAAAGACGGCTTTTCTAAATGGTAATTTGGAAGAGTGCGTCTATATGGATCAGCCAGAAGGTTTCAATCAGAGTGGGAGCAGCGAGAAAGTGTGCAAGTTGCTTAAGTCCATTTATGGACTGAAGCAGGCATCGTGGAGTTGGAACATTTATTTTGATGAAACGGTCAAAGAATATGACTTTATCAAAAATCCATATGAACCATGTATATATAGTAAAATTGTAGCACGAACTGTCGTATTCCTCGTCTTGTACGTGGATGACATTCTATTGATAGGAAATGACATTCCTATGCTACAATCTTTCAAAGGATTCTAATCACACAGGTTCTCCATGAAAGACCTGGGTGATGCCTCTTACATTCTGGGGATCCCGATCTATCATGATATATCCAAGAGGATGTTGGGACTATCGCAGTCTAGGTATATCAACACTATACTGAAAAGATTCAGTATGGAAGATTCTAAGCGCGGTAATTTACCGGCTTGTCACAGAATCACCCTATCCAAAGAGATGTTTGCCAAGACTGATTTGGAAAGGGATCGCATGTCAGTTATACCCTACGCTTCTGTGGTAGGCTCTATAATGTATGCGATGTTGTGCACCAGACCAGATGTAGCTTACGCACTGAGCGTGGTAAGCAGGTATCAGTCAGACCCAGGGGAGAAGCACTGGATAGCAGTAAAGAACATTCTCAAGTACCTGAGAAGGACTAAGGAGATGTTCTTGGTTTACGGCGGAAAAGACCTCAAGATAGAGGCCTTTGCTGATTCCAGCTTCCAGAGTGACAAGGATGACTCCAAGTCCATGTCAGGTTATGTCTTTACCCTCAATGGAGGGGCGGTGTGCTGGAAGAGTTCCAAGCAGGACACCATTGCTGACTCGACGATGGAAGCGGAGTATATCGTTGCTTGCGATGCAGCAAAAGAAGCGGTCTGGATGAAGAAGTTCCTCACAGAACTTCAGGTGGTTCCTACCATTGTTGATCCAATACCGCTGTATTGCGACAACAATGGAGCTATAGCTTTAGCGAAGGAACCCAGGTCCCATCAGAAGTCCAGACACATCTTAAGGCGGTATCACCTGATCAGGGAGATCATAGATCGACAGGAGATCTAGGTCCGGAGAGTTCCTACAGAGGAGAACACTGCAGATCCATTCACTAAGGTCTTACCTCAGATTCAGTTCGAGAGGCTACTCGAAATGCTAGGTCTTCGATACGCCAGTACATGGCCCTAGTGCAAATGGGAGATTTTTAGTGTATATGCCCTAGAGGCCATTATTGTATCATACTAGCTTGTATATTACTTAATGGAAGCTTGGGATATTCACAGTTTTAATTAACAGTCTTGCTAAACATGGTAGTATGCTACTTGGTTTAAGCCTATCTTAATATGTGTATATGTTAGCATATTGAGAATACATATTGATAGAGCCCTTAGGATCTTGCTTGACTACCAGCGTTGTGATGGTAGTCACACTAGTGGGGGGTGGGTAGTCTATAAGCACATCCTTTTTCAGGTCCCTAGTCATAGGATTATCGAGACAGGGCATCGATACTCCGGAGTAGACTAGTGTGTACGCTTCTCATCCCAGCAGGGGGAATGGTCTGTCCCACAGCTATTAGTACGTCGTACTGGAGATAGTATACAGGTGCTCGTTGGGTTACGGGTACACCGGACAGGACTCGCAGGGAACTGTTGGTTTGTATTATATCCGTCGTCAGTTAACAGTTCCCAGGTGACATGAGTACAGCATAGTCCGCAGACTTGACACTGCTGCTTTGGCTCGAGTGTGTTCCCACTGTTCTTAGATTGCTACCCTACCACGGCTTAAAGGAGTCGTGCAAACAGGTAGCAGTTGGGTGCAGTCCCGAAGCACTTAGAGGCAGTGGCGGTTAGATAGGATTCGTCTCTCCCGGTATTGGGAGTTGATATCGTGCTGTGTTTGGAGAGCCATTACGTAAAGTCCCTGGCCAGGGCGGACGAGATTTACTGGTACGTTTTCCAGTAGTTTCTAAAGGTGTAATGGGCTTCACTCCGACATGACTTATACCGCTTATAGGGGACTGACGCTTGCCGCCCCCTAGGCCCGATATGCGATAGTCTTAGACGAACAGACCAGACTGTACGGAGATTGTCACATCAGGCTCAGTAGGAGTTCGGATGGGTTTCCTCATCGGCCTTCTAATCGACATCTACCTGGGGACCGTTACGTACAGCTAGTTCCGCTTGCGGTCTATGGTTAAACCCACTGCCAGCGTACTAGTCGAGTCTTTAGAGTCCCACACAGAGAGTTTCCCTGCTTCGCGCGAAACGATATAGAGGTCGTATGGTTTTACGACAGGGTTCGGACACATACGTGTTTTTACGCACGTATGATGTTCGGACAGTTTATACTAGCAGGCTTTGGTTTAAGCTAGATTCTAGTATTGGATTATTGGATTTATATAGTCTCAGTATTTTCGTGTTTTCATGGATAGGAGGGGCGTTCTCATAATTACTCGAGAAGCTTCTAGAAGGTTGATGAGGTGGAGGGCTTAGGTGTTATATGCATTAAATGGTTTTGTGACTCATGGAGATGATTAATCAAGAGAGTTAATGAAGCATTAATGCTTTTAATGACTCACTAGATGATTCATTATGTATTAAATGAAGCATGAAGATATTTGTGCAAAGATATTTTTTGGCAACATATATTATGCTTCATATATATACACAAATGAGTCAATTTCCATTTCATAATTACTCTCACCTTCTCTCTCCTCAAGCTCTCTCTCTTCAAACCCTAACCCTAATCCTCTCATGTGTTGAGATCCTAGGGTTAGTAAGACTCATAGATCCCTAATCCTATTCTATATCCTCTAGGTTGCTTTGATTAGCACTCTTAGTTACCTAGTTACCTCAAGTGTGAGGTTAAGCTTGGAGAAGTGGCTCTAGGGTGGATCTTCTATTACAACGAGGAGGCCGACGAGGAGGTGGTCTACGAAGACAAGAAGGACTTGATTCATTAGGTATAATCATATTTCATAGTAGCTAATGACTTCTATGTTGTTGTTAGTTAGGGTTTGGCAAAGATCCGTAAAGTTAGTCGATGTTAGTTTAAACAAAATGATTGTTTTACCTATTCCGCCTTCCCGCATCATGTGGCGTGTCTAACGTCGACTTAAATTGAGAAACCGTAGAGTTATCAGGATAGGTGATATGACTCTCAGGGTTGCCAACGGAATGAGCGTGGACGCTGAATCCGTACGGGAATATCACCTTGGATTAACAAGTGGGCAGATATTGATTCTGCGTAACTGTTTATATGTACCTAATATGGCTTGTAATATCATATCTGTATCCATACTTTCTAAGGAAGGATATGATTTTACTTTTGTAAGCGATGTGGTCCACATCCACCTAAATCAAGTTCTGATTAGGTCAGTTACATTTAAAAACGGAATATACGTACTGAATCAAGCTCAGATTTTAGTGTCCAGAACACACTTAAAAGAAAGTCTCCGGAAACAAATCAGGCTTTCTTATGGCATTGTAGACTGGGTCACATTAATGAGACACGGTTAACAAAGTTACATAAAGTGGGATACTTGAATCCGTTCGAGTATCAGTGTTATGCTACTTGTGAATCTTGTCTCATGGGAAAGATTGACAAAGACTCCGTTCGCTGGACATGGAGTAAGAGCGAGTGAGCTCTTGGGACTCATACACAGTGACGTGTGTGGTCCAATGTCTACACATGCGCGAAGTGGTTATTCATACTTCATTACTTTTACGGATGATTTCTCTAGGTATGGACATGTCTTCCCGATGAAGCATAAATCCGAGGCCTTTGAGAAATTTCGGCAATACAAGAATGATGTTGAAAAACAAACAGGCAAAAGTATCAAGAAACTGAGATCTGATCGAGGTGGTGAATACTTGAGTGCCGAGTTTCTGAGCTACTTAAAAGAGAATGGAATTCTCTCTCAGCTTATTCCTCCATACACACCACAACACAACGGTGTATCGGAAAGGCGGAATCGAACTTTATTGGATATGGTTCGTTCCATGATGAGCAAGGCTGAGTTACCGCGATCTTTCTGGGGTTTTGCACTAGAATCAGCTGCATATCTTTTGAACAAGGTTCCAACCAAGATTGTGCATACCACTCCATATCAGATGTGGAGTGGGAAGAAACCCTGTCTTAAGTATCTTAAAACATGGGGATGTCCAGCTTTTGTAAAGAGGCAGCATGCGGACAAGCTCGAGGCACGTTCAGTACTGTGTAAGTTTGTGGGATACCCCAAGAACTCCACGGGGTATCTTTTTTATTCCGCAGAGAAACAAAAGGTTTTTGTTTCTCAGCATGCCTACTTCTTGGAAACTGAATTTTTAGAAAATCAGATAAGTGGGAGCGCAATAGAACTGGAAGAAATTCCAGAACTACAAGCTATTACTGAAAGCTTGGTAGAACCAGAAGTTTCAAGAGAACTGGACATCCCAGCGCCACTCCGCAGGAGTAGTAGGCAGTCTCATCCACCCGAGAGATATTACGGTTTTCTCATAGACGGGGATTGAGAGGATTGCGTTATTGAAAATAATGAGCCCACTAGCTTCTAGCAAGCCATTCAGAGCGGTGACTCAGTAAAATGGCTGGATGCAATGCGGACTGAGATGGAGTCCATGTACACCAACAAAGTTTGGACTTTGGACATTGCTCCAGAAGGGGTAAAACCCGTAGGCTGCAAATGGATCTTCAGAATGAAGATTGGTGTAGATGGGCAGGCTGAAACCTATAAAGCTAGACTTGTTGCAAAGGGTTTTCGTCAAAGACCTGGTTTGGACTATGACGAAACCTTTTCTCCAGTGGCTATACTCAAATCCATTCGGATCCTTCTTGCCATTGCTGCCTTCTACGATTATGAGATCTGGCAGATGGACGTAAAGACGGCTTTTCTAAATGGAAATTTGGAAGAGTGCGTCTATATGGATCAGCCGGAGGGTTTCATTCAGAGTGGGAGCAGCGGTAAAGTGTACAAATTGCTTAAGTCCATTTATGGACTAAAGCAGGAATCGCGGAGTTGGAACATCTGCTTTGATGATACTGTCAAAGAATTCGGCTTTATCAAAAATCCGGATGAACCATGCATTTACAGTAAGATTGTAGGGAGAACCGTGGTATTTCTCGTCTTGCACGTGGATGACATTCTCCTAATAGGAAATGACATTCCTATGCTACAGTCAGTCAAAGGATTCTTGTCACAGAGGTTCTCTATGAAGGACCTGGGCGATGCCAACTATATTCTGGGGATCCAGATCTATCGTGATAGATCTAAGAGGATGTTGGGACTTTCGCAGTTCAGGTACATCGACACCATACTGAAACGATTCAGTTTGGAAGATTCAAAGCGCGGTAATCTACCGGCTTGTCACGGAATCACCCTCTCCAAAGAGATGTATCCCAAGACTGATTTGGAAAGGGCTCGCATGTCATCTATACCCTACGCATCTGCAGTAGGCTCTATAATGTATGTAATGTTGTGTACCAGACCAGATGTAGCATATGCATTGAGCGTTGTAAGCCGGTATCAGTCGGACCCAGGGGAGAAACACTAGATAGCAGTAAAGAACATTCTCAAGTACCTGAGAAGGACTAAGGAGATGTTCTTGGTGTATGGAGGAAAAGACCTCCAGATCGAGGCCTTTGCTGACTCCAGCTTCCAGAGTGACAAGGTTGAATCCAAGTCCATGTCGGGTTATGTCTTTACCCTCAATGGAGGGGCGGTTTGCTGGAAGAGCTCCAAGCAGGAAACCGTTGCTGACTCAACTATGGAAGCGGAGTACAAAGCTGCTTGCGATGCCGCAAAGGAAGCTGTCTGGATGAAGAAGTTCCTCACGGAGCTTCAGGTGGTTCCAACCATTGTTGATCCAATACCGCTATATTGCGACAACAACGGCGCTATAGCTTTAGCGAAGCAACCCAGGTCCCATCAGAAGTCCAGACACATTTTGAGGCGGTACCACCTGATCAGGGAGATCGTAGATCGCCGGGAGATCGAGGTGAAAAGAGTAGATTCGGAGAATAACACTGCAGATCCATTCAAAAAGGCCATACCCCAGACTCAGTTCGAGCGGCTTATCGAGATGATAGGTCTTCGATAAGCCAGTACATGGCCCTAGTGCAAGTGGGAGATTGTTTCTGTATATGCCCTAGAGGCCATTACTGTATCATACTAGTTTGTATATTACTTAATGGAAGCTTGGGATATTCACAGTTGTATAGACAATCTTGCTCAAAATGGTAGTATGCTACTTGGTTTGTTTCTACTTTAATATCTGCATGTGTTTGTTTTAGCGTATCGCTTATACATATTAGTGGAGCCCTTAGGATCATTGCTTGATTACCAGCGTTGTGATGGCAGTCACACTAGTGGGGGCTGGGTAATCTACAAGCACATCCTTATACAGGTCCCTAGTCGTAGGATTATCGAGACGGGGCATCGATACTCCGGAGTAGACTAGTGTATGCGCTTCTCATCCCAGCAGGGGAGATGGTCTATCCCACAGCCATTAGTACGTCGTACTGGAGATAGTATGCGGATGCTCGTTAGGTTACGAGTACACTGGACATGACTCGCTAGGAACTGTTGGTTGGTATTATACCTATCGTCAGTTATCTGTTCCCAGGTGATATGAGTAAAGCTTAGTCCGTTGACTTGACACTGTCACTTCGCCTCGAGTGTGTTCCCACTGTTCTTAGATTACTACCCTACCACGGCTCAAATGAGTCATGCAAATAGGTAGTAGTTGGGTGCAGTCCCGAAGCACTTGGAGGCAGTGACGGTTAGACATGATTCGTCTCTCCCGGTATTGGGAGTTGATATCGCGCTGTGTCTAGGAGAGCCATTACACAAAGTCCCTGGCCAGGGTAAGCGAGATTTGCTGGTAGTGTTTCCAGTAGTTTCTCACGGTGTTCTGGGCTACACTCCGACACGACTTATACCGCTATTAGGGGACTGACATTTACCGCCCCCCTAGGCCCGACATGCGATACTTTCAGACGAACAGACCGGACTGTTCGGAGATTGTCACATTCAGGCTCAGTAGGAGTTTGGATGGGTTGACCTCATCGGTCTTCTTATCAGCATCTACCTGGGGACCGTTATGTACAGCTAGTACCGCTTGCGGCCTGTGGTCAAACCCACTGCCAGTGTAGTGTCGAGTCTTTAGAGTCCCACACAGAGGGTTGTTCGGCTTTGGGCAAAACAGAGTAGAGGTCGCATGGTTTTGCGACAGGGTTCGTTCACATACGCACACTTGTGCACGTTTGGTGTCCGGGCAGTTATTACTAGTGGGCTTTGGTTTAAGCCAGATCCTATTATTTGTTTTGGGATTGGTTTTGTCTCATTGCATTCATGTTTCTCGGAACACGGATGCGGGTGTGTATGCACAGTTGACAGAGGCAGAGGAACCTCATTAGGGTTTTTGACCGTTGACTTTTTCTAAACCCTAATGAGAATGAGAAATATGGTTAATAATATTAATTAAGGATAATTATGCGATGGTTATGGTTGGGTTGACCATTTGACTTGTTGACTTCAGTTGACCATGATGATTTCTTTTGCAAAGATGCTTCTTTAAGGTTGCATTAGCATTTAATGTGAAATGATAATGGTCAAATCAACTTACCATCACAATTTTCCTAATTATTATTATTATTCTCATATTCTCTCATATGAGAGCAAGGTTGGGATTTACTCTCTCATTCTTTCTTGCTCATTCTCTCTCTTGCAAAGCTCTCCCTCTTCCTCTCTCAAAACTCTCTTGTTTCATGAGTTGAAAAACATGAGCTTTATGAGATAAAACCATCAAGATAACTCTCTACTCATTCTAGGGTTCTTAGTCTAGCAATCCAAACACTCTAGTTACCTCTTGGTTGAGGTAGGAGCTCAAGGTAGAGGCCTTCGGGTGGATCTTTCTTCGGCAAAGAGAAGACAAAGAGGAGGAGCCGTCTACACCACTCCAAGGAGCTAGCAACAAGGAGGACCACAACAAGAAGAGAAGGATTTCAAGAACTAGGTATAGCTATCTTACCTAGTAGCTAGAACTTGTAGTTAGTTTGTTAGTTTTTGTTTAGCAAAGATCCTTCAATGTTAGTCTATGTTTCCTTGTGATAAAAATCCGATTTTTACTTTTTCTGCCTTCCCGTAAGTACCGGGGTGGGTTACATAGACTTACATGTAATTGTAACCACAACAATTTTCATTCATTATTCATCACAAAAGCTTTCTTCTTCTTCTTCCTCCTTTGAAAAAGCTTTCTAGCTTTTTGAGTTGTGATGATTTAAAGTGAGAAATTGAAAACAAAAGAGAGCAAAATTCCTACTTCATCATTCTCATCTATTCTAGCCACATAGATGAGGGTGTTCACTTCTCTAATAAGTTCATTAGTGAAGTGTAAGCTTGGGTTAGAGATTCTTCACGGTAGATCATCTTAGATCAAGAAGACTTCAAGCAAGTATGGATAATTCGACTTGTGGAGCCTCTCTAGAGTCCGGGAGTTCATGGATCGCGGCGAAGGGACTACTACTCGGAGCTTATGAAGCGAAGGAACGGACTACAAAGGTTGTAATCCTTCTCTCTTAGATGTAAAGTTGTTTACATGCAAAGTTAACCCTAATTCTCTAGTTCGATTACTTGGTTAGTTTGTTTACCACCCCAAAAAGTTTAATATAGCTTGTTTGATACTTTCTAAAACCTTGCTAAGGTGCTAACCTAACCCTACACGTCGTACGGCATCCTAAATCTATGTACGGGTCAACTATCACATCTATCTCATCATTTATCTAGTATCCTTATCATCACATCAAGAATTAGGGGTAATGATCTATAGTCTAGTACGATCTGATGCCGTCAACATAAAAATAAATACGTGTGTATGTAAACACATCGCCTACCGATTCACTATCATCACATGTCGTATCTCATAATACGATCCAAATCATATCACCAATCTCGTGGCATCATGCCCAATCTCATCGACTCATCTCCAATTATCATCCACTATCCTCATTATCCATGTATAGGTATACGTATATATATATATAGTCCCATACCTATGTGTATGTATGTATATATATATATATTTATATACGTATCCCCATATACACACAAGTAATAATAATAATGCATGCAAGGGTGTGCGCACGTGTGTGCAAACCTATTCTATGGTTCGCAACTAAGAAATCAACCACGACACTATCATCCAACTTCACAACACATATGTAAATATATAACATATTATCGACTACACTACGAACTGCGGGGGTGCTATACGTCATCCACCCGACTTCCCCCGTAGATATAAATCTACTCACTTTGCTCTTGCTTGCCGATGTCGATGTCGCCATCCTCTTCTTCATCATTTTGAAATCCTCATGGGGTACCTACATATCATAACACATTGCAAACGTGTATTAAAATCAAGTCGGAAACCAAAACGGCACACGTTTCGCTCATAGGTCAAAACCTATAGCCTCGCATGCAAAACACGATCAGTAACCCTAGTCGTGGACGTTCAAACGCTGCACAACAGAAGCAAAATATCAAATACCAAGTCCAAGTTCATTAAAAGCCACAAACGAAATCAGAATTCATGAAAATTAGCTCCAGACTTTACCCTAGGTCAAACTAGCCAATTTTGCATACATGAGGGGTCTAATTTACTGGAGATAAAGCCACAGAACCAATACGAACCAATTTTCCCCAGGTCTGGCCGCAAATTGCGGCCAGAAGGGATATATTTGCGACCATGGTAAGGGATTGTGGGCTAGGGTTTCAGTAGGGGGTCCTAGGTTGCCTGCATACTCCCCTGTGTTTGCTAAATAATTTTCAGGTCACCCGGGTGTTTGCAGATTTCATTATACCCTCACAGAATCCACAATTCTCCGATATCGGGTTTTCTAAGTTCGTATTCCAGGGTTTAAGTCTCAGGTTCAGTCCACTATATCATCACAACAGGGGTTGTATAGCCTCTACTAACCTCAATTACCCTCCACTATTCAAGATTTCATCACAACCCTAACTATGAATTTCAATGTTCACTAAACCGCACTAAATCACAACTAAACACATATGGATACTAAAGCGAATGAAATACAAAGCTAATGGCAATTAAAGTACCTCATTTGGCAACTCAAGAAAATTCTTGAGTTGCCCCAAGTGTCTAAAATCCGATTTTTCTTCGTCCAAAGTGTAGCTAATGAGCTTGTGCATGTATTTTGTGAAGTGGAGATGATATTTTGGGGTTGTTTTGATGGTGTTTTGAGGGTTTGGAGGAGGTGGGAGAGATGAGGCAGCCATGGGAGAAAGAAGAGGTGAGAATGATGAGAAAAGAGTGAAGAGATGAAGAGAATGGCCCAAGGTTTGACCCCTCACCCTCTCTTTCTCTTGCCCATGCCTAATATTCTAATCGCTTATCCTTTTCTTTTCTTTTCTTTTATATTCTTTTCTCTTCTCTTCTTCTTTTTTTAAAAAATAAACCATGCATGATAAAGAGAAAGAACCATGAAAGAAAGTAACAAGTGTGACAAACGACACGGTGCATGTCATGTGCTGAAAACGCGCTTAAAGCACGATTAGCGATATTTAATCGCGATTAGCATTAAAATAGTGTATAATAAATCATAAAATTTCATATTTTGCTTAAATCCAATAAAACACCCTCTTTTTTGTAATTTCTATAATTTTATAATTTTTTCCCCAATTTATCGGTATTTAATTATACCGCAATATTAAAATATTCAATATATTTATTATTTAATTTTAAAAATTCCCAAAAATAATATTTTATTTTTCTGAGACGTTACGGTCTTCCCCCCTTAAAGAAATTCGGTCCCCGAATTTAAATTTAAACTCCTCTAATACTAAAAGATTTCAGTAAAAGACTAAGCCGTCGGGGTCCCGAAATCATAAATACATAAAGCACATCGTAGCGCAATGCATGCGCATGAAAAATTAGTATATAAATCAAATCAAAACTCCGTTAAGCATTCCGCAATCATCGGAGTTATGGCGAAGACAACAATGTCAAGCCCAAAACGAAAACCAACATGATATACATCAAAACCATACATGTAAACATCAAAACCATGCATGTAAATATCTGAAGGAAATGCATGCCAAACCTTTTTAAGTCGCTGTGCAATGAACATCACACTGCACAGTGGCGGACGTCTATTGTAAAAATAATTAAATATATATATGTATATATATATGTATATATGTATATATATATGTATATATATATATATATATATATATATATATATATATATATATATATCCTTTGTTTAACATATACGTCCCGCCGTTTCGAAAAATAATTTAGAAGGGTTTCCTTTATAGTTGTTCCGTGTCATCCCGGACACGTAGGTAAATACTGAGACTATAACTCCTTTTTGGAAATCCGTTCGATAACTGTCAATGCTTGCAAAATATACTCAGGTACTATCCTCGGACTAGTCCTGCTCAGCTACTATACCAAATAGTAAATATCATAAAAACGTACTGCTCCAGCAGAAATCAAATCCAAAATGTGCATAAGAATGCCGCGTACGTCTGGTGCGCACGGAAAATCGAATCCATGAATGTGCCATACATGTGCAAAAAAACAAAATCTAAGTGCAACGGTTGTGCACGAAACACCTGTCAAGGGCAACGGGTGTGCCTGACAGCAATATCAGGTGCATCTGATATGCATGAAGAATCCCGATTTAGTGTATCTGGCGTGCACCAAAATCACATCAAGCGCATCAAGTATGCGTAAGAATCCAAATCAAATGCACAGGGTGCACGAAATCGACATCAATATTATAATCGAAATCGACGGTATACCATAAACCTCAATCCAAATCAGGTATACTGCTGTATATAATCTCACAACCATGTGCATTAGCGTGCACAAATCAAATAAAAACACTAAAAGTGCATGAAAACTATGCCGAAAGCACAAGTCAAATCATATGCATATCATAGGCATGAAATCAAAATCAACCTCTCCAATGACATCAAATCGAAGTCAAGTGCAACCGTAGTGTACAAAAACTCAATCATGCAAACAAATCGTCCAAAATACCGAAATCCAAAAAATGACGGATGCGTGATATTTGAATCTCCAAATCCCAGATCGTAAACATTATCGTCGATATGTCCTTCCCTCGCAGTCGATAAGGTGTCGGTGCATCCAAAGCTAGCAGAGCAAGATATCTACTTGCCCCCTGTTCATGGTCTTGCGCCTGATGCCTTTAGGCTCTTATCTCTCATTGCGAATTGCTAGATATGCAGCACTTCGGCTCAACGGCCCAATATGGAATGACGACGGAAACAGTCCCGCTCTGGCACATCCTCTAAAGATCTCTGGCCAACTATCTCGTCGACGTTGCCGAACTCTGGCCTGCTGGGTGTGCGTAATATGACCGCTCCTGGGTCCAAGTCTTCTCGTATAGTATTCCATTAAGGTCCTGTCGAGATCTCTCCCAAATCTCGTTTCTGCCGAACTGCCCGGAAGTTATCATCCTTTATTAAATCTATTTCTTGTTCTGGAATGGCTGCATACTCATCACGACTCTTTCTAGAAGATATATCCATATACAAGGCCTCTGCATGCGTATGACATCTTTGATGTCAGCAGAGTGGAACGTCATCTCATCAAGATCTCGTACGAACATCTTACTCCCCTTTCCTCTAGTGTCGACTGCTTTGGACTCGTCTCTTCGCGGCTGCATGGGAGACTCCAGATACGAGTATAGCCGTTGACATGCTGGCTGGCCTCTAGCAGTAGCCTGATCCTTTAGTGCTGATCTGCACGTCCGAGAAATCTCGTAAAAGCGATCCATCAAACGCTCATGGCGCGAAACACAATAAAACGACGCCTCTATGCAATCGTATGTCCCTGGAATCATGCCCTGGTCAGTCCTCATCCGTGACGAGCTCGTGCTGACTCTTCGTCAATTGACGGTCACAACCACGCAAGCAATATAATATACAACGCCAAGGGCGAGGATCAAAACTCAAAAAGGAAACTCAAAACAACAAGAAAACCATAATAATACAAGCGCGACTCTACGGTCGAAATAATATACAACTGATCTTCTAAGTCAACAAATAATACAAGTCTGGTTGATAGAGTTACTAGATACAACTGAAATATAATAAAAGGTACAATGGTGGTCACGATGAGAGTGAACCCACCTACCAAAGCAATCACCCGGAAAAGGGCAGTGTGCCAGAAAGCCGCAATGAAACCTGTACGGCAAAAGCTGCAAGAACTGTGGCACAGCGGGGGTGAGTTGCCAACTCGTGAGTAGAAAATATCACAGAGCAAAAATCGTATGTATGACTCAATCCTACGTCAATACGATCAGTAATATATATCCTCAATATGATAAAGTCTGAAGCATGATAAGGTGGCAAGGGTAAACATCTATACATAAGTATAATACCAAGTGCTCGTGTCAGTGCCTCAGGTAGCAACATATCATATATATGGGGTATCATCAATGAAATCAGTGTCAACTATATCCTCAAGTCTATAAGTATGTGGATGTCATCCAACCATGTAATCAATTCCTGTATGCATGTGGATCTCGTCCACGGGTCAACCAATGATACAACAACATCATGCACGTAAATATCATAAAAGCATATGCATGAAAGTATGAGGATATAAATCAACGTGTGTCCCTCGCGACACATCAAAATCATGGCACCTGAGTGTCTAGCATCGACACTCGAAACATCATGAAACCCGTATCCAGCATCAACACGTAAATCCTCATATATCTCGGGCTCCGTCTGCGGGTTCGGCCCGCGGGTTCCGGCAGAACGGTTCGGCCCATATCCATCTCTCGACTCCTGTCGGTACCCTCCGGATAACCGCCAGGTCCAACCAATCACCGGTAGGTACTCGCCACCATGCTAGGCTCATCGTCTACTCCACGAAAAACATTCTCGCCCTGGGGAGCCATACCGGGTCCACCATGAACCCGCAAACGGATCATCCAACTCCTCGAATCGGGTTTCAAGCACACGTCTCAGAACCGAGAAAATGCATGGCGGACGCACTGAAATATCATATCAAGAGAAACCGGGTTTTTAAAACAACACATAATCTCTTTTAAAATGTCCACGGTTCTCAAATCCAGAAATCTCATGAAAACATCATATCTCAATGCATATAAACATAAAGCATAATGTATGCGACATATCATAGAAATGTAAGCATATCCGTATAACATGCAACATGGAACAGTGATATGCACTTATTAAAGGAGGACCGCTCTTTAACATGAATCCAGTTATAAAATATATTTTGTGGTTCCCAAATTCCTCCAAGTCAAATGCAATATCATATATAGGTGCATGCAACTATAGCAGACAATTCATACAAGGTATCATATCAAAATGCAGCAATTCTACTGTGTAGTGACATGGCAATTATCGATGATGAAGTGTGTGAGCCGGCAAGTAAGTGTACGTGAAGTATACGCATCATCGATAATGGTGCTGGTGTCCTGATAGCATGGGTTTCATAATAACTGCAGAGATCACCAATAACATGCAATGCGATGCGAATAGTAAGAATATGCGGAAAAATGAATAGATAACGCAGCAATAAGAAATATGCTTTAGATATATGAGTAACACAGTTTTGGATTTTGAAATAACACGAATCGTGGTGTTTAGAAAAATAGGGGCTACGGTGTTTTTAAGCAAAGGTACGACTTTTGAAATATTCATAGTATCCCTTGGTATGTATTTAAAATTCTCATGATTGGTTAGTTTTGGAAATAGGTATGACTCGGGTCCAGTTTAACATCTACTAGGTAAACTATAGGTCTAACTATCAAACCAATCGAAAGGGGTATGGAAACCACCTACATCTGAGTCGATGTATATATATATATATAATAGTCGGTGATCCCGCCTCAATAGTACCACGTACGATATGTTGGGTCGCGGCAGCGCCCTGGCCATCGAAACGCGGCTAAAATGCGGAACAAAAATTTCTGAAATCAGCGCTACCGCTACCCGAATCCCGGATCGACCTTAAACCCTAAACTAGAAAAATAACTAAGAGTTAGAATCATTATACCGAGTTGATCCGAGTCCTTCGGTCTTCATTCCAAGCTCCTAGCGGTTCTTTGACGATATTTGGTTGCCGGTCTTCCTTCGTCTCCGTTGATCCACCCGAGAGAAACGGCGCAAGCTCCAAGCTCATCGAACGAGGTAACCGACGCTCCAAAGTCTCTAGCGATGGAGAGTGGAGGTGTATGGAAGTGTCACTACATTTTTCTCTCTTTTCTTTTTGCTTAATGAGCAAGCATAGAAGATGAATGAGGAGGTGAGGAAATCTTGGCATGAAAAAAAATGAAAATGGCTAACCCTTTTTGTGTGAATGAGAGTGTGGGAGAGTAAAATGTGTAATGTAAAAAATGAATCAAATGAAAATGAGCTCCCCCATCTCAAGTGGCCGGCCCCTCATCTCTCCTCCACACAAAAAAAATGTCATTTTCTTTTCCAATGTCAAATTACAATAAACAAATCAAACCACTAAACAATTGCAACCATACCACAAATCCATGTTCATGCCATGCTTGAAGTCACATCACCTTTTCCACCTCATTAATAAAACAAATGAATTTCCATAAATGGAAAATCATATTAATGAGGTGGCATCTTCTAGAAGCTATTCCTTATAAAATACGGAATACTTCCCGGTACATGTATCGAAATACATATACGCGTATTCGTACAAAAATACGTATAGCCAAGAGAGAAAATAAAAAGCGAACAATAATACTAGAATACATATATATAAATACATATGTAAACTATTAAATCAAAACCTGATTTGATAATCTGGCTTAATCCTAAGCCTCTAGTATTATCAACCGTCCAATTAAAATCTGCGCAGCAAGTGCACATATTTAATCAGACATCTGTATGTATCAACATACAACATGTACACCATATCGCCTGAACCGTGAAAGCCCTCTGTGTGGGACTCTAAAGACTAGTCAATACGCTGGCAGTGGGTTTAACCACAAGCACGTCAGCGGCACTAGCTGTACGTAACGGCTACCCAGGTATTGAGCGCAAGGGAGGCCGACGAGCAAACTCATCCTGAACCCCAACTGAGCCTGTCAGTGACAATATCCGTACAGTCCGGTCTGTTCGTCTAAGAGTATCGCATATCGAGTCTATGGGGGTGGATAAAGTCAGACCCCTAACAACGCAATATTTAGTGTCGGCATGATAACCCATCACCACCTGAGAAACTATCGATCCTGGATCGATAATTCTCATTCACCATGGCCATGGATTTCTGGTGATGGCCACTCGTGCACAACGCGACATCAACCCCCAATACCGGGAGAGACGAATCCCCGACGATTCGATCACTGCCTCCATGTGGCTCGGGACTGTACCCAAGTAAAACCTGTTTGCACGACTCCTTTTGAGCCGTGGTAGGGTAGTAATCAAAGTACAGTGGGAACTCACACGAGACAAATGACGATCTCAGGTCGGCAGACTAACCTGCACACATGTCACCTGGGAACTGCTATCTGACAATAGGTATAATACCAACTAGCAGGTTTCCGGCGATTCCGTTCAGTGCACTCATAACCCAATGAGCACCTGTATACTATCTTAGGTGAACAAACTAACACCAATGGCTTGTGAGACCTGGCCACCGCCTCTCGTCGGGGTCTCGATCAGTATACACTAGTCTACACTGGAGTATCGATGCCCGGTCTCGATACTCCTACGACTAAGGACATTTAAGGATGTGCTTATAGACACCAGCTCCCACATATATGATCGCCATCTTAATGCTGGCAGTCAAGCAAGAATCCTATGGGCTTTGTCAACATGATGATAAAGATAAACCAGATAGCATACTATCATCTTAAGTAAGACTGTTTTATCGGTATAGGTCCTGCCTCAATCATCATAATCACAAGTCCGCGACTATGATAATTGCCTTGAGGGCACTATAGCCAACAATCTCCCACTTGCACTTAAGGCCAATTATTGCGATGTCGCATACTTACAGCCCGTGTGATATCGAACACCCAACTTCTGTACTAATCAGT
Organism: Agapanthus africanus; assembly: GCA_030015575.1. Lineage (NCBI taxonomy): Eukaryota > Viridiplantae > Streptophyta > Magnoliopsida > Asparagales > Amaryllidaceae > Agapanthus > Agapanthus africanus. The sequence continues at coordinate 53,231,338 of CM057351.1, read as the reverse complement.
TTCACAAAGCCCGTTTGCAAAAATGATTGCGTTCAAGAAATAGCCTTAGTGTGTGGATCCGCTCCAATGTTTCTTTCTGTATCTCTCTATATCTCAACTTCGCGGAGAAAACTATTTCCCGAAATGAGCAATACTTGTCTTAGAATTTGTCTGGATATCTGATGGGACCCAGTTCATAAAAGAACTCCAAATCCAGCAAACTACTTAGACTGTATCGTCCACTGAATTTAATCAGTATCCTGCGCCATGCCTTTCCTCAGTATTCGCTTGGACCACCTGTCCAACGTACCGTCCCTCAGAAGAGGGGAAAACTATAACTCTGAAAGTCACTCTGTCGTCCAGGTCACCTTGGAAGCCTGAAATGATAACCGTCTCCCGAAGGAAGCTGCCGTAATCATTTCCCAAAATCATTCACTCATGTTCATAAACTGCTTCCCAATGTTTCTCCAGAATTGGATTAATATATGTTTATTGCAGCTAGTGATAAAAAAAATATCTGGTGTGGTACTTGACATTTCATGATTAACTCAATTGCCTAAGCAAGTGATATGCTAATCATGTAGATCCCTCTCCCCTTTAGTCTATAAGACACTTTTAGAGAGGTTGACCCCATCACCTGCAGGTGGACCACCATGCCAGGAGTCGTCCATTCTAAAATACCTTTAGAATAATGTCAAAATACCCAGATTAGGATACTTCCCAAATCTAGATCTAAAACCATAGATCTAGTAACCAGAAAACCTGATATTATATCCATATCCTATGTGGAGAAACAACTTTGCGACAACCACAGTATAACCGATCGTAGTATAGGAATATCTCTTCTTATCAAGTGCATGTCATCCCAATACCTGGACATCACTCTCTACTACCTTCTTAACAGATCATCTTCTATTCTGATGAAGTCAAAACCTATAACTGTTACATCAAAAAATAGATGGTCTATTTCCACTATACCTGCTTTAGTCTGTAAATAGACATAAGCTACTTGCCTACTATGCTTCCGCTGCTCCCACTGACTACAATAACCCTCTGGCAGAGTCATATACACGTGCACTTCTAAAGCTAGTTTAGAATGACGCTATACTCATCCTCCTGCCGGGTCTTATAGTCTAAAATAACAGCAAATGACAAGTCTGGGTAAACAAGAACTTCCCTGTCACCGTCTCTGAGAAGACCGAAGTACCTTCCGGGTGCCTGAGGTTACCCACCAAATCTGCGGAGTGGCTAATGGAATATCAAATCCAATTGAATCCTTAGGTTTTATTAAATTTTCAGTAATCGTTTGTGGTTCTGGAATAACTTCCAGTTCTACCATACTCCGACTTGTGTTTTCTGAAAAAGTCCATTTTATTAAAACTGCGGTGAGTCAAGAACAATATAAATATTGATCTTCCTGATGATAGAAAGTTAACCCTCGTCAAAGCCCGGGATAACCCATATACAACCATTACTGAAACGTGCCTTGAGTTTATCCGGATTCTGGTTTTAAGCATCAGCCGGACAACTCCCTATACCTTAACATCGTTAAGATATAAATTGATTCTATATATATCTAATATAGAAACGAAAGCATTAATTTAATTGGAACCAGATTCAAAAACATGCAGCTGTCTCCAGTGCATATCAATCAAATGGAAAAAGGCCATTCAGCATTACTGATCTAGGAGTGCATCCATATATGAGTAACCCGAAAGAGAAGCAAGTTCTCAAAACCATTACTATCAATGGAATACCAAACACAAGTATCTACATCTTCGACTTCCTCGAAGAATTCTGATACTTTCAACAAATGGTTCTCTACTTTATTCTTATACCTATAACTTCTCAAAATTTGAACCTTGCACTTCAACGAAGTACATGTCTAGAATCAGAGAAGTTATGAGTAAACAGAATGCAGTGCGAGTACCAACCCCATTGTCCTAATGGACATTGGACAACATACAATATTTTGTATAAGTCCCCTGAGTTCAATAACTCAAACCCTGTGCGTAGAAGGTTGAAAAACTGTAGTATGGTTAAGAAGGATTACACCGCTGTTGAATACACCTTACCTAATCACCAACTGATATAGGTAAATGTCATAGATATAATATCAAAAAGTTATATCTCACTTTATAAGATAAATGTACAGATATATCAGTTTGAAATTGGTGCATAACAATGGATATTCAAAACCAAATATTTGCCGTCCGGCAAAAACTAGATAGTTTCCTCAAATATCACCAATTACAACGAATTCCGATATGATGAGGATCTAATCACCCAATTCCCAATATCTTACTCCCACTCACCATCTGTAATAACATACAGATGTGAGAAACTGATCTGGTAAATACATACCCTGGAGTTAGATTCCTATCGGGAAAACAGTTTTCAATTAACATTGCACAGTGAAACTGAAACATGAAAATGTTTCGAAGTGGTAACCGGGTATTCCTAGTAACGCCTCTTCCACTATCCTGATTCACGAAAGTAACCATATACTTTACCTGCCCTCATTCCAATCCCTTTATTATGCCTTTACTTATTACCTTCTGTACACCTTCTTTAGGCTAATTGGTTTTCTTCTTTCCCTACCATTCGGCACCAGCCTAAGGTTTGGAAGAAGACTATCTAATAAGCGTAATAGGTGTACTCTCCTAATTCTAGGAGCCCTCGCAACCTGAGAGAAGGTAAAGAGAAAAGACATCTGAATAATCCTATTCTTTTTCTCCTGAACCAGAATCCATCCTCGAAAAATTTCCTTCGAGTTCGTATGTAACTATACGATGGATTTATCCAATGGAAGTGGATATCCGTAGTGATACGGAGTGTTCTAGAGAAAAGCAAAGTGGATGTAGGAGTGGCAGGGGTATACACAATCTTTATCGTGAATGATGGTGATCACAATTTTCTTTGCCATTATTCTAATCCCTTTATATGTCTTTACTTATTACCTTCTGTACACCACACTTAAGCTTAATTGGTTTTCTTCCTTCCCTACCATTCGGCACCTGCCTATGGTCTGGAGGAAGACTATCCAATAAGCTCAATAGGTGTACCCTCTCCTAATCCTAGGAGCCATCACAACCTGAGAGAAGGTAAAGAGAAAAGACAACCGAATAATCCTATTCAATCTCTCCAGAATCAGAATCCATCCTCGAATCAGATCCTTCGAGTTCGTATATAACCATACGATGGATTTATCCAATGGAAGTGGACGTTCGTAGTGATACGGGGTGTTCTGGAGAAATGCAAAGGTGATATAGAAGTGGCAATGATATATGCGACACCGTGACATTCAAAAAGCCAAAATGTTTTAAGAAGGTTCGGTTAATTGGATTCATGAGTTTTAGTGAAAAGTCGGGTCATAGTCGTAGCCAGAGAGAGAGAGAGAAAAGAAGTGCACTCTAACCTATATCAGAATGGTTAATCATTTTATCTAATCTGGATGGCTCCCACCGTTTCCTCGAATTCTCCTTCAAACCCAAAAGGAGAATTAGTCGGAATCACCCGAGGAGTAATCCTACTCATCAGTAGGAATCGGGATCTAACTATCATCGCATGATAACTTGATGGACGCCACTCAAGTCACCACACTCCAGAAGGTATGCGCAAGCCTGGCAAGTTTCCTGTATGTTTGAAAATCCCGATATGATTTTTACCCCTAGGATCCAAGTGACCTTGACACAGTCAACAAATCAAAGAGTCCTGGTCAAGTTCAACCTATCATTATCCTGGATTGCATTAAACCCACCCGTACGAGCCCTTGACACAGTCAATAAGGACGCACGACTGTCCTAACCAATCGCATTAATATGCCACAAACAAGCACTACTTAGCTACCGCACACTACGCCTTGACACAGTCAACAAACGCAGCACGAATACTAAGCAATACTTGTAAGAAATGACGTAGGGTTACGGCTGGTTTTTGGCGAAAAACCTTTAACGTAATGAACTTGATATCGTTGAAGGAATCCAAGTGGTTTTATAAATATATAGTGGCGAAAACTTTTGCTAAAGAGGTCACTCCCGGTGAATGGATCTCGGCTCTTTCCCCGTCGAATGGGGTGCAAGATATCCCAAACTGAATACCACGATGCAAAGCAAAAGTAATCGACTATAGTGAAGTTATTACGTTGACACAAACTTTTACTCAAGGGGTCACTCCCGATGAAGGGATCTTGGCCCTTGCCTCGTCGAATGAGGTGCTGGATATTCCAAAATGAATACCACGATGCAAAGCAAAAGAGAACGTCTGTAATGTCAGTTTTAAAAACTTGGTTCCAACAACATCATATATATAGGTTTGTTTTATCCTTGCAATGATAAGAATCTATGCAGTCCCATCAATTAATCACACCAGAAAAGAACGAAAATAAAATGTACGTATATGCCATTCGCATTCGCCACTGGTTCCCGTCATCACCCGTTAGGTTACTTAACTAACGACAGAGCGTGGACTGGGCTAGCGCGGGTGCAAAACATATATAACATCTACTAGTATATATATAAATATATAACACATTCGTCCCAGGCTTGATATAAGTAACATCACAGAACATCACAGAAACATCACAGAATGGTGGATAATCTGGAGCACCAGGTTTCACTTGAGCCGCAAGTGAGACCCGACGTTCTCTGTCGTGTGGATAGCCCGTGCAGTGAAAACCTAGACCCCTATGAGCGCGGCAAGTTACCCGCAAAACCAGAAGCGAGGCAGCCCCTTCAGCAACGTGAATGGACCACCCAGCACTTCACGGAATTCGGTAACTTGAGCACCCCTCCTGGGTCAACCTATACCCCCTACGAGTGCGGCGAATAGACTGCCAATTCTAGAGTAAGGTCCCCTCCATCCCAATGCCATGAGATGAGGACCAATTGCCCTTTAGAATCCGGCTATTCGTGCACTCCACCGCGGGATAATCCTAGTACAGAAAATAAAATAATATACAAGGGTGACATCGACCTCAGCCCGGTCGTGCCCCGAAAGAATAATATACAAACTGGCAGTGACGGCAGTCCACATGTCGGACGCTCGCCCCGCACTATCAAATGTACAAATGAAATAAAACTGTACTAACATTGCACCATTGCTATCCACCACGAAGATCCAACCAACATCACAGCACAATACAGAACATCAACATGAATGTCACGTTCGTAAACCCGTCTAAAAGACATATAGCAATTAGACGAGTTTACCGATCAAGTGATATTCATGTCCGCAGATAGAAATGTATGTACTGTCAAACGCACGCTTAAAATATCGATCGACTAACTTCCAAATTGGCCCCAATAGCAAAAACAGTACTGAAACAGAAATCTGGGCCAAAGCAGAATATGTCAAAAATCACAATTCCAAGTAAGAGGGCTACAGGAAAAATTTCAAAGCTCGTCGCCACTAAATGGCCACGGAACTGCCGCCAATAGGGGGTAAGTGCGGCGGTTCCGCAGCGCTTTGGACGCTTCAGGAGCTCAAATTTTTTATGTACCCTTAAAAACGCCTACACGGATTTTTAAGCCACTGGAAATAATTTTTTGACCACTTTTGAAAATCGGCAGAGAACAGAAAAATGGAATCGTGTTTTTGGAAATTTCCGTCGATCGATCTTTCAAGTGCATTTAAACAAGCTAGTAAGGGGTTTAAAGGGTGGCTCTAATACCATGTTGGGTCGCGGGAGCGCCCCGGCCATCGAAATACGGCCAAAATGCGGAACAAAAATTTCTGAAACCGGCGCTACCGCTACCCGAATCCCGGATCGACCTTAAACCCTAAACTAGCAAACTAACTAAGAGTTAGAATCATTATACCGAGTTGATCCGAGTCCTTCGGTCTTCATTCCTAGCTCCTAGCGGTTCTTTGATGATGTTTGGTTGCCGATCTTCCTCCGTCTCCGATGATCCACCCGAGGGAAACGACGCAAACTCCAACCTCGTCGAACGAGGTAACCGACGCTCCAAAGTCGCTAGCGATGGAGAGTCGAGGTGTATGGAAGTGTCACTACATTTTTCTCTCTTTTCTTTTTGCTTAATGAGCAAGCATAGAAGATGAATGAGGAGGTGAGGAAATCTTGGCATGAACAATAATGAAAATGGATAACCCTTTTTGTGTGAATGAGAGTGTGGGAGAGTAAAATGTGTAATGTAAAAAATGAATCAAATGAAAATGAGCTCCCCCATCTCAAGTGGCCGGCCCCTCATCTCTCCTCCACAAAAAAAAATGTCATTTTCTTTTCCAATGTCAAATTACAATAAACAAATCAAACCACTAAACAATTGCAACCATACCACAAATCCATGTTCATGCCATGCTTGAAGTCACATCACCTTTTCCACCTCATTAATAAAATAAATGAATTTCCATAAATGGAAAATTATATTAATGAGGTGGCATCTTCTAGAAGCTATTCCGTATAAAATACGGAATACTTTCCGGTACCTGTATCGAAATACATATACGCGTATTCGTACAAAAATACGTATAGCCAAGAGAGAAAATAAATAGCGAACAATAATACTAGAATATATATATATAAATACATATGTAAACTATTAAATCAAAACCTGATTTGATAATCTGGCTTAATCCTAAGCCTCTAGTATTATCAACCGTCCAATTAAAGTCTGCGCAGCAAGTGCACATATTTAATCGGACATCTGTATGTATCAACATACAACATGTACACCATATCGCCTGAACCGTGAAAATCCTATGTGTGGGACTCTAAAGACTCGTCAATACGCTGGCAGTGGGTTTAACCATATGCACATCAGTGGCACTAGCTGTACGTAACGGCTACCCAGGTATTGAGCGAAAGGGAGGCCGACGAGCAAATTCATCCTGAACCCCTACTGAGCCTGTCAGTGACAATATCCGTACAGTCCAGTTTGTTCGTCTAAGAGTATCGTATATCGAGTCTAGGGGGGTGGATAAAGTCAGACCCCTAACAACGCGATATTTAGTGTCGGCATGATAACCCACCACCACCTGAGAAACTATCGATCCTGGATCGACAATTCTCGTTCACCATGGCCATTGATTTCTGGTGATGGCCACCCATGGACAACGCGACATCAACCCCCAATACCGGGAGAGACGAATCCCCGACGATACGATCACTGCCTCCATATGGCTCGGGACTGTACCCAACTAAAACCTATTTGCACGTCTCTTTTTGAGCCGTGGTAGGGTAGTAATCAAAGCACAATAGGAACTCACACGAGACAAATGACGATCTCTGGTCGGCAGACTAACCTGCATACATGTCACCTGGGAACTGCTATCCGACAATAGGTATAATACCAACTAGCAGGTTCCTGGAAAGTCCGTCCAGTGTACTCATAACCCAATGAGCACCTGTATACTACCTTAGGTGAACAAATTAACACCAATGGCTTGTGAGACCTGGCCACCGCCCCTCGTCGGGGTCTCGATCAGTATACACTAGTCTATACTGGAGTATCGATGCCCAGTCTCGATACTCCTACGACTAGGGACATTTAAGGATGTGCTTATAGACCCCAGCTACCACATATATGATCGCCATCATAAAGCTGGCACTCAAGTAAGAATCCTATGGGCTTTATCAACATGATGATAAAGACAAACCAGATAGCATACTATCATCTTGAGTAAGACTGTTTTATCGGTATAGGTCCTGCTTCAATCATCATAATCACAAGTCCGCGACTATGATAATTGTCTTGAGGGCACTATAGCCAACACTATACAATATATCATATGACATCCTCGAGTCAAGAGTGAGGATCTATCATCATAGTTAGCTCGTACGGTACATCCGTCGTACGACATCCCAAATCTGGGTACGGGTCAACTATCACATCTATCTCATCATTTATCTGGTATCCTTATCATCACATCAAGAATTAGGGGTACTGATCTACAGTCTAGTACGATCTGATACCATAAACATAAAAATAAATGCTTGTGTATGAAAACACATCGCCTACCGATCCGCTATCATCACATGCCGTATCTCATAATTCGATCCAAATCACATCACCGATCTCGTGGCATCATGCCCAATCTCATCGACTCATCTCCAACTATCATCCACTATCCTCATTATCCATGTATAGGTATATATATATATATATAGTCCCATACCTATGTGTGTGTGTATACGTATCCCCATATACGCACAAGTAATAATAATAATGCATGCATGGGTGTGTGCGCGTGTGTGCAAACCTATTCTATGGTTCGCGACTAAGAAATCAACCACGACACTATCATCCAAATTCACAACACATATGTAAATATATAACATATCATCGACTACACTACGAACTGCGGGGGTGCTATACGTCATCCACTCGACTTCCCCCATAGATATAAATCTACTCACTTTGCTCTTGCTTGCCGATGTCGATGTCGCCATCCTCTTTTTCATCGTCTCGAAATCCTCATGGGGTACCTACATATCATAACACATCGCAAATGCGTATTAAAATCAAGTCGGAAACCAAAACGACACACGTTTCTCTCATAGGTCAAAACCTATAGCCTCGCATGCAAAACACGACCAGTAACCCTAGTCGTGGACGTTCAAATGCAACACGACGGAAACACAATATCAAATACCAAGTACAAGTTCATTAAAAGCCGCAAACGAAATCAGAATTCTTGAAAATTAGCTCCAGATTTTACCCTAGGCCAAATTAGCCAATTTTGCATACAGGAGGGGTCTAGTTTACTAGAGATAAAGCCACAGAACCAGTACATACTAATTTGCCCCAGGTCTGGCCGCAAATTGAGGCCAGAAGGGATATATTTGCGGCCATGGTGAGGGATTAGGGGCTAGGGTTTCAGTGGGGGGTCCTAGGTTGCCTGCACACTCCCCTGTGTTTGCTAAATAATTTTCAGGTCATCTAGGTGTTAGCAGATTTCATTATACCCTCACAGAATCGACAATTCTCCAATATTGGGTTTTCTAAGTTCGTATTCCGGGGTTTAAGTCTCAGGTTCAATCCATTATATTATCACAACAGGGGTTGTATAGCCTCTACTAATCTCAATTACCCTCCACTATTCATGATTTCATCACAACCCTAACTAAGAATTTCAATGTTCACTAAACCGCACTAAATCACAACTAAACACATATGGATACTAAAGTGAATGAAATACAAAGCTAATGGCAAAGAAAGTACCTCATTTGGCAACTCAAGAAAATTCTTGAGTTTCCCCAAGTGTCCAAAATCCGATTTTTTTTGTCCAAAGTGTAGCTAGTGAGCTTGTGCATGTATTTTGTGAAGTGGAGATGATGTTTTGGGGTTGTTTTGATGGTGTTTTGAGGGTTTGGAGGAGGTGGGAGAGATGAGGCAGCCATGGGAGAAAGAAGAGGTGAGAATGATGAGAAAAGAGTGAAGAGATGAAGAGAATGACCCAAGGTTTGACCCCTCACCCTCTCTCTCTCTTGCCCATGCCTAATATTCTAATCCCTTATCCTTTTCTTTTCTCTTCTTTTCTTTTCTTTTCTCTTCTCTTCTTTTTTTTTTAAAAAATAAACCATGCATGATAAAGAGAAAGAACCATGAAAGAAAGTAATAAGTGTGACAAATGACACGGTGCATGTCATGTGCACAAAACATGCTTAATGCACGATTAGCGATATTTAATTGCGATTAGCATTAAAATAGTGTATAATAAATCATAAAATTTCATATTTTTCTTAAATCCAATAAAACACCCTCTTTTTTGTAATTTCTATAATTTTATAAATTTTTCTCCAATTTATCGGTATTTAATTATACCGCAATATTAAAATATTCAATATATTTATTATTTAATTGTAAAAATATCCAAAAATATTATTTTATTTTTCTGAGATGTTACCGTTACCGAAAGAGCATGAAATCTATTGTCCTTGCTCTGAGTGTATGAACAAGCAATTGCTCAACAAGTAAGAAGTTGAGTTACACATCATGAGATACGGTTTCGTTAGAGATTATACTACGTGGGAACTTCACAGTGAAAAAATCATTTTAATGGGAGACGAGGTATGGGTGCAAGGGATGGAAAAAAACTCATCAAAATAGAAAACGCAGAGTGGCAAGGGATAGTAGAAGAGGAGGAGGAAGAGAAATGGCAGTTTGAAGAAGACGAAGCCGTCGAAGAAGATGATGTATTCGTGCCGATCGATGATATGGATGAGCTTATAAATGTCGTTGGACTTCCTTATGATATGGAAAGTACTGTACCCTCATTATTGGAGAAGTACAAGGCCGACTCTACGATCTCGCTATATCCAAATTACAAAGGGATTTCAAAACTGTCTTTTTTGGTACGTCTCTTCCAGTTCAGGTGCAAGAATAGATGGAGTGACCGGTTTTTCACTGATCTCCTAGAATTACTAAAGGAAGATTTTCCCGACGGAAATGAAGTTCCATCGAGCTGGTACGAGGTGCAAAAGATAATTACAAATATCAGCCTGAAGTATCATAAGATACATGCATGTGAGAATGATTACGTTTTGTTCCGGAATGAACATGCAGAAACTACCCTATGTGCGGGTTCAGCCGATTCAAGCCTAAGAAAGACTCTCAATCGAGTGATGTGCCCATGAAAATTCTTCATCATTTTCCATTAATACCGAGGCTGCAATAGCTATTTATGTGTGAGGAGACGGTGTTCGAAATGCAGTGGCACCATAAAGCTCTTCGTGAAGAGGGGAAAATGAGTCATCCTAGAGATTCGATATCGTAAAAAGTTTGAGATGAAAAACATCCTTCATTCAGCGCAGACCCTTATAACGTGAGGCCGAAAATTGTGAGTGAAGATTTCAGTCTATTTGGGATGGCTTGCGGCAGGCGTATTCACAGTACTTGGCTCGTTGTGGTGACTGTATACAACTTGCCGCCATGGAGAGCTATGACGCAGACTTATTTTACGTTGGCGCTTTTATTCGACGATCCTTAGTCTCGTGTACCTTCAACTCTTGATTGATGATTTAATGTTATTTTGGGAACTTGGCGTGAGAACCTATGACACAGATGATAAACGATTTTTTCAGAGGGGGGCTACTTTGTTGTGGACTATTTATGATTTTTCTGTCTACGGTATGCTGTCGGGGTGGACAACTCAAGATAAGCTTGTGTGCCCCAGTTGTTATATTCATACGAGTACCGTACGCTTGAAGTTTAGCTGGAAAGAGTCATTTATGGGCCATCGACGTTTTTTTCCTATAACTCACAGATTCAGAAAGAATAAAGAATTGTTCAACGACAAGATAGAGACTGGTAGGCCTCTTAAACCATTGTCTGGTAACGACATATTGCAACAATGGAGAGATTATCAGAATATCACATTCGGAAAGAAACAAAACAAACATGCAATGCTATGCCCAACTGGCTGGAAGAAACTAAGTGGTTTATTTCAGCTTCCGTACTGGTCCGATCTACCGATGTGAACAATTTAGATGTTACGCATATCGAGAAGGGTGTCTCTGAATACGTCATCAATCTTTTGCTGTGTAAGGATGTAAAAACAAAGGACAATCTTAACGTCTGCCGTGATTTGATGGATTTGGATGGTTTGTCCATTAAAAAAGAATTGCATCCTCGGCCTGTGGTTGGTAAACCAAGTTATTACGAAATCCCACCGGCAATATACAACCTGGACAAAGAGGAGAAGCGGCGGTTCCTGCGGGTGTTGAAAGAATTGAAAGTCTTCGATGGTTTCTCATCAAACATTTCCAAACATGTACGAGTAGAAAATGGAAAAATCGTAGGACTCAAGAGCCACGACTACCATATATTTATGCAACATCTTCTTCCTTTATGCCTCAGAGTAGCGGTAAAATCCGAAGTTGGTCTCGTTCTTAATGACTTTTGCACGTAGTTTTGCTAATTGTGTTCCAAAAACTTGGACGTCAATGAGATAGCAGAGCTCGAAAAAAATATTCTTTTGATCCTCTGTAAGCTCGAAACTATCTTTCCACCTCCCTTTTTCGACATTATTGTTCACTTGTCCATCCATTTGGCAACCGAGATCAAGATTGGCAGTCCGGTGCATTACCTGAAAGTGTATGTTAGCACCACCACTAGGTTTTACTAGCATCAAGCATGACGTTTTTTAAAAATTAGGGGTGTTAATCTACACTAACCAAGATCTTAAACTAGATAATTAGGGTTTAGCTTGATATCATAAAGTTTACACTAAGAGATGGATGGGTACAACCTTTGTAGACCGTGTCCTTCTCTTCTAAAGCTCCGGGTTGTGGTCCACGCGACTCCACAAGGCTCCACTTGAAGGATGAATGAATTTCCTTCGATGAACTTCGTGCCGAAGATGATCCACCCGAAATCCGCTAATCCAAGCTACCTCTTCACTAAACTCTTTAGTGAAGAAAACACACTACACTAAATCGCTAATCTAGTGTAGGATGGTGAAGTAGGGGCTATGTTTGCTCACTAGGGTTCTCACAAGCTCAAGAATACACAACTCATGTGAGAGATTGAGCATGGAGGTGGAGGTGTGTAAAAGGGAGAAAGCTAGAGAGAAAACTCATCACATGAGCACAACTCAAGAAAATGGCTAAGTATGGAATGAAGTGTAGAATGGCTCATCAAAGCTCACACATTATTGAAGCATACAATTTTTAACACTTAAAAATTGTAGCCATGCTTCAATAGTACAAGCAAATGAATATAAAATAGAATAAGCCATGCTATGTTCCGTACCAAAAAAGTCTCCCTATTTTCCACCTCAATTTCTATTTTCTAAAAATAGAAAAAACCATTCAATGCTTCATATAATATATATATATATATATATATATATATATATATATATATTCACACACACATACACACACATATATATATATCACACACACACACACACACACACACACACACACACATATATATAGATAAGCATATAATTAGTGAGCAATAATATTAGTCAATATAAAATTATATTAAATATAAATATATATATCATATTATTAAATCAAAACTTGATTTAATAATCCGGTTATATCACATATAACCGACTAATATCATTTATCTGTATATCACATTATCAAATCAACACTTGATTCAATAATCCGGTTATGTCAAATATAACCTAATTGATAACAAATAACCACCAGATTACAATACGGTATCTCATACTCGTATTTAATCAGGCCCCTCGCATATATCAGCATATGTGCCCTACTTCGTTTCGCTAAAACCAGGAAACTTCTATGTGGGACTCTAAAGACTCGTCAATACGCCAGCAGTAGGGGATGATCACATCAGTCACCCACAAGCCGTCAGCGGTACTAGCTGGACGTAACGGCTATCCAGGTATTGAGCGAATATAAGATCAACAAGCAAGCTTGTCCAAACTCCCATGAAGCCTATAAGTAACACTTACCGTACAGTCCGGTCTCTTCATCTAAGATGTCGCATATCGAGTCTGGGGGTGGAATCGTCAGACCCTAATAACTTGAAAAGTCATGCCGATGTAAGGCCTATATGTAAGTCCACGTTGCCCACCCCGGTGCTTACGGGGAGGCGGAAACGGTATGAAAAATCGAATTTTAGAACTCAAGGCAACATGGACTAAAAGGAGGATCTTTGCTAAACAAAAACTAACAACCATGCTAAGAGATTTAGCTACTCGGTTAAAGGGTTATACCTAAGTCTTGAACTCCTTCTCTTCTTGCTCTTTGGAGTTGGATGAATGGGTCGTCCTCGTCGCTTTCTCTTGCCGAAGAAAGATCCACCCGAGGGCCTCTACCTTTGGCTCCTACCTCAAACTAGAGGTAACCAAAGTACTTGGTGTGCTAAACCTAGAACCTTAGGATGAGTAGAGAGTAATTTTGGTGTTTTATCTCAAAAGCTAAATGGTTCTCAACTTATGAGAGGGGAGAGCTTTGAGAGAGAGGAAGAGGATGAGAGAGAATGAGCATGAGAGAATGAGGATAATATCAACCATTCTCACATATATGTGAATTATGATAATTAAATAATTAATCAAAGATAATAGTGATGGTTAACTTGAAATGACCATTATCATTTCACATTAATGAATTTTTGCAAGAATCAAAGAGCATCTTTCATGTGAAATGATGATGGTCAATATGTCAACATAGGTCAACAAGTCAACCATAGTCAAATTGTCAACAACCCTAACCATAACACAATTATAATTAATTAATATTAATAATCATATTTCACATATACATTAGGGTTAAGAAAAAGACAACGGTTATCAACCCTAATGAAAGTCCTCTGCCTCTGCCTCAGTCAACTGTGCATACACACCCGTATCCGTGTTCCGAGGAACACGAATACAATGAGATAAAACCAATCCAAAAACATATACTAAGATCTGGCTTAAACCAAATCCTGCTAGTATCAACTGTCCGGACACCAAACGTGCACAAGTGCGTGGATGTGAACGAACCCCGTCGCAAAACCATGCGACCTCTACTCTGTTTTGCCTAAAGGCGAATAACCCTCTGTGTGGGACTCTAAAGACTCGACACTACGCTGGCAGTGGGTTTAACCATAGACCGCAAGCGGCACTAGCTGTATGTAACGGTCCCCAGGTAGATGCCAATAAGAAGACTGACGAGGTGAACCCATCTGAACTCCTACTGAGCCTGAATGTGACAGTCTCCGTACAGTCCGGTGTGTTCGTCTGAGAATATCGCATGGCGGGCCTAGGGGGCAGTAAACGTCAGTCCCCTAATAGCAGTACAAGTCATGTCAGAGTGTAGCCCAGAACACCCTGAGATAACACTGGAAACCTACCAGTATATCTCGCTTGCTCTGGTCAGGGACTTTGTGTAATGGCTCTCCTAGACACAGCGCGATATCAACCCCCAATACTGGGAGAGACGAATCCTGTCTAACCGTCACTGCCTCCAAGTGCTTCAGGACTGCACCCAACTGCTACCTGTTTGCACGACTCCTTTGAGCCGTAGTAAGGTAGCAATCTAAGAACAGTGGGAACACACTCGAGGCGAAGTGACAGTGTCAAGTCAACGGACAAAGCTGTACTCATGTCACCTGGGAACTGATAATTGACGATAGGTATAATACCAACCAACAGTTCCCGACTAGTCCTGTCCAGTGTACTCGTAACCTAACGAGCACCGGCATACTATCTCAAGTACGACGTACTGACGGCTGTGGGACAGACCGTCTCCCATGCTGGGATGAGAAGCGCATACGCTAGTCAACTCTGGAGTATCGATGCCCTGTCTCGATAGTCCTACGACTAGGGACCTGCATAAGGATGTGCTTATGGATTACCCAGCCCCCACGAGTGTGACTGCCATCACAACGCTGGTAATCAAGCAAAGATCCTAAGGGCTCCACTAATGTGTAAAAGCGATATGCTATAAGAAACACATGCACACATTAAAGTAGAAACAAACCAAGTAGCATACTACTATTTTGAGCAAGATTGTCTATACAAGGTGAATATCCTAAGCTTCCATTAAGTAATATACAAACTAGTATGATACAGTAATGTCCTCTAGGGCATATACACTAAGAATCTCCTACTTGCACTAAGGCCATGTACTGGCGTATCGAAGACCTATCATCTCGATCAGCTGCTCGAACTGAGTCTGGGGTAAGGCCTTTGTGAATGGATCAGCAGTGTTATCTTCCATAGCAACTCTCCGAACCTCGATCTCCTGGCGACCCACGATCTCCCTGATCAGGTGATACCGCCTCAAGATGTGTCTAGACTTCTGATGGGACCTGGGTTGCTTCGCTAAAGCTATAGCCCCGTTGTTGTCGCAATACAGAGGTATTGGATCAACAATGGACGGAACCACCTGATGTTCTGTCAGGAACTTCCTTATCCAGACGGCTTCTTTTGCTGCATCTGCAGCAGCGATATATTCCGCTTCCATCGTCGAGTCAGCAATGGTTTCATGTTTGGAACTCTTCCAACACACCGCCCCTCCATTGAGGGTAAAGACATAACCCGACATGGACTTGGAATCATCCATGTCACTCTGGAAGCTGGAGTCAGCAAAGGCCTCGATCTGGAGGTCTTTTCTGCCATACACCAAGAACATCTCCTTAGTCCTTCTCAGGTACTTGAGAATATTCTTTACCGCTATCCAGTGTTTCTCCCCTGGGTTTGACTGATAGCGGCTTACCACACTCAGTGCATATGCTACATCTGGTCTGGTACACAACATCGCATACATTATAGAGCCTACCGCAGAAGCGTAGGGTATAATAGACATGCGATCCCTTTCCAAATCAGTCTTGGGAGACATCTCTTTGGAGAGGGTGATCCCGTGACAAGCTGGTAGATTACCGCGTTTGGAATCTTCCATAGTGAATCTTTTTAGTATGGTGTCGATGTACCTGGACTGTGAAAGTCCTAATATCCTCTTGGATCTGTCACGATAGATCCGGATCCCCAGAATGTAAGAAGCATCACCCAGGTATTTCATGGAGAACCTGTGTGACAAGAACCCTTTGACAGATTGTAGCATAGGAATGTCATTTCCTATTAAGAGAATGTCATCCATGTATAAAACGAGGAATACGATAGTTCTTGCTACAAATCTACTATAGATGCATGGTTCATCTGGATTTTTGATAAAGCCAAATTCTTTGACCGTCTCATCAAAACAGATGTTCCAACTCCGCGATGCCTTCTTTAGTCCATAGATGGACTTAAGCAACTTGCACACCTTTTCGCTGCTCCCACTCTGAATGAAACCCTCTGGCTGGTCCATATAGACACACTCCTCTAAATTTCCATTTAGAAAAGCGGTCTTTACGTCCATCTGCCAAATCTCATAATCATGGAAGGCAGCAATGGCAAGAAGGATCCGAATGGATTTCAGCATAGCCACTGGAGAAAAGGTTTCGTCATAGTCCAAACCAGGTCTTTGACGAAAACCCTTTGCAACAAGTCTAGCCTTATAGGTCTCAACCTGTCCATCTACACTAATCTTCCTTTTGAAGATCCACTTGCATCCTATGGGTTTTACCCCATCTGGAGCAACGTCCAACGTCCATACTTTGTTGATGTACATGGAATCCATTTCGTTCCGCATTGCATCCAGCCATTTTACCGAGTCAACGCTCTGAATGGCCTGCTGGAAGCTAGTCGGCTCATCACTATCAATGATGCAGTCCTCTCTATCCCCGTCTATGAGAAAACTGTAGTATCTCTCGGGTGGATGAGACTGCCTACTACTCCTGCGGAGCGGCGCAGGAATGTCCTGATCTTTCGAACCCTCTGGTTCTACTAAGCTTTCAGTAATAGCTCGTGGTTCTGGAATTTCTTCCAGTTCTATTGCGCTCCCACTTATCTGATTTTCCAAAAACTCAGTTTCCAAGAAGTGGGCATAACGAGAAACAAAAACCTTTTGTTCCTCTTCGCAATAGAAAAAATATCCCTTGGAGTTTTTTGGATATCCCACAAACTTGCACTGTACTGAGCGTGCCTCGAGTTTGTCCGCATGCTGCTTTTTGACAAAAGCTGGACATCCCCATGTCTTAATGTGCTTAAGATAGGGTTTCTTCCCACACCACATCTGATATGGTGTGGTAGGCACAGTCTTAGTTGGAACTCGGTTCAAAAGCTATGCAGCTGATTCTAGTGCATATCCATAGAATGATCGCGGTAACTCAGCGTTACTCATCATGGAACGTACCATATCCAATAGGGTCCGGTTCCGTCTCTCCGATACACCGTTATGTTGCGGAGTGTATGGAGGAGTAAGCTGAGAGAGAATTCCATTCTCTTTTAGGTAATCCAGGAACTCGGCACTCAAGTATTCACCACCTCGATCAGATCTCAGTGTCTTGATACTTTTGCCGGTTTGTTTTTCTACTTCATTCTTATATTCCTGAAATTTTCCAAAGGCTTCGGATTTATGTTTCATTAAGAAGACATATCCGTACCTTGAAAAGTCATCCGTAAAAGTAATGAAGTAAGAATAACCGCTTCGCGCATGCGTAGACATTGGACCGCACATGTCGCTGTGTACGAGTCCCAAGAGCTCGCTCGCTCTTACTCCGTGTCCAGTGAACGGAGTCTTTGTCATCTTTCCTTTGAGACATGATTGACAAGTTGCATATGATTGATATTCGAACGGATCCAAATATCCTTCTGTATGTAACTTCGTCAACCTTCTCTCATTGATGTGACCCAGTCTACAATGCCATAAGAAAGCCCGATTTGTTTCCGGAGACTTTCTTTTGTGTGTATTCTGGACATTGAAAATCTGTGGTTGGTTTAATATACCATTGCTTAATGTACCTGACCCAATCAGAACTTGATTAAGGTGAATGTTTATAACATTGCTTACAAATGCAAATTCATAACCTTCTTTAGATATTAAAGATACAGAAATGATATTACAAGTTGCATTGGGTACAAAATAACAATTATGTAAAACCAAAACATGTCCATCTGACATTCCCAGGTGATAGTCCCCCACGGCCTCTGCATCCATGCTAGCTCCGTTTGCAACTCTGAGGGTCATATCACCTGCCTTCAAAACCCTACGCTTTCTCAGTTCCTGCAAAGAATTACAGATATGATATCCTGATCCGGTATCCAATACCCAGGAAGTAGAGATTATTGATAGACAGTTTTCAATAACATACACACCTGAAGCCGAAGCCGCAACTTGCTTCGGGTCCTGGTTTCTGGCCTTCCAAGCCCTGCAATCCTTTTTCCAGTGTCCACTCTTGTGACAGTAAAAACACTCTTCCTTCCCCACAAGCTTTCCCGCTACCTTTGTTGCCTTTTCCTTTCCCTTCGTATCCACTTTACTAACACCGCCCCTTGGTTTGGTGAGGGTTTTCTTCTTCTTCTTTCTCTTGGCTTTCGCCTTGGACCTAGAAGACGAAGATCCTCCTACAAACAAAGTGGATGTTTCCCTACCTTTCTATAGGGTGCCCTCTGCACTTCTCAGTATGTTGAGGAGTTCTGAAAGTTCAACTTCTTTTTCTTGCAAGTTGAAGTTCAGGATAAACTGGGCGTAAGTGGAAGGAAGGGACTGGAGAATCAAGTCCGTGTAGAGCTCGTTCTCTAACATGGTCCCAAGGTCCGTGAGCTCCTCAATGAAGCCAATCATCTTAAGCACGTGTTCCGCTACCGATGATCCGACGGCCAATCTCGCCGAAAACAACTTTTTCGAGACTTCGTATCTGGCGATATGGGATTGCTCTCCATACAGTTCTTTTGTATGGAGAAATATGGATTCGAGGTCCATATTCTCGTGCCTCCTCTGATGTTCATTGTCCATAGAGGCAAGCACGAGGCACTTGGCCTTCGCGCAGTCGATTTCCCAGGTCTTACGGATTTCATTATCCTCGACGCTGGTTTTGGGACCTGGGACAGGGGGAGCTTTGGTGGTAAGGAGATACCCCAACTTGTCATAAGTGATTGCCATTTTGACATTCCTGAGCCAATCTTTATAGTTTGGCCCTGTCAGTATGTTTTTATCTAGTACTAACTTAAGTCCAGTCATGATGTTTGGACGTTGCAATTAGGAGAGAGAGAAGAAACACTTTAGCATGATGCTCTTGCAAGTTTAGAGTGGTTTTTAATTTTTCTAAACAGGATGGCTCCCACTTTCTCTCGAATCCCTCCTCAAACCAAAAAGGAAGAATTAGTCGGGATTAATCTCACCGTACAATACTTGCTTAACCGTTCAGCCAGGCCAGTGTTGGTACTTCGAGGGAGGTTTTCCAACGCTTTCGCGAAGTTCCTTAATTAAATAACCTTTTTTCTCTGTGGGCGTAGCCCTGCTAACACCTTTCTAGACACCTACTTGGTTTATAGCATTGATCGTTAAGTGAGAAAGTTCCGTAGGAGTAGCATATACTCACAGTAGGATCGGGATCCAAATATCATCGTGTGACAAAACTGAAGGAATCTTACCAGAATCATCATACTCCAAATGGTATGCAGCGCTAGCAAGTTTCAGTTTCTTTAGAAACTCCCGATGTGGATTTTTGCCCCATGCTCTTATGACCTTGACTTTGGCCAACAAATCATAAGTCACATGTCAAGTTCTACCCGTCATTCTCCAGGTTAATTTGAACCCACCCGTACCTACCCTTGACTTTGGTCAACAAGGCAGTACGACTGTCCCAAACCAACACATCTATCTATGCTGCACATGAATACGCAATAGCTACCAATCACTATGCCTTGACTTTGGCCAATAAACATAGCTTGAATACTATTGACTATCCATGTGAAACGACGGAGGGCTACGAATGGTTTTGGCGAAACCGTGAACGTAGTGAACTTGATATAATTAATGGAACAAGATAGTTTTTAAAAGGAGTGGCTTAAGCTCCGCGTTTAAAAGTTGTTTTTGAAAAGAAACCGAGTGGTTTTGAAACGTGTTTTGCGATTTTTCTCCGATCGAAATTCTAGATACTTTGCTAACTTGCTAGTTTGTGTTTAGCTAGGCTCTGATACTACTGTAAGTCCACGTTGCCCACCCCGGTGCTTACGAGGAGGCGGAAACGGTATAGAAAATCGATTTTTAGAACTCAAGGCAACATGGACTAAAAGGATGATCTTTGCTAAACAAAAACTAACAACCATGCTAAGAGATTTAGCTACTCGGTTAAAGGGTTATACCTAAGTCTGGAACTCCTTCTCTTCTTGCTCCTTGGAGTTGGATGAACGGGTCGTCCTCGTCGCCTTCTCTTGCCGAAGAAAGATCCACCCGAGGGCCTCTACCTTTGGCTCCTACCTCAAACTAGAAGTAACCAAAGTACTTGGTGTGCTAAACCTAGAACCTTAGGATGAGTAGAGAGTAATTTTGGTGTTTTATCTCAAAAGCTAAATGGTTCTCAACTCATGAGAGGGGAGAGCTTTGAGAGAGAGGAAGAGGATGAGAGAGAATGAGCATGAGAGAATGAGGATAATATCAACCATTCTCACATATATGTGAATTATGATAATTAAATAATTAATCAAAGATAATAGTGATGGTTAACTTGAAAGGACCATTATCATTTCACATTAATGAATTTTTGCAAGAATCAAAGAGCATCTTTCATATGAAATGATGATGGTCAATATGTCAACATAGGTCAAATGGTCAACCATAGTCAAATGGTCAACAACCCCAACCATAACACAATTATAATTAATTAATATTAATAATCATATTTCACATATATATTAGGGTTACAAAAAAGACAACGGTCATCAACCTTAATGATAGTCCTCTGCCTCTGCCTCAGTCAACTGTGCATAAACACCCGTATCCGTGTTCCGAGGAACATGAATACAATGAGATAAAACCAATCCCAAAAAATATACTAGGATCTGGCTTAAACCAAAGCCCGCTAGTATCAACTGTCCGGACACCAAATGTGCACAAGTGCGCGGATGTGAACGAACCCCGTCGCAAAACCATGCGACCTCTACTCTGTTTTGCTTAAAGGCGAATAACCCTCTGTGTGGGACTCTAAAGACTTGACACTATGCTGGCAGTGGGTTTAACCACAGACCGCAAGTGGCACTAGCTGTACGTAATGGTCCCCAGGTAGATGCCGATAAGAAGACTGACGAGGTGAACCTATCTGAACTCCTACTGAGCCTGAATATGACAGTCTCCGTACAGTCCGGTCTGTTCGTCTGAGAATATCGCATGGCGGGCCTAGGGGGCGGTAAACGTCAGTCTCTTAATAGCGGTACAAGTCGTGTCGGAGTGTAGCCCAGAACACCCTGAGATAACACTGGAAACCTACCAGTATATCTCGCTTGCCCTGGCTAGGGACTTTGTGTAATGGCTCTCCTAGACACAGCGCGATATCAACCCCAATACCGGGAGAGACGAATCCTGTCTAACCGTCACTACCTCCAAGTGCTTCGGGACTGCACCCAACTGCTACCTGTTTGCACGACTCCTTTGAGCTGTGGTAGGGTAGCAATCTAAGAACAGTGGGAACATACTCGAGGCGAAGTGACAGTGTCAAGTAAACAGACTAATCCGTACTCATGTCATCTGGGAACTGATAACTGACGATAGGTATAATACCAACCAACAGTTCTCGACGAGTCCTGTCCAGTGTACTCGTAACCTAACGAGCACCAGCATACTATCTTAAGTACGACGTACTGACGGCTGTGGGACAGACCGTCTCCCATGCTGGGATGAGAAGCGCATACGCTAGTCTACTCCGGAGTATCGATGCCCTGTCTCGATAATCCTACGACTAGGGACCTGCATAAGGATGTGCTTGTGGATTACCCAGCCCCCACGAGTGTGACTGCCATCACAACGCTGGTAATCAAGCAAAGATCCTAAGGGCTCCACTAATGTGTAAAGGCGATATGCTATAAGAAACACATGCACACATTAAAGTAGAAACAAACTAAGTAGCATACTACTATTTTGAGTAAGATTGTCTATACAAGGTGAATATCCCAAGCTTCCATTAAGTAATATACAAACTAGTATGATACAGTAATGGCCTCTAGGGCATATACACTAACACTATAACGGTATGAGAAACTAGTGATAACACTTACCAGTAAATCTGATCAACATCCCTGGCCAGGGACTTCCTGTTATAGCCAATCAAGTATAGCGCAACATCAACTCCCTATACCGGGAGAGAAAAAACCCCTCCTATCGCTCATTGCCTTCATGTGACTCGGGACTGTACCTAAAATCCACATGTTTGCACGACTCTTTTGAGCCGTGGTAGGGAGGATATCAAAGCACAGTGGGAACCATACAAGACTCTATGACTATCTCGGGTCTAAAGACTAACATGTACCAGTGTCACCAGAGAACTGCTATCTGACGATAGGGATAGTACCATTTAGGAGTTCTCGACGAGTCCTGTTCGGTGTACCCATTCTCTAATGAGCACCTGTGTACAATCTATGATTTCAAATACCAATGGATATGGGATCAACCATCGCCCTATACAGGGTCAAGAAACGTACACACTAGTCTACTTTGGAATATCGATGCCCTGTCTCGATATTCTCTCGACTAGGAACAATTGAAGGATGCGCTTATAGACTACCCAGGTCCCAGTAGTATGATCCGCATCATAGTCTTAGTAGTCAAGCCTACATCCTAAGGGCTTTATCAACATGTATATGAGAGACAGTATAATAATACTAGCGAATATGTTAAGATAAAGGCAACTAGATAGCATACTATCATGTCGAGCATGAAAGTCCTCCATATATATGTCCAAGCATTCACTATATTATACAATAATGGCCTCTAGAGCATACATATCACTATCAATCTCCCACTTGCACTAAGGCCAGTTGTTGTAGTATCTCATACCCAACCCAAAAAGTCTCTCGATTAGCATCTGGGGGAGGGCCTTGGTGAGTAGATCCGCTGTGTTATCCTCTGTGTCAACTCTTCTGACCTCGATTTCCCAGCGATCTACTATCTCCCTGATTAGGTGATACCGCCTAAGAATATGTCTGGATCACTGATGGGACTGGGGTTCCTTGGCCAAAGCCACAGCTCCATTGTTATCATAATACACAGGTATTGGATGCTCAATGGATGGAATCTCACCAAGTTCATCTTATGAACTTCTTCATCCAGACAGCCTCTTTGGCAGCATCGTTGGTAGCGATGTATTTACTGGGTTCCCTAGGGCGGCCGCTGGGTTTCGGGAGGCATCGACCATGCTGTTTTCAAAAAATTGGCGCGTTACCTAGAATCTTGACTAGAGATTTAGACGAAACTAGCATGCAAACAACTTTACATACCAAGTGAATAAGGAATACAAACTTTGTAGACCGGTCCTTCACTTCAATAGCTCCGTGTATTAGTCCCTTCGCTCCAAGTAGTGATCTCCCGGACTCTAGTGAGGCTCCACAAGGTGAAATGAATAAGCTTGCTTGAAGTCTTGGAGGCCGAAAATGATCTACGTCGAGGAGACACCAACTCAAGCTACCCCTTCACTAAGTGATGAACTAGTGAAGAAACAACCCAATCTAAATGGCTAGTAGAGAAGATGTTGATGAAGTAGGAATTTTGCTCACTTTAGAAATAATTTTCTCACTAATTTTCTTCACCTCCCAAAAAGCTAGTGAGCTTGAGGAAGGAGATGAAGAAAAGCAACTATGGAGAGAAGCAAGTGAAGAATGAATCAAGTGATGAGAATAGCAACCATGGGTGAGTTAGTATCATATACTAACACATGTAGAGACTAAACCATGACTAAACAATAATGGTTGGGTTAATAAATATCTTCATGTAAAATAAAAAGAGTGGACTTGGTCAATGGTTCCACAAGCTTCTACAAGCTTCAACCATGTGACAATTTCCAAATAATTTGATTTACTTTAAATAAATAAAACCCATCATTTTTATAAGCATGGTGTGAGTCTCATACACCCATGTAGTATGTGGCATCAAGCATGACACAACAGATGTACATTAATATATATCACATACATACCTAGTGTACACTAGTGAGAAAAAGAAATCTTAAGTGAGCTAATATTAGTTAATGCAAGATAATATATCAAATATATAATTATACATTAAATTATTAAATCAACAATTGATTTAATAATCCGGCTATATCACATACAACCGACTAATATCAAATGTATCAACTTGTCGAATCAACACTTGATTCGACTGCCCGGTTATATCACATATAACCGACCGATATCACATATTGCGAGAATAGAATACGGTATCACATACACATATTAATCTTGGTCCTGCACATATCACATATGTGCTCCTACTTCGTTTCGCTTGAGCCAGGAAACCTCTGTGCAGGACTCTAAAGACTCGTCAATACGCCGGCAGTAGGTGGTGATCATATCAGTCACCCACAAGCTGCAAGCGGTCTTCTAAACGTAACGGCCACCCGGGTATTGAGTATGTTAGGTCCACGTTACCTCTCCCGGTACTTTCGGGGTTGCGGAAACGGTAAATCAAATTTTTTCTAAACTTTGTAACATGGACCGAAAAAGCCGGATCTTTGCTAAACTAAACTAGCATACTTGCAAAGAAGAGTTAACTACTATGCAAAGTGGTTATACCTCAACTTGAACTCCTTCTCTTCTTGTTGTTGTTCTTCTTTCTTGTTCTTTGTAGTAGCTTGAATGGCTTCCCCTCCTCGCCTCCTCTTAGCCGAAGATAGATCCACCTGAGGGCTTCATCCTTTGGGCTCTTCCTCGATCTTTGAGTGAACTAGGATTTCCGGCTTGCTAAACCTTGAACCCTAGAGAGAGTAGAGAGTGTCTAGGGGTTGTTTTCTTTTCAAGGTGAAGGATTCTCAACACATGAGAAGGAATCACCTTGAGCTTGAGGAAGAAGAAGATGAAGTGAGGAGAGAGAAACTAAATGATAGAATGAGCTATGTTTTTCTTTCTTGCAACCATAATGCCAAAAGAAAAACAATTATCTAAATAATAATAATTCAAAATGAGAATAGTTGATGGCAATTTGGAATGACCACAACCATGCTTCATTTAATGAAATGTAAGCATGAATCAAGGAGGACTTTTCAAAGCATGATGGTGGTCAACATTCAACCATGGTCAACAAGTCAACCATGGTCAACAAGTCAACAAAATCAACCATAACATAATTCTCATTTAATTACTAGTATTAATAGATAATACATAAATCCATTAGGGTTTGAAAAATGATAACTGTCAACTGTGCATACGCACCCGTTCCGAAACCCTAATGAAATACCTCATCCTCCGCCTCAAGCAACTGTGCATACACACCTGCATTCTCGTTCCGAGGAACAAGAATACCAAGATATAAAAGTAACCCCAAATATATATACCAGTATCTGGCTCAAACCAGAGCCTGCCAGTATAATCCGTCCGGACTCCAAACGTGCACAAGTGCGCGGATGAGAACGAACCCTGTCGCAAAACCATGCGACCTGTACTCTGTTTTGCCCAGAGGCGAATGCCCTCTGTGTGGGACTCTAAAGACTCGACACTACGCTGGCAGTGGGTTTAACCACAGACCGCAAGCGGCACTAGCTGTGCGTAACGGTCCCCAGGTAGATGCTGACAAGAAGGCTGACGAGGTGAACCCCATCTGAACTCCTACTGAGTCTGAATGTGACATTCTCCGTACAGTCCGGTCTGTTCGTCTGATACATCGCATGGCGGGCCTAGGGGGGCGGTAAACGTCAGTCCCCTAATAGCGGTACAAGTCGTGTCGGAGTGAAGCCCAATACACCCTGAGATAACACTGGAAACCTACCAGTATATCTCGCTTGCCCTGGCCAGGGACTACTCGTGTAATGGCTCTCCTAGACACAGCGCGATGTCAACCCCCAATACCGGGAGAGACGAATCCTGTCTAACCGTCACTGCCTCCAAGTGCTTCGGGACTGCTCCCAACTACTACCTGTTTGCACGACTCAGTAGAGCAGTGGTAGGGTAGTAATCAAAGAACAGTGGGAACACACTCGAGGCGAAGTGACAGTGTCAAGTCAGCGGACTAAGCTGTACTCATGTCACCTGGGAACTGATAACTGACGATAGGTATAATACCAACCATCAGTTCCCGACGAGTCCTGTCCAGTGTACTCGTAACCTAACGAGCACCCGCATACTATCTCAAGTACGACGTACTGACGGCTGTGGGACAGACCGTCTCCCGTGCTGGGATGAGAAGCGCATACGCTAGTCTACTCTGGAGTATCGATGCCCTATCTCGATACTCCCACGACTAGGGACGTGTATAAGGATGTGCTTGTAGATTACCCAGCCCCCACGAGTGTGATCGCCATCACAACGCCGGTAATCAAGCAAAGATCCTAAGGGCTCTACTAATGCGTATAGGTGATATAATAAATAAACACACATGTACACATTAAAGCAGAGACAAACCAAGTAGCATACTACTATATTGAGCAAGATTGTCTGTACAACTGTGAATATCCCAAGCTTCCATCAAGTAATATACATACTAGTATGATACAGTAATGGCCTCTAGGGCATATACACCAACAATCTCCCACTTGCACTAAGGCCATGTACTGGCGTATCGAAGACCTATCATCTCGATCAGCCGCTCGAACTGAGTCTGGGGTAAAGCCTTTGTGAATGGGTCCGCAGTGTTGTCCTTTGTGTCTACTCTCCGCACCTCGATCTCCTGTCGATCAATGATCTCCCTGATCAGGTGATACCGCCTTAAGATGTGCCTGGATTTCTGATGGGACCTTGGTTCCTTCGCTAAAGCTATAGCCCCATTGTTATCGCAATATAAAGGTATTGGGTCAACAATGGACGGAACCACCTGAAGTTCACTAATGAACTTCTTCATCCAGACCGCTTCTTTTGCGGCATCGATTGCAGCAATGTATTCAGCCTCCATCGTCGAGTCTGCGACGGTTTCCTGCTTGGAACTCCTCCAACATACCGCCCCTCCGTTGAGGGTAAACACAAAACCCGAGACGGACTTGCTGTCATCTTTGTCACTCTGGAAGCTTGAATCGGCAAAGGACTCGACCCGGAGGTCTCCATTACCGTAAACCAGGAACATCTCCTTAGTCCTTCTCAGGTACTTGAGAATGTTCTTCACTGCTGTCCAGTGGTCCTCCCCTGGGTCTGACTGATACCGGCTTACCGCGCTCAACGCGTAAGCTACATCTGGTCTTGTACATAGCATCGCATACATTATAGATCCTACCGCCGAAGCGTAGGGTATAGTGCTCATGCGAACCCTCTCCTCGTCAGTCTTAGGAGACATCTTCTTGGAGAGGGTAATTCCGTGCAATGCGGGTATGTTACCGCGCTTGGAACCCTCCATACTAAATCTCTTTAGTACGGTCTCTATGTACCTGGACTGCGAAAGTCCCAATAGTTTCTTGGATCTATCTCTATAGATCTTGATCCCCAGAATGTACGAGGCATCACCCAGGTCCTTCATGGAGAACCTTTGTGACAAAAATAGCTTGACCGATTGTAGCATAGGAATATCATTTCCTATCAAAAGAATGTCGTCCACGTACAAGACTAGGAATACGACAGTTCGTCCTACAATCTTCTTATATACACAGGGTTCATCTTCGTTCTTGATGAAATCAAATTCCTTGATTGCCTCATCAAAACAGATGTTCCAGCTCCGCGATGCCTGCTTTAATCCATAAATGGATTTAAGCAACTTGCACACCTTTCCGCTGCTCCCACTGTCTATGAAACCTTCTGGTTGATCCATGTAAACGCACTCTTCCAAACAACCATTTAGGAAAGCCGTTTTAACATCCATCTGCCAGATCTCATAGTCATGGAAGGCAGCAATGGCAAGTAGGATCCGAATGGATTTGAGCATAGCCACCGGAGAAAAAGTTTCGTCATAGTCCAAACCAGGTCTTTGACGGAAACCTTTTGCAACGAGTCTAGCTTTATAGGTTTCCACCTGCCCATCTACACCAAGTTTCCTTTTGTAGATCCATTTGCATCCAACGGGTTTTACCCCAGGTGGAGCAATATCCAAGGTCCACACTTTATTGGCGTACATGGACTCCATTTCGGATTGCATTGCTTCCTGCCACTTATCAGAGTCCCTACTGATAATGGCCTGCCTGAAACTGGTAGGGTCATCTTCTTCCAAGATGCAATCCTCTCGATCCCCGTCTATGAGAAAACCGTAGTATCTCTCGGGTGGATGAGAAATCCTACCAGATCTGCGGAGTGGTTGAGGTTCGTCTGGAGTTATAGAATCTAGCGGTTCCTCCAAATTTTCAGTTACATTTTGTGGTCGCTGAATTTCTTCCAGTTCTACCGAACTCCCACTAGTTTCTTTTGCAAGAAACTCCCTTTCTAAGAAGGTGGCGTGGCGAGATACAAACACCTTCTGTTCCTCAGTGTGGTAGAACAGATATCCTAGTGAATCTTTAGGATATCCCACAAATTTACAGAGAACTGATCGTGCCTCTAACTTGTCCGGTTTCTGTGTTTTCACATAGGCTGGACAACCCCATATCTTAAATCGCTTAAGATACGGATTTCTTCCACTCCATATTTCATATGGAGTCTTAGGCACTGATTTGGATGGAACATAGTTCAATAGGTATGCCGCTGTCTGAAGCGCATGTCCCCAGAATGAAAGAGGTAACTCAGCACTACTCATCATGGAGCGAACCATATCCAGTAGGGTACGATTCCTCCGCTCCGAAACACCGTTGTGCTGTGGTGTATAAGGAGGAGTAAGCTGAGAGAGAATACCATTCTCTTTTAAGTAATCTAGGAATTCCGTGCTTAAGTACTCCCCTCCTCTATCAGACCGGAGGATCTTGATACTTTTGCCTGTCTGGTTCTCTACTTCCTTTCTGAATTCCTTGAATTTCTCAAAAGCTTCAGATTTGTGTTTCATCAGATACACATATCCGAACCTAGAGAGATCGTCAGTGAATGTGATGAAGTACGAGAACCCACCCCTTGCATGTGTAGACATCGGACCACATACATCACTATGTATGAGTCCTAAGAGCTCTGCTGCTCTTTCTCCATGTCCGGTGAACGGAGATTTGGTCATCTTCCCTTTGAGACAAGACTGACAAGTTTCATAAGATGAAAACTCGAACGTATCCAAGAGTCCATCTTTATGCAACTTATTCAGTCTTTTCTCTCCGACATGACCAAGTCTACAATGCCACAAGTAGGATTCATTCGTATCTGAATTCTTCCTCTTGCGTGTGTTTTGTATATTGAGAACTGTATTCTGATTTAGAACGTAGATACCATTAAACAGTGTACCCTCTGCAACCAGTACCTTATCAAGGTAAATGTTCATGATATTCTTTTCAAGAACAAACTTATATCTATCTTTATCGAGTAAAGAAACTGATATGATGTTGCAAACCATGGAGGGTACATAGTAGCAATCGTTCAAAATCATAGTCTTGCCATTTGGCAATACTAGGTGATATTCACCGACGGCTGCCGCATTAACTTGTGCTCCGTTCGCTACTCTGAGCGACATATCACCCGGTGCAACTTTCCTACTTTTTCTCAGTCCCTGTAATAAATTACAGATATGAGATCCTGATCCGGTATCAAGTACCCAGGAGGTAGGGCTGACCGTAAAACAGTTCTCAATTACAAGAACACCTGAAGTAGATGCAAAACCATGCTTCTTCTTCGACTGGGCATCCTGGAAATCCATACTTTCCTCTTTCCCATTCTCATACTCATGACTGTTGTCACAAGTTAGAGCTGAACCAACTTTCCCCAGTCCCGAATAAGAATTCGGATCGGTCAAGCGATACATTTTATTATCTTGATTAGGGCGTAAAAAGGTTGCTGCCTGGAGAGAGAAAAGAAACACTCAGCGTATGCTCTTGCAAGATTAGATTGGTTTATTAATTTATCTAACCAGGATGTCTCCCACTGTTTCCTCAAATTCTTCTTAAAACCCTTTTAAAAGAGAAGAACTAGCCGGGTTTTAATTCACGTCACAATACTTGCTTAACCTTTCAGCCAGGCTAGTGTCGGTACTTCGAGGGAGGTTTTCCAACGCTTTCGCGAAGTTCCTTAATTAAAGAACCTCTTTTCCCTGGGGGCGTAACCCCGCTAACACCTTTCTAGACACCTACTAGGTTTATAGCATTGATCGTTAAGTGAAATAATCTCCCGAGAGTAAACCAACTCATCAGTGGGATCGGGATCCAACTATCATTGTGTGATAACTTAGACGGAATCCACTCTAGTCACCACACTCCAGAAGGTATGCTAAATCTGCAAGTTTCAGTTCTTTTGAAACTCCCGATGTGGTTTTCTGCCCCTAGGACCCAAGTGATCTTGACGGAGTCAACAAATCAAAAAGTCCTAGTCAAGTTCAACCTGTCATTATCTGGATTGCATTAAACCCACCCGCATAACCCTTGACGGAGTCAACAAGGTTATACGACTGTCCTAATCAATCCCATATACCGATACAAACAAGCAGCACTTAGCTACCGTACACTACGCCTTGACGGAGTCAACAAACGCAGCACGAATACTAAGTGTTACTTGCAAGAAATGACGGAGGGCTACGGCTGGGTTTTTGGCGAAAAACCCGTTAACGTAATGAACTTGATATCGTTGAAGGAACCTGGTATTCTTTTGAAAAATAGTGGCGAAAACTTTTTGCTAAAGAGGTCACTCCCTGTGAAGGGATCTCGGCTCTTTCCTCGTCGAGTGAGGTGCTGGGCATTCGTAAGATGAATACCTCGATGCAAAGCAAGAATAATCGACTATAGTGAAGTTATTACCCTGACGCAAAACCTTTTGTCCAAGGGGTCACTCCCGATGAGGGGATCTCGGCCCTTGCCTCGTCGATTGAGGTGCTGGGCATTCATAACCGAATACCTCGATGCAAAACAAAAAGATGAACGTCCTTGTAATAACAGCTTTTTGAAAAAACTTGTTCCAACAACGTCTTTTAGGTTTATTTTCTTGCATTAGTTCTTTTAATGCGTGATATTCTTGCATTAGTTCTTTTAATGCATCCCATCATTTAATCCTACCATTGCAGAAAACAACCAAAATATGACGTACGCTTATGCCATTCGCATTCGCCACGGGGTCCCGTCATCACTCGTTAGGTTACTTAACTAACGACAGAGCGGGGACTGGGCTAGCGCGGCTGTAAAACATAAGCAACGCCTAAATAGTAAAGCAATGATAGACATTACAGATCACAGATGAATACATTGGATATACTAGCAATCCGCAATCCTTTCGAGCCTGCAACGAAAAGCGGATTACACGGTCGCGGTGAATAGCCAAATACCCCACCCAAGACCCCTACGGGTGCGGCAAACTACCCGCCAAGTACTTGGCAGTTTGTGCACCCCTCCATGGGTCTATCCTAGGAGCAAAAACAGTAAAAAGAATTATACAATGACGGCTACAACCCCGACCCGGTTGTGCGGCCAAACAAATAATATTATTACATCAATTTACATTTACAATGAATGAAAGAAAAACAAAAGCTCATCTCACATCCAACCCGGCTATTCACCCGCGACAGTCCAACAGATTCATATACACATTCCAATATCAAACACAGATCATGTATAACCCCGACTAATCGTCTTATAGCGATTAGCAGACGTTCAATACATGCAAGCAACACAGATATAACCAACATAGCCAAAGTGCAGTGAAGTTCGGAAAAAAATATGGAATTATAGGACCCCAAAAGTGAATTTCAGTTCTGGAAAATCTGGGCACATATAATTTATCTGAAAAATCCCAAAATCCCACCAGAAGAACACTGCACGAAAAACGATGCAGAGAGGAAACCAAACTGCGGCGCTTCCGCGGCACATGCCTACCTCGTGCCGCGGAAGCGCGGCGGTTTAAATGAATTAGGTCATCGTTTTTCTTCTGTGTTCAAACAAAACCCTGAGACGAATTTACAAGTATAAAGTTTTTCATTTAGAGCAGAAAAAATTTCAACAGAAACTTAGGGTTTTGTTTTTCCGGTTTTGCGATTTTTCGGTTTCGAACTTCCATACACTTTGCTACCAAGCTAGTTTAAGTTTAGTTAGGCTCTGATACCAGTGTTAGGTCCACGTTACCTCTCCCGGTACTTTCGGGGTTGCGGAAACGGTAAATCAAAATTTTTCTAAACTTTGTAACATGGACCGAAAAAGCCGGATCTTTGCTAAACTAAACTAGCATACTTGCAAAGAAGAGTTAACTACTATGCAAAGTGGTTATACCTCAACTTGAACTTCTTCTCTTCTTGTTGTTGTTCTTCTTTCTTGTTCTTTGTAGTAGCTTGAATGGCTTCCCCTCCTCGCCTCCTCTTAGCCGAAGATAGATCCACCTGAGGGCTTCATCCTTTGGGCTCTTCCTCGATCTTTGAGTGAACTAGGATTTCCGGCTTGCTAAACCTTGAACCCTAGAGAGAGTAGAGAGTGTCTAGGGGTTGTTTTCTTTTCAAGGTGAAGGATTCTCAACACATGAGAAGGAATCACCTTGAGCTTGAGGAAGAAGAAGATGAAGTGAGGAGAGAGAAACTAAATGATAGAATGAGCTATGTTTTTCTTTCTTGCAACCATAATGCCAAAAGAAAAACAATTATCTAAATAATAATAATTCAAAATGAGAATAGTTGATGGCAATTTGGAATGACCACAACCATGCTTCATTTAATGAAATGTAAGCATGAATCAAGGAGGACTTTTCAAAGCATGATGGTGGTCAACATTCAACCATGGTCAACAAGTCAACCATGGTCAACAAGTCAACAAAATCAACCATAACATAATTCTCATTTAATTACTAGTATTAATAGATAATACATAAATCCATTAGGGTTTGGAAAATGATAACTGTCAACTGTGCATACGCACTCGTTCCGAAACCCTAATGAAATACCTCATCCTCCGCCTCAAGCAACTGTGCATACACACCTGCATTCTCGTTCCGAGGAACAAGAATACCAAGATATAAAAGTAACCCCAAATATATATACCAGTATCTGGCTCAAACCAGAGCCTGCCAGTATAATCCGTCCGGACTCCAAACGTGCACAAGTGCGCGGATGAGAACGAACCCTGTCGCAAAACCATGCGACCTGTACTCTGTTTTGCCCAGAGGCGAATGCCCTCTGTGTGGGACTCTAAAGACTCGATACTACGCTGGCAGTGGGTTTAACCACAGACCGCAAGCGGCACTAGCTGTGCGTAACGGTCCCTAGGTAGATGCTGACAAGAAGGCTGACGAGGTGAACCCCATCTGAACTCCTACTGAGTCTGAATGTGACATTCTCCGTACAGTCCGGTCTGTTCGTCTGATACATCGCATGGCGGGCCTAGGGGGGCGGTAAACGTCAGTCCCCTAATAGCGGTACAAGTCGTGTCGGAGTGAAGCCCAATACACCCTGAGATAACACTGGAAACCTACCAGTATATCTCGCTTGCCCTGGCCACGGACTACTCGTGTAATGGCTCTCCTAGACACAGCGCGATGTCAACCCCCAATACCGGGAGAGACGAATCCTGTCTAACCGTCACTGCCTCCAAGTGCTTCGGGACTGCTCCCAACTACTACCTGTTTGCACGACTCAGTAGAGCCGTGGTAGGGTAGTAATCAAAGAACAGTGGGAACACACTCGAGGCGAAGTGACAGTGTCAAGTCAGCGGACTAAGCTGTACTCATGTCACCTGGGAACTGATAACTGACGATAGGTATAATACCAACCATCAGTTCCCGACGAGTCCTGTCCAGTGTACTCGTAACCTAACGAGCACCTGCATACTATCTCAAGTACGACGTACTGACGGCTGTGGGACAGACCGTCTCCCGTGCTGGGATGAGAAGCGCATACGCTAGTCTACTCTGGAGTATCGATGCCCTATCTCGATACTCCCACGACTAGGGACGTGTATAAGGATGTGCTTGTAGATTACCCAGCCCCCACGAGTGTGATCGCCATCACAACGCCGGTAATCAAGCAAAGATCCTAAGGGCTCTACTAATGCGTATAGGTGATATAATAAATAAACACATATGTACACATTAAAGCAGAGACAAACCAAGTAGCATACTACTATATTGAGCAAGATTGTCTGTACAACTGTGAATATCCCAAGCTTCCATCAAGTAATATACATACTAGTATGATACAGTAATGGCCTCTAGGGCATATACACCAACAGAGTAATCAGAAGATCAACAACCAATCCTGCTCATACTATTGTGAATCCAATCAGTAACACTACCGTACAGTCCGGTCTCTTCGTCTGATATGTCGCATATCACAACCTGGGGGAGGTAAACGTCAAACCCCAATAGCCTGATAAGTCATGCCGATGTGAGGCTCATAACGGTTCGAGAAACTACTGATAATACTTACCAATATATCTCAGCAACCCTGGCCAGGGATTTCCTGTTATGGCCAATCAAGCATAGCGCAATATCAACCGCCAATACCGGGAGAGACGAAATCCCCTCCTATCGCTCATTGCCTCCATGTGACTCGGGACTGCACCCAAAAACCACCGTTTTACACGATCTCTTGAACATGGTAAGGTGGAAATCAAAGCACAGTGGGAATCATACAAGACTCTATGACGATCTCGGGTCGACAGACTAACCTGTACCAGAGTCTGTTGGCTATAGTGCCCTCAAAGTCAATTATTGGATCGCAGGCACATGATTGCAATGATTGAGGGAGGACTTATACCAGTAGGACAGTCTCACTCGAGATGATAGTTTGCTATCTGGTTTGTCTTTATCATCGTGTACATGCTTTAGGTGACATTACAGATCACTATTACACGTTGATAGAGCCCTTAGGATTCTTGCTTGACTACCAGTAGTATGATTGCGATCATATACGTGAGAGTTGGGTAGTCTATAAGCACATCCTTAAAGTGTCCCTAGTCATGGGAGTTTCGAGACTGGGCATCGATACTCCGAGAGTAGACTAGTGTATACGGATTGAGACCCCGACGAGGGGCGGTGGCTGGTCTCACAAGCCATTTGTGTCAGTTGGTTCACCTAAGATAGTATACAGGTGCTTATTGGGTTATGAGTACACCGGACAGACTCGCCGGGGACATGCTAGTTGGTATTATACCTATCGTCAGATAGCAGTTCCCTGGTGACATGTGTACAGGTTAGTCTATCGACCTGAGATCGTCATTTGTCTCGTGTGATTTTCCCACTGTGCTTTGATTACTGCCCTACCACGGCTCAAAGGAGTCGTGCAAACATGTTTTAGTTGGGTACCGTCCCGAGCCATATGGAGGCAGTGAGCGGATCGGCAGGGGATTCGTCTCTCCCGGTATTGTGGGTGATATCGCGCTGTGTCTGGAGAGCCATTACACAAAGTCCCTGGCTAGGGCAAGCGAGATTTGTTAGTTATATGTATGCCCTAGAGGCCATTACTGTACATTGGATGTATATTGTAGTGGATGCTGGAACATATATAGGGAGGACTTTCTTGCTCGACATGATAGTATGCTATCTGGTTACTCTTTACCTTAACGTGTACATTGATTGTCTCTCTGTTACATGTTGGTAAAGCCCTTAGGATGTGTACTTGACTACCTGGACTATGATGCGGATCATACTAGTAGGGAAATGGTAGTCCATAAGTACATCCTTCAAGGTCCCTAGTCGTGGGTGTATCGAGACGGGGCATCGATATACCAGAGTAGACTAGCGTATACCTTCTCGACCCATACAGATGGGCGATGGATGATCCCATATCCATTGGTGTTTGACATCGGAGATGATATACGGGTGCTCAGTGGAGACTGGGTACACTGGACGGACTCGCCGAGAACTCCCAGATGGTATTATACCTTACGTCAGATGGCAGTTCTCAGGTGACACTGGTACAGAGTAGTCTGTTGACCCGAGATCATCATAGAATCTTGTGTGGTTCCCACTGTGCTTTGATTTCCACCTTACCACGTCCAAGAGGGCGTGCAAAATGGTGGCTTTTTGGTACAGTCCCGAATCACATGGAGGCAATGAGCGATAGGAGGGGATTCGTCTTTCCCGGTATAGGGAGTTGATGTTGCGCTGTGTTCGACTGGATATAACCGAAAATCCCTGGCCAGGGTTGCTGAGATTTACTGGTAAGTGTTACCAGTAGTTTCTCGAACTATTATAGACCTCATATCGACACGACTTATTGAGCTATTGGGGTCTGACGTTTACCACTCCTAGGCGAGATATACGGCATATCAGACGAACAGACCGGACTGTAC
Organism: Agapanthus africanus; assembly: GCA_030015575.1. Taxonomy (NCBI): domain Eukaryota; kingdom Viridiplantae; phylum Streptophyta; class Magnoliopsida; order Asparagales; family Amaryllidaceae; genus Agapanthus; species Agapanthus africanus. The sequence continues at coordinate 53,194,667 of CM057351.1, read as the reverse complement.
GGTAAGTGTTACTGGTTGGATTCACAGGAGTGTGAGCGGGCTTGCTCGTCGATCTTCTGATCGCTCAATACCCGGGTGGCCGTTACGTTTAGCAGACCGCTTGCGGCTTGTGGGTGTTTGATATGATCATCATCTGCTGCCGGCGTATTGACGAGTCTTTAGAGTCCTACACAGAGGTTTCCTGGCTCAAGCGAAACGAAATAGGAGCGCATATGAGATATGTGCGGGACCGAGAATAATGCGTGTATGTGATACCGTATTCTATTCTCGCGATGAATGCATCGATTGGTTGTATGCGATACAACCTAGTTATCGAATCAAGGATTGATTTGTTAAGCCGATACATTGAATATTAGTCGGTCATATGCGATATGACCGGATCGTTAAATCAAGTGTTGATTTAATGATTTAATGCATAATTATATATTTGATATATTATTTTGCATTAACTAGTAATGGTTCACTTTAAATGGATTTTCTCACTTGAAGTTCACAAGTTGTATATGTGATATACTTTTGTGCACTCTTTTGTATCATATTTGATGATACATGCTAACTTGAGTTTTTTACTTTCTTATCTATTTATTTATTTATTTATTTATTATGGAAATGATAAAGAGAAAAATGGTGGGTTTCTTTGTTTGTTGTTGAAGCTTCATGAAGCTTTGACTAAGTGACCATTTTGTCTCATGCTTAACCCTAACCATTCCACCTAACCATAGTCTATTCTCTACACCTAACCATGGTTAGTATATGATAAGTATTCATATTATTTTCCTTATTAAATATAACACTTATCATATATTCTTGCTTCTTCTTCTTCTTCATCAATAATGAAGAAAGCTTGCCTCCATCAATGGCAACTTGAGAAAAAGAGTGAGAAATCCAATTCTAAAGTGAACCCACCTCCTATTTCTTCATCCTCTACCTCTTGCCAAGTAGTATACGGTGTTTTCTTCACAAGTTTCATGACTTGGTGAAGTTGGAGCTTGATCTTGAGTTGTCTCGACGTAGATCATCTTCGGCATCGAAGTCGACGACCTAGCCCGCCCATTTCTCCGATGAAGCCGATGCTAGAGTCCGGGATTCGATATGGACAGCGGAGGGACGTCATTATGGAGCCTAGGAGGTGGTGGACCGGATCTACAAAGATTGTATTTTCGTTCAATCATAGTTAAGGTGTTAACTAGTTGCTTATTTTCGCCTAAAATCTAGTTAACGATCCGTATTAGGGTTTCTCAGCACTTGTAAAATTTGAAATTGGCATGGTTGATGCCTTGTGAGACCTCATTAGTGTGCCTAGGAACCCTACAGTGGTATCAGAGCCTAGGTAGAGCCTTAGGCGATGCGTAGACGGAGTTTGAAGACCGATCGAACCGAAACCCCAATTCCAAAATGCTCTCTGGACTTTTTTCAAAAACTGGGGATTTTCCAGATTAAAAATTCTTAAAAAATTCAGCAGGGAATTATAAGAATTACGGTTCAAAAATTTCCTAAAGATGCTTCTAAAGCGCGGCGGAACCGCGGCAGAAGCTTGGCTTTTGCGGCGGTTCCGCGACTATATTATGAGATAAATCTTCAATTTTTGCAGAGTAATTCCTATTTTTTGGTTCTGGATTTTCTGGGATTTTTTAATATTTATTCAAGAGTTGAATATTCTAGGGTGTTTTGGAGCTTCATTGATTCGATCGAAAATTTCAAACTTTGTCTATGTGTTTTCTGGATAATTTGTTGAATATGTTAAAAAAGGTTCGACCGAATATAAATACCCACTTTTTCCCCTGTCGGGAAATTTCCAAGTGTTGGATCTTTCCATAGTTTAAAGAACGTTCTAAGTAGTGTAAGTAACGCGATGGTCCCTTTAGAAGATAACAAACCTTAACTCGATTATGTGACCGTCTTGAACAGCCCTTTGAACCTTCGGGTTTGGGGCAGTATGGCGTGCCTCATGTGAGGCGTTGGCTTGACCCTTCTACGGCTGGACCGTTGGTACCGAGACATGAACTTGATGTTTTTAAACTTGTTTCATGTGTTTATCTGTTTCGGGAAAACTTGGGTGTTCGATTGTTCGATCGGAAAGTTTAACATTTTCTATCTTATCCGGATTGTGATACAATAATTGGAATTCACAAGTAGTTATGAGATAACTGAATGAATGTTATAAACATAGCAGTTTAGTCTCACTTGATCGGTTGCCACGGAATTTTGATGTGATCAAAAGTCCGTCGCAATCACGTAGCGTACGCGGATACTCGCCGGGTAAACTTAATAGACAGCCTCACTCCATAGCCCTGACCAAGTGACTGTAGGAGAACCCCGTCGCCGAAAGCATCTGTTTGGGTGCTCGCGGCAGCGGTGTTCCGCCTTGGTGCACTTCGTCGACGGTATCAGGGGTGCGGCCGCCTACTAAAGTTTGCGACGAGTATTCTATCAGGATGTCGGGAATCTTGTTGAATTTCCCGACTTGATATTGAAAAGAGTTTTCGATTTTGAGACTAAAATGCGGGGTTTATAATTGTTAGGCATGCGATGTCTAAGTAATTCATTTGATTGGGCATGCGATGTGTAAAGAGATTGCGGATTCCAACTGTTGTAGTTTTACACTTTCTTTTCTGTGACCGTAAGTGTAATATGTGATATCGCCGGTTTCGTTGCTATATGTCAACGACAATTGGGATGCGCATATTTACTTACGTTGATGACATGTGATGTTATGTGTTGCTGGATATGTTATATTGGATCGTTGTGTTTGAATAGCCGGGGTTTTTTATGTGAGATGAATGTTTTTCATTTTCATTCATGTAAAAACTTGTATGTAATATTCTTTTATTGGGGCACTTCCAGGTTGCGGAAGATGTCACCTTTTGTATATTATTTAATTTTCCGCACTAGGATAGACCCAAGGAGGAGAGCACAAGTAACCGGGTTCTGGAGTCCAGTGGGAGACCAACTCGAGGAGTCGAGTTCGGGTCTTCTAACTCCAGAATTGGTAGGGTTGCTTGCCGCTCTCGTAGGGGTCTAAGGGTATGGGTTTGGCTATTCATCGCGACCGTGGAATCTGTGTTTTATACTGGCTCGTATTGAAAACACGGACGTCCTAGTATATCCAATATTTCATATGATTCTTCTGCTGCGATATCTGTGATGTGATCATGCGATGTTCTGTGATAGATACTGTGTATAGTATATATGATATATTATATAGACGTTACTTATGTTTTACACCCGCGCTATCCCTGCCCCGCTCTGCCGTTAGTTACCTAACCTAACGGTGCACGAGGGGACATCGAGGCGAATGCGGATGGCATAAGTGTACGTCGTATTTATCTGTGATGTTTAGGTACTTAAATGATGGGACTTCATTAATGTGATTAATGAAATAAAAGAAACCTAAAGATGTTGTAGAATCGAATTTCAAAATAAAATAGGTAGCTACAGTTCTTGCTTTGCACAGCGGTATATATGATATATCCTGCACCTTATTCGATGAGGAAAGGACCGAGATCCCTTCACAGGGAGTGACTCCTTTAGCAATAACTGGCAGATGCTACAACCCTCGGTTTGTCTTTTTGATTGCTTCTATAGTTTCAGTTTTGCACAGTGATATATATGATATATCCCGCACCTCATTCGACGAGGAAAGGACCGACGATCCCTTTACCGGGAGTGACTCCTTTAGCAAAACTAGAAAAGCCTCAAAAACACCATTTTAAAATCATTTGATTCTACAACGATATCAAGTTCATTACGCAAAAGGTTTTCAGAAAAACCTGTCGTAGCCCTCCGTCATTTCAGATAAGTACTAGTTAGTATTCGTGCTACGTTTGTTGACTATGTTAAGGCGTAGTGTGCGGTAGCTAAGTAGTGCTTATCTGCATAAGCATATGATGTGATTGGATTAGGGTAGTCGTGCGACTTTGTTGACTATGTTATGGGTCGTGCGGGTGGGTTTAATTCAATTGGGAAATGACGGGTTGTACTTGATTAGCACTTATGATTTGTTGACTATGTTAAGGTGATATAGCTGCTAGGGGCAAAAGATTATCGGGAATTTCAAGTGTTGAAATTTGCAATGAGATTGCATACCTTTTATGAGATAGTTGGATCCCGATACCCGCTGCGAGTAAGAGTTACTCCTGGGAGAGTTTTACACATTACAATTAGCCGATCAAGTAGGTGTCTAGAAAGGTGTTAACGAGATTACGCCTCTGGGAAAACGAGGTTTACATTAATTAGGTTCGTGCGAAAGCACGGGGGACCTCCCTCAAAGTACCGACACTGGCCTGGCTGAAAGATTGACGAACTTATAGTATGTAATTAATCCCGGCTAGTCTTTCCTTTTAGGGTTTGAAGGAAGATTTGATAAAAACAGTGGGAGCCATCCTGATTAGATAAAATAATTACCAATCTGATCTTGCAAGAGCGCACGCTGAGTGTTTTCTTCTCTCTCTCTCCAGGTAGCGACCATATCACGCCTTAATCAAGATAATAATACGGAATATTGACCGAACCCGCTTGTTATACTGAACCGGGGAACGTTGGTCCCGCTCCAACTTATAATTGTTATAAGACAGAGCAGGAAATTGGGGAATACCAGATTTCCCGTGCCGTCCAAACAAAGAAAGTGCATGTTGATACATCATCTTCGGGTTTGTTCGTTACAAAGAACTGTTTCTCAGTATTCTTTACGTCCTGGATATGAGATACCAGATCAGGATCCCGTATATATAATTTGTTACATGGGCTACAGAAAGGTAAAGAGCTGAGAACGGGTGATAAGTTTCATGAGACAGAAAACGGGGCAAGTGTTGCAGCCAAGTCTGTTGGTCACTATCACCCTGTATTACAAATACATTGATTCTGAACAAATGCTATTAGATACCGAACCAGATATACAAAATCATATCAGTCTCTTTATTAGTAAAGAAATGATAAAATTTTGTATTGTTGGATAATGTTTTGAACATTTCCTATATCAAAAGTTGATCGGATCAGGCACGTTATCTAAAAGCGTTGATGTTCTAAATCAAACTACAGTTCTTAGTATACAGAACACACACAAGAGGATGAGTTCAGAAATGAACGAATTTTTCTTGAGGTATTGTAGACTAGGTCATATCAATGCGACCTGACTAGCTGAAGTTACATTTAGATGCATATTTAAATCTGTTTGAATTTACATCTTATGAAACTTGCCAGTCATGTCACAAAGATATAATGACCTCAGCTCTGTTTGTTGGAAATAGAGAAAGAGTTGGTAAACTCTTGGGATGATACATGTTGATATATAAAGGTCCCCTGTCTACACATGCCAAGACCAGTTCTTAGTACTTCATTACATTCTCTGATGATCTCTCAAGATTCAGACATATGTTCCTGTTGAAACACAAGTCTGAACCTTTTGAGATATTCACAGAATATAAGTTAGAAGTAGAGAACCAAAGTACGGGTATAAGTATTATGTCCTATGATAAGATCAAGGAGGAGAATACTTAAGCATGGAATTCTTGAACTATTCTAAAGGAGAATGAGATTCTCTCTCAGCATTACTCCTCCGAATACACCACAGCACAACGTTGTATCGGGGCGGAGCAATCGCACCCCATTCGATATGGTGCGCTCTATGATGAGTAATACTGAGTTACCTGTTTCCTTTTGGGAGTTATGTGCTTGAGAAGCTGCATACCTATTGAATAGGGTTTGAATCAGATCACAGCCTACCACTCCATATGAGATGTGGTATGGGAAGAGCCTATGTCTTAAGCTAGTTAAGATTTGGGGTTGTCCGGCCTATGTCTAAAAGCAAAATCCGGACAAGCTCGAGGCAAGGTTAGTTATGTAGAACTGGAAAGGTTCCAGCTATGCAAACTACAGCAGATGATTTGGTACAACCTAAGGATTCAGTAGATACCAACAAACCTCAGCCTCTCCGCCGATCTAGTAGGGTTTCTCACCCACCTGAGAGATACTTCAGTTTCTCTATGACAGTGGGAGCGAGGATTGCATCATGAGATGATGGCCCAACTAGTTTCGAGTTGGCCATCAGGAGTGAGACTCTGTAAGAATGCTGGATGCTAAGCGATCCGAGATGGAATCCATGTACACCAACAAAGTATGGACTTTGGTTGCTATATCTGAAGGGTTAAATCCCCATCAGGAGCAAGTATATCTTGAGAAGATTACTTGGTGTAGATGGAAAAGTTGAGACTTTCAAAGCTAGACTTGTTAAAGGTTTTCGTCATCAACCAGGCGTGGATAATGATGAAACCTTTTCTGGGGCCTATGCTTAAGTCCATCCAGATCCTACTTGCCACGACTACATACCATGAATACGATAGATGGTGGTTGGGTGTCATGACTGCTTTTCTAAATAATATTTTAGAAGAGAGAGTCTATAAGTACACAGTCAGAGGGCTTCGTAGACAGTGGGAGTAGCGGAAACGTGTGCAAGATGTTTTATGTGATAAAACAGGCATCGCGGAGTTGGAACATCTATTTTGATGGGTTAGTCAAAAAGTTTGACTTCATCAAAATTGTAGATGAACCTTGTATATACAAAAAGGTAGTAGGGAGTATGGTGGTGATCCTCGTAGAGTACGTGGATGACATACTCTTGATAGGGAAGGAGTTTCCTATGCTACGCTCAGTCAATCTCCGCTTATCACAATGATTCTCCATATAGGATCAAACTGATACCTCCTAAATCCTAAGCTTTGGATCTATGAGATAGATCTAATTGGATGTTAGGATACTCACTAGTTGTAGTGAGATGGTATCAATCGATCCTGGGGAGAATCACTGGAAAGGTTCCAGGGTGATAAAGACGACTGAATGTCAGTCACAGGTATTGTCTTTACCCGCAGTAAAGGGATGGTATGTTGGAAGAGTTCCAAGCTAGATACCGTGGCATACTAGACGATAAAGGCTGGATACATCGCTACTTAAGATGCTACCAAAGAGGCAGTCTGGGTGTATATTAGTTCATGAGATGAACTTCGTTCCTACCATTGTGAGACAATGGAGTTGTGGCTTATGCCAAGGAACACCCGTCCCATCAGTGATCCAGACATATTCTAAGGCAGTATCACCTGATCATGGAGATGGTTGATCTCCAGGGTGATCGAGGTTAGGAGAGTAGACTCAGAGGACAACACGGCGGATCCACTCACAAAGGCCTTTTCCCAGAGAGAGACTTTTATGGGATAGTTGAGTATGAGATACTACAACCACTGCTATCAGATGGCCCTAGTGCAAGTGGGAGATTGTTAGTTATATGTATGCCCTAGAGGCCATTACTGTACATTGGATGTATATTGTAGTGGATGCTGGGACATATATAGGGAGGACTTTCTTGCTCGACATGATAATATGCTATCTGGTTACTCTTTACCTTAACGTGTACATTGATTGTCTCTCTGTTACATGTTGGTAAAGCCCTTAGGATGTGTACTTGACTACCTGGACTATGATGCGGATCATACTAGTGGGGACATGGTAGTCCATAAGTACATCCTTCAAGGTCCCTAGTCGTGGGTGTATCGAGACGGGGCATCGATATACCAGAGTAGACTAGCGTATACCTTCTCGACCCATACAGATGGGCGATGGATGATCCCATATCCATTGGTGTTTGACATCGGAGATGATATACGGGTGCTCAGTGGAGACTGGGTACACTGGACGGACTCGCCGAGAACTCCCAGATGGTATTATACCTTACGTCAGATGGCAGTTCTCAGGTGACACTGGTACAGAGTAGTCTGTTGACCCGAGATCGTCATAGAGTCTTGTGTGGTTCCCATTGTGCTTTGATTTCCACCTTACCACGTCCAAGAGGGCGTGCAAAACGGTGGCTTTTGGGTACAGTCCCGAATCACATGGAGGCAATGAGCGATAGGAGGGGATTCGTCTCTCCCTGTATAGGGAGTTGATGTTGCGCTGTGTTCGACTGGCTATAACCGGAAATCCTTGGCCAGGGTTGCTGAGATTTACTGGTAAGTGTTACCAGTAGTTTCTCGAACTATTATAGACCTCATATCGACATGACTTATCGAGCTATTGGGGTCTGACGTTTACCACCCCTAGGCGAGATATGCGACATATCAGACGAACAGACCGGACTGTACGGTAAGTGTTACTGGTTGGATTCACAGGAGTCTGAGTGGGCTTGCTCGTCGATCTTCTGATCGCTCAATACCCGGGTGGCCGTTACGTTTAGCAGACCGCTTACGGCTTGTGGGTGTTTGATATGATCATCATCTGCTGCCGGCGTATTGACGAGTCTTTAGAGTCCTACACAGAGGTTTCTGGCTCAAGCGAAACGAAATAGGAGCGCATATGAGATATGTGCGGGATCGAGAATAATGCATGTATGTGATACCGTATTCTATTCTCACGATGAATGCATCGATTGGTTGTATGCGATACAACCTAGTTATCGAATCAAGGATTGATTGGATAAGCCGATACATTGAATATTAGTCGGTCATATGCGATATGACCGGATCGTTAAATCAAGTGTTGATTTAATGATTTAATGCATAATTATATATTTAATATATTACTTTGCATTAACTGGTAATGGTTCACTTTAAATGGATTTTCTCACTTGAAGTTCACAAGTTGTATATGTGATATACTTTTTTGCACTCTTTTGTATCATGTTTGATGATACATGCTAACTTGAGTTTGTGTAGAGGATTAAACCATGGTTATATGAATGATTAGGGTTTTGTTTATTTTCTTATCTATTTATTTATTTATTTATTATGGAAATGATAAAGAGAAAAATGGTGGGTTTCTTTGTTTGTCGTTGAAGCTTCATGAAGCTTTGACTAAGTGACCATTTTGTCTCATGCTTAACTCTAACCATTCCACCTAACCATAGTCTATTCTCTACACCTAACCATGGTTAGTATATGATAAGTATTCATATTATTTTCCTTATTAAATATAACACTTATCATATATTCTTGCTTCTTCTTCTTCTTCTTCATCAATAATGAAGAAAGCTTGCCTCCATCAATGGCAACTTGAGAAAAAGAGTGAGAAATCCAATTCTAAAGTGAACCCACCTCCTATTTCTTCATCCTCTACCTCTTGCCAAGTAGTATAGGGTGTTTTCTTCACAAGTTTCATGACTTGGTGAAGTTGGAGCTTGATCTTGAGTTGCCTCGACGTAGATCATCTTCGGCATCGAAGTCGACGATCTAGCCCGCCCATTTCTCCGATGAAGCCGATGCTAGAGTCCGGGATTCGATATGGACAGCGGAGGGACGTCATCACGGAGCCTAGGAGGTGGTGGACCGGATCTACAAAGGTTGTATTTTCGTTCAATCATAGTTAAGATGTTAACTAGTTGCTTGTTTTCGCCTAAAATTTAGTTAACGATCCGTATTAGGGTTTCTCGGCACTTGTAAAATTTGAAATTGGCATGGTTGATGCCTTGTGAGACCTCATTAGTGTGCCTAGGAACCCTACAAGATTTACTAGTAGGTACTTCAGTAGTTTCTCACGGTGTTCTGAGCTACACTCCGACACGACTTATACCGCTATTGGGGGTTTGACGTATACCATCCCCCTAGGCCTGATATGCGATACTCATAGACGAACGGACCGAACTGTACGGATATTGTCACTGACAGGCTCAGTAGGGTTTCAGGATGAGTTCTCTCATCGGCCTCCCTTTTGCCCTGTTGGAGATAGTGCCCTCAGAGTCGATTATTGGATCACAGGCACGTGATTGCATTGATTGAGGGAGGACCTATCCCGGTAGGACAGTCTTACTCGAGATGATAGTATGCTATCTGGTTTAACTTTATCATCGTGTACTGCTTTAGGTGACATGACAGGTCACTATTGCACGTTGATAGAGCCCCTAGGATTCTTGCTTAACTACCGGCAGTATGAAGGCGATCATATACGTGGGAGCTGGTAGTCTATAAGCACATCCTTAAAAGGTCCCTAGTCGTGGGAGTTTCGAGATAGGGCATCGATACTCCAGAGTAGACTAGTGTATACAGTCGAGACCCCGACGAGGGGCGGTGGTCGGTCTCACAAGCCACTGGTGTCAGTTGGTTCACCTAAGATGTATACAGGTGCTCATTGGGTTATGAGTACACCGGACAGGACTCGCCGGGAACATGCTAGTTGGTCTTATACCTGACGTCAGATAGCAGTTCCCTGGTGACATGTGTACAGGTTAGTTCATCGACCTGGGGATTGTCATTTGTCTCGTGTGAGTTCCCACTGTGCTTTGATTACTACCCTACCACGGCTCAAAGGAGTCGTGCAAACAGGTTTTAGTTGGGTACAGTCCCGAGCCACATGGAGGCAGTGAGCGGATCTTCAGGGGTTCGTCTCTCCCGGTATTGGGGGTGAGGTCGTGCTGTGTCTAGGAGAGCCATTACACGAAGACCTTGGCCAAGGCAGGAGATTTACTGGTAGGTATTCCAGTAGTATCTCAGGGTGTTCTGGGCTACACTCCGACACGACTTGTACCGCTTTTGGGGGTCTGACTTTTACCAACCCCCTAGGCCCGACATGCGATGCTCATAGACGAACGGACCGGACTGTACGGATATTGTCACTGACAGGCTCAGTAGGGTGTCAGGATGAGTTCGCTCATCGACGTCCCTTTTGGTCAATAGCTGGTGGCCCGTCACGTATTGGCTTATACCTCTGACGTGCTGGTGGTTAAATCCACAGCCATAGTATTGACGAGTCTTTAGAGTCCACCACACTTTCAGTTACTCAAGCTTTTGGGCGAAACGCTGTAGAGGCCGTATGGAGATATGGCAGGGTCCGATCAGATACGTGCGGTATTGCACGGATCAGGATCGGACGGTTTGTACTAGTGGCCGTATGATTATATGGCAAGGTTCGATCAGATACGTGCGGTATTGCACGGATCAGGATCGGACAGGTTTTACTAGCCGGCTTTGGTTTAAGCCGGACCCTAGTATAGTACAGTGTAGATTCTGTCTCTTTGCATTTGTATCCGGACGGAATACAAATGCGGGTGTGTATGCACAGTATCGGGGTTTTCCTGTAATTTATTACGGGACCAGTTTTCTAGAGTTGCCAGTTTGCATTCCGTTCCGGCCGGTTTTTCTTTGTTCTTTCCCGGCCGGACTTTTCCGATGGAGGGTGTTATTTGCAAGTTTGCAAATAACACTTTGTGGAGGACTTATTTGCATAAGGTTTGATATGATAAGCATCTTTGCTTTTCATGTATTTATGTGATAAGGATGGATTTGAGGTTGATGTTTAGTTTTGTGATGATTATGTTTTTGGTTGTGGTCACCTTTTCTTTTGCTCCTACCATCACCTCCCTTCATGCTTCTTATTCTTTCTCCACCATTTTCTAAGATAAGAGAAGTTTTTTCTTTCCATGGTTGAGTGAGAAGAAAATGAGAGCTTCATCTTTGAGAGAAAGAAAAATGAGAGTGATTCATTTTTGTGTATATCATTCTTCATCTCATTCCATTGCTAGAAAATTGAAAGCACCAATTTTCTATACACCATTCCTCCATCTATGGCAACCAACCCCAAAGTGAGACATACACTCTACACTATATTCTACAGCATATCTTGGGCGCGTCGGCTAGCCAACTTCGCGCCCGAGTTGCCTCGGTATAGAGGTGGGAGCCCGTAAAAGTACCCGGCTTCGTGGTGCCCTTTCCGACGAGGAGGAGACGGACGGAGATCCCGTGAGGAGATCGGAGTGGAGATGAAGACCGGAGGACTCGGATCAGTCGGTATATCTCTAACCCATCCTCTTGTTAGCTTAGACTTGTTAATGGTTACGATCCGGGGTTTAGTGCGCGGTGGTGCCGGTTTGCTAAGTCCGCAAAAATTAAAGTTTATCACCGTTTCCGCGTTTGGCCGTCGGATTGACGGCCGGGGCGCCGCCGTGCACTTACAGTGGTATCAGAGCCTCGCCATTAACATAGTCTAGCTTGGTGTAATGTGTTTTTCTGTTTCGATCGATCGAATGTTCCAAAACTGCATTTTAGTTCGCATCAGTTTCTGTTGAAAATTTTTGAAGTCTAAAAATTTTTCAGGTTGTAAAATATTGATGTACTGGAAAATCTAAGATCTCTGTAAAAATTCGACGAAGTAACTCCACAGTGGGAGCGCGGAACCGCCGCGAAAACCCCCTTCCCGCCGCCCATCCGCCGCACACTGTGGAGATCACTTCACCAATTTTTTACAGAGGACTTCTGGGCTTAAAATATGGGTTTTGGAATATTAAAATTGGGCCCAGGATTTCTGTGAGTGCTACAGTTTTGATTGGGGGCCCACTTGTTAATTTTTGATCGATCGGATATTTTAAACACATTTTTCACAGTATTTACATTATATCTGCGACCGTGAATGTCACTCGATCGGTAAATCCGGTCTAACTACTATAGCCCGGTTAGACGGATTTGCGAACGTGACTTTCACGTTGATGTTCTGTTTTTGCTGTGATGTTGCGGATCGGTCGTGGCGGATAGCCTGGATGCAATGCTAGTACAGTTGTGGTTGTATTATGTACATTTGATATTGCGGGGAGAGCGTCCGACATGTGGACTGCCGTCACCGCCTGATTGTATTATTCTTTTGGGGCACGACCTGGTTGCGGTCGATGTACCAGGTGTATGTATATTTTACTTTCTGTACTAGGTTTACCCCGCGGAGGAGTGTACGGATAGCCGGGTTCTGGAAGGCAACAAGCCCGCATCTCATGGCATTGAGACGGAGGGGGCTTCACTCTGGGATTGGCAGGCTATTCGCCGCACTCGTAGGGGGTACAGGTTGACCCAGGAGGGGTGCCCAAGTTACCGGATTCCGTGGAGTGCTGGGTGGTCCATTCACGGAGCTGAAGGGGGCTGCCTCGCTTCAGGTTTTGGCGGGTAACTTGCCGCGCCCGTAGGGGTCTAGGATTTCATTGCACAGGCTATCCACACGACCAGGGGAACGTCGGGTTTCAGTAGTGGCTCTGTGAAACCCGGGGATCCCAGATATCTGTATTGTTCTGTGATGCTGTACATTTCTGTGATGTTGCATTTTATTCACGCCTTGAGCGAAATACTATATATTGGTATATATATTAGTAGATGTTGTATATGTTTTTCATCCGCGCTAGTCCAGTCCCCGCTCTGCCGTTAGTTAGCTAACCTAACGGGTGATGACGGGACCCAGTGGCGAATGCGGATGGCATATACGTACGTCAGTATATTTTTCGTTCTTTGTGGTGTGATCAATTGATGGGACTGCGTTGATTCGGATCGATGCAAGTTAAAACAAACCTATTCTGATGTTGTTGGAACACTTTTCAAAAAGCTGTTATTGCAAGGACGTTCACTTTTGTTTTGCATCGCGGTATTCATTTGGAATATCCTGCTCCTCAGTCGACGAGGCAAGGGCCGAGATCCCTTCACCGGGAGTGACCCCTTGGACAGAAGTTTGCGTCAGGGCATTAACTTCACTATAGCCGATTACTTTTGCTTTGCATCGCGGTATTCATTTGGAATATCCTGCACCTCATTCTACGGGGAAAGAGCCGAGATCCCTTCACCGGGAGTGACCTCTTTAGTAAAGGTTTTCGTCACTGTATTTTCTAAAAAGCTATCCGTTCCTTCAACGATATCAAGTTCATTACATTAAAGGTTTTCGCCAGAAACCATTCGTAGCCCTCCGTCATTTCATATGGATAGTCAATAGTATTCAAGCTGTGTTTGTTGGCCATAGTCAAGGCACAGTGTTTGGTAGCTGTTGGTTATTCATATGTAGCATAGATAGATGCGTTGTTTTGGGACAGTCGTATAGCCTTGTTGGCCCTAGTCAAGGGCTTGTACGGGTGGGTTCAAATCAACCTGGACAATGACGGGTAGAACTTGACATGTGACTTATGATTTGTTGGCCTTAGTCAAGGTCATAAGAGCATGGGGTAAAAATCCACATCGGGAGTTTCAAAAGAACTGAAATTTGCCAGATATGCGCATACCTTCTGGAGTGTTATAGCGTGAGCGGATTCCGTCACGTTATCATGCGATGATAGTTGGATCCCGATTCCCACTGATGAGTTGGTTTACTCCTCGGGTGACCCCGACTAATTCTTCTTTAAGGTTTGGAGGAGAATTTGAGGTACAGTGGGAGGTTTCCAGATTAGATAAAGGGATAACCATTCTGATCTAGGTTAGAGTGCACGCTGAGTGTTTCTTTTCTCTCTCTCTGGCAGCGACCATTGACCCGACCCTAGACTATGACTCAGTGACCAAGTTGACCGAACCTTCTTAACACTGGCTTTTGGATTGTCAGAGTCGCTGACCTCATTGCCACTCCTACTTTTACCCTTTTCTCCAGGACACCCCGTATTACTGCGAACGTCCACTTCCATTGGACAAAACCATCGTATGGTTAGATACGAACTCGAAGGAATTTATTCGAGGATGGTTTTCGGTTCTGGAGAAAACGAATAAGATTATTCAGTTGTCTTTTCTTTTCACCTTCTCTCAGGTTGCGAGTACTCCTTGGTTTAGGAGTAGTACACCTATTACGCAAATTGGACAGTCTTCTTCCAAACCATAGGCTGGTGCCGACCGGTAGGGAATGAAGAAAACCAATTAGCCTAAACGGTGTGCAGAAGGTATTAAGATTAAGACATATAAAGGGATTAGTAAGAGGGCAAAGTAAATTGCGACTGATATTCACGACCAAACCAAATATTTCTTCGCCAATCCTAAATCACCTTTGTATTTCTCCAGGACACTCCGTATCACTACGAAGATCCACAGTTTATTGGATACTCCATCGTATGGTTATATACGAACTCGAAAGGAACTTGTTCCAGTTCGGGGATGGATTCTGGTCCAGGAGAAATAGGAATAAGGTTTATTCGGTTGTCTTTTATCATCACCTTCTCTCATTGCGAGTGCTCCTAGGATTATGACAGTACACCCATTATGCTTATTGGATAGTCTTCTTCCAAACCATAGGCTGGTGCCGAACGGTAAGGAAGGAAGAAAACCAATTGGCCTAAAGGGATGTGCAGAAGGTAATGACTAAAGACATATAAAGGGATTTGGAGAGGTGGCATAGAATTATACGGTTATAGTTGTGAATCTGGATAATGGTAGAGGCATTACTAGGAATACCAGGATACCCCAACGAAACATTTCAATGTTTCAGTTTCACTGTGTACTGTTAATGGAAAACTGATTTCCCGATTAGACACTTACTCCAGGGTATGTATTTACCAGGTATGATTCTCACATCTGTATGGTTTTACATATGATGAGTAGGAGTAAGTTATTGGGAATTGGGTGATCATCCTTATTATATCGGGATTCGTTGTAATCGGTGATATTTGAGGAGATCACCTAGGCTGTTTGCCGGTCGGCAAATATTTGGTTTTGAATATCCGCTGTTGTGCACCAATTTCAAATTGATATATCTGTACGTCTATTTTCATAGAGTGAGATATACCTTTTGATATTATGTCGATGACATTTACCTATATCAGTGGATGGTTAGGTAAGGAGCATTAAACAGCGGTGTAATTCTTCTTAACCATAAGTACAGTTTTCAACCTACGACACACAGTGAAAGAGTTGTTAGACTCAGCGGACTTATACAGAGTATTGTATGTTGTCTAGTGTCCATTAGGACAGAGGGGTTGGTCCTCATACTATATTCTGTTTACTTTTGACTTCTCTAGTTCTTAGACATGTGTTTCGTAGAAACACAGGGTCTAAGTTTTGAGGAGTTATAGGTATTTGAATAGAGTAGAGAACCAGGTGTAGCAAGTATCGGGATTCTTCAAAGTGATCGAAGATGTAGATACTTGTTTATGGTATTCAGTTGATAGTAATGATAAAGAGAAATTGCTTCTCTTTCAGGTTACTCATAATTGGAAGCATTCCTAAGTTGAGTAATGCTGATCGGCCTCCTTCCATTTAGTTGACATGCACTGGAGATAGCTGCATGATTTGAATCTGGTTCAATTAAATCAGTGCCTCTGGTTCTATATTGGATATAGTACAGTTCATATCTTAACATTGTTAAGGTACGGGGAGTTGTCCGGCTTATGATTAAAACCAGACACTGGACAACTCAAGGCACGTTTCTGTAATGGCTGTTTGTGGGTTGACCCAGGCTATGACGAGGGTTGACTTTCTACCATCTGGCAGATCAATAGAAATATTGTTCTAGACTCGCCACAGTTTATTAAAAATGGATTTTTTCAAAAACAGTAGTGGGAGTATGGTAGAACTGGAAGTGATTCCAGAACCGCAAACGATTACTGAAGATTTGATAAGGAACCTAAAGATTCAATCTGGCTTGACATTCCATTGGCCACTCCGCAGGGTTGGTGGGTAACTTCAGGCACCCGAGAGGTACTCCGGTAGGCTCAAGGACGGTGACAGGGAAGTTCTTGTTTACCCACACTTGCCATTGTTGTTGTTCCAGGCTGCGAGACCCGGCAGGAGGATGAGTATAGCGTCGTTCTAAACTTGCTTTAGAAGTGCACGTCTATATGACTCTGCCAGAGGGTTGTCGTAGTCAGTGGGAGCAGCGGAAGCATTGGTGGACATCAGGCTTATGTCTATTTATAGACTAAAGCAGATGTAGCGGAGAAAGATCATCTATTTCTGTTGTGACAGTCATAGGTTTGACGTCATCAGAATAGGGGATGGATCTGTTGAGAAGGTAGTAGGAAGTGATATTCCTATACTACGATCGGTTATACTTTGGTCGTCACACAGTGGTTTCTCCACAAAGGACTTGGACATTATATCAGACATACTGGTTACTGGATCTATGGTTTTAGATCTAGATTTGGGTGGTTTCCCAATCAGGGTACCTTGACAGCATTCTAAGAGTATTTAGAATGGACGACTCCTGGCACGGTAGTATACCTGCAGGTAATGGAGTCACCCTCTCTAAAGGTGTCTTATAGACTAAAGTAGAGAGGGATGTGCATGATTGGCATATCACTTGCTTAGGCAATTGAGTCAATCATGAAATGTTAAGTACCACACCAGATGTTGTTCTTGCAGTAGATGCAATAAGTTGATATTCATCCAATCCTGGAGAAACAGTCGGAGGCAGTTTTAGAACATAAGTGGATGTTCTAGGGATATGATAGCAGCATTCTCCTTCGGGAGACAGTTATCATTCCAGGCTTCCAAGGTGACATGGACGACAGCGTGATCGTCAAAGTTATAGTTTTCCTTCTGACGAGGGGCAGTATTTTGGACAGGTGGTCCAAGGAAATACTGAGGGTGGCATGGCGCAGGATACTGATTAAGTTCGGTTGACGATACAGTCTAAGAAGTTTGGATTTGGAGTTCATTCATGAGCTAGGTCCCATCAGACATCCAGACATTCTAAGACAGGTATTGCTCATTTCGGGAGATGACTTTCTCCGCGAACTTGAGATATAGAGAGACATAGAAAGAAACACCAGAGCGGATCCACTCACTGAGGCTATTCCTCGAACGCAAAAGTTTCGCAAACGAGTTTTGTGAGACTGACAAGTAGAGGAGTTGGGTGTTCGGTATCACACGGGCTGTGAGTATGCGACATCGCAATAATTAGCCTTGAGTGCAAGTGGGAGATTGTTGGAGATAGTGCCCTCAGAGTCGATTATTGGATCACAGGCACGTGATTGCATTGATTGAGGGAGGACCTATCCCGGTAGGACAGTCTTACTCGAGATGATAGTATGCTATCTGGTTTAACTTTATCATCGTGTACTGCTTTAGGTGATATGACAGGTCACTATTGCACGTTGATAGAGCCCCTAGGATTCTTGCTTAACTACCGGCAGTATGAGGGCGATCATATACGTGGGAGCTGGTAGTCTATAAGCACATCCTTAAAAGGTCCCTAGTCGTGGGAGTTTCGAGATAGGGCATCGATACTCCAGAGTAGACTAGTGTATACAGTCGAGACCCCGACGAGGGGCGGTGGTCGGTCTCACAAGCCACTGGTGTCAGTTGGTTCACCTAAGATGTATACAGGTGCTCATTGGGTTATGAGTACACCGGACAGGACTTGCCGGGAACATGCTAGTTGGTCTTATACCTGACGTCAGATAGCAGTTCCCTGGTGACATGTGTACAGGTTAGTTCATCGACCTGGGGATCGTCATTTGTCTCGTGTGAGTTCCCACTGTGCTTTGATTACTACCCTACCACGGCTCAAAGGAGTCGTGCAAACAGGTTTTAGTTGGGTATAGTCCCGAGCCACATGGAGGCAGTGAGCGGATCTTCAGGGGTTCGTCTCTCCCGGTATTGGGGGTGAGGTCGCGCTGTGTCTAGGAGAGCCATTACACGAAGACCTTGGCCAAGGCAGGAGATTTACTGGTAGGTATTCCAGTAGTATCTCAGGGTGTTCTGGGCTACACTCCGACACGACTTGTACCGCTTTTGGGGGTCTGACTTTTACCAACCCCCTAGGCCCGTCATGCGATGCTCATAGACGAACGGACCGGACTGTACGGATATTGTCACTGACAGGCTCAGTAGGGTGTCAGGATGAGTTCGCTCATCGACGTCCCTTTTGGTCAATAGCTGGTGGCCCGTCACGTATTGGCTTATACCTCTGACGTGCTGGTGGTTAAATCCACAGCCATAGTATTGACGAGTCTTTAGAGTCCACCACACTTTCAGTTACTCAAGCTTTCGGGCGAAACGCTGTAGAGGCCGTATGGAGATATGGCAGGGTCCGATCAGATACGTGCGGTATTGCACGGATCAGGATCGGACGGTTTGTACTAGTGGCCGTATGATTATATGGCAAGGTTCGATCAGATACGTGCGGTATTGCACGGATCAGGATCGGACAGGTTTTACTAGCCGGCTTTGGTTTAAGCCGGATCCTAGTATAGTACAGTGTAGATTCTGTCTCTTTGCATTTGTATCCGGACGGAATACAAATGCGGGTGTGTATGCACAGTATCGGGGTTTTCCTGTAATTTATTACGGGACCAGTTTTCTGGAGTTGCCAGTTTGCATTCCGTTCCGGCCGGTTTTTCTTTGTTCTTTCCCGGCCGGACTTTTCCGATGGAGGGTGTTATTTGCAAGTTTGCAAATAACACTTTGTGGAGGACTTATTTGCATAAGGTTTGATATGATAAGCATCTTTGCTTTTCATGTATTTATGTGATAAGGATGGATTTGAGGTTGATGTTTAGTTTTGTGATGATTATGTTTTTGGTTGTGGTCACCTTTTCTTTTGCTCCTACCATCACCTCCCTTCATGCTTCTTATTCTTTCTCCACCATTTTCTAAGATAAGAGAAGTTTTTTCTTTCCATGGTTGAGTGAGAAGAAAATGAGAGCTTCATCTTTGAGAGAAAGAAAAATGAGAGTGATTCATTTTTGTGTATATCATTCTTCATCTCATTCCATTGCTAGAAAATTGAAAGCACCAATTTTCTATACACCATTCCTCCATCTATGGCAACCAACCCCAAAGTGAGACATACACTCTACACTATATTCTACAGCATATCTTGGGCGCGTCGGCTAGCCAACTTTGCGCCCGAGTTGCCTCGGTATAGAGGTGGGAGCCCGTAAAAGTACCCGGCTTCGTGGTGTCCTTTCCGACGTGGAGGAGACGGACGGAGATCCCGCGAGGAGATCGGAGTGGAGATGAAGACCGGAGGACTCGGATCAGTCGGTATATCTCTAACCCATCCTCTTGTTAGCTTAGACTTGTTAATGGTTATGATCCGGGGTTTAGTGCGCGGTGGTGCCGGTTTGCTAAGTCCGCAAAAATTAAAGTTTATCACCGTTTCCGCGTTTGGCCGTCGGATTGACGGCCGGGGCGCCGCCGTGCACTTACATGCTCAATAAATAGGAAGCTGTTACATACAGCTAGTGCCACCGACGTGCTTGTGGTTAAACCCACTGCCAGCGTATCGACGAGTCTTTAGAGTCCCCTACAGAAAGTTTCCCAAGTTCGAGCGAAACGTTGTAGAGGCCGTATGGTTTTATGGAAGGGTTCAATCATATACGTGCACTTGTGCACGGATCATGATCGGACGGATCATACTAGTGGGCTTTGGTTTAAGCCGGATCCTAGTATTAGATTGTTGGATTATTTTCGTCTCGTTGTATTCATATTCAGTTGGAATGCGGATGTAGGTATGTATATACAGATGAGGGGTATTCTTGTGATCCGTCACGAGTTTACTTTAGAAGATGCCATTCTATTTATTGTTTTAAACATTTGGATTAATGTTTATTAAGTGGAAATTGTGAGTGCAAGTCTTGACCAAGAGCATTAAATGTGGCATGTGCATTTTTGGTGACTCATGGTGCGTTTATTTGTGCCATGTCCATTTCTTTATTGTTTTTGTGTGTGAGATATTTTGTGGAGCAAAGAGAGGGCAGTCATATATGGCTAAGGTTTAGTCTTGAGAAAAATATAGAGCTCACACAAAAGATCTCACACAAAATAGCAATGCCATTTTTCTTCACTAGCTTTTCTTGTGCTCACAACTCTTCACTCATGGCTTCATCTTCAACCTCCACTCAATCCTTCTCATGTGTTGAGAATCTTAGAGTGTATTGAGACAATATAATCACACACTATCTCTACATCATCTTGGGCACCTAGGTTAGCAAACTAGTTGCTCGAGTTGCATCGGTTTTGAAGCGGGAGCCCGTATAAAGAATCCTCGACTTGGAGCCACTTCGACGAGCGAGATCGGAGAGCGAACTTCGTTGGAGCAGCTGCGAGGAGCTTGGCGCAGAGATTGAAGACCGAAGGACATGGATCGATCGGTATAATCTCTCCAAACTCTTTTACAGTTTACTAGTTTACGGTTAATGGCACGATCCGGGTTTTAGGGTTACGATGGCGCCGGTTTATAAAAGCTTTTGTTCCGCATTTGGCCTCGGAAAGACGGCCGAGGCGCTGCCGTAGCCTTATCTGGTATCAGAGCCAACCCATTAACCGCATACTAGTTGGTTAAGATAATATTAAAGTATCGAAACCGAAACAGACCCAAAACATCACCTGATACATTGCAGTTTCTGTCGAATTTATTAGTGTCTTCAAAAATTATTTAAACAACTGCAGAAGACTACTTAGATGACCACTAACACACACACCAATACGAGCCCCTGATTCAAAATTTGGACCGGCCACATTGGGGAAAAATCCGAGGAGGCCGGCCTGATTTGTGCTTTGGGCTTGAATTTTGTTGTGTGCTTTAGTCTCTGGAATGTTGGTGCAGTGGTGTTGTTTGTTTAGCCTAGTTTGGATATGATTTTATCTAGTTGTTTGGGGCTATTCGGGGGTTATTTCGAATTCGATATTTTCTAACATTGTTTAAAGTTAGCAGTACATACATTTCTATCTGCGACCGTGAATGTCATTCGAGCGGTATAACTTGTCTAATTTCTATAGTCTTTTTAGACGGGTTTGCTAACGTGACATTCATGTTGATGTTCTGTGATGTTGCGGATTTGTCGTGGTGGATAGCTTGCGTGCAATGATAGTACAGTTTAGTTTTATTTGTACATTTGATATCGCGGGGCGAGCGTCCGACATGTGGATTGCCGTCACTGCCTGTTTGTATATTATTCTTTTGGGGCACGACCGGGTTGAGGTCGATGTACCCGTTGTACATATTTCTTTTCTGTACTAGGATTACCCCGCGGTGGAGTGCACGGATAGCCGGGTTCTAGAGGGTAACGGGCCCGCATCTCATAGCTTTGAGACAGAAGGGACTTCACTCTAGAATTGGCGGGCTATTTGCCGCACTCGTAGGGGGTACAGGTTGACCCAAGGAGGGGTGCTCGAGTTACCGGATTCCGTGAAGTGCTGGGTAGTCCATTCACTTTGCTGAAGGGGGCTGCCTCACTTCTGGTTTTGGTGGGTAACTTGCCGCACTCGTAGGGATCTAGATTTTCATTTCACAGGCTATCCACACGACCAGGGGAACGTCGGGTTTCACTTGCGGCTCAAAGGAAATCCGGGGCTCCCAGATTATCTTTATTGTTCTGTGATGCTTATTACTTTTCTGTGATGTTGCATTTATCACGCCTGGAGCGATTATTAAATATTGGTATATATACTAGTAGATATTGTATATGTTTTACACCCGCGCTAGTCCAGTCCCTGCTTTGTCGTTAGTTAAGTAACCTAACGGGTGATGACGGGACCCAGTGGTGAATGCGGATGGCATATACGTACATCATATTTTCGTTCTTTTCTGGGGTGATTAATGGATGGGACTGCGTTGATTCAGATCAATGCAAGAAAAACTATCCGGTTCCTTTACCGGTAGGACAGTCTTACTCGAGATGATAGTATGCTATCCGGTTTGTCTTTATCATCGTGTACATGCTTTAGGTGACATTACAGATCACTATTACACGTTGATAGAGCTCTTACGATTCTTGCTTGACTACCAGCAGTATGATGGCGATCATATATGTGAGAGTTGGGTAGTCTATAAGCACATCCTTAAAGTGTCTCTAGTCGTGGGAGTTTTGAGACTGGGCATCGATACTCTAAGAGTAGACTAGTGTATATGGATCGAGACCCCGACGAGGGGCGGTGGCCGGTCTCACAAGCCATTGGTGTCAGTTGGTTCACCTAAGATAGTATACGGGTGCTCATTGGGTTATGAGTACACCGGACAGACTCGCCGGGAACATGCTAGTTGGTATTATACCTATCATCAGATAGCAGTTCCCTGGTAACATGTGTACAGGTTAGTCTATCGACCAGGGATCGTCATTTGTCTCGTGTGAGTTCCCAAGAGAAACAAATACCTTTTGTTCCTCTGCGTAATAGAATAGATATCCCCTGGAATTCTTTGGATATCCCACAAACTGACACTTTACTGATCGTGCCTCGAGCTTGTCCACATGCTGCTTTTTAACAAAAGCTGGACATCCCCAAATCTTAATATACTGTAGATGGGGTTTCTTCCCGCTCCACATCTGATATGGAGTGGTAGGCACAGTCTTGGTAGGAACCATGTTCAAAAGATATGCCGCTGATTCTAGCGCATAATGTTAGTTATATGTATGCCCTAGAGGCCATTACTATACATAGGATGTATATTGTAGTGGATGCTGGGACATATATAGGGAGGACTTTCTTGCTCGACATGATAGTATGCTATCTGGTTGCTCTTTACCTTAACGTGTACACTGTTTGTCTCTCTGTTACATGTTGGTAAAGCCCATAGGATGTGTGCTTGACTACCTGGACTATGATGCGGATCATACTAGTGGGGACATGGTAGTCCATAAGTACATCCTTCAAAGTCCCTAGTCGAGAGTGTATCGAGACGGGGCATCGATATACCAGAGTAGACTAGCGTGTACCTTCTCGACCCATACAGATGGGCGATGGATGATCCCATATCCATCGGTGTTTGACATCAGAGATGGTATACGGGTGCTCAGTAAAGACTGGGTACACTGGACGGACTCGCCGAGAACTCCCAGATGGTAATATACCTTACGTCAGATGGCAGTTCTCTGGTGACACTGGTACAGAGTAGTCTGTTGACCCGAGATCGTCATAGAGTCTTGTGTGGTTCCCACTGTGCTTTGATTTTCACCTTACCACGTCCAAGAGGGCGTGCAAAATGGTGGTTTTTGGGTACAGTCCCGAGTCACATGGAGGCAATGAGCGATAGGAGGGGAGTCGTCTCTCCCGGTATAGGGGGTTGATGTTGCGCTGTGTTCGATTGGCTATAACAGGAAATCCCTGGCCAGGGTTGCTGAGATTTACTGGTAAGTGTTACCAGTAGTTTCTCGAATTGTTATAGACCTCATATCGACACGACTTAACGAGCTATTGGGGTCTGACGTTTACCACCCCTAGGCAACATATGCGACATATCAGACGATCAGACCGGACTGTACGGTAGTGTTACTGGTTGGATTCAATGGAGTGTGAGCGGGCTTGCTCGTCGATCTTCAGATCGCTCAATACCCGGGTGGCCGTTACGTTTAGCAGACCGCTTGCGGCTTGTGGGTGTTTGATATGATCATCGCCTGCTGCCGGCGTATTGACGAGTCTTTAGAGTCCTACACAGAGGTTTCCTGGCTCAAGCGAAACGAAATAGGAGCGCATATGAGATATGTGCGGGACCGAGAATAATACGTGTATGTGATACCGTATTCTATTCTCGCGATGAATGTATCGATTGGTTGTATGCGATATAACCTAGTTATCGAATCAAGGGTTGATTCGATAAGCCGATACATTGGATACTAGTCGGTTATATGCGATATAACCGGATCGTTAAATCAAGTGTTGATTTAATGATTTAATGTATAATTATATATTTGATATATTACTTTGCATTAACTAGTATCGGTTCACTTTATATGGATTTTCTCACTTGGATTGCACAAGTTGTATATGTGATATACTTTTGTGCACTTGATTGTATCATGTTTGATGATACATGTTTACTTGGTTAAATGTATAGAATTAAACCATGGTTAAATTTATGATTAGGGTTTTATTTCCTTTTCTCATTTATTTATCTATTTATTCATTTTGGAAATAAATAAAAAGGCATAAAGAGAAAAATGGTGGCTAATTTTGTTTCATATTTAAGCTTCATGAAGCTTTGACCTAGTGACCATTTTTGTCTCATGCTTAACTCTAACCATTCCTTTCAACCATGATTAAATCTCTACACTTGACCATGGTTCAATAGATGATAAGTATTGATTTACTTTTCATTTTAATTAACTTATCATAATACTTTCTTCTTCTTCTTCATCTTCTTCCTTGAAGAAAACCTTACTTCATCAATGGTGGATTGATGAAACAAGTGAGAAATCCAATTCTAAAGTCTACCCACTTCCTATTTCTTCATCCTCTACCTCTTGCCAAGTAGTAGAGTGTGTTTTCTTCACAAGTTTCTTGACTTGGTGAAGTCGGAGCTTGATTTAGCGATGCCTCGACGTAGATCATCTTCGGCATGGACATCGATGACCTAGCCCGTCCATTCTCCGATGAAGCCGACGCTAGAGCTCGGGACTTGTTATGGACAGCGAGGAGACTTCATTGCGGAGCTATGGAGGTGGAGAACCGGATCTACAAAGGTTGTATTTCCGTTTAACTCATAGTTAAGTGTTAACTAGTTTCATTTTCGCCGAGAAATCTAGCCAACGATCCGTTCTAGGGTTTCTCGGCATCGTTTGAATTTGAAATAGGCATGGTTGATGCCTTGTGAGACCTCATTAGGATGCCTAGGAACCCTACATTGGTATCAGAGCCTAGCTAGAGCCTTAGGCGAAGTCTAGACGGAATTTGAAGTCCGAACTAACCGAAACCCCAAAAATTTCCATGCTCTCTGTCCTTTTTTCAAAAACTAGGATTTTTCCAAATTAAAAATATGCAGAAAATCCAGCAGGGAAATCTAAGAATTACGGCGCAAAAAGTTTTGGATGAACAGTGTAAACGGCGGCGGAACCGCGGCATAAGCCTAGCTTATGCGGCGGTTCCGCGGCAGAATCATGACGTCAGCCCTAACTGTTTGCACAGTAATTCATTGTTTCAGGTGCTGAGTTCTCTGGGTATTTTTAAAATTTATTCAAGAGTTGAATTTTCTGGAGTTGTTTTGGGGATTCGGTGTTTCGATCGGAATATCAAATTTTGTCTATGTGGCTTTCCGGATAAATTTTAGAATATGTTAAAAAGTTCGACCGGATATAAATACCCAATTTTTCCCCTGTCGGGAAATTTCCAAGTGTTGGATTTTTCCGTAGTTTAACGACGTTCTAAGTAGTGCAAGTAACGCGATGGACCCTCTAGAAGACAACAAACCTTAACTCGATTATGTGACCGTCTTGAACTGCCCTTTGAACCTTCGGGTTTGGGGAAGTACGGCGTGCCACATGTGAGGCGTTGGCTTGACCCTTCTACGGCTGGACCGTTGGTACTGAGGCACGAACGGAATGTTGTTAGACTTATTTCATGTGTTGAGCTGTATCGGGAAAACTTGGGTGTTTGACTGTTCGATCGAAAAGTTTAACATTTTCTGTTTATCTGGAATGGGATACAATAATTGGAATTCACAAATAGTTATGTGATAACTGAATGAATGTTATAAACGTAGCACTTTAGTCTCACTTGATCGGTTGCCACGGAATTTTGATGTGATCAAAAGTCCGTCGCAATCACGTAGCGTACGCGGATACTCGCCGGGTAAACTTAATAGACAGCCTCACCCCATAGCCCCGACCAAGTGACTGTAGGAGAACCCCGTCGCCGAAAGCATCCGTTCGGGTGCTCGCGGTAGCGGTGTTCCGCCTTGGTGCACTTCGTCGACGGTATCGGGGGTGCAGCCGTCTACTGAAGTTTGCGACGAGCATTCGATCAGGGTGTCGGGAATCTCGTTGAATTACCCGACTTGATATTGAAAAGTGTTTTCGATTTTGAGACTAAAATGCGGGGTTTATAATTGTTAGGCTTGCGATGTCTAAGTAATTCATTTGGTCAGGCATGCGATGTCTGAGGTGGTTGCAGATTCCAACTGTTGTAGTTTTACACTTTCTTTTCTGTGACCGTAAGTGTAATATGTGATATCGCCGGTTTCGTTGCTATATGTCAACGACAATTGGGATGGACATATTTACTTACGTTGATGACATGTGATGTTATGTGTTGCTGGATATGTTATATTGGATCGTCGTGTTTGAATAGCCGGGGGTTTTTTTTATGTGAGATGAGTGTTTTTCATTTTCATTCATGTAAAAACTTGTATGTAATATTCTTTTATTGGGTCGCTTCCAGCTTGCGGAAGTTGTCACCTCTTGTATATTATTTACTTTTCCGCACTAGGATAGACCCAAGGAGGAGGGCACAAGTAACCGGGTTCTGGGGTCCAGTGGGAGACCAACTCGAGGAGTCGAGTCCGGGTCTCCTAACTCCAGAATTGGTAGGGTTGCTTGCCGCTCTCGTAGGGGTCTAGGGGTGTGGGTTTGGCTATTCATCACGACCGTGGAATCCGTGTTTTATACTGGCTCGTATTGAAAACACGGACGTCCTAGTATATCCAATATTTCATATGTTTCTTCTGCTGCGATATCTGTGATGTGATCATGTGATGTTCTGTGATAGATACTGTATATAGTATATATGATATATTATATAGGCGTTACTTATGTTTTACACCCGCGCTAGCCCTGCCCCGCTCTGCCGTTAGTTACCTAACCTAACGGTGCACGAGGGGACATCGAGGCGAATGCGGATGACATAAGTGTACGTCGTATTTATCTGTGATGTTTAGGTACTTTAATGATGGGAATTCATTAATGTGATTAATGAAAGTAAAAGAAACCTAAGATGTTGTAGAATCGAATTTCAAAATAAAACAGGTAGCTACAGTTCTTGCTTTGCTCAGCGGTATATATGATATATCCTGCACCTTATTCGATGAGGAAAGGACCGAGATCCCTTCACCGGGAGTGACTCCTTTAGCAATAACTGGCAGATGCTACACACTCGGTTTGTCTTTTGATTGCTTTTAAGTGTTTTTTGCTTTGCACAGTGATATATGTGATATATCCCGCACCTCATTCGACGAGGAAAGGACCGACGATCCCTTCACCGGGAGTGACTCCTTTAGCAAAACTAGAAAAGCCTCAAAAACACTCCATTTCAAAATTCATTCGATTCTACAACGATATCAAGTTCATTACGCAAAAGGTTTTTAGGAAAACCTGTCGTAGCCCTCCGTCATTTCAGATAAGTTGTATATAGTATTCGTGCTGCATTTGTTGGCTTTCGTCAAGGTGCAGTGTGCGGTAGCTATATGCTGCTTATCTGCCAGCATACGATGCGATTGGATTAGGGTAGTCGTGCGGCTTTGTTGGCTTTCGTCAAGGGTCGTGCGGGTGGGTTTAATTCAATCAAGAAATGTACGGGTTGAACTTGACTAGCGGGCTATGGTTTGTTGGCTTTCGTCAAGGTCATAGCACGTTAGGGGCAAAATATTATCGGGAATTTCAAGTGTTGAAATTTGCAATGAGATTGCATACCTTCTATGAGATAGTTGGATCCCGATACCCGCTGCGAGTAAGAGTTACTCCTGGGAGAGTTTTGTACATTACAATTAGCCGATCAAGTAGGTGTCTAGAAAGGTGTTAACGAGGTTACGCCTCTGGGAAAACGAGGTTTATATTAATTAGGTTCGTGCGAAAGCACGGGGGACCTCCCTCAAAGTACCGACACTGGCCTGGCTGAAAGATTGGCGAACTTGTAGTGTGTAATTAATCCCGGCTAGTCTTTCCTTTTAGGGTTTGAAGGAAGATTTGATAAAAGGCAGTGGGAGCCATCCTGATTAGATAAAATAAAAACCAATCTATTCTTGCAAGAGCGCACGCTGAGTGTTTTCTTCTCTCTCTCTCCAGGTAGCGACCATATCACGCCTTAATCAAGATAATAACACGGATTATTGACCGAACCCGCTTGTTATACTGAGCTGGGGAACGTTGGTCCCGCTCCAACTTGTAATTGTTATAAGGCAGAGCAGGAAATTGGGGAATACCAGATTTCCCGTGCCGCCCAAACGAAGAGAGTGCATGCTGATGCATCATCTTCGGGTTTGTTCATTATAAAGAACCGTTTCTCTGTATGCTCCACGTCCTGGGTATGTGATACCAGATCAGGATCCCAGATATGTAATCTGTTAAATAGGGCTACAGAAAGGTAGAGAACTGAGAACGGGTGATAAGTTTCATGAGGCAGAAAACGGGGCAAGAGTTGCAGCCAAGTCTGTTGGTCACTGTCACCCTGTATTACCAATACATTGATTCTGAACGAATGTTATTAGATACCGAACCTGATATACAAAATCATATCACTCTCTTTATTAGTAAAGAAATGATAAAATTTGTATTGTTGGATAATGTTTTGAACATTTCCTATATCAAAAGTTGATCGGTTCAGGCACGTTATCTAAAAACATTGATGTTCTAAATCAAACTACAGTTCTTTAGTATACGAAACACACACAAGAGGAAGAGTTCAGAAATGAACGAATCCTTCTTGAGGTATTGTTGACCAGGTCATATCAATGCGACCCGACTAGCTAAGTTGCACATAGATGTATATTTAAATCTGTTTGAATTTACATCTTGTGAAACTTGCCAGTCATGTCACAAAGATAAGATGACCATAGCTCCGTTTACTGGAAACAGAGAAAGAGTTAGTGAACTCTTGGGATGATACATGTTGATGTATATAGGTCCCCTGTCTACACATGCCAAGACTGGTTCTTTGTACTTCATTACATTTTCTGATGATCTTTCAAGATTCAGACCTATGTTCCTGTTGAAACATGAGTCCGAACCTTTTGAGATATTCACAGAATATAAGCGAGAAGTAGAGAACCAATACGGGTATAAGTATTATGTCCTTTGACGAGATCAAGGAGGAGAATACTTGTGCATGGAATTTCTGGACTTTTCTAAAGGAGAATGAGATTCTCTCTCAGCATTACTCCTCCGTATACACCATAGCACGATGGTATATCGGGGCGGAGCAGATACACCCTATATGATAAGGTGTGCTCTATGATGAGTACTACTGAGTTACCTATTTCCTTTTTGGGAGTTATGCACTTAAGAAGCTGCATACCTATTGAATAGGGTTCGAATCAAAACAGTTGCCTACCATTTCATATGTGATATGGAAAGGGAAGAGCCCATGTCTTAAGTTAGTTAAGATTTGGGGTTGTCCGGCCTATGTCTAAAAGCAAAATCCGGACAAGCTCGAGGCAAGGTCTGTTATGTACAACTGGAAAGGTTCCAGCTATACAAACTGCAGCTGATGATTTAATAGAACCAAAGGATTCAGTAGATTCCAACGAACCACAGCCTCTCCGCCGATCTAGTAGGGTTCCTCACCCACCCGAGAGATACTTCGGTTGCTCTATGACAGTGGGAGCGAGGATTGCATCATGAGATGATGACCCAACTAGCTTCGAGCTGGCCATCAGGAGTAAGACTCTGTAAGAATGGCTGGATACTTAGCGATCTGAGATGGAATCCACGTACACCAACAAAGTATGGACTTTGGTTGCTATATCTGAAGGGTTAAATCCCCATCAGGAACAAGTATATCTTGAGAAGATTACTTGGTGTACATGGAAAAGTTGAGACTTTCAAAGCTAAACTTGTCAAAGGTTTGCATCATTGACCAGGTGTGGATTATGATGAAACCTTTTCAAGTGACTATGCTTAAGTCCATCCAGACCCTACTTGCCACGGCTACATACCATGACTACGATATCTGGTTGTTGGGTGTCATGACAGCTTTTCTAAATGATGTTTTAGAAGAGAACGTCTATAAGTACACAGCCAGAGGGCTTCGTAGACAGTGGGAGCAGCGGAAACGTGTGCAAGATGTTTTATGTGATAAAGCAGGCATCGCGGAGTTGGAACATCTGTTTTGATGGATTAGTCAAAGAGTTTGACATCATCAAAATGGTAGATGAACCTTGTATATACAAAAAGGTAGTAGGGAGTATGGTGATGATCCTCGTAGAGTACGTGGATGACATACTCTTGATAGGGAAGGAGTTTCCTATGCTACGCTCGATCAATCTCCGCTTATCACAATGATTCTCCATATAGGATCAAAGTGATACCTCCTAAATCCTGGGTTTTTGGATCTATGAGATAGATCTAATTGGATGTTAGGACTCTCACTAGTTGTAGTGAGACGGTATCAACCGATCCTGGGGAGAATCACTGGAAGGGTTCCAGGGTGATAAAGATGACTGAATGTCAGCCACATGCATTGTCTTTACCCTCAGTGGAGGGACGGTATGTTGGAAGAGTTCCAAGCTAGATACCGTGGCATACTAGAAGATAAAGGCAGGATACATCGCTACTTAAGATACTACCGAGGAGGATGTTTGGGTGTATATTGGTTCATGAGATGAACTACGTTCCAACCATTGTGAGACAATGGAGTTGTGGCTTATGCCAAGGAACGTCCGTCCCATCAGTGATCCAGACATATTCTAAGGCAGTGTCACCTGATCATGGAGATGGTTGATCTCCAGGGAGATGGTTGATCTCCAGGGAGATCGAGGTTAGGAGAGTAGACTCAGAGGACAACACAGCGGATCCAATCACAAAGGCTTGTTCCCAGAGAGAGACTTTTATGGGATGGTTGAGTATGAGATACTGCAACCACTGCTACAGATGGCCCTAGTGCAAGTGGGAGATTGTTAGTTATATGTATGCCCTAGAGGCCATTACTATACATAGGATGTATATTGTAGTGGATGCTGGGACATATATAGGGAGGACTTTCTTGCTCGACATGATAGTATGCTATCTTGTTGCTCTTTACCTTAACGTGTACACTGTTTGTCTCTCTGTTACATGTTGGTAAAGCCCTTAGGATGTGTGCTTGACTACCTGGACTATGATGCGGATCATACTAGTGGGGACATGGTAGTCCATAAGTACATCCTTCAAAGTCCCTAGTCGAGGGTGTATCGAGACGGGGCATCGATATACCAGAGTAGACTAGCGTGTACCTTCTCGACCCATACAGATGGGCGATGGATGATCCCATATCCATCGGTGTTTGACATCAGAGATGGTATACGGGTGCTCAGTAGAGACTGGGTACACTGGACGGACTCGCCGAGAACTCCCAGATGGTAATATACCTTACGTCAGATGGCAGTTCTCTGGTGACACTGGTACAGAGTAGTCTGTTGACCCGAGATCGTCATAGAGTCTTGTGTGGTTCCCACTGTGCTTTGATTTCCATCTTACCACGTCCAAGAGGGCGTGCAAAACGGTGGTTTTTGGGTACAGTCCCGAGTCACATGGAGGCAATGAGCGATAGGAGGGGAGTCGTCTCTCCCGGTATAGGGGGTTGATGTTGCGCTGTGTTCGATTGGCTATAACAGGAAATCCCTGGCCAGGGTTGCTGAGATTTACTGGTAAGTGTTACCAGTAGTTTCTCGAATTGTTATAGACCTCATATCGACACGACTTATCGAGCTATTGTGGTCTGACGTTTACCACCCCTAGACAACATATGCGACATATCAGACGATCAGACCGGACTGTACGGTAGTGTTACTGGTTGGATTCAATGCAGTGTGAGCGGGCTTGCTCGTCGATCTTCAGATCGCTCAATACCCGGGTGGCCATTACGTTTAGCAGACCGCTTGCGGCTTGTGGGTGTTTGATATGATCATCGCCTGCTGCCGGCGTATTGACGAGTCTTTAGAGTCCTACACAGAGGTTTCCTGGCTCAAGCGAAACGAAATATGAGCGCATATGAGATATGTGCGGGACCGAGAATAATACGTGTATGTGATACCGTATTCTATTCTCGCGATGAATGTATCGATTGGTTGTATGCGATATAACCTAGTTATCGAATCAAGGGTTGATTCGATAAGCCGATACATTGGATAATAGTCGGTTATATGCGATATAACCGGATCGTTAAATCAAGTGTTGATTTAATGATTTAATGTATAATTATATATTTGATATATTACTTTGCATTAACTAGTATCGGTTCACTTTATATGGATTTTCTCACTTGGATTGCACAAGTTGTATATATGATATACTTTTGTGCACTAGATTGTATCATGTTTGATGATACATGTTTACTTGGTTAAATGTATAGAATTAAACCATGGTTAAATTTATGATTAGGGTTTTATTTCCTTTTCTCATTTATTTATCTATTTATTCATTTTGGAAATAAATAAAAAGGCATAAAGAGAAAAATGGTGGCTAATTTTGTTTCATATTGAAGCTTCATGAAGCTTTTACCTAGTGACCATTTTTGTCTCATGCTTAACCCTAACCATTCCTTTCAACCATGATTAAATCTCTACACTTGACCATGGTTCATTAGATGATAAGTATTGATTTACTTTTCATTTTAATTAACTTATCATAATACTTTCTTCTTCTTCTTCATCTTCTTCCTTGAAGAAAACCTTACTTCATCAATGGTGGATTGATGAAACATGTGAGAAATCCAATTCTAAAGTCTACCCACTTCCTATTTCTTCATCCTCTACCTCTTGCCAAGTAGTAGAGTGTGTTTTCTTCACAAGTTTCTTGACTTGGTGAAGTCGGAGCTTGATTTAGCGATGCCTCGACGTAGATCATCTTCGGCATGGACATCGATGACCTAGCCCGTCCATTCTCCGATGAAGCCGACGCTAGAGCTCGGGACTTGTTATGGACAGCGAGGAGACTTCATTGCGGAGCTATGGAGGTGGAGAACCGGATCTACAAAGGTTGTATTTCCGTTTAACTCATAGTTAAGTGTTAACTAGTTTCATTTTCGTCTAGAAATCTAGCCAACGATCCGTTCTAGGGTTTCTCGGCACCGTTTAAATTTGAAATTGGCATGGTTGATGCCTTGTGAGACCTCATTAGGTTGCCTAGGAACCCTACACATAACCCCAGAAAGATCGCGGTAACTCAGCATTACTCATCATGGATCGTACCATATCCAATAGGGTTCGATTCCGTCTCTCCGATACACCGTTATGCTGTGGAGTGTATGGAGGAGTAAGCTGAGAGAGAATTCCTTTCTCTTTTAGGTAACCTAGGAACTCGGCACTGAAGTATTCACCACCTCGATCAGATCTAAGTGTCTTGATACTTTTGCCGGTTTGGTTTTCTACTTCATTCTTGTACTCTCGGAATTTCTCAAAAGCCTCGGATTTATGTTTCATCAGATAAATGAATCCGTATCTTGAGTAATCATCCGTGAAAGTAATGAAATAGGAAAAACCACCTCTTGCATGTGTAGAAAATGGACCACATACATCGCTGTGTATGAGTCCTAAGAGCTCGCTCGCTCTTACTCCATGTCCAGTAAATGGAGTCTTTGTTATCTTTCCTTTGAGACAAGATTGACAAGTGTCATAAGTTTGATATTCGAACGAGTCCAAATATCCTTCTCTATGCAACTTAGTCAACCTTCTCTCATTGATGTGACCCAGTCTACAATGCCATAAGAAAGCTTTATTTAAATCTGGAGACTTTCTTTTAAGTGTGTTCTGGATATTGAAAATTTGGAGTTGGTTTAAAACATATATACCGTTATTTAGTGTACCGGACCCAATCAAACAATGATTAAGGTGGATGTTAACAACATCTCTTACAAACGTGAAATCATAACCTTTATTTGATAACAAGGAAACTGATATGATATTACACGTTAAGCTTGGTACAAAAAAACAGTTATGTAAAACCAAAATATGTCAACTTGTCAATCCTAGGTGATAATCCCCGACGGACGCAGCTCCCACGCTAGCTCCATTAGCAACCTTTAGGGTCATATCACCTTCTTTCAGCACTCTACGGTTTCTCAGTGCCTGCAATGAATTGCAAATATGAGATCCTGATCCGGTATCCAATACCCAGGAAGTAGAGTTGATCGACAGACAATTCTCAATTACAAACACACCTGAAGTCGAAGCCACAGCTTGCTTCGGTTCCTGGTTCTTGGCGTTCCACGCCTTGCAATCCTTCTTCCAGTGCCCTTTCCTGTGACAATGGAAGCACTCATCCTGGCCAACTACCGGTACCGCAAACTTTTTCTTTCCCTTCCCTCCTACCTTACTAACACCTCCTCTAGGTTTGGTGGCGGCCTTCTTCTTCCTTCCTTTGGCCCTTGCCTTGGACCCGGAAGAAGATGTACCGCTAACAAACATAGCGGGTGTTTATCTTGTCTTCTGCAAGGTGCCCTCTGCACTCCTTAACATGTTCAGGAGTTCCGGAAGTTCAACTTCTTTTCTTTGAATGTTGAAGTTCAGGATAAACTGGGCGTAGGTGTGAAGAAGGGACTGGAGAATAAGGTCTGTATAGAGCTCATTATCCAAAGTCGTCCCAAGGTCTGCGAGCTCTTCAATATAGCCGATCATCTTTAGGACATGTTCTCCTACCGATGACCCGACAGCCAACCTTGCTCGAAACAAGTTCTTAGAGGTCTCGTATCTTGCTATACGAGATTGCTCTCCATAAACTTCCTTTGTATGGAGAAATATGCCATCAAGGTCCATATCCTCGTGCCTCCTCTGATGTTCATTGTTCATCGATGCAAGCACGATGCACTTGGCTTTCGCGCAATCTAAATCCCAGGTTTTGCGGATTTCCTTATCTGCATTGCTGGATTTGGGACCAGGGACAGCAGGTGCGGTAGCGGTGAGGACGTACCCCAATTTGTCATAGGTCAAAGCCATTTTGACATTCCGCAGCCAATCTTTATAGTTTGGCCCTGTCAGTATATTTTTCTCTAAAAGTAACTTAAGTCCAGTCATTTTCAGGGTCGCTGCAATTAGGAGAGAGAGAAGAAAACTCTTTAGCATGATGCTCTGGCAAGTTTAGTGTGGTTTTTAGTTTATCTAAACTGGATGGCTCCCACTGTTTCTCGAATCCTTCCTCAAACCATAAAAGAAGAATTAGCCAGGACTATTCTCACTGTACAATTCTTGCTTAACCGTTCAGCCAGGCTAGTGTCAATACTTCGAGGGAGGTTTTCCAACGCTTTCGCGAAGTTCCTTAATTAAATATCCTCTTTTCTCTGGGGGTGTAACCCCGCTGACACCTTTCTTGACACCTACTTGGTTTATAGCATTGATCGTTAAGTGACGAATATCCTGATAAGTAGCATATACTCACAGTAGGATCGGGATCCAAATATCGTTGTATGATAATGTTGAAGGAATCCTACCAACATTCATCAAACTCCAAATGGTATGCAACTCTTTGCAAATTTCAGTTTCTTTAGAAATTCCCGATATATATTTTTGCCCCATGCTCTTATGACCTTGGCGTTAGGTCAAAATGTCATAAGTCACATGTCAAGTTCTACCCATCATTATCTTGTCAATTTGAACCCATCCGTATATATCCTTGACGTTCGGCCAAAATGATAATACGACTGTCCCAAACTAACTCATCTATCTATGCAACAAATGAATACCCAGTAGCTACCAAACACTATGCCTTGGCGTTAGGTCAAAATACATAGCTTGAATACTATTGAATACCCAGATGAAATGACGAAGGGCTACGAATGGTTTTGGCGAAACCGTGAACGAAGTGAACTTGATATAACCGAAGGAACCTGATAGCTTTTAAAAGGAGTGGTTAAAGCTCCGCATTTAAAAATATCTATTTTTAAAATTAACCGAGTGGTTTCTTTTAAATTGTTCCAACGATTAAACTTTTGGTTTATTTTCTTTGCATTATAAATAATGCGTCCGATCATTAACCTATCATTGCAGAAAACAACGAAAATACAACGTCCTCTTATGCCATCCGCATTCGCCACGGGGTCCCGTCATCACCCGTTAGGTTACTTAACTAACGGCAGAGCGGGGGCTGGGCTAGCGCGGGTGTAAAACATAAGTGACGTCTAAATAGCTATCATATATATAGATATTTTACATTCGTCGGACGCAATAATATTCATTCCAGATCACAGATGAACTTTATTGGATTTGCAAGCAATCCGTGTTTGTTTTGGGCCAGCAACAAAAGACGGATTACACAGTTGTGATGAATAGCCATTACCCCACCCAAGACCCCAACGGGTACGGCAAACTACCCGCCCGGCAGTTTGTGCACCCCACCTTGGGTCTGTCCTAGGAGCAAAAACAGTAAAATGAAATAATACAACGGTGGCTACAACCGCAACCTGGATGTGCCCCGCAAAATAATATTACAACAAATTACATTTACATCAAATGAATTAAATAATAACCCATCACATAACCCCGGCTATACATCACAACAGTCCAACACAGTTCATATCCACAAACAGTAAAAGCCATTACAGAAATGTGCAACCCCCAGCCAACCGACATACTAGCAGTTAGGGGAGGTTTACGAACACATTATACAAACACAGATATAATCCAACAAGCAAATACTGTATAATTTCGATCGATTAAACACTTTTAATTTTGCTCCAATACTTCTCTGTAAATCTGAAACCTGAGCAAAAATAAAATATTCCAGAAAATACCAAATATCACAGAGAAGCAACACAGGAAAATTGGGTTCCTGAATCGCCAACTCGGCGGCGGAATCGCGGCGGATCGGTGGGATCCGCCGCGGTTCTGCGGCGCTTTAGGCGATTCAAGGGCCCAATTTTCTTGGGTGTTCTTCTACTGTCTTTTCAAGCTTTCTGAATATCCCTGAAAAATTTTTGGACTTCATTTAAAAATCGACAGAAACTTATGATTTCGGGGTTTTCCGGTTTCGTTTTTTCCGTTCGAAATTCATACAAATTTGCAAGTAAGTTATTTATTGTTTAGCGAGGCCTTGATACCACTATAAGTCGATGTACAACACCCCACGACTTGCGGGGAGGCGGAAATTTGAAAAACGAACTTGTTCTTTGCTTAAACATCGACTAACCGCACGAATCGAAGCTAAACGATAACTAACATCAAACATAGAAGTTAACAACTACTATGTAAAGAGATTATACCTAAAGAACCGTGTCCTTCGTCTTTACGAACTCCACCTCCTCCTCGGCCTTCTCGAAGTAGTAGACGATCCACCCGAGAGCTTTACTCCAAGCTTAGCCTCTAAACTTGAGGCAACTAACTTTCTTTAAGTGCTAATCAAAGAAGCTAGGTGATATAGAGTGAGGGTTATGGTTTAATTAGTCTAACTAATCCTTGTACTCAACACATGAGAGGGGAGGATTAGGGTTTGAAGAGGGAGAGCTTGAGGAGAGAGAAGGTGAAGATAATAATGAAGTGAGAATAATGAGTTATCATAATATATATCAAGCATTTTGTTATATCAAGAAAAGAAAAGAAAATGATTTACAACCATGCTTGATAAATATCTTGTGGTGATTCATCTCTATGTGTCATTAAGCAATTATGAAGCATTAATGACATGGATGAATCATCCATATGACTCACTAATCACATTCATTGTATATGCCACCTAAACCTCCTTAGTCACCATCTTCTAGAAGCTTCTCGCGCAATTACGAGAACGCCCCTCCTTTCCGCAAAAATATGGAAAAACTTTAGACTGTATAAATCTAATAACCGGATAACAGTAACTGGCTTAAACCAAAGTCGACTGGTAAAAACTGTCCGAAAGTCGTACGTGTGTAAACACACGTATGCGTCCGAACCCTTGTCGTAAAACCATACGACCTCTATATCGTTTCGCCTGGAGTAGGGAAACTCTCTGTGTGGGACTCTAGAGACTCGACCACTACGCTGGCAGTGGGTTTAACCACAGACCGCAAGCGGCACTAGCTGTACGTAACGGTCCCCAGGTAGATGTCGATAAGAAGGCCGATGAGGAAACCCATCCGAACTCCTACTGAGTCTGATGTGACAATCTCCGTACAGTCCGGTCCGTTCGTCTGAGACTATCGCATATCAGGCTTAGGGGGGCGGCAAGCGTCAGTCCCCTAATAGCGGTATAAGTCGTGTCGAAGCGAAGCCCATTACACCCTGAGAAACTACTGGAACCTACCAGCAAATCTCGCTTGCCCTGGCCAGGGACTTTGCATAATTGCTCTCTGACACAGCGCGATATCAACCCCCAATACCGGGAGAGACGAATCCTTTCTAACCGCCACTGCCTCCAAGTGCTCGGGACTGCACCCAACTGCTACCTGTTTGCACGACTCCTTTGAGCCGTGGTAGGGTAGCAATCTAAGAACAGTGGGACACACTCGAGGCGAAGTAGCAGTGTCAAGTTTGCGGACTATGCTGTACTCATGTCACCTGGGAACTGTTCACTGACGACTGGTATAAAACCAACCAACAGTTCCCTGTGAGTCTTGTCCGGTGTACCCGTAACCCAACGAGCACCTGCATACTATCTCCAGTACGACGTACTGACGGCTGTGGGACAGACCATCTCCCCAACTGGGATGAGAAGCGTACACACTAGTCTACTCCGGAGTATCGATGCCCTGTCTCGATAATCCAACGACTAGGGACCTGAATAAGGATGTGCTTGTAGACTACCCAGCCTCCACTAGTGTGACTGCCATCACAACGCTGGTAGTCAAGCAAGATCCTAAGAGCTCTATCAATACGTATACTCACATATTAAGATAGAAAAACCAA
Organism: Agapanthus africanus; assembly: GCA_030015575.1. Taxonomy (NCBI): domain Eukaryota; kingdom Viridiplantae; phylum Streptophyta; class Magnoliopsida; order Asparagales; family Amaryllidaceae; genus Agapanthus; species Agapanthus africanus. Next base: position 53,155,547 of record CM057351.1, on the reverse strand, counting down.
GTAGCATACTACCATGTTTAGCAAGACTGTTATATACATGTGAATATCCCAAGCTTCCATTAAGTAATATACAAACTAGTATGATACAATAATGGCCCCTAGGGCATATACACTAACAATCTCCCACTTGCACTAGGGCCATGTACTGGCATATCGAAGACCGATGATCTCGAGTAGCCTCTCAAACTGAATCTGAGGTAGGGCCTTCGTGAATGGATCAGCAATGTTCTCTTCAGAAGCAACTCTCCGAATCTCGATCTCCCGACGATCAATGATCTTCCTGATCAGGTGATACCGCCTTAAGATGTGTCTGGACTTCTGATGGGACCTTGGTTCCTTTGCTAAAGCTATAGCTCCGTTGTTGTCGCAATACAGAGGTATTGGATCAACTATGGTAGGAACCACCTGAAGTTCTGTTAGGAACTTCTTCATCTAGACTGCTTCTTTTGCGGCATCGCAAGCAGCTATATACTCCGCTTCCATCGTCGAGTCAGCAACGGTGTCCTGCTTGGAGCTCTTCCAGCACACCGCCCCTCCATTGAGGGTAAAGACATAACCCGACATGGATTTGGAATCGTCCTTATCACTCTGGAAGCCGGAATCAGCAAAGGCCTCCAACCTGAGGTCTTTTCCGCCGTAAACCAAGAACATCTCCTTAGTCCTTCTCAGGTACTTGAGAATGTTCTTTACTGCTATCCAGTGCTTCTCCCCTGGGTCTGACTGATACCGGCTTACCACGCTTAGTGCGTAAGCTACATCTGGTCTGGTGCACAACATCGCATACATTATAGAGCCTACTGCAGAAGCGTAGGGTATAATAGACATGCGTTCCCTTTCCAAATCAGTCTTGGGAGACATCTCTTTGGAAAGGGTGATTCCGTGACAAGCCGGTAGATTACCGCGCTTAGAATCTTCCATACTGAATCTTTTCAGTACAGTGTCGATATACCTGGACTGCGAAAGTCCCAACATCCTTTTGGATCTATCACGATAGATCCGGATCCCCAGAATGTAAGAGGCATCACCCAGGTCTTTCATGGAGAACCTGTGTTACAAGAATCCTTTGACAGATTGTAGCATAGGAATGTCATTTCCTATCAATAGAATGTCATCCACGTACAAGACGAGGAATACGACACTTCTGGCTACAACTTTACTATATATGCACGGTTCTTCTGGATTTTTGATAAAGTCATATTCTTTGACTGTCTCATCAAAACAGATGTTCCAAGTCCGCGATGCCTGCTTTAGTCCATAAATGGACTTAAGCAGCTTGCATACTTTCCCGCTGCTCCCACTCTGATTGAAACCCTCTGGCTGATCCATATAGACGCACTCTTCTAAATTTCCATTTAGAAAAGCCGTCTTTACGTCCATCTGCCAGATTTCATAATCATGGAAGGCAGCAATAGCAAGAAGGACCCGAATGGATTTGAGCATAGCCACTGGAGAAAAAGTTTCGTCATAGTCCAAACCAGGTCTTTGACGAAAACCCTTTGCAATAAGTCTAGCCTTATAGGTTTCCACCTGTCCATCTACACCAATCTTTTTCTTGAAGATCAATTTGCATCCTATGGATTTTACCCCATCTGGAGCAAAGTCCAAAGTCCATACTTTGTTGGTGTACATGGACTCCATTTCGGTCCGTATTCCATCTAGCCATCGTACCGAGTTGCCGCTCTGGATGGCCTGCTGGAAGTCAGTAGGTTCATCATCATCTATGATGCAATCCTCTCTATCCCCATCTATGAGAAAACCGTAGTATCTCTCAAGCGGATGAGACGGCCTACTACTCCTGCGGAGGGGTGCGGGAATGTCCTGTTCTTCTTGAACTACCGGTACCAAACTTTCAGTATTAGTTTGTGGTTTTGGAATTTCTTCCAGTTCTATTTCGCTCCCACTTGATTCCTTTTCTAAAAACTGATGTTCTAGAAAATGGGCATTACGAGAAACAAATACCTTTTGTTCCTCTGCGTAATAGAATAGATATCCCCTGGAATTCTTTGGATATCCCACAAACTGACACTTTACTGATCGTGCCTCGAGCTTGTCCACATGCAGCTTTTTAACAAAAGCTGGACATCCCCAAATCTTAATATACTGTAGATGGGGTTTCTTCCCGCTCCACATCTGATATGGAGTGGTAGGCACAGTCTTGGTAGGAACCATGTTCAAAAGATATGCCGCTGATTCTAGCGCATAACCCTAGAAAGATCGCGGTAACTCAGAATTACTCATCATGGATCGTACCATATCCAATAGGGTTCGATTCCGTCTCTCCGATACACCGTTATGCTGTGGAGTGTATGGAGGAGTAAGCTGAGAGAGAATTCCTTTCTCTTTTAGGTAACCTAGGAACTCGGCACTCAAGTATTCACCACCTCGATCAGATCTAAGTGTCTTGATACTTTTGCCGGTTTGGTTTTCTACTTCATTCTTGTACTCTCGGAATTTCTCAAAAGCCTCGGATTTATGTTTCATCAGATAAATGAATCCGTATCTTGAGTAATCATCCGTGAAAGTAATGAAATAGGAAAAACCACCTCTTGCATGTGTAGACAATGGACCACATACATCGCTGTGTATGAGTCCTAAGAGCTCGCTCGCTCTTACTCCATGTCCAGTAAATGGAGTCTTTGTTATCTTTCCTTTGAGACAAGATTGACAAGTGTCAGAAGTTTGATATTCGAATGAGTCCAAATATCCTTCTCTATGCAACTTAGTCAACCTTCTCTCATTGATGTCACCCAGTCTACAATGCCATAAGAAAGCTTTATTTAAATCTGGAGACTTTCTTTTAAGTGTGTTCTGGACATTGAAAATTTGGAGTTGGTTTAAAACATATATACCGTTATTTAGTGTACCGGACCCAATCAAACAATGATTAAGGTGGATGTTAACAACATCTCTTACAAACGTGAAATCATAACCTTTATTTGATAACAAGGAAACTGATATGATATTACACGTTAAGCTTGGTATAAAAAAACAGTTATGTAAAACCAAAATGTGTCCACTTGTCAATCCTAGGTGATAATCCCCGACGGACGCAGCTCCCACGCTAGCTCCGTTAGCAACCTTTAGGGTCATATCACCTTCTTTCAGCACTCTACGGTTTCTCAGTGCCTGCAATGAATTGCAAATATGAGATCCTGATCCGGTATCCAATACCCAGGAAGTAGAGTTGATCGACAGACAATTCTCAATTACAAACACACCTGAAGTCGAAGCCACAGCTTGCTTCGGTTCCTGGTTCTTGGCGTTCCACGCCTTGCAATCCTTCTTCCAGTGCCCTTTCCTGTGACAATGGAAGCCCTCATCCTGGCCAACTACCGGTACAGCAAACTTTTTCTTTCCCTTCCCTCCCACCTTACTAACAACTCCTCTAGGTATGGTGGCGGCCTTCTTCTTCCTTCCTTTGGCCCTTGCCTTGGACCCGGAAGAAGATGTACCGCTAACAAACATAGCGGGTGTTTCCCTTGTCTTCTGCAAGGTGCCCTCTGCACTCCTTAACATGTTCAGGAGTTCCGGATGTTCAACTTCTTTTCTTTGAATGTTGAAGTTCAGGATAAACTGGGCGTAGGTGTGAGGAAGGGACTGGAGAATAAGGTCTGTATAGAGCTCATTATCCAAAGTCGACCCAAGGTCTGCGAGCTCTTCAATATAGCCGATCATCTTTAGGACATGTTCTCCTACCGATGACCCGACAGCCAACCTTGCTCGAAACAAGTTCTTAGAGGTCTCGTATCTTGCTATACGAGATTGCTCTCCATAAACTTCCTTTGTATGGAGAAATATGCCATCAAGGTCCATATCCTCGTGCCTCCTCTGATGTTCATTGTTCATCGAGGCAAGCACGATGCACTTGGCTTTCGCGCAATCTAAATCCCAGGTTTTGCGGATTTCCTTATCCGCATTGCTGGATTTGGGACCAGGGACAGCAGGTGCCGTAGCGGTGAGGACGTACCCCAATTTGTCATAGGTCAAAGCCATTTTGACATTCCGCAGCCAATCTTTATAGTTTGGCCCTGTCAGTATATTTTTCTCTAAAAGCAACTTAAGTCCAGTCATTTTCAGGGTCGCTGCAATTAGGAGAGAGAGAAGAAAACTCTTTAGCATGATGCTCTTGCAAGTTTAGAGTGGTTTTTAGTTTATCTAAACTGGATGGTTCCCACTGTTTCTCGAATCCTTCCTCAAACCATAAAAGAAGAATTAGCCAGGACTATTCTCACTGTACAATTCTTGCTTAACCGTTCAGCCAGGCTAGTGTCGATACTTCGAGGGAGGTTTTCCAACGCTTTCGCGAAGTTCCTTAATTAAATAACCTCTTTTCTCTGGGGGCGTAACCCCGCTGACACCTTTCTTGACACCTACTTGGTTTATAGCATTGATCGTTAAGTGACGAATATCCTGATAAGTAGCATATACTCACAGTAGGATCGGGATCCAAATATCATTGTATGATAATGTTGAAGGAATCCTACCAACATTCATCAAACTCCAAATGGTATGCAACTCTTTGCAAATTTCAGTTTCTTTAGAAATTCCCGATATATATTTTTGCCCCATGCTCTTATGATCTTGGCGTTAGGTCAAAATGTCATAAGTCACATGTCAAGTTCTACCCATCATTATCTTGTCAATTTGAACCCATCCGTATATATCCTTGACGTTCGGCCAAAATGATAATACGACTGTCCCAAACTAACTCATCTATCTATGCAACAAATGAATACCCAGTAGCTACCAAACACTATGCCTTGGCGTTAGGTCAAAATACATAGCTTGAATACTATTGAATACCCAGATGAAATGACGGAGGGCTACGAATGGTTTTGGCAAAACCGTGAACGTAGTGAACTTGATATAACCGAAGGAACCTGATAGCTTTTAAAAGGAGTGGTTAAAGCTCCGCATTTAAAAATATCTGTTTTTAAAATTAACCGAGTGGTTTCTTTTAAATTGTTCCAACGATTAAACTTTTGGTTTATTTTCTTTGCATTATAAATAATGCGTCCCATCATTAACCTATTATTGCAGAAAACAACGAAAATACAACGTCCTCTTATGCCATCCGCATTCGCCACGTGGTCCCGTCATCACCCGTTAGGTTACTTAACTAACGGCAGAGCGGCGGCTGGGCAAGCGCGGGTGTAAAACATAAGTGACGTCTAAATAGCTATCATATATATAGATATTTTACATTCGTCGGACGCAATAATATTCATTCCAAATCACAGAAGAACTTTATTGGATTTGCAAGCAATCCGTGTTTGTTTTGAGCCTGCAACAAAAGACGGATTACACAGTTGTGATGAATACCCATTACCCCACCCAAGACCCCAACGGGTACGGCAAACTACCCGCCCGGCAGTTTGTGCACCCTACCTTGGGTCTGTCCTAGGAGCAAAAACAGTAAAATGAAATAATACAACGGTGGCTACAACCGCAACCTGGATGTGCCCCGCAAAATAATATTACAACAAATTACATTTACATCAAATGAATTAAATAATAACCCATCACATAACCCCGGCTATACATCACAACAGTCCAACACAGTTCATATCCACAAACAGTAAAAACCATTACAGAAATGTGCAACCCCCTGCCAACCGACATACTAGCAGTTAGGGGAGGTTTACGAACACATTATACAAACACAGATATAATCCAACAAGCAAATACTGTATAATTTCGATCGATTAAACACTTTTAATTTTGCTCCAATACTTCTCTGTAAATCTGAAACCTGAGCAAAAATAAAATATTCCAGAAAATACCAAATATCACAGAGAAGCAACACAGGAAAATTGGGTTCCTGAATCGCCAACTCGGCGGCGGAATCGCGACGGATCGGTGGGATCCGCCGCGGTTCCACGTTGCTTTAGGCGATTCAGGGGCCCAATTTTCTTGGGTGTTCTTCTACTGTCTTTTCAAGCTTTCTGAACATCACTGAAAAATTTTTGGACTTCATTTAAAAATCGACAGAAACTTGTGATTTCTGGGTTTTCCGGTTTCGTTTTTTCCGTTCGAAATTCATACAAATTTGCAAGTAAGTTATTTATTGTTTAGCGAGGCTCTGAACCACTGTAAGTCGATGTACAACACCCCACGACTTGCGGGGAGGCGGAAATTTGAAAAACGATCTTGTTCTTTACTTAAACATCGACTAACCGCACGAATCGAAGCTAAACGATAACTAACATCAAACATAGAAGTTAACAACTACTATGTAAAGAGATTATACCTAAAGAACCGTGTCCTTCGTCTTTACGAACTCCACCTCCTCCTCGGCCTTCTCGAAGTAGTAGACGATCCACCCGAGAGCTTTACTCCAAGCTTAGCCTCTAAACTTGAGGCAACTAACTTTCTTTAAGTGCTAATCAAAGAAGCTAGGTGATATAGAGTGAGGGTTATGGTTTAATTAGTCTAACTAATCCTTGTACTCAACACATGAGAGGGGAGGATTAGGGTTTGAAGAGGGAGAGCTTGAGGAGAGAGAAGGTGAAGATAATAATGAAGTGAGAATAATGAGTTATCATAATATATATCAAGCATTTTGTTATATCAAGAAAAGAAAAGAAAATGATTTACAACCATGCTTGATAAATATCTTGTGGTGATTCATCTCCATGAGTCATTAAGCAATTATGAAGCATTAATGACATGGATGAATCATTCATATGACTCACTAATCACATTCATTGTATATGCCACCTAAACCTCCTTAGTCACCATCTTCTAGAAGCTTCTCGCGCAATTACGAGAACGCCCCTCCTTTCCGCAAAAATACGGAAAAATTTTAGACTGTATAAATCCAATAACCGGATACCAGTAACTGGCTTAAACCAAAGCCGACTGGTAAAAACTGTCCGAAAGTCGTACGTGTGTAAACACACGTATGCGTCCGAACCCTTGTCGTAAAACCATATGACCTCTATATCGTTTCGCCTGGAGTAGGGAAACTCTCTGTGTGGGACTCTAGAGACTCGACCACTACGCTGGCAGTGGGTTTAACCACAGACCGCAAGCGGCACTAGCTGTACGTAACGGTCCCCAGGTAGATGTCGATAAGAAGGCCGATGAGGAAACCCATCCGAACTCCTACTGAGTCTGATGTGACAATCTCCGTACAGTCCGGTCTGTTCGTCTAAGATTATCGCATATCAGGCTTAGGGGGGCGGCAAGCGTCAGTCCCCTAATAGCGGTATAAGTCGTGTCGGAGCGAAGCCCATTACACCCTGAGAAACTACTGGAACCTACCAGCAAATCTCGCTTGCCCTGGCCAGGGACTTTGCGTAATGGCTCTCTGACACAGCGTGATATCAACCCCCAATACCGGGAGAGACGAATCCTTTCTAACCGCCGCTGCCTCCAAGTGCTCGGGACTGCACCCAACTGCTACCTGTTTGCACGACTCCTTTGAGCCGTGGTAGGGTAGCAATCTAAGAACAGTGGGACACACTCGAGGCGAAGTAGCAGTGTCAAGTCTGCGGACTATGCTGTACTCATGTCACCTGGGAACTGTTCATTGACGACTGGTATAAAACCAACCAACAGTTCCCTGTGAGTCCTGTCCGGTGTACCCGTAACCCAACGAGCACCTGCATACTATCTCCAGTACGACGTACTGACGGCTATGGGACAGACCATCTCCCCAACTGTGATGAGAAGCGTACACACTAGTCTATTCCGGAGTATCGATGCCCTGTCTCGATAATCCAACGAATAGGGACCTGAATAAGGATGTGCTTGTAGACTACCCAGCCCCCAGTAGTGTGACTGCCATCACAACGCTGGTAGTCAAGCAAGATCCTAAGAGCTCTATCAATACATATACTCACATATTAAGATAGAAAAACCAAGTAGCATACTACCATGTTTAGCAAGACTGTTATATACATGTGAATATCCCAAGCTTCCATTAAGTAATATACAAACTAGTATGATACAATAATGGCCCCTAGGGCATATACACTAACACCGATGGGGGGCGGTGGCCGGTCTCACAAGCCATTGGTGTCAGTTGGTTCACCTAAGATAGTATACAGGTGCTCATTGGGTTATGAGTACACCGGACTGACTCGCCGGGAACATGCTAGTTGGTATTATACCTATCGTCAAATAGCAGTTCCCTGGTGGCATGTGTATAGGTTAGTCTATCGACCTAAGATCGTCATTTGTCTCGTGTGTGTTTCCACTGTGCTTTGATTACTACCCTACCACGGCTCAAAGGAGTCGTGCAAATCGGTTTTAGTTGGGTACAGTCCCGAGCCATATGGAGGCAGTGAGTGGATCGGCAGGGGATTCGTCTCTCCCGGTATTGGGGGTGATATCACGTTGTGTCTGGAGAGCCATTACACAAAGTCCCTGGCCAGAGCAAGCGAGATTTACTGGTAGGTATTCCAGTAGTTTCTCAGGGTGTTCTGGGCTACACTCCGACACGAATTATACCGTTATTGGGGGTCTGACGTTTACCAACCCCCTAGGCCCGATATGCGATACTCATAGACGAACGGACCGGACTGTACGGATATTTTCACTGACAGGCTCAGTAGGGTTTCAGGATGAGTTCGCTCATCGGCCTCCCTTTTGCTCAATACATGGGCAGCCGTTACGTACAGCTAGTACCATTGACGTGCTTGTTAGTTGTATGTATGCCCTAGAGGCTATTATTGTACATATGATGTATATTATAGTGGATGCTTGGACATATATAGAGTGGACTTTCTTGCTGAACATGATAGTATGCTATCTGGTTGCTCTTTATCTTAACATGTATACTTGTCTCTTGATATTGTCTTATGGTTACATGTTGGTAAAGCCCTTAGGATGTGTACTTGACTACTAGGATTATGATGTAGATCATACTAGTGGAGCCATGGTAGTCTATAAGTTCATCCTTTAATGTTCCTAGTCGTGGGTGTATCGAGACAGGGCATCAATATACCAGAGTAGACTAGCGTATACGCTTCTCGACCCATGAGATGGGCGATGGATGATCCCATTTCCATTGGTGTTTCACATCAGAATACGGGTTCTCAGTGGAGACTGCGTATACTGGACGTACTCGCCGAGAACTCCTAGATGGTATTATACTTCACGTCAGATAGCAGTTTTCTAGTGACACTGGTACAGGTTAGTCTGTAGAGCCGAGATCGTCATAGAGTCTTGTATGATTCCCATTGTGCTTTGATTTGTACCATACCACGTTTAAGAGGACGTGCAAAACGGTGGTTTTTGGGTACAGTCTCGAGTCACACGGAGGAAATGAGCGATAGGAGGGGATTTCGTCTCTCCCGGTATTTGGGGTAGATGTCGTGCTGTGTTCGATTAGCTATAACTGGAAGTCCCTGGCCAGGGCTGATTTAGAGATTTACTGGTAAGTGTTATCAGTGGTTTCTCGACCTGTTATAAGCCTCGTATCGGCATAACTTATCGAGTTATTGGGGTCTGACGTTTACCACCCCTAGACTTGATATGCGACATCTTAGACGAACATACCGTATTGTACGGTAGTGTTACTGACAGGATTTACAGGAGCTAGAGCGGGATTGCTTGTTGATCTTCTGATCGCTCAATACCCGGGTAACCATTATGTCCAGCTAGTACCGCTGACGGCTTGTGGGTGCTTGATATGATCATCACCTACTGCCGGCGTATTGACGAGTCTTTAGAGTCCTACACAGAGGTTTTTCTGGCTCAGGCAAAACGAAGTAGGAGCACTTATGCGATATGTGCGGGACCGAGATTAATACGAGTATGCGATACCATATTCTATTCTCGCGATATTTGTATTGGTCGGTTATATGTGATATAGCCGGGTTATCGAATCAAGTGTTGATTCGATAAGTTGGTACATATTATATTAGTCGGTTATATGTGATATAGCCGGATTATTAAATCAAGTGTTGATTCGATAATTTAGTGTATAATTGTATATTTGATATACTAGTTTACATTAACTAATATTAGCTCACTTAAGCATTTCTTTTTCTCACACGTGCACACTTAATATATATGTGATATATATTAATTGTGTTTTATTATGTGTCATGGTTGATGATACATGCAACATGGGTGTATGAGACTTACACCATGATAAAGATAATGTAGGGTTTATTTATTTATGGTAATTCAATTATTAGTTGGAAATTTGTCACATGGCATGAAGCTTCATGAAGCTTTGAGATCCATTGACTTTGTCCATTAGTTTTGTCTTACACTAGATATTTGTTAACCCAACCATTATCTTAACTCATGGTTAAGTCTCTACATGAGTAATATTAGATATTTTCTCACCCATGGTTGCAATTCACTCTCACAACATTATCTCTCTTCATCTTCTTCCTCAAGCTCAAGAGCTCTCTAGCTTTTGAGCAAGTGAGAAATATTAGTGAGAAAATCAATTCTAAAGTGAGCAAAAAACCTACTCCATCATCCTCTACTAGATTAGCACTTTTGTATAGGGTTTTAGCTTCACTAATCTCTCATTAGTGAAGTAGTAGCTTGAGTCAGTGTCTCCTCGATGTAGATCATCTTCGGCCTCGAAGACTTCAAGCAAGTTCGTTCCTTTCACCTTGAGAAGCCATGCAAGAGTCTGGGAGTTCCATGATCGCAACAAAGTGTTAGGTCCACGTTACCAACCCCGGTTCTTTCGGGGAGGCGGAATAGGTAAAAATCAAATTTTTTCTCACTAGGTAACATGGACCATCTATGAAGGATCTTTGCTAAACAAAACTAACAAATAAACTACAAGTTTTAGCTACTATGTAGAATGGTTATACCTAGGTCTTGAACTCCTTCTCTTCTTTTGTGGTTCTCCTCCTTGCTTTCTCCTTGTGGTGGTTTGAATGCCTCCTCCTCGTCGTCTCCTCTTTGCCGAAGATAGATCCACCCGAGGGCTTCGAACTTGAGCTCCTACCTCAACCTAGAGGTAACTAAGGTGCTTGGTTTGCTAAACCTAGAACTCTAGAATGAGTAGAGAAGAGTTATGGTGGTTTTGTCTCAAAAGTTTATGATTTCCAACTCATGGAACACTTAAACTTTGAGAGAGGAAGAGGGAGAGCTTTCTTTCAAGAGAGAGAAAGAATATGATAGAATGAGCTCTCATAATGCAACCATGCTCACATATTTTGGAATAATGATAATAATAATAATCATTAAGAATTGTGATGGTTAGTTTATGAATGACCACTATCATTACCTTCATTTAATGTATTTTGCAAAGAACAAGAAGCATCATTGAAATGAAATGATGATGGTCAACAAGACCACAATGGTCAACCTGTCAACAAAGTCAACAAGTCAACAAAAGTCAAATTGTCAACAACCCTAACCATGGCACAATTATTCTTAATTAATATTATTAACCATATTCCTCATTCTCATTAGGGTTAGGAAAAAGTCAACGGTCAACAAGTCAACCAAAGTCAAATGGTCAATAACCCTAATGAGAATCCTCTGCCTCTGCCTCTGTCAACTGTGCATACACACCCGCATCCGTGTTCCGAGGAACACGAATACACTGAGACAAAAACAATTCCAAAACAAATACTAGGATCTGGCTTAAAACAAAGCCCGCTAGTAATAACTTCCCGGACACCAAACGTGTACAAGTGCACGGATGTGAACGAACCCCGTCGCAAAACCATGCGTCCTTTACTCTGTTTTGCCCAAAGGCGAGTAACCCTCTGTGTGGGACTCTAAAGGCTCGACACTACGCTGACAGTGGGTTTAACCACAGGATGCAAGCGGCACTAGCTGTACGTAACGGTCCCCAGGTAGATGCCGACGAGAAGACTGATGAGGTGAACCCATCCGAACTCCCACTGAGCCTGAATGTGACAATCTCCGTACAGTCCAGTCTGTTCGTCTAAGAGTATCGCATGTCGAGCCTAGGGGGGAGGTAAACGTCATTCCCCTAATAGCGGTACAAGTCATGTCGGAGTGTAGCCCAGAACACCCTGAGAAACTACTGGTAACACTACCAGCAAATCTCTCTTACCCTGGCCAGGGACGACTATGTGTAATGGCTCTCCTAGACACAGCGCGATATCAACTCCCAATACCGGGAGAGACGAATCCTGTCTAACCGTCACTGCCTCCAAGTGCTTCGGGACTGCACCCAACTACTACCTGTTTGCACGACTCAATAGAGCGGTGGTATGGTAGTAATCTAAGAACAGTGGGAACACACTTGAGGCGAAGTGACAGTGTCAAGTCAACGGACTAAGCTGTACTCATGTCACCTGGGAACTGTCAACTGACGATAGGTATAATACCAACCAACAGTTCCCGACGAGTCCTGTCCAGTGTACTAGTAACCTAACGAGCACCTGCATACTATCTCCAGTACGACGTACTGATGGCTGTGGGACAGACTATCTCCCCTGCTGAGAAGAGAAGCGTATGCTCCAGTCTACTCTAGAGTATCGATGCCCTGTCTCGATACTCCTACGACTAGGGACCAAAATAAGGATGTGCTTATAGATTACCCAGCCCCCACTAGTGTGATCACCATCACAACACCGGTAGTCAAGCAAAGACCCTAAGGGCTCCATCAATATGTTTTTAGTGATATGTTAAAAGAAACATACACACATATTAAGATAGAAACAAACCAAGTAGCATACTACTATATCGAGCAAGACTGTCGTAAACCCGTATATATATCCCAAGCCTCCAAAATGTATTATACAAACTAGTACTATACAATAATGGCCTCTAGGGAATACATATTCAACCATCATCCACTTGCACTAAAGGCCAGTAATTGGTGTATCGTATACCCAACGTCTGCACTAAGGCCAGCTGCTGGCGTACCGCATACCCAATAGCTCAAAAAGTCGCTCGAACTGTGTTTGAGGGAGGGCCTTTGTGAATGGATCCGCCGTGTTGTCTTTTGTGTCCACTCTCCGTATCTCGATCTCCTGGCGATCAATGATCTCCCTGATCAGGTGATACCGCCTTAAGATGTGTCTGGATTTTTGATGGGACCTTGGTTCCTTCGCTAAAGCTATAGACTCATTGTTATCACAATACAAAGGTATTGGGTCAACAATGGACGGGACCAGCTGAAGTTCACTAATGAACTTCTTCATCCAGACTAGCTCTTTTGCGGCATCGCTTGCAGAAATGTATTCAGCCTCCATTGTCGAGTCTGCGACGGTATCCAGTTTGGAACTCTTCCAACACACCGCCCCTCCGTTGAGGGTAAACACAAAACCCGAGACATACTTGTTGTCATCTTTGTCACTCTGGAAGCTTGAATCGGTAAAGGACTCGACCCTGAGGTCTCCATTACCGTAAACCAGGAACATCTCCTTAGTCCTTCTCAGGCACTTGAGAATGTTCTTCACTGCCGTCCAGTGGTCCTCACCTCGGTCTGACTGATACCGGCTCACCACGCTCAGCGCGTAAGCTACATCTGGTCTTGTACATAGCATCGCATACATTATAGATCTACCGCCGAAGCGTAGGGTATAGTGCTCATGCGAACCCTCTCCTCGTCAGTCTTAGGAGACATCTTCTTGGAGAGGGTGATTCCGTGCAATGCGGGTATATTACCGTGCTTGGAATCTTCCATAATAAATCTCTTTAGTTTGGTCTCTATGTACCTGGACTGCGAAAGTCCCAGTAGTCTCTTGGATCTATCTCTGTAGATCTTGATCCCCAGAATGTACGAGGCATCACCCAGGTCCTTCATGGATAACCGTTGTGACAAGAATAGCTTGACCTATTGTAGCATAGGAATGTCATTTCCTATCAAAAGAATGTCGTCCACGTACAAGACTTGGAACATGACAGTTTGTCCTATAATCTTCTTATAGACACAAGGTTCATCTTCGTTCTTGATGAAATTGTAACGTTTCAAAATAATAAAATATTATTTTTGGGAATTTTTATAATTTAATATTATTTTAATGAATATTTTAATATTCCGGCATAATTAAATACAAATAAATGGAGAAAAATTATGGAAAATTTTGGAAAATTCTAAAATAATGTATTCTATGGAATTTTGTCATTTTTAAGTTTTTATGAGCATTTATATACTAATTTGGTGCTAATCGCGATTAAAAATCGCTGATCGGATTTTTGGCTTTTTGTGTAAAACTTGCACATATCATTTTTATCACACTTGTGCATTTTCTTTCATATTATTGGGGCTACTATTCTTGTGAGAAGGGTTTTGGAGGAAAAGAAAAAGGAAAAGAAAAAGAAAAGAGAAAGGAATAAGATAATGAGGTCTGGTGAGAGAGAGAGAGAGGTATGGTCCCTTTTGACCCCTTGACTTAGCCATTTGGCTAGATCCCCACACTCATTTCTCTCCCTCTCCTCCCCCATCTCCTGCAGCTGCTGCTTCCTCTCCCTTCCTCCACCTTCAAGCCCTCATTTCACCTCTAAAATATCACTAAAACCTCACACTCATTTCACAAAAAATGCACACAAGCCCAAGATCTACGCAATGGACCAAGCAAGCTTTTGTTTTGGCGCTGTTGAGGATTCTTGAGGGTCTTATGAGGTAATTTCTTCACAATTAGAGTGTTAATTCTTGTGCTTAAGCTTCAATTCAAGTTTCATATCGATATCGTGTGATTTTGTGCACTTTGGACAAAACTAGAGAGGGTTAGGGTAAAGTTGAGATGTGGCTGTGCAATTAGACTCTAATGGTAACCTTAGACCCTATATTGACCAAGACCCTGACCTAGCACAACCTGAAACCCAAAAATACGGAATTATGGAACTTTTCATGTCGGTTTGTGTGATCTGTGAAGGTGTTCTGGAATCTGGAGCAACCCGGGGGCACCAAAAATAAAATTGAGCTGACAGTGAGTCGTGCAGGCACCTAGGAAGCTACCACCAAGACCCGAGCCCCTAACTCCAAACCGTGGCCGCCAATTTCATCATTCTGGCCGCAATTTGCGGCCAGAGTAGAGGGGAATGGTTCCATTTTTGTTCCAGGGCTCATTTAGCACTAGATTAGACCCCTCCTATATATAGTTTTGGCTAATGGTCATCTGGGGAAAATCTGGAGGCATTTTGGGGTGTTTTAGGCGATGTTTTCTGTATTTTTAAATGCACTTTCTTGGTATTTGGATTTGTATTTGGTTGTCGGGTGTTCATACATCGACGACAGGGGTTAAGTGTTGGATTTGCATGTTTGGGCCATAGGTTCCAACCTATGAGCACACCGTGCGCTGTATCTGTTTTCTGCCTTGATGTTAATACGTATTGCGACTGTTTATTATTCTAGGTACCCTCGCAAGGATTCCGAGGTGAAAGAGCTTGGCGTCATCGATTTCAGAAAGCGAAGACCAGGTGAGTAGATTTATATCTACGGGGAGAAGTCGGGTGGTTGGCGTATAGCACCCCCGCAGTCCGTGGTGCTGTATACGAATACGTATACACACGTATATATTATTATGCGTTGTTCAGGATTATTGATAAGAATATATTGGTTTAGTATAGTGCGAAACCTAGAGTAGTGGTTGCACTCACACTTACACATATACTTGCATACATTCTTTCATTGATGGTGCGTATATCTACACGTGGGTATGGGACTATGTGTTCATATACGGGATTTGAGGATGATACGTGGGTTTGAGATGATACTTGATGTGAGGCTGTGAGATCGGCGATGTGACATAGCTTGTCTTTGAGGTGCGATATGATAGTTTTAGCGGGCCTTTGGACATGTGCTTTACCCGTATTCATATTTCTATAGATGGTATCGATTTGTACTAGACTTAGAGTAGTACCCCAGATTATGCGATCTGATGATAGTGATACCTGATATGTGATGAGATAGTGTGATATTGACCCCTACCCAGCTATTGGGATGCCGTACGACGATCTACCGTCCGAGCCGATATTGATGATAGATCCGCACTCATGACTCGAGGATATCTTACGATATGTTATTGAGGCGAGATCACCGACTATCATATCTATATACATTGACCCAGATTAGGTGGTTTCATACCCCTCCTGTCTAGGTTACTTGGTAGACATTAGACTAGACCGAATCATACCTATTTCAAACTAACGAATCAGGGATATTTTAAAGATAGGCAGAAGGGTTATACGGATATTTTCAAATGATGCATCTTTTCTTAAAACACCGTAGCCCTTATTTTACTAAAAGCCCTGATTCGTCTTGTTTCAAAAGGCAAGGTTGCATGACATATCTATTGGGGCAGGTTCTGTACTTTTGCGTTGATCTTTCGTTTCCGCATATTCCTGCTATTTGCATTGCATCGCTTGTATTGTTGTTATATTCAGTCATGCTGCTAGGACACCAGCACCATTATCGATGATGCATATGTTCCACGTACACTTATTGCCGGCTCACACACTCATCATCGATAATTGCCATGTCACTACACTGTAGTACTATTGCATTCAGTATATGTTCCTTGCATGACATGATGATGTGCACACCTTCCTTTACATGTCGCATACTTCATGCTTTTTGATTATACGCATTGAGATATGTTGTTTCTATGATATTTCTGGATTTGGGAACCGAGGGTGTTTCAAAGAGAATATGTCATTTCTTTAAAAACCCGGTTACCCTTGATATGATATTTCAGTGCGTCCACCATGTGTTTTCTCGGTGCTGAGAGCGACATGTGAAACCCGAATCGAGGAGTGGACGAGCCGATTGCGGGTACATGGTGGACCCGGTATGGTTCCCCTCGGCAAGATGATCGATGAGCTTTGCCGATTGAGCCTGGAGGCGGGCGAGTACCTACCGGTGATTGGTTGGACCTGGCGGTTATCCGGAGGATACTGACCAGAGTCGATAGATGGATTTGGGCGTACTGCCGGGGCCGACACCGCAGATAGAGCCCGAGGGCCGATCCGGACTGACGGAGCCCGATATATGAGGATTTACGTGCCGATGCTGGGCACAGTTTTCATGATGTTTTCGAGTGCCGATGCTGGGCACTCCGGTTCCATGATTTTGACGTGTCGTGAGGGGCACGGGTGGATTATATCCTCATATTTCCATGCACAGGTTTTATGATATTTACTTGCATGATGGTTATTGTCAGTGGGTGACGAGTGGACGGGATCCACGTGTATACAGATTTGATTACATTGATCATACCTCATATTCATGACATGCTTTTACTTGAGGCACTAGCACGAGCACTTGGCACTACACTCATGTATAGAGTTTTCTTTGCCAGTTTAGCATGCTTCAGCTCTATTCATATTGAGGTTTATTTATATCTGATCGTATTGACCTAGGATGGGTCATGCATTTGATCTCTGCTTGTAGATATTTTCTATTCACGAGTTGGCAACTCACCCCCGTTGTGCCCCAGTTCTTGCAGGTTTGCCGTACAGGTTCCATAGCGCCATTTCTGGCACACTGCTTCCTTATGGGTGAGTTGCTTGGGTAGGTAGGTTCTTTTGTATCAGAACCGCCATTGTTCATGTATTATTTATTGTATCTAGAATTTCCATCAACCAAAACTTGTATATTGTTTCAAACTTAGAAAACAGTGTTGTATTATTTCGACCTTAGAGTCGCGCTTGTAGTATTGCGGTTTTCTGGCTGTTTTTGAGTTTCTTTTCAGTTTAGATCCTCGCCCTTTGGCGTTGTATATTGTTATTGCTTATGTGGTTGTGACCGTCGATTGACGAAGACTAGTTCCCGCTTTGGGATGCCTTTTTCATGTCATATATATTATTCTTGTTGTACCCCGTTTGGGGCCAGTTTTTACAAAGGAAACTCTGCCGAAATTTTCAGGAAAAATTACACATTTTAAATATTCATATTCGGCTTAGTTATTTAAAAACTGATTTTCAAACATGTTTTCTTTACCTCTTAAAACTAGTTTTCCCTATTTACTCCTTAAATGGTTTTAGATTTCTGGGCTTTTGGCTTACTTGGATCAGATGGAGTCCTATAGACTTCATAGGATTCAAGGGCCAGTCATGTGCTCTTTCGGGTCGTGACAAAGTTGGTATCAGAGTGCTATGTTGACCTTGGTTCGAGTCTAAGTTTGACTATGTGGAGCCTAGGGCGTTATCTATATACGGAACTTAGGCTTGACCTTACGGAACTTAGACTTGGTCGATGGGGTATTGGACCCGAATTTTCTTCGCGTAGGATGACCCTTGGTTGATGGAATAGGTGACTAAAGTAGAGTGACGTACCGTTGGTATGTTCCGCGGCATACTTACGACCCGCCACTCCGCTTAAGAAACCTTAGGTTGTACATTTCCTTGCATTATGTTATATTCCTTCCTATGATCTATCCTCATCGATACTGGTTATGGTTTTGCTGCCGCTATTGCACGAGCAGAGTGAGCTACGGCTCGAGTTGTCAGCATGAGCTCGTCGTGGACGAGGACTGACCTGGGCGTGATTCCCGAGGCATACGATTGCATATTGAGGCGTCGTCTTATTGTGTTTCCGCACTTTGGGCGTTTGACAGATCGCTGTTGTGAGATTTCTAGGACGTACCGGTCGGTACCAGAGGATTGAGCCACTGATAGAGGCCCGCCAGGTTGTGATGACCGTTGATATTATCGCTTATCCAGGGTGATTGAGGCGCTGTTCAGCGTACAGATGAATGAGTCCTTTGTTGCTGCAAATGATGAGATATCGCCCAGATGGTTGGAGCTACTGCAGCATGAGCATATACTTAGAGATATGATGGACGGTCGCTAGTCACCTGAGGATAAATGACTAGGACATGTAGTTCGTTCGTTTACCAATGCGAGGTCATCAGATAGATTGTTTCCAGCTAGAGACGACTTTACGCAGATTCATTGAGAGTCGATAGAGACGATCGAATGTCAGGAGCTCATTTTTCCAAGTTTAAAGTATACGGAAAGACATGCAGGTGATTCTATGGACCCACTAGAAGAATGAAACCCTAACTCGACTTAATGACCGTGTGAAAGCCTTTGAACCTTAGGGTTTGCGGCAGTTCCGCGGTGCCATTAGTGAGGCTTAGGTTTGCCCTTCTACGGCTGGACCACCGACGCTGTGGCATGTACTCGATACTATTAAACTGTACCCATGATGTTGATCTCTTGGGGGATGATGAAGTTCTGATGAGTCGATCGGATGATTCGACATCATTCGGATATCGTGTGATGGGATGCACTGCTTGGGAGACTCCAGATACGAGTATAGCCGTTGGAGCACAGTCCATGCAGCCATGATGAGACGACTCCGAGTCAGTCGACATTAAAGCAGAGTGAAGAAAAGAGTTCGCAAGGTATTTCGACGAGATGACGTCCCACTCTGCTGACATCAGAGATGTGATACGCACCCAGAGGTGTGGTATATGGATATATCTTCCAGAAAGAAGCGCGATAAGTATGCAGCCGTTCCGGAATAAGGATTAGCTTCAGCAATAGATGATGACTTCCGGGCAATCCGGCAGGAATGAGATTTGAGAGAGAAACCTCGACAGGACCCTTCTGGAAAACGATACGAGAAGACTTAGACCCAGGAGTGGTCATATTGAGCACACCCAGCAGGCCAGAGTTCGGCATCGTCGACAAGGTAGTTGACCAGTATGAAGGACCTTACCCAGATGCGTTGCGAATTGATCAAGGACGGACGAGTATTGTGTATTCCTCCGATGGTTGGGACGCGTTCCCGAGTACCTGTTTGGCCAGACATCTTCTACAGAATGATGAAGCTACAGAGTACGTGATTTCGAGTCCGTGTGAGAGATTTCGGATTGACCGTGGCCGAGAACAGTGCAGTGCGTAGATAGCATGGCGTGACGTCATATTGGTCGACGATAGAGACAGGTGGAACCAGAGGTTCGTGTGAGACACTGACGAGTTGTCATTACTTTCCGTCGAGACCAGAGACGTGATGTGCTTACAGAGGCGTTGGGATGCGACCAGTTTCCGAGGAATGTTGTGCTGAGGACACAGATGTCTATCAAGCGAGAAGAGATAGTGCAGGAGAGCTAGCCTCCGTACAGTTCGGCTTAGGCAAGATCGGAAGAGACCTTGAGCAGGATTCCTTTCAGAACATTGCTGCAATGATGTTTGCACCCAGGATCTGATGTGTGATGTGCATTCAGAGAGCCAGAGGCCGACGCCAGTGACATGCTGCTTTACGAGTGGTCGTGAGAATTGATCGAGAGATGCCCAGAGGAGTGCCAAAACGGGATCGTCCCCGTTAGCACATCTGACAGGGCCGATGAGCCGATTGATTGTGAGATTGGTAATCCACAAAGAAAATAAAGACCCAGAGTCAGAGGACGCCAGACCGTGAGCAGGAGGCAAGTAGATATCGTGCGCTACTAGCATTGGATGTACCGGCACCTTCTCGACTTCAAAGGAGGATATACCGACGACGGTATTCATGATTTATGATTTATGGTTTTGTGATTTGATTATCACGTATCCGTCATCTTGGATTTCGGTGTTAGGCGTTCTATTTGCATGATTTATTCTTGATGACCGAGTTCCATGATATTTGATTTTGTGCACCATGGTTGCACTTACTGGGTGTTCATATTTTGTGCGGAGTTATTACTCATGAGGTATTGATTGTGATTTCATGCCTATTTTATGCCGGTGATTTGATTTACGCTTCCAGCGTAGTTTTCATGTGCTTTTAGTGTTTTGATTTGATTTGTGCACGCTGATGCACACGGTTGTGAGACTTTCCATCGTGGTACACTTGATTTTGATTGAGCCGCATTATATCGTTGATTTTGACCCTGATATTGATGATTGATTCTTGCACTCCGTTTTCGACTGGACTTACGCATGTTCGACGTTTGCTATTGGATTTCGCGATTCCGTGCATGTTGAGTGCGCAGGGTTTAGATTTTCATTCGTGCACGATGGATGCACCGATTTGGATTTTCGCGCATGTTGGGCACGTGTTTTGAGATACGATTTTGGTGCACACCCGATGCACTAAATCGAGATTCTTCATGCATGTCAGATGCACCGGATTTTTTTGGCTGTCAGGCACACACGTTGCCTATGACAGATGCTTTGTGCACACCCGTTGCACCTAAATGTTGTTTTTGTGCACCTGATTAGCACAAATATGGATTTTGATTTCCGTGCGCACCAGACGCACAGGATTGGGTTATATGCATTTTTGGGATTTATTCCTTTTGGAGCAGTACATTTTTATGATATCGGATATTTCTTTTCATACTGAGCAGGACTAGTCAGAGGACAGTACCTGGATGTATTTTGCATGCATTGATAGTTTGAAGGGATTTCCAAGGAGCGAGCTATAGTCTCGATATATATATATATACTTACGTGTCCCTTATGACGCGAAACGTTTGAAAAACAAGGAAACCCTTCTAAATTGCTTTCAAAACGGCGGAACTTACCTTTTAAACAAAGGATATATGTATACGGATATAGTTATTTTTCTTATGAAAAACGTCCGCCACTGTGCGGTGTTACGCGCATCGCACAGCGACTTAAAAAGATTTGGCATGCTTTTACATCAGCTATTCACATGTAAAGGTTGGATGTTTACATGTATAGTTCTGATCCATATCATATTGGTTTTATATTGGATTTGACATTTGTGTCTTTACCATGACTCCGATGATTGCGGGATGCTTGATGGAGTTTTGCTTTTGAGTTATCGTCTCAGTACTCATGCGCATGCATTGCGTTATGATGTTTTATGTATTGATGATTTCGGAGCCCCGACGACTTGGATTTGTATCGAAATGTTTTAGTATTTGGGGTTTAAATTTAAATTCGGAGACCGAATTTCTTTAAGGGGGGTAGATTGTAACGTTTCAAAATAATAAAATATTATTTTTGGGAATTTTTATAATTTAATATTATTTTAATAAATATTTTAATATTCCGGCATAATTAAATACAAATAAATGGAGAAAAATTATGGAAAATTCTAAAATAATGTATTCTATGGAATTTTGTCATTTTAAGTTTTTATGAGCATTTATATACTAATTTGGTGCTAATCGCGATTAAAAATCGCTGATCGGATTTTTGGCTTTTTGTGCAAAACTTGCACATATCATTTTTATCACACTTGTGCATTTTCTTTCATGTTATTGTGGCTACTATTCTTGTGAGAAGGGTTTTGGAGGAAAAGAAAAAGGAAAAGAAAAAGAAAAGAGAAAGGAATAAGATAATGAGGTATGGTGAGAGAGAGAGAGGTATGGTCCCTTTTGACCCCTTGACTTAGCCATTTGGCTAGATCCCCACACTCATTTCTCTCCCTCTCCTCCCCCATCTCCTGCAGCTACTGCTTCCTCTCCCTTCCTCCACCTTCAAGCCCTCATTTCACCTCTAAAATATCACTAAAACCTTACACTCCTTTCACAAAAAATGCACACAAGCCCAAGATCTACGCAATGGACCAAGCAAGCTTTTGTTTTGGCGCTGTTGAGGATTCTTGAGGGTCTTATGAGGTAATTTCTTCACAATTAGAGTGTTAATTCTTGTGCTTAAGCTTCAATTCAAGTTTCATATCGATATCGTGTGATTTTGTGCACTTTGGACAAAACTAGAGAGGGTTAGGGTAAAGTTGAGATGTGGCTGTGCAATTAGACTCTAATGGTAACCTTAGACCCTATATTGACCAAGACCCTGACCTAGCACAACCTGAAACCCAAAAATACGGAATTATGGAACTTTTCATGTCGGTTTGTGTGATCTGTGAAGGTGTTCTGGAATCTGGAGCAACCCGGGGGCACCAAAAATAAAATTGAGCTGACAGTGAGTCGTGCAGGCACCTAGGAAGCTACCACCAAGACCCGAGCCCCTAACTCCAAACCGTGGCCGCTAATTTCATCATTCTGGCCGCAATTTGCGGCCAGAGTAGAGGGGAATGGTTCCATTTTTGTTCCAGGGCTCATTTAGCACTAGATTAGACCCCCCCTATATATAGTTTTGGCTAATGGTCATCTGGGGAAAATCTGGAGGCATTTTGGGGTGTTTTAGGCGATGTTTTCTGTATTTTTAAATGCACTTTCTTGGTATTTGGATTTGTATTTGGTTGTCGGGTGTTCATACATCGACGACAGGGGTTAAGTGTTGGATTTGCATGTTTGGGCCATAGGTTCCAACCTATGAGCACACCGTGCGCTGTATCTGTTTTCTGCCTTGATGTTAATACGTATTGCGACTGTTTATTATTCTAGGTACCCTCGCAAGGATTCCGAGGTGAAAGAGCTTGGCGTCATCGATTTCAGAAAGCGAAGACCAGGTGAGTAGATTTATATCTACGGGGAGAAGTCGGGTGGATGGCGTATAGCACCCCCGCAGTCCGTGGTGCTGTATACGAATACGTATACACACGTATATATTATTATGCGTTGTTCAGGATTATTGATAAGAATATATTGGTTTAGTATAGTGCGAAACCTAGAGTAGTGGTTGCACTCACACTTACACATATACTTGCCTACATTCTTTCATTGATGGTGCGTATATCTACACGTGGGTATGGGACTATGTGTTCATATACGGGATTTGAGGATGATACGTGGGTTTGAGATGATACTTGATGTGAGGCCGTGAGATCGGCGATGTGACATTGCTTGTCTTTGAGGTGCGATATGATAGTTTTAGCGGGCCTTTGGACATGTGCTTTACCCGCATTCATATTTCTATAGATGGTATCGATTTGTACTAGACTTAGAGTAGTACCCCAGATTATGCGATCTGATGATAGTGATACCTGATATGTGATGAGATAGTGTGATATTGACCCCTACCCAGCTATTGGGATGCCGTACGACGATCTACCGTCCGAGCCGATATTGATGATAGATCCGCACTCATGACTCGAGGATATCTTACGATATGTTATTGAGGCGAGATCACCGACTATCATATCTATATACATTGACCCAGATTAGGTGGTTTCATACCCCTCCTGTCTAGGTTACTTGGTAGACATTAGACTAGACCGAGTAATATCTATTTCAAACTAACGAATCGGGGATATTTTAAAGATAGGCAGAAGGGTTATACGGATATTTTCAAATGATGCATCTTTTCTTAAAACACCGTAGCCCTTATTTTACTAAAAGCCCTGATTCGTCTTGTTTCAAAAGGCAAGGTTGCATGACATATCTATTGGGGCAGGTTCTGTACTTTTGCGTTGATCTTTCGTTTCCGCATATTCCTGCTATTTGCATTGCATCGCTTGTATTGTTGTTATATTCAGTCATGCTGCTAGGACACCAGCACCATTATCGATGATGCATATGTTCCACGTACACTTATTGCCGGCTCACACACTCATCATCGATAATTGCCATGTCACTACACTGTAGTACTATTGCATTCAGTATATGTTCCTTGCATGACATGATGATGTGCACACCTTCCTTTACATGTCGCATACTTCGTGCTTTTTGATTATACGCATTGAGATATGTTGTTTCTATGATATTTCTGGATTTGGGAACCGAGGGTGTTTCAAAGAGAATATGTCATTGCTTTAAAAATCCGGTTACCCTTGATATGATATTTCAGTGCGTCCACCATGTGTTTTCTCGGTGCTGAGAGCGACATGTGAAACCCAAATCGAGGATTGGACGAGCCGATTGCGGGTACATGGTGGACCCGGTATGGTTCCCCTCGGCAAGATGATCGATGAGCTTTGCCGATTGAGCCTGGAGGCGGGCGAGTACCTACCGGTGATTGGTTGGACCTGGCGGTTATCCGGAGGATACTGACCAGAGTCGATAGATGGATTTGGGCGTACTGCCGGGGCCGAGGGCCGACACCGCAGATAGAGCCCGAGGGCCGATCATGACTGACGGAGCCCGATATATGAGGATTTACGTGCCGATGCTGGGCACAGTTTTCATGATGTTTTCGAGTGTCGATGCTGGGCACTTCGGTTCCATGATTTTGACGTGTCGCGAGGGACACGGGTGGATTATATCCTCATATTTCCATACACAAGTTTAATGATATTTACTTGCATGATGGTTATTGTCAGTGGGTGACGAGTTGACGGGATCCACATGTATACAGATTTGATTACATTGATCATACCTCATATTCATGACATGCTTTTACTTGAGGCACTAGCACGAGCACTTGGCACTACACTCATGTATAGAGTTTTCCTTGCCAGTTTAGCATGCTTCAGCTCTATTCATATTGAGGTTTATTTATATCTGATCGTATTGACCTAGGATGGGTCATGCATTCGATCTCTGCTTGTAGATATTTTCTATTCACGAGTTGGCAACTCACCCCCGTTGTGCCCCAGTTCTTGCAGGTTTGCCGTACAGGTTCCATAGCGCCATTTCTGGCACACTGCTTCCTTATGGGTGACTTGCTTGGGTAGGTGGGTTCTTTTGTATCAGAACCGCCATTATTCATGTATTATTTATTGTATCTAGAATTTCCATCAACCAAAACTTGTATATTGTTTCAGACTTAGAAAACAGTGTTGTATTATTTCGACCTTAGAGTCGCGCTTGTAGTATTGCGGTTTTCTGGCTGTTTTTGAGTTTCTTTTCAGTTTAGTTCCTCGCCCTTTGGCGTTGTATATTGTTATTGCTTATGTGGTTGTGACCGTCGATTGACGAAGAGCTAGCTCCCGCTTGGGGATGCCTTTTTCATGTCATATATATTATTCTTGTTGTACCCCGTTCGGGGCCAGTTTTTACAAAGGAAACTCTGCCGAAATTTTCAGGAAAAATTACACATTTTAAATATTCATATTCGGCTTAGTTATTTAAAAACTGATTTTCAAACATGTTTTCTTTACCTCTTAAAACTAGTTTTCCCTATTTACTCCTTAAATGGTTTTAGATTTCTGGGCTTTTGGCTTACTTGGATCAGATGGAGTCCTATAGACTTCATAGGATTCAAGGGCCAGTCACGTGCTTTTTCGGGTCGTGACAGAAATCAAATTTCTTTATTGCCTCATCAAAACAGATGTTCCAGCTCCGTGATGTCTGCTTCAATCCATAAATGGATTTAAGCAACTTGCACACCTTCCTGCTGCTTCCACTGTCTACAAAACCCTCTAGCTGATCCATGTAAATGCACTCTTCTAAACAACCGTTTAGAAAAGCCGTTTTATCGTCCATCTGCCAGATTTCATAGTCATGGAAGGCAGCAATGGCAAGTAGGATTCGAATGGATTTGATCATAGCCACTGGAGAAAAAGTTTCGTCATAGTCCACACCAGGTCTTTGACAAAAACCTTTTGCAACGAGTCTAGCCTTATAGGTTTCCACCTGCCCATCTACACCAAGTTTCCTTTTGTAGATCCATTTGCATCCAACGGGTTTTACCCTAGGTGGAGCAATATCCAAGGTCCACACTTTATTGGTGTACATGGACTCCATTTCGGATTGAATTGCATCCAGCCACTTATCAGAGTCCCTACTGATAATGGCCTTGCAACACCTTGAATTTCGTTAGGAATGTTTTCGCGTTAATTAGAAATTGTGCGTGTTTTTCATAAAAGCCCGAATATCTTATTTTCCTTCTTGACTAGTGATAATTGTGTTGTGAAGTGTTTATATATATATATACATAGGGTTATTAATTATAATTTAGTCATGTTTAACCTAATCGGGAATTTTTGTGTTAAGTGCACACATGCACACTTAGCACAATTTTTGTGACCTAGGTTAAAAGTGTTAGCATGTTAACCATTTCTCTTCTTGCATGGTTTATTTTATCCCCCACCCATTTTTCTTTTTAACTAAGTCAACCCCCATTTTATAATTCAAAATTTAAATGGAAAATGGAAGCATGGTGTTAGGTGAGGAAGATTGACTTTTGACCCATTTTTCTTTCTTTCTTTTCTCTCATTTCTGAAATTCTGCAGAGAAGAAGCAGCAACAATAACATTTTCTCCATCTTCTCTTCTCTTCTCATTTCCCATTTGAATCTACACAAAACCCTACACAAAACATGTAAGTCGATGTACAACACCCCACGACTAGCGGGGAGGCGGAAATATGAAAAACGATCTTGTTCTTTGCTTAAACATCGACTAACCGCATGAATCGAAGCTAAACGATAACTAACATCAAACATAGAAGTTAACAACTACTATGTATAGGGATTATACCTAAAGAACCGTGTCCTTCGTCTTTACGAACTCCACCTCCTCCTCGGCCTTCTCGAAGTAGTAGACGATCCACCCGAGAGCTTTACTCCAAGCTTAGCCTCTAAACTTGAGGCAACTAACTTTCTTTAAGTGCTAATCAAAGAAGCTAGGTGATATAGACTGAGGGTTATGGTTTAATTAGTCTAACTAATCCTTGTACTCAACACATGAGAGGGGAGGATTAGGGTTTGAAGAGGGAGAGCTTGAGGAGAGAGAAGGTGAAGATAATAATGAAGTGAGAATAATGAGTTATGATAATATATATCAAGCATTTCTTTTTATCAAGAAAAGAAAAGAAATCAATTTAACAACCATGCTTGATAATATCTAGTGATGATTCATCTCCATGAGTCATTAAGCATTTATGATGCATTAATGACATGGATGAATCATCTATATGACTCACTAATCACATTCATTGTATATGCCACCTAAACCCCCTTAGTCACCACCTTCTAGAAGCTTCTCGCGCAATTACGAGAAAGCCCCTCCTTTCCGTAAAAATACGAAAAACTTTAGACTGTATAAATCCAATAACCGGATACCAGTTAACTGGCTTAAACTAAAGCCGACTGGTAAAAACTGCCCGAAAGTCGTACGTGCGTAAACACACGTATGCGTCCGAACCCTTGTCGTAAAACCATACGACCTCTATATCGTTTCGCCTGGAGTAGGGAAACTCTCTGTGTGGGACTCTAGAGACTCGACTACTACGCTGGCAGTGGGTTTAACCACAGACCGCAAGCGGCACTAGCTGTACGTAACGGTCCCCAGGTAGATGTCGATAAGAAGGCCGATGAGGAAACCCATCCGAACTCCTACTGAGTCTGATGTGACAATCTCCATACAGTCCGGTCCGTTTGTCTAAGACTATCGCATTTCGGGCCTAGGGGGTGGCAAGCGTCAGTCCCCTAATAGCGGTATAAGTCGTGTCGGAGGGAAGCCCATTACACCCTGAGAAACTACTGGAACCTACCAGCAAATCTCGCTTGCCCTGGCCAGGGACTTTGCGTAATGGCTCTCTGATACAGCGCGATATCAACCCCCAATACCGGGAGAGACGAATCCTATCTAACCGCCACTGCCTCCAAGTGCTCGGGACTGCACCCAACTGCTACCTGTTTGCACGACTCTCCTTTGAGCCGTGGTAGGGTAGCAATCTAAGAACAGTAGGACACACTCGAGGCGAAGTAGCAGTGTCAAGTCTGCGGACTATGCTGTACTCATGTCACCTGGGAACTGTTCACTGATGACTGGTATAAAACCAACCAACAGTTCCCTGTGAGTCCTGTCCGGTGTACCCGTAACCTAACGAGTACCTGCATACTATCTCCAGTACGACGTACTGATGGCTGTGGGATAGACCATCTCCCCAACTGGGATGAGAAGCGTACACACTAGTCTACTCCGGAGTATCGATGCGCAGTCTCGATAATCCAACGACTAGGGACCTAAATAAGGATGTGCTTATAGACTACCCAGCCCCCACTAGTGTGACTGCCATCACAACGCTGGTAGTCAAGCAAGATCCTAAGAGCTCTATCAATACGTATACTCACATATTAAGATAGAAAAACCAAGTAGCATACTACCATGTTTAGCAAGACTGTTATATACATGTGAATATCCCAAGCTTCCATTAAGTAATATACAAACTAGTATGATACAATAATGGCCCCTAGGGCATATACACTAACAAAACAACCCTTTTTCTTCACAAAACCTTGGGAAAAATGAGCTTTTGGGGGAGTTGATGGCAAGTCTGGGCACTTGAGGCTAGAGCTGGAGATTTTGGTTTTTCTAAGGTCATTTGAAGGTATTAATCTCACACCTAGCACCCTATTTCCATAACTTGTGTGTTGGTTGCTAAAAATCACATTTTTATGCATTTTTGGTGCCAATGAAGGGATTTTGTGAAGTTTGTGTTAAAATAACCTTTTTATGCTTGCTTAGCTTGGTAATGTGTTATTAGTGTAGTTTTAGACTTGGGTTTGCTTTAGGTTTCACAAATATACCCTAATGTTTCATTTTAGTGTCAAAATGGACATTTTAACTAGAAATTGGGCTCTGTTGAATCTGCTGCTACCCGAGTTGCTTCAGATTAAAATTGTAATTACTGTAGCATGTACATAGGGTTTAAAGAACACACATAAAACCCGGAGCCCATCTCCCTACCCAGGCCGCCGAAAAATACATTCTGGCCTCAATTTGCGGCTAGATGGAGTTTTGTGGTTGGGGTTTGGGGTGACTGGTGTATGCTACTATGTGTAAACCTATGGTATATATAGTTTTGTAAAACTCTTGCTGTATCAAAATTTGGATCTATTACCCTATTTCTCGTATTTTTTTAAATTCTTCGCGACATGCGTGTTACGTGTGTGGGTTTGGGGTGTTCTGCGTATCGCGATGCGTCGGGGTAGCTTCGGGCACGTAATCACACGTTTTAGCGTATCGCGCACACGCGCGCTTGGATTGCGACGCAGGTTTCTAGTTTGACTTTAATGTCGTGTTTGTATGGTTTTGAGCTTATGCATGATATATTGTGTAATTCTAGGTTCGCAGGCGAGTGCGACGGACGCCGCAAAGAAGGGGAAACAAGTCGTCGGCTATACTTAGCGCGAGACTACGGTGAGTAGATTTAACATCTATGGGGATATCA
The DNA here is from genome assembly GCA_030015575.1 of Agapanthus africanus. Taxonomy (NCBI): domain Eukaryota; kingdom Viridiplantae; phylum Streptophyta; class Magnoliopsida; order Asparagales; family Amaryllidaceae; genus Agapanthus; species Agapanthus africanus. The sequence continues at coordinate 53,125,776 of CM057351.1, read as the reverse complement.
CCCGCATGGCGTTATGCGTCAGGGCTGATAGGACCTTATAGCTACATATTGCATTTCCTACATGGCCACTGTTGTTGCATACCGCATTCCCACATATATGTATATAAACTTAGAATTGATAGAACACCGCACTATTACTAACGGTTCATGTTGCACGAGCACTAATCTGCATGTTACACACACACCGTTAGTAATTTCCATGACACTCTCACTGTAGAATTGCCATGATCATTATACTATAGTTCATCTCACATATGATTCGATATGATTTTCATAGAAATTGGGAGCCGCATGATGTCTTTGAAAAACTGAAACTGTTTTAAAAAGCGGTTTCTCCCTTTTACCTATATTATGGCTTGATGTACATAGCACATCGCATTTGATTTACTCATTGGTGTTGGATTTCATGTGATTTCTGGTTTTGAGGACCGTGGGGTTATTTAAGAAAAGATGCACTATTTGAAAACCCGGTTCCTCTTGATATGATATTTTGGTGCATCCACCACGCGTTTTCTCGGTTCTGAGACGTGTGTTAGAAACCCGATTCGAGGAGTTGAATGGTCCATTTGCGGGTTCCTGGTGGACCCGGTATGGTTCCCCGGCGCGAGAAATGTTTTTCGTGGAGTAGACGATGAGCCTGGCAGGGTGGCGAGTACCTACCGGTGATTGGTTAGACCTGGCGGTTATCCGGAGGATACTGACCAGAGTCGATAGATGGATACGGGACGACCCGTACTACTGGGGCCGAGGGCCGATTCCGCTGACGGAGACCGTGGGCTGATCCGGACTGACAGAGCCCGATATATGAGGATTTGCGTGTCGATGCTGGACATGAGTATTTTATGATATTTTGAGTGCCGATGATGGGCATTCGTGATTCTGAGAGATTTACAGGATTTGAGGGCCGAGGAGAGTGCCGGCGCCTGAGTTTATTGGGATTTGGGTGCATTGATAGGCACCAGTTATTTTTCCACGTTGACATTCCGTGTAGATGTTATTTCATCCCATGCTCAGCATTTATTACTATGTATCTCATCCTGTAGTTATTTTACTTGACAAAGCACTTGCATGATTTTGCACATACTGCTTATCGCATTTAGACTTTATCTGCTGGCATATGATAGGGTAGCGCAGTACGTGCATGCTCGCGATTACCTTTATATGTTATCTCTATTCACGAGTTGGCAACTCACACCCGTTGTGCCACAGTATTTGTAGGTTGCCCCTCAAAGTAGTCGCGGCAGGCTGCCTTCTTACATCTTTTGGCTACAGATACCACTACAGTTGGTGCGAGAGCTGTTTTGCTGCTAGGTGGGTTGTGGTATCTGGTTATTCTATTGTACACACTTTTGTATCTAGTATTCTCCATCTACCTTTATATGTATTTGACTTAGAGACAGTGTGAGGACGATGATGTATACTATTTGTATTCTGGTGTCGAGCTCGTGGGTGCCGACTTTATATATGCAGTTTTATTATTCTGTGAGGTTTTTACTTATTACTCTTAAGGTGATGGTTTCCGCCGTTGGGCGTGATTGCTCCCGTTTGGGGATGCTTTTTTTTCATTATATATCATTTCCACTTATATCCTGTTTTATACCCGACTTCAGGGTTAGTTTTACAAGGGAAATGCTGCCAAAATTATTAAGATGATACCTAACCTTAAGGAACATCATTAAACTACTTAAGGTTTTCTAAATGTTTTAATCAAATGTTTTCAACACTCACTACTTTTAAATGGTTTTGATTTCTGGGTTCGGCTTACTTAGTCGCGTTACGCCTGTAGACGTTGCGTGGTTAAGTGCCGGTCACGAGTCGAATTTCGGGTCGTGACAAAGTTGGTATCAGAGCGTAGGTTTTACCTTTCGGAGTGTAGGATGACCCTGGTATGACGGAGTAGGTAGCTGAAGCAGAGTGGCGTACCGTGTGTATGTTCCGCGGCATACTCACGACACGGTACTCCGCCTAAGCGACCTTAGGATTTATTGATTTAAATTCCTTCTTGAGTATATACATTCTTGCGATTCGATTTTCCGTATCCTTATCGAATCCTACTTTTCCTTTCAGCCATTATGCCGCCAAAAACTACGAGGGCGCAGAGAGCGGCCGCGAGGGCTGAGATTTAAGTTGACTTGTCCGAGACGAGGACTGATCCGGGTAGTACACCGGTTGTGCCCGAGCAGGCTGTTCCTCCATGACAGATCAGATTGCCATGTTAGGGGCTGGTATGCAGGAGATGCGCCAGACGGTGGAGTCCAGTATGCAGGAGATGCGCCAGATGATGGGATCTCTAGTTGAGACACTTCGAGCGCAGCGACCAGAGGTAGTTCCACCCGTTGCAGAGACCGCAATGTTACCGACGATGCAGGCAGTTGCCCCTACAACTACAGAGGTCATCTCAGTATCTCTATCAGAGTTTATGAGGCTGAAGCCTCCGGTCTTCATAGGCACCGATGCAGCCGAGGACCCACAGTCTTTCATTGATAGGATGGCTCGGATATGCCGTTCCCTCAGATGCGCAGATGCAAGATGGGTTGAGTTCGCGAGCTTTCGCCTGGAAGGTCTTGCGCAGAAGTGGTGCGAATCAGTCGAGAAGGGTAGAGCAGCAGGTCTTCCTCCTATGACCTGGACAGAGTTTGTGGCGCTATTGCTTGCCCGCTTTCTTCCACTGAGCGTCAGAGATGCTAGAGCACGCAGGTTCGAGTCCTTACGCCAGACTCCGGAGATGTCAGTAGCAGAGTATGACGTGCTGTTTACCGAACTATCAGTTTATGATCCATACCTAGTGGCTACTGAGGAGTTGCGAGTCAAGAGATTTGTCTGAGGCTTGCTTACACCACTGTTCCTTGCGATCAGCGCGCAGCATTATGAGACATATGCAGCAGCGGTAGACGCAGCCCTATTAGTCGAGGAGCGCCTTGCTGAGACTTCGGTAGTGCCAGAGCCGAAGAGAGTTCGTACCGGTATATCAACATGGAGACAGACATTCAGACACTGTGACAGGTATCGTTCTGGTATGAGGAGTGGCAGACATTCGGGACGAGGCCAGATGTTTAGTTCGTATCCACGGGAGAGTCCGCAGTCGTCGCAGGGTTGCTTTAGATGCGGCAGTCTACTTCACCTCGTTAGAGGTTGTCCTGAGGTACACCGGAAGGAGACAGCAGCACCGCATGTTACCTTACCACCTTCACCACCCCAGAGGGCGTTGCCTATTGTATCTACTGTTGCTCCGCGTCAGACTCATACACAGACAGGTCATGGGCGTGGAGGAGTTGTTCAGAGAGGACGGGATGACCGAGGCAGAGGAAAGTCTGTCACAGGTGGAGGACAGGCATGAGTTTTTACTTTGACGCATCAGGACGCGCAGGCGTCCAATGCGGTGGTCTCAGGTATCCTTCCAGTATGTTCTGTTGATGCACACGTGTTGTTCGATCCCGGATCCACGCACTCGTACGTATCCACACACTTTGTGCCGAGTTTGGGTAGAGAGTCCAGTTTGTTTGATTAGCCGGTTGTTGTGACCACTCTTGTGGGAGAGTCGTTTGTTGCTAGGCACGTGTTCCGATCCTGTACCATCCGTATTGGCGAGAGAGAGTTGCCTGTCGACTTGATCCTTCCTGAGATGTTGGACTTCGACGTTCTTTTGGGCATGGATTGGTTAGCCACGTGCTATGCATCTGTGGACTGCGATGAGAAGTCAGTTAGATTTTGTTTTCCCAGCGAGTCGGTTTTTGTTGTGTTGGGTGACCGTGGTGCCGCCCCTCACAGTTTGATTTCTTCTTTTCGTGCTGGACAGCTTTTGAGGAAGGGATGTCAGGGATTTCTCGCTTATGTTTGCGATACTAGAGCTACAGAGGTTCCGTTGGATCAGGTTCCGGTTGTTAGCGAGTTTCCTGATGTGTTCCCTTACGAGCTTCCTGGGCTACCGCCCGAGCGTGATATTTCTTTCTGTATTGATTTGGTTCCTGGCATGGGGCCTATTTCTGTACCGCCTTATCGGATGGCCCCGGCGGAACTTCGAGAATTGAAGGGTCAGTTACAAGAGTTGCTGGATAAGGGACTTATTCGACCCAGTATTTCTCCTTGGGGTGCTCCAGTCCTGTTTGTCAAGAAGAAGGACGGCAGTATGCGTTTGTGTATCGACTACTGCCAGCTGAACAGGGTTACAGTGCGGAATAGGTATCCTTTGCCACGCATCGACGATTTGTTCGACCAGCTTCAGGGAGCAGGATACTTTTCGACGATCGATTTGCGATCAGGCTACCATCAGCTGCGGGTTCGACAGGAGGACATTCCTAGGACGGCTTTCCGCACGCGCTACTGCCATTATGAGTTTTTGGTGATGTCGTTCGGACTCACCAATGCGCCAGCAGCATTCATGGACTTTATGAACCGTATTTTCCGGCCATATCTTGATCTGTTCATCATAGTATTCATTGACGATATTCTGGTGTATTCCCGGAGTAGAGAGGAGCACGAGCAGCACCTGTGGATTACACTGCAGACCTTGAGGGTGCATCAGCTTTTCGCCAAATTCTCCAGGTGTGCTTTCTGGCCGGACAGCGTAGACTTCTTGGGGAATGTGATTTCACGAGACAGTATATGTGTAGACCCGAGGAAGATCGAGGCCGTTCGGAATTGGCCCAGACCCACATCAGTTACGGAGATTCGCAGCTTTTTAGGGCTGGCCGGCTAGTACAGGCGATTTGTGCAGGACTTCTCCCGTATTGCTACACCTTTGACCGGGTTGACCCGGAAGGGACTTCTTTTCGATTGGACGGAGGAGTGTGAGCACAGTTTTCAGCAGCTACGGACTCGACTGACTATGGCGCCGGTGTTATCTTTGCCTTCAGGATCGGGCGGGTTTGTGGTATATTGTGATGCTTCTCTAGTGGGGCTAGGGTGCGTATTGATGCAGCATGACAGGGTGATCGCGTATGCTTCGCGGCAATTGAAGAAACATGAACAGAACTACCCCATTCACGATTTGGAGATGGCTGCAGTGGTCTTTGCACTTAAGATCTGGCGACATTACGTATATGGCGAGTCGTGCCAGATATTCACTAATCACAAGAGCTTAAAGTATATATTTCAGCAGCGAGACCTGAATCTTAGACAGCGCCGATGGATGGAGTTAGTGAAGGACTACGATTGCGAGATCTTGTACCACCCGGGTAGGGCTAATGTAGTGGCGGATGCTTTGAGCCGGAGGCCCGGGGGTAGTCTATCTTGTTTGAGCGCAGTACAGAGGCAGTTGTCGACAGATTGGCAGATTTTATGCGACAGCCGGGTACAGTTCGAGTTTATGCCGATCGGAGGACAGATTGCGCATGTTCGTGCATGCCCACAATTGCTTGACCGTATACATGAGGCACAGCACAGTGATGACCGATGTTCAGAGATCATGGCACAGATTGGACACGGCAGAGTTTCCGAGTTCGTGATCGATGATCAGGGGATACTACGATTTAGGACTAGACTGTGCGTACCAGATGCCGAGGGACTGCGGCGTGAGATTCTTGAGGAGGCACATCGATCGGTGTACAGTGTTCATCTAGGTTCCACCAAGATGTACCATGACATGAGAGATGTTTACTGGTGGGACGGAATGAAGAGGGACATCGTAGATTTCGTGTCGAGATGCCTGACTTGTCAGCAAGTCAAGGCTGAGCACCAGCGGCCCGCGGGAGAGCTACAGCCGTTACCCATTCCGGAGTGGAAATGGGAACAGATATCTATGGACTTCATTGTGGGTCTACTCAGGACTAGCCGAGGGTATGACTCCATCTGGGTGATCGTGGATCGTTTGACGAAAGCGGCCCACTTCCTACCGGTGAAGACGACTTTCGGATTTGCTCAGTATGCCCAGATATACATCGATGAGTTCGTACGACTGCACGGAGTTCCGACATGTATCGTGTCCGAAAGAGGCACCCAGTTTACCAGCCGACTATGGCAGAGGCTTCAGGAGGCTTTGGGCACCCGCTTGAGTTTCAGCACGGCATTCCATCCGCAGACCGATGGACAGTCAAAGCGGACTATTCAGACTCTCGAGAACATGCTCCGGGCATGTGTCTTAGACTTCGGAGGTAGCTGGGATCATCATTTACCCTTAGTAGAGTTCTCCTACAACAACAGCTACCAGGAGACCATTCAGATGGCACCATTTGAGGCTCTTTATGGGAGGAGATGCAGATCGCCCGCCTGTTGGACAGAGCTCAGTGAGAGAAGTATCTTAGGGCCACAGATTGTTGAGGAGACGACCGCGAAGATCCAGTTGATTCGCGATAGGATGAGGGCATCCCAGAGTAGGCAGAGATCTTATGCGGACCGTCGTCGGCGCAGACTTGAGTTTTCTGTTGGTGATCATGTTTTCTTGAGGGTCTCCTCAATGAAAGGTGTGATGAGATTTGGGAAGAAGGGGAAGCTTAGTCCCCGATATGTGGGCCTCTTCGAGATCCTCGAGCGTGTTGGTGAGGTTGCGTATCGGTTAGCCCTTCCGCCCAGTTTCCCAGATGTGCACCCCGTATTTCACGTTTCGATGCTCCACAAGTATCTTCATGATCCTTCACATGCAATTCAGCACCCGACGATCTAGCTTGAGCGCGACCCTTCCTATGCAGAGCAGCCGGTGGTCATCTTGGATCGGCAAGTGAAGAAATTGAGGTCGAAAGAGATACCGTCCGTCAAGGTACTTTGGCGTGGTCCGAGCAGCGAGGAGGTCACTTGAGAGACCGAGAGCGAGATGAGGAAGAAGTATCCCCATCTTTTTGAAGGTACGTGTAGTTAGGATTTTAAATTCGGGGACTGAATTTCTTTAAAAGGGGTAGATTGTAACACCTTGAATTTCGTTAGGAATGTTTTCGCGTTAATTAGAAATTGTGCGTGTTTTTCATAAAAGCCCGAATATCTTATTTTCCTTCTTGACTAGTGATAATTGTGTTGTGAAGTGTTTATATATATATATATATATGTTGGAGATAGTGCCCTCAAAGTCAATTTTTGGATCGCAGGTACGTGATTGCAATGATTGAGGCAGGACCTATACCGATATGACAGTCTTGCTCGTGATGATAGTATGCTATCTGGTTTATCTTTATCATCGTATACATGCTTTAGTTCACTATTGCATGTTGATAGAGCCCATAGGATTCTTGCTTGACTACCAGCAGTATGATGGCGATCATATACGTGGGAGCTGGGGTCTGTAAGCACATCCTTAAAAGTGTCCCTAGTCGTGGGAGTTTCGAGACAGGGCATCGATACTCCAGAGTAGACTAGTGTATACAGTCGAGACCCCGACGAGGGGCGGTGGCCGGTCTCACAAGCCACTGGTGTCAGTTGGATCACCTAAAATGTATACAGGTGCTCATTGGGTTATGAGTACACTGGACAGGACTGGCCGGGAACATGCTAGTTGGTATTATACATATCGTCAGATAGCAGTTCCTTGGTGACATGTGTACAGGTTAGTTCATTGACCTGAGGTCGTCATTTGTCTCGTGTGAGTTCCCACTGTGCTTTGATTTCTACCCTACCACGGCTCAAAGGAGTCGTGCAAACAGGTCTTTTTTGGGTACAGTCCCGAGCCACATGGAGGCTAGTGAGCGGATCGGCAGGGGATTCGTCTCTCCCGGTATTAGGGGTGAGATCGCGCCGTGTCTAGGAGAGCCATTACACATAGCCCTCGGCCGAGGCAGGAGATTTACTTGTAGGTACTCCAGTAGTATCTCAGGGTATTCTGGGCCACTCTCTGACACGACTTATACCGCTAATGGGGGTCTGACGTTACCAGCCTCTAGGCAGTTATGCAATACTCATAGACGAATGGACCGGACTGTATGTATATTGTCACTGTTAGGCTCAGTAGGGTTTATAGATGAGTTCGCCCGTCAGCTTCCCTTCCAATCAATACATAGGCAAACGTTATGTACAGCTCGTACCTCTAACGTGCTAGTGGTTATACCCAGTGCCAGTGTGTTGATGAGTCATTAGAGTCCCCCACAGACACTTTCCTAAGTTCAGGCGAAACGTTGTAGAGGCCGTATTGTTTTATGGCAAGGTTCAGAAAATGCACGTGCGTTTTGGCACGTGTCATTTTTCGGGTAGATAATACTGGTCGGCTTTGGTTTAAGCCGGATCCGAGTATTATACTGTGTAGATCTAATATCTTTGTCTCAGATGCATTTGTATTCGGTCGTAATACAAATGCGGGTATGTTTATACTGATACGGGGTTATCCAGAAATTCGTTTCAGGGTCACATTTGGAAGTTGCCAGTTTCCAGTTTTCTATCAGCCGTATTTGACATTCGGTTAAATACGGATTTATCTTTTCTTCTTGGGAGAGTCATGAGGGTGAGTCACGCTTCTAGAAGGTTCTAGAAATGGTGATTAGGCCTGTGAGTCATTAGTGCTTTAATTGTGCATTTATTGTGTTCATACTAGGTGTTATATGACTCAAGCTTTCATTAATGATTATGATAAGTATTGTGCTTGTGGTCACCTCCCCCTCTCTCCTACACTCACCCCCACCTCCTTCTATATATGGCCGGCCACCCCTTGGTAAGAGATTATGGTTGCTATAAAAAAGATATAGTTATTTGGTTCATGGAAATTAAGCATACTCATTTCACATTTCCACCCGATCCAAAAGGCAACTTCATTAACCGTTCGTCCATAGCTTTGGACGTAACGAGAAAAAGTGTTCTACTCATTCTCTACATCATCTTGGTCGTATCTTTTAGCAAACTTGACGATCGAGTTACCTCCGTTCAGAGGCGGGAGCCCGTTTAAAGATCCGTCGACGTGGTGCCACCTGGACGAGAAGACTGGAGATCGAGGAGATCAGAGCAGCCGTAATAAAGCGTGGGATGATGGTTGAAGACCGAAGAACTCGGATCGTTCGGTATAACATTTCTACCCACTTTGTAGTTCGTTAGTTTAGCTTTAATGGCAGATCCGGGTTATAGTACGCGATAGCGCAAGTTGTAAAAGTTTTTGTTCCGCATTTGGCGTCTGTTAGACGGCCGGGGCGCTACCGTGGACTTACAGTGGTATCAGAGCCTCACCATTAAGCTTTACTAACTTGTGCTAACGCGTTTAAAAGATCGATCGAACGGATTTTCAAAAATCGCAATTTTCCATGTTCTAAGTTTCTGTCGATTTTAAAAGGGTTCTAAAAATAATTTTACATATCACAGAAAGCAGAGCAGGCGTTTATAAGCATTCTGGGAAAATTGGGACACGTGATCCCTCATTAACACCGCGGATCCGCGGTCAAACCTAGGGTTTGACCGCGGAAACGCGGCCGTTTTGAGGGAACAGTGCTCCAAGTTTTCCAGAGAGCTTCAAATTGGGAAATTGTGGTTTCTGGTACTGTTCATTTAGGCCCAGATTTTGTTACTGTACAACAGATGTACGTGGGGCCCACTTCGGGAAATTTTGTCGATCGAAATTTTAAACTTGTTAGTTTACAGTACTTACTTTATATCTCCGACCGGGAATGTCATTTGATCGGTAAACCGCGTCTAATTGCTATAGTTCTTTTAGACGGGTTTGTGAACGTGACATTCGCGTTGATGTTCTGTGTTGTGCTGTGATGTTGCGGATATGTCGTGGTGGATAGCAGGGTGCAATGATAGTGCAGTTTGGATTTATTTGTACATTTGATATTGCGGGACGAGCGTCCAACATGTGGACTGTCGTCACTGCCTGTTTGTATAATATTCTTTTGGGGCACGACCGGGTTAAGGTCGATGTACCCGTTGTACATATTTTTATTTCTGTACTAGGTTTATCCCGCGAAGGAGTGCACGAATAGCCGGGTTCTGGAGGGCAACGGGTCCGTATCTCATGGCTTTGAGAGGCAGAGGGGCCTCACTCTAGAATTGGCAGACTATTCGCCGCACTCGTAGGGGGTACAGGTTGACCCAAGGAAGGATGCTCAATTTACCGGATTCCGTGAAGTGCCGGGTGTTCCATTCACTATGTTGTGGGGATTACCTCGCTTCAGGTTTTGGCGGGTAACTTGCCGCACCCGTAGGGGTCTAGGTTTCATTGCACAGGCTATCCACACGACCAGAGGAACGTCGGGTTTCAACTGCGGCTTTGTGAAACCCAGGGATCCCAGATTATCTGTATTGTTCTGTGATGCTTATTACTTTTCTGTAATGTTGCATATTATCACGCCTGGAGCGATTATTGTATATTGGTATATATACTATTAGATGTTGTATATGTTTTACACCCGCGCTAGTCCAGCCCCCGCTCTGTCGTTAGTTAAGTAACCTAACGGGTGATGATGGGACCCAGTGACGAATGCGGATAGCATATACGTACATTTTATTTTTGTTCTTTTCTGGTGTGATTGATTGATGGGACTGCATTGGTTCTTATCAATGCAAGGATAAAACAAACCTATATTTGATGTTGTTGGAACAGTTTTAAAAAGTGTTATTACAAAGACATTTCCTTTTGTTTTGCATAGTGATATTCAGTTAGAATATCCAGCACCACATTCGACGAGGCAAGGGCCGAGATCCCTTCACCGGGAGTGACCTCTTGGGCAGAAGTTTACGTCAGGGTAATAACTTTACTATAGTCGATTACAAGTTGCTTTGCATAGTGATATTCAGTTAGAAAATCCTGCACCTCATTCGACGAGGAAAGAGCCGAGATCCCTTCACCGGGAGTGACCTCTTTAGCAAAAGGTTTTCGCCACTATATTTTATAAAAAGCTATCAGGTTCCTTCAACGAGATCAAGTTCATTACGTTAAAGGTTTTTTGCCAAAAACCAGCCGTAGCCCTCCGTCATTTCTTATGGATGGTCAGTAGTATTCAAGTTATGTTTGTTTGGCCAAAGTTAAGGCATAGTGCTTGGTAGCTGCTGGGTATTCATCTGTTGCGTAGATAGATGCGTTGGTTTGGGACGGTCGTATTACCTTGTTGGCTAAAGTCAAGGGTATGTACGGGTGGGTTCAAATTAACCTGGATGATGTTGGGTAGAACTTGGCATGTGACTTATGATGGGTTGGCCAAAGTCACGATCATAAGAGCATGGGGCAAAAATCAATATCGGGAGTTTCTAAAGAAAATGAAACTTGCCAAGTATGCGCATACCTTCTGGAGTGTGATAACGTGAATGGATTCCGCCACGTTATCATGCGATGAGAGTTGGATCCCGATTCTCACTGATGAGTTGGTTTACTCTTCGGGTGATCCCGACTAATTCTTCTTTCAGGTTTGGAGGAGAATTTGAGATTACAGTGGGAGGTTTCCTGATTAGATAAAGTGATAACCATTTTGATCTAGGTTAGAGTGCACGCAGAGTGTTTCTTTTCTCACTCTCTCTGGAAGCGACCTTTGACCGACCCTAGACTATGACTCACTGACCAAGTTGACCGAACCTTCTTAAAATACTGGCCTTTGGATTGTCTTAGTTGCATAAGTCATTGCCGCTCCTTCTTTTACACTTTGTATTTTTCAGAACACCTCGTATTACTACGGACATCCACTTCCATTGGATAGATCCATCGTATGGTTATATACGAACTCGAAAGGACTTCTTCGAGGATGGATCCAGCTTCAGGAGAAATAGAATTGGTTTATTCAGTTGTCTTTTATTATCACCTTCTCTCAGGTTGCGAGGGCTCCTTAGTCTAGGAGAGTACACCTATTACGCTTATTGGATAGTCTTATTCCAAACCATAGGCAGGTGCCGAAAGGTAGGGAATGAAGAAAACCAATTAGCCTAAGTAGGGTGTGCAGAAGATAAACATGTAAAGACAAAATAAAAGGATTAGAAAGAGGGCAAAGTAAATTGCGACTGTTATCACTCACGACCAAACCGCGTACTTCATCGCCACTCCTATTTCACCTTTGCTTTTTTCCCAGTTCGGAAGAAATAGAATAAGGTATTATTCAGTTGTCTTTTATCATCACCTTCTCTCAAGTTGCGAATACTCCTAGGATTAGGAGAGTACACCTATTATGCTTACTGGATAGTCTTCTTCCAAACCATAGGCTGGTGCCGAACGGTAAGGAAGGAAGAAAACCATTTAGCCTAACGATGGTGTACAGAAAGTAATGAATAAAGAAAAATAAAGGGATTTAGAGAGATAGCAATGAAATATACGGTTAAAGTCATGAATTGGATTATGGAAGAGGCATTACTAGGTATACCTGGATACCCCTACGAAACATTTTCATGTTTCAGCACATTGTTAAAGGAAAACTGATTTCCCGATTAGATACTTACTCCAGGGTATGTATTTACCAGGTTTCATTCTCATATCTGTATGGTTTTACAGATGATGAGTGGGAGTAAGTTATTAGGAATTAGGTGATTATCCTCATTATATCGGAATTCATTGTAATTGGTGATATTTGAGGAAAACGCCGGGTACAGTTTTTAACCTACGATGCACAGGTTATGAGTTATTCAACTCAATGGACTTATACAGAGTATTGTATGTTGTCCAGTGTCCGTCAGGACAGAGGGGTAGGTCCTCATACTATGTTCTGTTTACTTGTGACTTCTCTAGATTTTAGACAAGTGTTTCGTAGAAATACAATGTCTAAGTTTTGAAAAGTTGGGGGTATGAGAATAAAGTAGAGAACCAGGTATCACAAGTATCGGGATTCTTCAAAGAGATTGAAGATATAAATTCTTGTGATTGGTATTCAGATGATAGTAATGATTTTAAGAAACTTGTTTCTCTTTCAGGTTACTCATAATTGGATGGATTCCTAAGTTGAGTAATGCTGATTAGCCTCTCTCCATTCAGTTGATATGCACTGGAGACAGCTGCATGATTTGAATCCGGTTCCAATTAAATTAGTGCCTCTATTTCTAAATTGTATATAGAATGGTTCATATCTTAACGATGTTAAGATACGGGGAGTTGTCCGGCTTATGCTTAAAACCAGACTCTGGATAACTCAGGGCACGTTTCTGTAATGGCAGTTTGTGGGTTGACCCGGGCTTAGTCGAGGGTTAACTTTCTACCATCTGGAAGATCAATAGTGATATTGTTCTTGACTCGCCACAGTTTTAGTAAAATGGATTTTTTAGAAAACAGTAGTGGGAGTATGGTAGAACTGGAAGTGATTCCAGAACCGCAAACGATTACGAAAAATTTAATAGGACCTATATATTTAATCAGATTTGACATTCCATTAGCCACTCCACAGATATGGTGGGTAACCTCAGACACCCTAGAGGTACTTCGGTAGCCTCAAGGACGGTGACAGGGAGGTTCTTGTTTACCCAGACTTGACACTGCTATTGTTCCAGGCTATAAGACCCAGCAGGAGGATAAGTATGGCATCGTTCTAAACTAGCTTTAGAAGTATACGTATATATTATTCTGCCAGAGGGTTGTCGTAGTCCGTGGGAGCAGCGGAAGCGTAGTGGGCAAGAAGCTTATGTCTGTTTATAGGCTTGAGCAGATATAGCGGAGATAAGATCATTTATTTTTGATGTGACAGTCATGGGCTTGACTTCATCAGAATAGGGGATGGATTTGTTAAGAAAGTAGTAGGGTGTGATGTCCTGGTATTTGGATGACATACACAGAGTTGGAAGAAAAATTCCTATGCTACGATCGGTTGTACTGTGGTCATCACACAGTTGTTTCTCCACAAGGATATAGATATAATATCTGACATTCTGGTTACTAGATCTATGGTTTTAGATCTATATTTGGGTAGTTTCCAAATATGAGTACTTTGGCAATATTCTAATCGTATTTTAGAATAGATGACTCCTGGCATGGTGGTGTACCTGCAGGTGATGGAGTCACCCTCTCTAAAGGTGTCTTAGAGACTAAAGGAGAGAGGGATGTGCATGATTGGCAAATCACTTGCTTAGGCAATTGAGTCAATCATTAGATGTCAAGTACCACACCAGATGTTGTTTTTTGCACTAGATGCAATAAGTTTATATTAATCCAATCCTGAAGAAACATAAGGAGGCAGTTTTAGAACATAAGTGCATGTTCTACGGACTTGATGACGGCAACCTCCTTCGGGAGACGGTTATCATTCCAGGCTTCCAAGGTGACCTGGATGACAGAGTGATTGTCAGAGTTATAATTTTTTCTCTGACAGGGGACAGTATTATGGACAGGTGGTCCAAGAGTATACTGTAGGAGGCATGGTGCTGGATACTGATTAGGTTCAGTTATCGATACAGTCTAAGAAGTTTGGATTTGGAGTTCATTTATGAACTAGGTCCCATCAGATATCCAGACATATTCTAAGACAGGTATTACTCGATTAGGGAGATGGCTTTTTCCGCGAACTTGAGATTAAGAGAGATATAGAAAGAAACATCAGGGCGGATCCACTCGCTGAGGCAATTTCTCGAACACAAGAGTTTTACAAACTAGCTTTATGAAACTGATTAGTAGAGGACTTGGATGTTTGGTATCACACGGGCTGTGAGTATGCGACATCGCAATAATTAGCCTTAAGTGCAAGTGGGAGATTGTTGGAGATAGTGCCCTCAAAGTCAATTATTGGATCGCAGGTACGTGATTGCAATGATTGAGGCAGGACATATACCGATATGACAGTCTTGCTTGTGATGATAGTATGCTATCTGGTTTGTCTTTATCATCGTATACATGCTTTAGTTCACTATTGCATGTGGATAGGGCCCATAGGATTCTTGCTTGACTACCAGCAGTATGATGGCGATCATATACGTGGGAGCTGGGGTCTGTAAGCACATCCTTAAAAGTGTCCCTAGTCGTGGGAGTTTCGAGACAGGGCATCGATACTCCAGAGTAGACTAGTGTATACAGTCGAGACCCCGACGAGGGGCGGTGGCCAGTCTCATAAGCCACTGGTGTCAGTTGGGTTATGAGTACACCGGACAGGACTCGCCGGGAACATGCTAGTTGGTATTATACATATCATCAGGTAGCAGTTCCCTGGTGACATGTGTACAGGTTAGTTCATCGACCTGAGGTCATCATTTGTCTCGTGTGAGTTCCCACTGTGCTTTGATTTCTACCCTACCACGGCTCAAAGGAGTCATGCAAACAGGTCTTTTTTGGGTACAGTCCCGAGCCACATGGAGGCTAGTGAGCGGATCGGCAGGGGATTCGTCTCTCCCGTTATTGGGGGTAAGATCGCGCTGTGTCTAGGAGAGCCATTACATATAGCCCTCGGCCGAGGCAGGAGATTTACTGGTAGGTATTCCAGTAGTATCTCAGGGTGTTCTGGGCCACTCTCTGACACGACTTATACCGCTAATGGGGGTCTGACGTTCCCAGCCTCTAGGCAGATATGCGATACTCATAGACGAACGGACCGGACTGTATGTATATTGTCACTGTTAGGCTCAGTAGGGTTTATAGATGAGTTCGCTCATCAGCTTCCCTTCCAATCAATACATAGGCAAACGCTACGTACAACTCGTACCTCTGACGTGCTAGTGGTTATACCCAGTGCCAGTGTGTTGATGAGTCATTAGAGTCCCCCATAGACACTTTTCCAAGTTTGGGCGAAACGTTGTAGAGGCCGTATGGTTTTATGGCAAGGTTCGGAAAATGCACGTGCGTTTTCGGACGTGTCATTTTTCGGGCAGATAATACTGGTCGGCTTTGGTTTAAGCCGGATCCGAGTATTATACTGTGTAGATATAATATCTTTGTCTCAGATGCATTTGTATTCGGTCGTAATACAAATGCGGGTATGTTTATACTGATACGGGGTTATCCTAAAATTCGTTTCAGGATCACTTTTGGAAGTTGCCAGTTTCCAGTTTTCTATCAGCCGTATTTGACATTCGGTTAAATTCGGATTTATCTTTTCTTCTTGGGAGAGTCATTAGGGTGAGTCATGCTTCTAGAAGGTTCTAGAAATGGTGATTAGGCTTGTGAGTCATTAGTGCTTTAATTGTGCGTTTATTGTGTTCATACTAGGTGTTATATGACTCATGCTTTCATTAATGGTTATGATAAGTATTGTGCTTGTGGTCACCTCCCCCACTCTCCTACACTCACCCCCACCTCCTTTTATATATGGCCGGCCACCCCTTGGTAAGAGATTATGGTTGCTAGAAAAAAGATATAGTTATTTGGTTCATGGAAATTAAGCATACTCATTTCACATTTCCACCCGATCCAAAAGGCAACTTCATTAACCGTTCGTCCATAGCTTTGGACGTAACGAGACAAAGTGTTCTACTCATTCTCTATATCATCTTGGTCGTCTCTTTTAGCTAACTTGACGATCGAGTTGCCTCGGTTCAGAGGCGGGAGCCCGTTTAAAGATCCGTCGACGTGGTGCCACCTGGACGAGAAGACTGGAGATCAAGGAGATCAGAGCAGCCGCAACAAAGCAAGGGATGATGGTTGAAGACCGAAGGACTCGGATCGTTCGGTATAACATTTCTACCCATTTTGTAGTTTGTTAGTTTAGCTTTAATGGAAGATCCGGGTTATAGTACGCGATAGCGCCAGTTGTAAAAGTTTTTGTTCCGCATTTGGCGTCTGTTAGACGGCCGGGGCGCTACCGTGGACTTATAATATATAGGGTTTTTAATTATAATTTAGTCGTGTTTAACCTAATTGGGAATTTTTGTGTTAAGTGCACACATGCACACTTAGCACAATTTTTGTGACCTAGGTTAAAAGTGTTAGCATGTTAACCATTTCTCTTCTTGCATGGTTCATTTTATCCCCCACCCATTTTTCTTTTTAACCAAGTCAACCCCCTTTTTATAATTCAAAATTTAAATGGAAAATGGAAGCATTGTGTTAGGTGAGAAAGATTGATTTTTGACCCATTTTTCTTTCTCTCTTTTCTCTCTTTCTCTCAATTCTGAAATTCTGCAGAGAAGCAGCAACAACAATAACATTTTCTCCATCTTCTCTTCTCTTTTCATTTCCAATTTGAATCAACACAAAACCCTACACAAAACAACCCTTTTTCTTCACAAAACCTTGGGAAAAATGAGCTTTTAGGGGAGTTTGATGCAAGTCTGGGCACTTGAGGCTAGAGCTGGAGATTTTGGTTTTTCTAAGGTCATTTGAAGGTATTAATCTCACACCTAGCACCCTATTTCCATAACTTGTGTGTTTGGTTGCTAAAAATCACATTTTTATGCATTTTTAGTGCCAATGAATGGATTTTGTGAAGTTTGTGTTAAAATAACCTTTTTATGGCTTGCTTAGCTTGGTAATGTGTTATTAGTGTGGTTTTAGACTTGGGTTTGCTTCAGCTTTCACAAATATACCCTAATGTATCATTTTAGTGTCAAAATGGACATTTTAACTAGAAATTGGGCTCTGTTGAATCTGCTGCTACCGGAGTTGCTTCAGATTAAAATTGTAATTACTGCAGCATGTACATAGGGTTTAGAGAACACACACAAAACCCGGGAGCCCATCTCCCTACCCAGGCCGCCGAAAAATACATTCTGGCCGCAATTTGCAGCCAGATGGGAGTTTTGTGGGTTGGGGTTTGGGGTGATTGGTGTCTGCTACTATGTGTAATCCTATGGTATATATAGTTTTGTAAAACTCTTGCTGTATCAAAATCTGGGATCTATTACCCTATTTCTCGTATTTTTTTAAATCTTCGTGACACGTATGTTACGTGTGTGGGTTTAGGGTGTTCTGTGTATCGCGACACGTCGGGGTAGCTTCAGGCGCGTAATCACACGTTTTAGCGTATCGCGCACACGCGCGCTTGGATTGCGACGCAGGTTTGTAGTTTGACATTAATGTTATGTTTGTATGGTTTTGAGCTTATGTGTGATATATTGTGTAATTCTAAGTTCGCAGGAGAGTGCGACGGACGCCGCAAAGAAGGGGAAACTAGTCGTCGGCTATACTTAGCGCGAGACTACGGTGAGTAGATTTAACATCTACGGGGATATCGCCCGCATTTTCCTACATGGCCACTGTTGTTGCATACCGCATTCCCTGATATATGTATATAAACTTAGAATTGATAGAACACCGCACTATTACTAACGGTTCATGTTGTACGAGCACTAATCTGCATGTTACACACACACCGTTAGTAATTACCATGACACTCTCACTGTAGAATTGCCATGATCATTATACTGTAGTTCATCTCACATATGATTCGATATGATTTTCATAGAAACTGGGAGCCACATGATGTCTTTGAAAAACTGAAACTGTTTTAAAAAGCGGTTTCTCCCTTTTACCTATATTATGGCTTGATGTACATAGCACATCGCATTTGATTTACTCATTGGTGTTGGATTTCATGTGATTTCTGGTTTTGAGGACCGTGGGGTTATTTAAGAAAAGATGCACTATTTGAAAACCCGGTTCCTCTTGATATGATATTTTGGTGCGTCCACCACGCGTTTTCTCGGTTCTGAGACGTGTGTTAGAAACCCGATTCGCGGAGTTGGATGATCCGTTTGCGGGTTCGTGTTGGACCCGGTATGGTTCTCCGGGGCGAGAAATGTTTTTCATGGAGTAGAAGATGAGCCTGGCAGGGTGGCGAGTACCTACCGGTGATTGGTTGGACCTGGCGGTTATCCGGAGGATACTGACCAGAGTCGATAGATGGATACGGGACGACCCGTACTACTGGGGCCGAGGGCCGATTCCGCAGACGGAGACCGTGGGCTGATCCGTACTGACAGAGCCCGATATATAAGGATTTGCGTGTCGATACTGGACATGAGTATTTTATGATATTTTGAGTGTCGATGATGGGCATTCGTGATTCTCATAGATTTACAGGATTTGAGGGCCGAGGAAAGTGCCGGTGCCTGAGTTTATTGGGATTTGGGTGCATTGATGGGCACCGGTTATTTTTCCACGTTAACATTCCGTGTAGATGTTATTCATCCCATGCTCAGCATTTATTACTATGTATCTCATCCTGTAGTTATTTTACTTGACAAAGCACTTGCATGATTATGCACATACTGCTTATCGCATTTAGACTTTATCTGCTGGCATATGATAGGGTAGCGCAGTACGTGCATGCTCGCGATTACCTTTATATGTTATCTCTATTCACGAGTTGGCAACTCACACCCGTTGTGCCACAGTATTTGCAGGTTGCCCCTCAAAGTAGTCGCGGCAGGCTGCCTTCTTACATCTTTTGGCTACAGATACCACTACAGTTGGTGCGAGAGCTGTTTTGCTGCTAGGTTGGTTATGGTATCTGGTTATTCTATTGTACACACTTTTGTATCTAGTATTCTCCATCTACCTTTATATGTATTTGACTTAGAGACAGTGTGAGGACGATGATGTACACTATTTGTATTCTGGTGTCCAGCTCATGGGAGCCGACTTTATATATGCAGTTTTATTATTCTGTGAGGTTTTTACTTATTACTCTTGAGGTGATGGTTTCCGCCGTTGGGCGTGATTGCTCCCGTTTGTGGATGCTTTATTTTCATTATATATCATTTCCACTTATATCCTATTTTATACCCGACTTCGGGGTTAGTTTTACAAGGGAAATGCTACCAAAATTATTAATATGATACTTAACCTTAAGGAACTTCATTAAACTACTTAAGGTTTTCTAAATGTTTTAATCAAATGTTTTCAACACTCACTACTTTTAAATGGTTTTGATTTCTGGGTTCGGCTTAATTAGTCGTGTTACGCCTATAGACGTTGCGTGGTTAAGTGCCGGTCACGAGTCGAATTTCGGGTCATGACAGGCCTTCCTAAAACTGGTAGGGTCATCTTCTTCCAAAATGCAATCCTCTCGATCCCCGTCTACGAGAAAACCGTAGAATCTCTCGGGCGGATGTGAAATCCTACCAGATTTGCGGAGTGGCTGAGGTTCATTGGGTGTAACTGAATCTAGCGGTCCCTCCAAATCTTTAGTTAAAGTTTGTGTTTCTGGAATTTCATCCAGTTCTACCGTGCTGCCACTAATATTTTTAACAAAAAATTCTTTTTCCAAAAATGTGGCATTCCTGGAAACAATTATCTTCTGTTCCTCTGCATGGTAGAATAGATACCCACTAGAATCTTTTGGGTATCCCATAAACTTACATAAAACTGCCCGTGCCTCAAGTTTGTCTGGGTTCTGCTTTTTGACATAAGCTGGGCAACCCCAAATCTTAATACGTTTAAGATACAAACTTTTACCACTCCATATTTCATACGGAGTCTTAGGCATGGATTTGGATGGAACTTGATTCAATAGATGTGCTGTTGTTTGAAGTGCATATCCTCAGAATGAAAGAGGCAAGTCAGCACTACTCATCATGGAGCGAACCATATCCAATAGGGTACGATTCCTCCGTTCCGATACACCGTTGTGCTGTGGTGTATAAGGAGGAGTAAGATGAGAGAGAATACCATTCTCTTTTAAGTAATCTAGGAATTCCTTGCTTAAGTACTCCCCTCCACTATCTGATCGGAGGATCTTGATACTTTTGCCCGTCTGGTTCTCTACTTCGTTTCTGAATTCCTTGAATTTCTCAAAAGCTTCAGACTTGTGTTTCATCAGATACACATATCCGAACCTAGAGAGATCGTCAGTGAATGTGATGAAGTACGAGAACCCACCCCTTGCATGTATAGACATTGGACCACATACATCACTGTGTATGAGTCCCAAGAGCTCTGCTGCCCTTTCTCCATGTCCGGTGAACGGAGATTTGGTTATCTTTCCTTTGAGACAAGACTGACAAGTTTCATAAGATGAAAACTCGAACGTATCCAAGAGTCCATCTTTATGTAACTTACTTAGTCTTTTCTCTCCGATATGACCAAGTCTACAATGCCATAAGTAGGATTCGTTTGTAACTGAACTTTTCCTCTTGCGTGTGTTTTGTACATAGAGAACTGTATTCTGATTTAGAACGTAAATACCATTACACAGTGTACCTTCTGCAACCAGTACCTTATGAAGGTAAATATTCATGATATTCTTATCAAGAACAAAGTTATATCCATCTTTATTGAGTAAAGAAACTGATATGATGTTGCAAACCATGGAAGGTACATAGTAGCATTCGTTCAAAATCATAGTATTGCCATTTGGAAACACCAGGTGATATTCACCGACGGCTGCAGCATTAACTTGTGCTCCGTTCGCTACCCTGAGCGACATATCACCAGGTACAACTCTCCTACTTTTTCTTAGTCTCTGCAATAGATTACAGATATGAGATCCTGATCCGGTATCAAGTACCCAGGAGGTAGGGCTGACCGTAAAGCAGTTCTCAATTACAAGAACACCTGAAGTAGATGCAAAACTATTCTTCTTCTTCAACTGGGTATCCTTGGAATCCATACAATCCTTTTTCTTTTGCTCATACTTATGACTGTTGTCGTAAGGTAGAGCCGAACCAACGTTCTCCAGCGCCGAATAAGAATTCGGATCGGTCAAGCGATACATTTTATTATCTTGATTAGGGCATGAAATTGTTGCTACCTAGAGAGAGAGAAAAGAAACACTCAGCGTGCGCTCTTGCAAGATTAGATTGGTTTATTGATTTATCTAACCAGGATGGCTCCCACTGTTTCCTCAAATTCTTCTTCAAACCCTAAAAGAAGAACTAGTCAGGATTAATCGCACGTCACAATACTTGCTTAACCTTTCAGCCAGGCTAGTATTGGTACTTCGAGGGAGGTTTTCTAACGCTTTCGCGAAGTTCCTTAATTAAATAACCTCTTTTCCCTGGAGGCATAGCCCCGCTAACACCGTTCTAGACACCTACTTGGTTTATAGCATTGATTGTTAAGTGAAATAATCTCCCGAGAGTAACCCAACTCATCAGTGGGATCGGGATCCAACTATCATTGTGCGATGACCTAGATGGAATCCACTCTAGTCACCACACTTTAGAAGGTATGCTAAATCTGCAAGTTTCAGTTTCTTTAGAAACCCCCGATGTGGATTTTTGCCCCTAGGACCCAAGTGACCTTGACAAAGTCAACAAATCAAAGAGTCCTAGTCAAGTTCAACCCGTCATTATCTTGATTGCATTAAACCAACCCGCATAACCCTTGACACAGTCAACAAGGTTACACGACTGTCCTAACCAATCACATTGTATCCAGCAGATAAGCAATACTCAGCTACCGTTCACTGCGCCTTGACACAGTCAACAAACGCAGCACGAATACTAAGTACAACTTATAAGAAATGACGGAGGGCTACGGCTGGGTTTTTGGCGAAAAACCCGTTAACGTAATGAACTTGATATCGTTGAAGGAACCTGATAACCTTTTGAAAATATAGTGGCAAAAACTTTTGCTAAAGAGGCCACTCCCTATGAAGGGATCTCGGCTCTTTCCTCATCGAATGAGGTGCAGGATATTCCAAACTGAATACCTTGATGCAAAGCAAGAATAATCGACTATTGTGAAGTTATTACCCTGACGCAAACTTTTTGTCCAAGGGGTCACTCCAGATGAAGGTATCTCGGCCTTTGCCTCGTCGAATGAGGTGTTGGGCATTCATAACCGAATACCTCTGTGCAAAAAAAAGAGAACGTCCTTGCAATAACAGCTTTTTGAAAATTGTTCCAACAACGTATTTTAGGTTTGTTTTTTTTTCTTTGCATTAATATAATGAGCCCCGTCAATTAATCCTACCATTGCAGAAAACAACGAAAATATGACGTATGCATATGCCATCCGCATTCGCTACGGGGCCCCGTCATTACCCGTTAGGTTTTTTAACTAACGACAGAGCGGGGGCTGGACTAGCGCAGATGCAAAACATAAGCAACGCCTACTAGATATCATATATAGATATATATATATATATTCGTCAAATGCAATGATAGCCATTCCAGATCACAGATGAACACATTGGATATGCTAGAAACCCGCGTTTCGTTCGAGCCTGCAACGAAAGACGGATTACACGGTCGCGATGAATAGCTAAACCCCACCCTAGGCCCCTACGGGTGCGGCAAATTACCCGCCAAATACCCGAAGTGAAGCAGCCTCCCTCAACAACGTGAGTAGGCCACTCAGCACTTCAACGTACCCGGTAGTTTGTGCTGTTAGTTATATGTATGCCCTAGAGGCCAGTATTGTACAGATGATGTATATTATATTGGATGCTTGGACATATATAAAGATGACTTTCTTGCTCGATATGATAGTATGCTATCTGGTTACTCTTTTTCTTAACATGTACACTTATCTCTTTAAACTGTCTTATAGTTACATGTTGATAAAGCCCTTAGGATGTGTACTTGACTACCTGGACTATGATGCAGATCATACTAGTGGGGACATGGTAGTCTATAAGTACATCCTTCAAGGTCCCTAGTCGTGGGTGTATCGAGACAGGGCATCGATATACCAGTGTAGAATAGCGTGTACGCTTCTCGACCCATGAGATGGGCGATGGATGATCCCATATCCATTGGTGTTTGACATCAGAGATGGTATACGGGTGCTCAGTGAAGATTGGGTACACTGGACGGACTCGCCGAGAACTCCCAGATGGTATTATACCCCACGTCAGATGGCAGTTCTCAGGTGACACTTTTACAGGTTAGTCTGTAGACCCGAGATCGTCATAGAGTCTTGTGTGATTCCCACTGTGCTTTGATCTCCACCTTACCACGTCCATGAGGGCGTGCAAAACGGTGGTCTTTGGGTACAGTCCCGAGTCACATGGAGGCAATGAGCGATAGGAGGGGTTTCGTCTCTCCCGGTATTGGGGGTTGATGTTGCGCTGTGCTCGATTGGCCGTAACAGGGAAGTCCCTGGCCAGGGCTGATCAGTGATTTGCTGGTAAGTGTTACCAGTAGTTTCTCGACCCGTTATGAGCCTCACATCGGCACGACTTATCGGTTATTAGGGTCTGACGTTTACCACCCCTAGACTTGATATGCGACATATCAGACGAACAGACCGGACTGTACGGTAAGTGTTACTGGTTGGATTCACAGGAGTGTGAGCGGGCTAGCTCGTCGATCTTCTGATCGCTCAATACCCGGATGGCCGTTACGTTTAGCAGACCGCTTGCGGCTTGTGGGTGCTTGATATGATCATCATCTGCTACCGGCGTATTGACGAGTCTTTAGAGTCCTACACAGAGGTTTCCTGGATCAAGCGAAACGAAATAGGAGCGCATATGAGATATGTGCAGGACCGAGAATAATGCGTGTATGTGATACCGTATTTCATTCTCGCGATGGATGTATCGATTGGTTATATTCGATATAACCTAGATATCGAATCAAGGATTGATTCGATAAGCCGATACATAGGATACTAGTCGGTTATATGCGATATGACCGGATCGTTAAATCAAGTGTTGATTTAATGATTTAATGTATAATTATATATTTGATATATTACTTTGCATTAACTAGTATTGGTTCACTTTAAATGGATTTTCTCACTTGATGTGCAAGAAGTATATGTGATATACTTTTGTGCACATATTTGTATCATGTTTGATGATACTTGATCATGTGGTTAAGTGTAAAGGATTAAAACATGGTTAAGAGATGATTAGGGTTTTGCTTTTTCATTTATTTATTTGTTTATTTATTTGGAAAAGATTTAGATAAGAATGGTGGCTATGTTTGTTTCTAATTGAAGCTTCATGAAGCTTTGACTTCTTAACCATTCTTGTCTTCATGCTTAACCCTAACCCATCCAAGTAACCATGGTCTATACTCTACACTCTACCCTAGTTAGTTTATGATAAGTATTCATTTATTATTCATTTTTAACAACACTTATCATAATTCTAGCTTGATCATCTTCTTCTTCAAGATAGAAAGCTTGATGCCATCAATGGCAACTTGAGATCTAAAGTGAGAAATCCAATTCTAAAGTGAACCCACCTCCTATTTCTTCACCCTCTACCTCTTGCCAAGTTATTTTGGGTGTTTTCTTCACAAGTTTCACAAATTTGTGAAGTCGGAGCTTGAACTTGTGATGCCTCGACGTAGATCATCTTCGGCACGAAGCCGATGACCTAGTCCGCCCATTTCTCCGATCAAGCCGACGATTGAGTCCGGGATTCGAGATGGACAGCGAGAGGACGCCTACGTGGAGCTAAAGAAGTGGATATCCAGATCTACAAAGGTTGTAGCTTCTTATCTTTAGTTAAGTTGTTAACTAGATTTGTTTTTCGCCTAAATTTCTAGTTAACGATCCGTATTAGGGTTTCACGGCACCCGTAAAATTTGAAATTGGTATGGTTGATGCCTTATGAGACCTCTTTAGTGTGCCTAGGAACCCTACAGTGGTATCAGAACCTAGCTAGAGCCTTAGGCAAAGTGTAGACGACGTTTGAAACCCGAACGAACCCGAAACCCTAAAACCCAAGTGCTCTCTGGACTTTTTCTAAAATCTGGGATTTTTCCATATTAAAAATGCTTAAAAAATTCAGCAAGCAAATCTAAGAATTACGATGCAAAATTTATCCCATGAACAGTAAAAAGTGCGGCGGAACCGCGGCGGAAGCCTGGCTTCTACGGCGGTTCCGCGGAACGATGATGACATCATCACTCCCGTTTTGCACAGTAATTAATATTTTATTATGCTGAATTTTCTGGGAATTTTTAATTTGACTCAAGAGTTGAGTGTTCTGGGGTTGTATTGGGAATCGACGATTCGATCGGATTATCAAATCTTGTCTATGTGGCTTTCCGGATAACTTTAGAATATGTTAAAAAGTTCGACCGGATATAAATACCCAACTTTTCCCCTGCCGGAAAATTTCCAAGTGTTGGATTTTTCTGTGGTTTAAGGACGTTCTGAGTAGTGCAAGTAACGCGATGGTCCCTCTAGAAGACAACAAACCTTAACTCGATTATGTGACTGTGTTGAACTGCCCTTTGAACCTTCGGGTTTGGGGCAGTACGGCGTGCCACATGTGAGGCGTTGGCTTGACCCTTCTACGGCTGGACCGTTGGTACTGAGGCATGAAGTGAATGTCTTTGAACCTATTTCATGTGTTGGACGGTTTCGGGAAAACTTGGGTGTTCGAATGTTCGATCCGAAAGTTTAATATATTCTATTTATCCGGAATGGGATACAATAATTGGAATTCACAAACAGTTATGAGATAACAGAATGAATGATATAAATCTAGCGGTTTAGTTTCATTTGATATTGAAAAGGGTTTTCGATAATGGGACTAAAATGCGGGGTTTATAATTGTTAGGCATGTGATGTCTAAGTATTTCATTTGATTAGGCATGCGATGTCTAAAGAGGTTGCGGATTCCAATTGTTGTAGTTTTACACTTTCTTTTCTGTGACCGTAAGTGTAATATGTGATATCGCCGGTTTCGTTGCTATATGTCAACGACAATTGGGATGCGCATATTTACTTACGTTGATGACATGTGATGTTATGTGTTGCTGGATATGTTATATTGGATCGTCGTGTTTGAATAGCCGGGGGTTTTTATGTGAGATGAGTGTTTTTCATTTTCATTCATGTAAAAACTTGTATGTAATATTCTTTTATTTGGGGAACTTCCAGGTTGCAGAAGTTGTCACCTTTTGTATATTATTTACTTTTCCGCATTAGGATAGACCCAAGGAGGGGAGCATAAGTAACCGGGTTCTAGGGTCCAGTGGGAGACCATCTCGAGGAGTCGAGTCCGGGTCTCCTAACCCTAGAAATGGTAGGGTTGCTTGCCGCTCTCGTAGGGGTCTAGGGGTGTGGGATTGGCTATTCATCACGACCGTGGAATCCGTGTTTTATACTGGCTCGTATTGAAAACACGGACGTCCTAGTATATCCAATATTTCATATGTTTCTTCTGCTGCGATATCTGTGATGTGATCATGTGATGTTCTGTGATAGATAGTTTATATAGTATATATGATATATTATGTAGACGTTACTTATGTTTTGCACCCGCACTAGCCCTGCCCTGCTCTGTCGTTAGTTACCTAACCTAACGGTGCACGAGGGGACATCGAGGCGAATGCGGATGGCATAAGTGTACGTCATATCTATCTGTGATGTTTAGGTATTTAAATGATGGGACTTCATTAATGTGACTAATGAAAGAAAAGAAACCTAAGATGTTGTAGAATCAAATTTTAAACAAAACAGATAGCTACAGTTCTTGCTTTGCATAGCGGTATATGTGATATATCCTGCACCTTATTCGATGAGGAAAGGACCGAGATCCCTTCACCGGGAGTGACTCCTTTAGCAATAACTGGCAGATGCTACACACTCGGTTTGCTTTTGACTGCTTTTGGATTTTTGCTTTGCACAGCGATATATATGATATATCCCGCACCTCATTCGACGAGGAAAGGGCCGACGATCCCTTCGCCGGGAGTGACCCCTTTAGCAAAAACTAGAAAAGCCTCAAAATCACTCCATTTCAAAACTTCATTTGATTCTACAACGATATCAAGTTCATTACGCAATAGGTTTTCAGAAAAACCTGTCGTAGCCCTCCGTCATTTCAGATATGTCCTATTTAGTATTCGTGCTACGTTTGTTGACCTCCGTCAAGGCGTAGTGTGCGGTAGCTAACTAGTATTTATCTGCTTTTGCATATGATGCAGATTGGATTAGGGTAGTCGTGCGGCCTTGTTGACCTCCGTCAAGGGTCGTACGGGTGGGTTTAATTCGATCAAGAAATGACGGGTTGAACTTGACTAGTAGCCTATGGTTTGTTGACCTCCGTCAAGGTCATAGGGTGCTAGGGGCAAAATATTATCGGGTATTTCAAGTGTTGAAATTTGCAATGAGATTGCATACCTTCTATGAGATAGTTGGATCCCGATACCCACTGCGAGTAAGAGTTACTCCTGGGAGAGTTTTACACATTACAATTAGCCAATCAAGTAGGTGTCTAGAAAGGTGTTAACGAGGTTACGCCTCTGGGAAAACGAGGTTTACATTAATTAGGTTCGTGCGAAAGCACGGGGGACCTCCCTTAAAGTACCGACACTGGCCTGGCTGAAAGATTGGCGAACTTGTAGTGTGTAATTAATCCCGGCTAATCTTTCCTTTTAGGGTTTGAA
Source organism: Agapanthus africanus (assembly GCA_030015575.1). Classification (NCBI taxonomy): domain Eukaryota; kingdom Viridiplantae; phylum Streptophyta; class Magnoliopsida; order Asparagales; family Amaryllidaceae; genus Agapanthus; species Agapanthus africanus. The sequence continues at coordinate 53,097,810 of CM057351.1, read as the reverse complement.
GGAAGATTTGATAAAAACAGTGGGAGCCATCCTGATTAGATAAGATAAAAACCAATCTGATCTTGCAAGAGCATACGCTAAAGTGTTTTCTTCTCTCTCTCTCCAGGTAGCGACCATTTCATGCCCTAATAAAGATAATAATATGGATGTATTGACCGAACCCGCATGTTATTCTGTGCTGGGGAACGTTGGTTCCATTCTTTCTTATAAAAGTTATAGGACTGAACAGGATATAGGGGAATACCAGGATTCCCATGCCACCCGATTGAAGAAAGTACATGATGATGCATTTTCTTCGGGTGTGTTCGTTACAGAGAACTGTTTCTCCATTTGCCCTACGTCCTGGGTATTAGATACCGGGTCAGGATCCCATATATGTAATCAGTTACATGGGCTTAGAAAAGGTAGAGAACTTGGAGAAGGTGATAAAGACATAAGAGTTGGAAATGGTGCAATTGTTGCAGCTAAGACTGTCGGGGAATATCACCTTATATTACCAACTGGTAATACGTTGGTTCTGAACGAATGCTATTACATGCCGAACCTGATATGCAACATTATATCGGTTTCTTTATTGAGTAAAGAGGGATATAATTTTGTATTACAGGATAATGTTATGAACATTTTCCGTAACCAAAAGTTGGTTGGATCAGGCACGTTGTGCAATGGCATTTATGTTCTAAATCAATCAACAGTTCTGAGCATAACAAACACACACAAGAGGAAGAGTTCAGAACTGAACGAATCCTTCTTATGGCATTGTAGACTGGGTCACATCAATGCGACACGATTAGCCAAGTTGCATAAGGATGGATATTTTAATCCGTTTGAATTTTCATCTTATGACACTTGCCAATCATGTCTCAAAGGCAAGATGACCAAAGCTCCATTTACGGGACACGGAGAAAGAGTTACCGAACTCTTGGGACTGATACATAGTGATGTATGCGGTCCCATGTCTACACATGCCAGGGATGGTTCTTCGTACTTCATTACATTCACTGACGATCTCTCTAGATTCGGATATGTGTTCCTGATGAAACACAAATCAGAAGCTTTTGAGAAATTTAGAGAATATAAATAAGAAGTCGAGAACCAAACCGGAAAAAGTATTAAAATCCTACGATCTGATCGAGGAGGTGAATACTTGAGCATTGAATTCCTGGACTTCCTAAAAGAGAATGGGATTCTCTCTCAGCTAACTCCTCCATATACACCACAGCACAACGGTGTATCAGAACGGAGGAACCGCACCCTATTGGATATGGTGCGCTCTATGATGAGTGTAGCTGAGTTACCTGTTTCCTTCTGGGGATATGCACTGGAAACAGCAGCATACCTACTGAATAGGGTTCCCACCAAATCTGTGCCTACCACACCATATGAGATATGGGAAGGGAAGAGACCATATCTTAATTTTATTAAGATATGGGGTTGCCTGGCCTATGTCAAAAGACAAAAACCGGACAAACTCGAGGCAAGGTCTGTTTTGTGTAAATTTGTTGGATATCCCAAACATTCGCGAGGGTATATCTTCTACCACAGTGAGGAACAAAGAGTATTTTTTGCTCAACATGCCACCTTTTTAGAAAAGGAATTTCTTGCAAAAGAGATTAGTGGCTCTGAGGTAGAACTGGAAGAGATTCCAGCTGAACAAAACACAACAGAAGATTTAGTGGAACCAGAGGATTCAGTAGCTCCTAATGAACCTCAGCCACTCCGCCGATCTAGTAGGGTTCCTCGCCAACCTGAGAGATACTACGGTTTTCTCATGGATGGTGGGAGCGAGGATTGCATCATGGAGGATGATGACCCAACTAGCTTCGAGCAGGCCATCACGAGTAGGGACTCAGTGAAATGGCTGGATGCTATGCGGTCCGAGATGGAATCCATGTACACCAACAAAGTATGGACTTTGGAAGTTGCTCCTGAAGGGGTAAAACCCATCGGAAGCAAGCGGATCTTCAAGAAGAAACTTGGTGTAGATGGGAAAGTGGAGACATTCAAAGCTAAACTTGTAGCAAAGGGTTTTCGTCAACGACCAGGTGTGGACTATGACGAAACTTTTTCTCCAGTGGCTATGCTTAAATCCATCCGGATCATGCTTGCCATCGCTGCATACCATGATTACGAAATCTGGCAAATGGATGTTAAGACCGCCTTTCTAAATGGTGATTTAGAAGAGTGCGTGTACATGACTCAGCCAGAGGGCTTCGTAGACAGCGGGAGCAGCGGCAAGGTGTGCAAGCTGCTTAAATCCATTTATGGATTAAAGCAAGCATCGCGGAGTTGGAACATCTGCTTTGATGTCGTTATCAAAGAGTTTGATTTCGTCAAAAACCCAGATGAACCTTGTATTTACAAGAAAGTGGCAGGGAGTAAGGTTTTCTTCCTCGTATTATACGTGGACGACATACTCTTGATAGGAAATGATATTCCTATGCTGCAATCGGTCAAGCTCTTCTTATCACAAAGATTCTCAATGAAAGATCTTAGTGATGCCTCCTGCATATTGGGAATCAGGATCTATAGAGATAGATCCAAACGGATTTTGGGATTGTCCCAATCCAGGTACATTGACACCATACTAAAGAGGTTTAGTATGGAAGAATCCAAGCGTGGGAACTTGCCCACGATCTCTGGAGTCACTCTCTCCAAAGAGATGTCTCCCAAGACTGATTTGGAGAGAGCTCGCATGCAAGGGATACCCTATGCTTCGGCTGTAGGCTCTATCATGTATGCGATGCTATGTACCAGACCCGATGTAGCATACTCACTAAGTGTAGTGAGCAGGTATCAAGCTGATCCTGGAGAGAATCACTGGACAGCTGTGAAGAGCATTCTCAAGTACTTGCGAAGGACTAAAGAGATGCTCTTGGTGTATGGTAATGGAGAACTCCAAGTGGAGTCCTTTACCGATTCGAGCTTCCAGAGTGATAAGGACGACTCTAAGTCGAAGTCGGGCTTTGTCTTTACCCTTTACGGAGGGGCGGTTAGCTGGAAGAGTTCCAAGCAGGAAACCGTGGCAGACTCGACGATGGAGGCTGAATACATCGCTGCCAACGATGCTGCCAAAGAGGCTGTCTGGATCAAGAAGTTCATTACTGAACTTGGAGTGGTTCCATCCATTGAGCATCCAATACCTTTGTATTGCGATAACAATGGAGCGGTGGCTTTGGCCAAGGAACCCAGGTCCCATCAGCGATCCAGGCATATTCTGAGGCGGTATCACCTGATCCGGGAGATAGTTGATCGCCGGGAGATCGAGGTCAGGAGGGTTGACACGAAGAACAACACGGCGGATCCACTCACGAAGGCCATTCCCCAGATACAGTTTGAGAGACTCTTCGGGATGCTCGGTATGCGATACTACAGCAGCTGGCTCTAGTGCAAGTGGGAGATTATTAGTTATATGTATGCCCTAGAGGCCAGTATTGTACAGATGATGTATATTATATTGGATGCTTGGACATATATAGAGATGACTTTCTTGCTCGATATGATAGTATGCTATCTGGTTACTCTTTATCTTAACATGTACACTTGTCCCTTTAAACTGTCTTATAGTTACATGTTGATAAAGCCCTTAGGATGTGTACTTGACTACCTGGACTATGATGCAGATCATACTAGTGGGGACATGGTAGTCTATAAGTACATCCTTCAAGGTCCCTAGTCGTGGGTGTATCGAGACAGGGCATCGATATACCAGTGTAGACTAGCGTATACGCTTCTCGACCCATGAGATGGGCGATGGATGATCTCATATCCATTGGTGTTTGACATCAGAGATGGTATATGGGTGCTCAGTGAAGACTGGGTACACTGGACGGACTCGCCGAGAACTCCCAGATGGTATTATACCTCACGTCAGATGGCAGTTCTCAGGTGACACTTGTACAGGTTAGTCTGTAGACCCGAGATCGTCATAGAGTCTTGTGTGATTCCCACTGTGTTTTGATCTCCACCTTACCACGTCCATGAGGGCGTGCAAAATGGTGGTCTTTGGGTACAGTCCCGAGTCACATGGAGGCAATGAGCGATAGGAGGGGTTTCCTCTCTCCCGGTATTGGGGGTTGATGTTGCGCTGTGCTCGATTGGCCGTAACAGGGAAGTCCCTGGCCAGGGCTGATCAGAGATTTGTGTTAGTTATATGTATGCCCTAGAGGCCATTACTGTACATAGGATGTATATTGTAGTGGATGCTGGGACGTATATAGGGAGGACTTTCTTGCTCGACATGATAGTATGCTATCTGGTTGATCTTTACCTTAACGTGTATACTGTTTATCTCTCTGTTACATGTTGGTAAAGCCCTTAGGATGTGTGCTTGACTACCTGTACTATGATGCAGATCATACTAGTGGGGACAGATAGTCCATAAGTACATCCTTCAAAGTCCCTAGTCGAGGGTGTATCGAGACGGGGCATCGATATACCAGAGTAGACTAGCGTGTACCTTCTCGACCCATACAGATGGGCGATGGATGATCCCATATCCATCGGTGTTTGACATCAGAGGAGATATACGGGTGCTCAGTAGAGACTGGGTACACTGGACGGACTCGCCGAGAACTCCCAGATGGTATTATACCTCACGTCAGATGGCAGTTCTCTGGTGACACTGGTACAGAGTAGTCTGTCGACCCGAGATCGTCATAGAGTCTTGTGTGGTTCCCACTGTGCTTTGATTTCCATCTTACCACGTCCAAGAGGGCGTGCAAAATGGTGGTTTTTGGGTACAGTCCCGAGTCACATGGAGGCAATGAGCGATAGGAGGGGATTCATCTCTCCCGGTATAGGGGGTTGATGTTACGCTGTGTTCGATTGGCTATAACAGGAAATCCCTGGCCAGGGTTGCTGAGATTTACTGGTAAGTGTTACCAGTAGTTTCTCGAACAGTTATAGACCTCATATCGACACGACTTATTGAGCTATTGGGGTCTGACGTTTACCACCCCTAGGCGAGATATGCGACATATCAGACGATCAGACCGGATTGTACGGTAGTGTTACTGGTCGGATTCACTGGAGTGTGAGCGGGCTTGCTCGTCGATCTTCAGATCGCTCAATACCCGGGTGGCCGTTACGTTTAGCAGACCGCTTGCGGCTTGTGGATGTTTGGTATGATCATCATCCGCTGCCGGCGTATTGACGAGTCTTTAGAGTCCTACACAGAGGTTTCCTGGCTCAAGCGAAACGAAATAGGAGCGCATATGAGATATGTGCGGGACCGAGAATAATACGGTATGTGATACTGTATTCGATTCTCGCGATATGAAATTGATCGGTTATATGCGATATAGCCGGGTTATCGGATCAAGTGATGATTCGATAAGTTGTTACTGATGATACCAGTCGGTTATGTGCAACATGACCGGATCGTTAAATCAAGTGTTGATTTAATGATTTAATGCATAATTATATATTTGATATATTACTTTGCATTAACTAGTATCGGTTCACTTTAAATGGATTTTCTCACTCGGGTGTGCACATTTCATATGCGATATGATTTGTGCACTTGCTTGTATCATGTTTGATGGTGCATGCCCTTTTTGTTAAGTGTATAGAATTAAACCTTGGTTAATGGAATGGTTAGGGTTTACTATTTGATTATTCATTCTATTCATTTGTTTATTCTTTTTGGAAAAGAAAATGAGCATGAGAAAATGGTGGCTTTCTTTAAATGCTTCATGAAGCTTCATGAAGTCTTTGACTTTGCAACCATTTTTGTCTCATGCTTAACCTAACCATTCCACTAAACCATGATTGATTCTCTACACCTAACTATGGTTTCATTATGATAAGAATGAATTTCTTTTCTCATTTTTATTATTCTTATCATAATAACATTCTTCTTCTTCTTCATTTTTCAAGTGAAGAAAACCTAAGTCCATCAATGGTGATTGATGATTAAGAGTGAGAAATCCAATTCTAAAGTCTACCCACTTCCTATTTCTTCATCCTCTACCTCTTGCCAAGTAGTAGAGTGTGTTTTCTTCACAAGTTTTCATGACTTGGTGAAGGTGGAGCTTGATCTTTCGATGCCTCGACGTAGATCATCTTCGGCATGGACATCGACGACCTAGCTTGCCCATTCTCCGACGAAGCCGACGCTTGAGCCCGAATTTAATTTGGACAGCGGAGAGGACCTCGTTGCGGAGCTACGGAGGTGGAGCACCGGATCTACAAAGGTTGTATTTCCGTATTCCCTTAGTTAAGTGTTAACTAGTTATCTTTTCGCCTAGTTTTCTAGCAAACGATCCGTAGTCGGGTTTCTCGGCACCGTTAAAATTTTAATTTGGCATGATCGATGCCTTGTGAGACCTCATTAGGGTACCTAGGAACCCTACAGTGATATCAGAGCCTAGCTAGAGCCTTAGGCGAAGTCTAGACGGAATTTGAAGTCCGAACGAACCCGAAACACTAAATCAATCTTGCTCTCTGTACTTTTTTTTAAAAAAAAATAGTTTTTCCAAATTAAAAATTTCTAAAAATTCAGCAGGGAAAACTAAGAATTACGGTGCAAAAAGTTTCTGGTGAACAGTAATTTTCGCGGCGGATCCGCGGCAGAAGCATGGCTTCTGCGGCGGATCAGCGGCCCAATGATGACGTCATCCTCCACTATTTGCACAGTAACTCTTATTATTTTATTCTGGATTTTCTGGGAATTTTTAATACTGTTTCCAGAGTTGTATTTTCTGGGATTGTTTTGGGGATTCGGTGTTTCGATCGGAGTATCAAATTTTGTCTGTGTGGCTTTCCGGATAAATTTTAGAATATGTTAAAAAGTTCGACCGGATATAAATACCCAATTTTTCCCCTGTCGGGAAATTTCCAAGTGTTGGATTTTTCCGTAGTTTAACGACGTTCTGAGTAGTGCAAGTAACGCGATGGTCCCTCTAGAAGACAACAAACCTTAACTCGATTATGTGACCGTCTTGAACTGCCCTTTGAACCTTCGGGTTTGGGGCAGTACGGCGTGCCACATGTGAGGCGTTGGCTTGACCCTTCTACGGCTGGACCGTTGGTACTGAGGCACGAACGGAATGTTGTTAGACTTATTTCATGTGTTGAGCTGTATCGGGAAAACTTGGGTGTTCGATTGTTCGATCGGAAAGTTTGACATTTTCTATTTATCCGGAATGGGATACAATAATTGGAATTCACAATAAGTTATGAGATAACGGAATGAATGTTATAAACATAGCAGTTTAGTCTCACTTGATCGGTTGCCACGGAATTTTGATGTGATCAAAAGTCCGTCGCAATCACGTAGCGTACGCGGATACTCGCCGGGTAAACTTAATAGACATCCTCACTCCATAGCCCCGACCAAGTGACTGTAGGAGAACCCCGTCGCCGAAACCATCCGTTCGGGTGCTCGCGGCAGCGGTGTTCCGCCTTGGTGCACTTCGTCGACGGTATCGGGGGTGCGGCCGCCTACTGAAGTTTGCGACGAGTATTCGATCAGGATGTCGGGAATCTTGTTGAATTGCCCGACTTGATATTGAAAAGTGTTTTCGATTTTGAGACTAAAATGCGGGGTTTATAATTGTTAGGCATGCGATGTCTAAGGAATTCATTTGGTCAGACATGCGATGTCTGAGGTGGTTGCGGATTCCAACTGTTGTAGTTTTACACTTTCTTTTCTGTGACCGTAAGTGTAATATGTGATATCGCCGGTTTTGTTGCTATATGTCAACGACAATTGGGATGCGCATGTTTACTTACGTTGATGACATGTGATGTTATGTGTTGCTGGATATGTTATATTGGATCGTCGTGTTTGAATAGCCGGGGGTTTTTTATGTGAGATAAGTGTTTTTCATTTTCATTCATGTAAAAATCTGTATGTAATATTCTTTTATTTGGGACGCTTCCAGGTTGCGGAAGCAGTCACCATTTGTATATTATTTACTTTTCCGCACTAGGATAGACCCAAGGAGGGGAGCACAAGTAACCGAGTTCTGGAGTCCAGTGGGAGACCAACTCGAGGAGTCGAGTCCGGGTCTCCTAACTCCAGAATTGGTAGGGTTGCTTGCCGCTCTCGTAGGGGTCTAGGGGTGTGGGTTTGGCTATTCATCACGACCGTGGAATCCGTGTTTTATACTGGCTCGTATTGAAAACACGGACGTCCTAGTATATCCAATATTTCATATGATTCTTCTGCTGCGATATCTGTGATGTGATCATATGATGTTCTATGATAGATACAGTATATAGTATATATGATATATTATATAGATGTTACTTATGTTTTACACCCGCGCTAGCCCTGCCCCGCTCTGCCGTTAGTTACCTAACCTAACGGTGCACGAGGGGACATCGAGGCGAATGCGGATGGCATAAGTGTACGTCGTATTTGTCTGTGATGATTAGGTACTTAAATGATGGGACTTTATTAATGAGATTAATGAAAGAAAAGAAACCTAAGATGTTGTAGAATCGAATTTCAAAATAAAACAGGTAGCTACAGTTCTTGCTTTGCACAGTGATATATATGATATATCCCGCACCTCATTCGACGAGGAAAGGACCGACGATCCCTTCACCGGGAGTGACTCCTTTAGCAAAACTGGAAAAGCCTCAAAAACACTCCATTTCAAAATTCATTCGATCCTACAACGATATCAAGTTCATTACGCAATAGGTTTTCAGAAAAACCTATCGTAGCCCTCCGTCATTTCAGATAAATCCTGTTTAGTATTCGTGCTGCGTTTGTTGACCTTGTCAAGGCGCAGTGTGCGGTAGCTAACCAGTATTTATCTGTTTATGCATATGATGCAGATTGGGTTAGGGTAGTCGTGCGGCCTTGTTGACCTTGTCAAGGGTCGTGCGGGTGGGTTTGATTCAATCAAGAAATGACGGGTTGAACTTGACTTGCGGTCTATGGTTTGTTGACCTTGTCAAGGTCATAGATCGCTCGGGGCAAAATATTATCGGGAGTTTCAAGTGTTGAAATTTGCAATGAGATTGCATACCTTCTATGAGATAGTTGGATCCCGATACCCGCTGCGAGTAAGAGTTACTCCTGTGAGAGTTTTATACATTACAATTAGCCGATCAAGTAGGTGTCTAGAAAGGTGTTAACGAGGTTACGCCTCTGGGAAAACGAGGTTTACATTAATTAGGTTCGTGCGAAAGCACGGGGGACCTCCCTCAAAGTACCGACACTGGCCTGGCTGAAAGATTGGCGAACTTGTAGTGTGTAATTAATCCCGGCTAGTCTTTCCTTTTAGGGTTTGAAGGAAGATTTGATAAAAGGCAGTGGGAGCCATCCTGATTAGATAAAATAATAACCAATCTATTCTTGCAAGAGCACACGCTGAGTGTTTTCTTCTCTCTCTCTCCAGGTAGCGACCATATCACGCCTTAATCAAGATAATAATACGGATTATTGACCGAACCCGGTTGTTATACTGAGCTGGGGAACGTTGGTCCCGCTCCAACTTATAATTGTTATAAGACAGAGCAGGAAATTGGGGAATACCAGATTTCCCGTGCCGCCCAAACGAGGAGAGTGCATGATGATGCATCATCTTCGGGTGTGTTCGTTACAAAGAACTGTTTCTCCGTATCCTCTACGTCCTGGGTATGTGATACCAGATCAGGATCCCAGATATGTAATCTGTTACATAGGACTACAGAAAGGTAGAGAACTGAGAACGGGTGATAAGTTTCATGAGGCAGAAAACGGGGCAAGTGTTGCAGCCAAGTCTGTCGGTCACTGTCACCCTGTATTACCAATACATTGATTCTGAACGAATGTTATTAGATACCGAACCTGATATACAAAATCATATCTATCTCTTTATTAGTAAAGAAATGATAAAATTTTATATTGTTGGATAATGTTTTGAACATTTCCTATATCAAAAGTTGATCGGTTCAGGCACGTTATCTAAAAGCATTAATGTTCTAAATCAAACTACAGTTCTTTGTATACGGAACACACACAAGAGGAAGAGTTCAGAAATGAACGGATCCTTCTTGAGGCATTGTAGACTAGGTCATATCAATGCGACCCGACTAGCTGAAGTTACATGTAGATGCATATTTAAATCAGTTTGAATTTACATCTAGTGAAACTCGCCAGTCATGTCACAAAGATAAGATGACCATAGCTCCGTTTACTGGAAACAGAGAAAGAGTTAGTGAACTCTTGGGATTGATACATGTTGATGTATGTAAGGTCCCCTGTCTACACATGCCAAGACTGGTTCTTTGTACTTCGTTACATTCTCTGATAATCTCTCAAGATTCAGACCTATGTTCCTGCTGAAACACAAGTCCGAACCTTTTGAGATATTCACAGAATATAAGTTAGAAGTAGAGAACCAAAATACGGGTATAAGTATTATGTCCTTTGATGAGATCAAGGATGAGAATACTTGAGCACGGAATTACTGGACTATTCTAAAGGAGAATGAGATTCTCTCTCAGCATTACTCCTCTGTATACACCATAGCACGATGGTATATCGGGGCGGAGCAGATACACCCTATTTGATATGGTGTGCTCTATGATGAGTACTACTGAGTTACCTATTTCCTTTTGGGTGTTATGCACTTGAGAAGATGCATACCTATTGAATAGGGTTCAAATCAAATCAGTTGCCTACCGCTTCATATGTGATATGGAAAGGGAAGAGCCCATATCTTAAGATGGTTAAGATTTGGGGTTGTCCGGGCTATGTCTAAATGCAAAATCCGGACAAGCTCGAGGCAAGGATCACTATGTAGAACTGGAAATGTTCCAGCTATACAAACTCCAGCTGATGATTTGAAAGAACCAAAGGATTCAATAGTTACCAATGAACCTCATCCTCTCCGCCGATCTAGTAGGGTTCCTCACCCACCTGAGAGATACTTCGGTTTCTCTATGACAGTGGGAGAGAGGAATGCATCATGAGATGATGACCCAACTAGTTTCGAGCTGGCCATCAGGAGTGGGACTCTGTAAGAATGGCTGGATGCTTAGCGATCTGAGTTGGAATCCTTATACACCAACAAAGTATGGACTTTGGTTGCTATATCTGAAGGGTTAAATCCCCATCAGCAGCAAGTATATCTTGGGAAGATTACTTGGTGTACATGGAAAAGTTGAGACTTTCAAAGCTAGACTTGTTAAAGCTTTTCTTCATCGACCAGGCATGGATCATGATGAAACCTTTTCAAGTGACTATGCTTAAGTCCATCCAGATCCTACTTGCCACGGCTACATACCATGACTGCGATATCAGGTGGTTGGGTGTCTTGACTGCTTTTCTAAATGATGATTTAGAAGAGAGCGTCTATAAGTACACAGCCAGAGGGCTTCGTAGACAGTGGGAGCAGCGGAAACGTGTGCAAGATGCTTTATAGGATAAAGCAGGCATCGCGGAGTTGGAACATCTGTTTTGATGAAGCGGTCAAAGAGTTTGACATTATCAAAATGGTAAATGAACCTTGTATATACAAAAAGGTAGTAGGGAGTATGGTGGTGATCCTCGTAGAGTACGTGGATGACATACTCTTGATAGGGAAGGAGTTTCCTATGCTACGCTCGATCAATCTCCGCTTATCACAATAATTCTCCATATAGGATCAAAGTGATGCCTCCTAAATCCTGGGTTTTGGATCTATGAGATAGATCTAATTGGATGTTGGGATTCTCACTAGTTGTAGTGAGATAGTATCAATTGATCCTGGGGAGAATCACTGGAAGTGTTCCAGGGTGATAAAGACGGCTGGATGTCAGTCACAGGCATTGTCTTTACCCTAAGTAAAGGGACGGTATGTTGGAAGAGTTCCAAGCTAGATACCGTGGCATACTAGACGATAAAGGCAGGATACATCGCTACTTAAGATGCTACCAAAGAGGCTGTTTGGATGTATAATGGTTCATGAGATGAACTATGTTCCTCCCATTGTGTGACAATGGAGTTGTGGCTTATGCCAAGGAACGCAGGTCCCATCAGTGATCCAGACATATTCTAAGGCAGTATCACCTGATCGTGGAGATGGTTGATCTCCAGGTGATCAAGGTTAGGAGAGCAGACTCAGAGGACAACACGGCGGATCCACTCACGAAGGCCTATTCCCAGAGAGAGACTATTATGGGATGGTTGAGATACTACAACCACTGCTACAGATGGCCCTAGTGCAAGTGGGAGATTGTTAGTTATATGTATCCCCAGAGGCCATTACTATACATAGGACGTATATTGTAGTGGATGCTGGGAAGTATATAGGGAGGACTTTCTTGCTCGACATGATAGTATGCTATCTGGGTGATCTTTACCTTAACGTGTATACTGTTTATCTCTCTGTTACATGTTGGTAAAGCCCTTAGGATGTGTGCTTGACTACCTGGACTATGATGCAGATCATACTAGTGGGGACAGATAGTCCATAAGTACATCCTTTAAAGTCCCTAGTCGAGGGTGTATCGAGACGGGGCATCGATATACCAGAGTAGACTAGCGTGTACCTTCTCGACCCATACAGATGGGCGATGGATGATCCCATATCCATCGGTGTTTGACATCAGAGGAGATATACGGGTGCTCAGTAGAGACTGGGTACACTGGACGGACTCGCCGAGAACTCCCAGATGGTATTATACCTCACGTCAGATGGCAGTTCTCTGGTGACACTGGTACAGAGTAGTCTGTCGACCCGAGATCGTCATAGAGTCTTGTGTGGTTCCCACTGTGCTTTGATTTCCATCTTACCACGTCCAAGAGGGCGTGCAAAACGGTGGTTTTTGGGTACAGTCCCGAGTCACATGGAGGCAATGAGCGATAGGAGGGGATTCGTCTCTCCCGGTATAGGGGGTTGATGTTACGCTGTGTTCGATTGGCTATAACAGGAAATCCCTGGCCAGGGTTGCTGAGATTTACTGGTAAGTGTTACCAGTAGTTTCTCGAACAGTTATAGACCTCATATCGACACGACTTATTGAGCTATTGGGGTCTGACGTTTACCACCCCTAGGCGAGATATGCGACATATCAGACGATCAGACCGGACTGTACGGTAGTGTTACTGGTCGGATTCACTGGAGTGTGAGCGGGCTTGCTCGTCGATCTTCAGATCGCTCAATACCCGGGTGGCCGTTACGTTTAGCAGACCGCTTGCGGCTTGTGGATGTTTGATATGATCATCATCCGCTGCCGGCGTATTGACGAGTCTTTAGAGTCCTACACAGAGGTTTCCTGGCTCAAGCGAAACGAAATAGGAGCGCATATGAGATATGTGCGGGACCGAGAATAATACGGTATGTGATACTGTATTCGATTCTCGCGATATGACATTGATCGGTTATATGCGATATAGCCGGGTTATCGGATCAAGTGTTGATTCGATAAGTTGTTACTGATGATACCAGTCGGTTATGTGCAACATGACCGGATCGTTAAATCAAGTGTTGATTTAATGATTTAATGCATAATTATATATTTGATATATTACTTTGCATTAACTAGTATCGGTTCACTTTAAATGGATTTTCTCACTCGGGTGTGCACATTACATATGCGATATGATTTGTGCACTTGCTTGTATCATGTTTGATGGTGCATGCCCTTTTTGTTAAGTGTATAGAATTAAACCTTGGTTAATGGAATGGTTAGGGTTTACTATTTGATTATTCATTCTATTCATTTGTTTATTCTTTTTGGAAAAGAATATGAGCATGAGAAAATGGTGGCTTTCTTTAAATGCTTCATGAAGCTTCATGAAGTCTTTGACTTTGCAACCATTTTTGTCTCATGCTTAACCTAACCATTCCACTAAACCATGATTGATTCTCTACACCTAACTATGGTTTCATTATGATAAGAATGAATTTCTTTTCTCATTTTTATTATTCTTATCATAATAACATTCTTCTTCTTCTTCATTTTTCAAGTGAAGAAAACCTAAGTCCATCAATGGTGATTGATGATTAAGAGTGAGAAATCCAATTCTAAAGTCTACCCACTTCCTATTTCTTCATCCTCTACCTCTTGCCAAGTAGTAGAGTGTGTTTCCTTCACAAATTTTCATGACTTGGTGAAGGTGGAGCTTGATCTTTCGATGCCTCGACGTAGATCATCTTCGGCATGGACATCGACGACCTAGCTTGCCCATTCTCCGACGAAGCCGACGCTTGAGCCCGAATTTAATTTGGACAGCGGAGAGGACCTCGTTGCGGAGCTACGGAGGTGGAGCACCGGATCTACAAAGGTTGTATTTCCGTATTCCCTTAGTTAAGTGTTAACTAGTTATCTTTTCGCCTAGTTTTCTAGCAAACGATCCGTAGTCGGGTTTCTCGGCACCGTTAAAATTTTAATTTGGCATGATCGATGCCTTGTGAGATCTCATTAGGGTGCCTAGGAACCCTACAATTTGCTGGTAAGTGTTACCAGTAGTTTCTCGACCCGTTATGAGCCTCACATCGGCATGACTTATCGGTTATTGGGGTCTGACGTTTACCACCCCTAGACTTGATATGCGACATATCAGACGAACAGACCGGACTGTACGGTAAGTGTTACTGGTTGGATTCACAGGAGTGTGAGCGGGCTAGCTCGTCGATCTTCTGATCGCTTAATACCCGGATAGCCGTTACGTTTAGCAGACTGCTTGCGGCTTGTGGGTGCTTGATATGATCATCATCTGCTACCGGCGTATTGACGAGTCTTTAGAGTCCTACACAGAGGTTTCCTGGCTCAAGCGAAACGAAATAGGAGCGCATATGAGATATGTGCAGGACCGAGAATATTGCGTGTATGTGATACCGTATTTCATTCTCGCGATGGATGTATCGATTGGTTATATTCGATATAACCTAGATATCGAATCAAGGATTGATTCGATAAGCCGATACATAGGATACTAGTCGGTTATATGCGATATGACCGGATCGTTAAATCAAGTGTTGATTTAATGATTTAATGTATAATTATATATTTGATATATTACTTTGCATTAACTAGTATTGGTTCACTTTAAATGGATTTTCTCACTTGATGTGCAAGAAGTATATGTGATATACTTTTGTGCACATATTTGTATCATGTTTGATGATACTTGATCATGTGGTTAAGTGTAAAGGATTAAACCATGGTTAAGAGATGATTAGGGTTTTGCTTTTTTATTTATTTATTTGTTTATTTATTTGGAAAAGATTTAGATAAGAATGGTGGCTATGTTTGTTTCTAGTTGAAGCTTCATGAAGCTTTGACTTCTTAACCATTCTTGTCTTCATGCTTAACCCTAACCCATCCAAGTAACCATGGTCTATTCTCTACACTCTACCCTAGTTAGTTTATGATAAGTATTCATTTATTATTCATTTTTAACAACACTTATCATAATTCTAGCTTGATCATCTTCTTCTTCAAGATAGAAAGCTTGATGCCATCAATGGCAACTTGAGATCTAAAGTGAGAAATCCAATTCTAAAGTGAACCCACCTCCTATTTCTTCACCCTCTACCTCTTGCCAAGTTGTTTTGGGTGTTTTCTTCACAAGTTTCACAAATTTGTGAAGTCGGAGCTTGAACTTGTGATGCCTCGACGTAGATCATCTTCGGCACGAAGCCGACGACCTAGTCCGCCCATTTCTCCGATCAAGCCGACGATTGAGTCCGGGATTCAAGATGCACAGCGAGAGGACGCCTACGTGGACCTAAGGAAGTGGATATCCGGATCTACAAAGGTTGTAGCTTCTTATCTTTAGTTAAGTTGTTAACTAGATTCGTTTTTCGCCTAAATTTCTAGTTAACGATCCGTATTATGGTTTCTCGGCTCCCGTAAAATTTGAAATTGGCATGGTTGATGCCTTGTGAGACCTCTTTAGTGTGCCTAGGAACCCTACAGTGGTATCAGAGCCTAGCTAGAGCCTTAGGCGAAGTCTAGACGACGTTTGAAACCCGAACGAACCCGAAACCCTAAAACCCAAGTTCTCTCTGGACTTTTTCTAAAATCTGTGATTTTTCCATATTAAAAATGCTTAAAAAATTCAGCAGGCAAATCTAAGAATTACGATGCAAAATTTATCCCATGAACCGTAAAAAGTACGGCGGAACCGCGGCAGAAGCCTGGCTTCTGCGGCGGTTCCGCGGCAAGATGATGACATCATCACTTCCGTTTTGCACAGTAATTAATATTTTATTATGCTGAATTTTCTGGGAATTTTTAATTTGACTCAAGAATTGAGTGTTCTAGGGTTGTATTGGGAATCGACGATTCGATCGGATTATCAAATCTTGTCTATGTGGCTTTTCGGATAACTTTAGAATATATTAAAAAGTTCGACCGGATATAAATACCCAACTTTTCCCCTGCCGGAAAATTTCCAAGTGTTGGATTTTTCTGTGGTTTAAGGACGTTCTGAGTAGTGCAAGTAACGCGATGGTCCCTCTAGAAGACAACAAACCTTAACTCGATTATGTGACCGTCTTGAACTGCCCTTTGAACCTTCGGGTTTGGGGCAGTACGGCGTGCCACATGTGAGGCGTTGGCTTGACCCTTCTACGGCTGGACCGTTGGTACTGAGGCATGAAGTGAATGTCTTTGAACCTATTTCATGAAGTGAATGTCTTTGGACCTATTTCATGTGTTGAACAATATATTTCGTATGATTCTCTAGTTAAAGATTCTAGTTTAGGGTTCTTTAAAACGACAGAATTTTGAAAATAGCATGGACGATGCCTCTCGTAACCTTACTGTCTTTCATAGGAACCCTAGAGTGGTATCAGAGCCTAGCTAGAGAATTAGACGGATAGTGTAGGATTACGAAACCGAAACAACTCCGCAACACCTGACATCAAAACCTGGTTTCTGTCAATTTTTAAATGAGCTCTAAATTTTTTTTAAACAACTGCAGAATGTTGTATGGGACATTAGATGAACACAGAGGAAATTTGAACCAAAACGGCCGGATTTTGGCCGAGCATAGGTGCTCAAAATCCGAGCAGGCCGGCCCCCTGTGGGAATTTTGGCTTCAAATTTTTTTTGTGTTCTGGTCTCTGGGTTTTGGTGTTTCAGGTGTTGTTTGTTTTTGCTAACTTTTCATGTGATGTTAACTTTCTGCAAAGGCAACTCGGAGTATTTCGTAGTCGTAATTCTAACAGTTTTTCGGGTTACTTTAGACGGTATTAAAATGTTCGAACGGATATCAAATACCCATTTTAATCCTCGCCGGAAATTTTCCAAGAGTTGGTTTTTTCCTTAGTTTAAAACTTCCAGAAAATCATGCAAGAGATACTGTAGACCCTCTAGAAGAACGAAAGCTTAACTCGATTATGTGACCGTCAGAACCGCCACTAAACCCTATGGTTTGTGGAAGTTCAGTGGTGCCACATGTGAGGCATTGGTTGACCCTTCTACGGCCGGTTCAAAGGAGCTGTGGCATATACTGAGTATTTTTAAACTATGCTCAAGTGTTGAGCTTTTTGGGTTATTTTGGATGTTTGTTGATTCGATCGGAATGCTTAACATCGTCTAGCTATTTCTGTAATGTGATACAATATGTGGAATTCATATAGTTAGGCGTGAAATCCAAAGTATGTGATATTTTGGGTTTATGATGTCTAAGGTTATTATGGATTCCAAATGTTGTAGTTTGACATTTTCTTTTCTGCGACCGTAAGTGTAATATGTGGTGTATCACCGGTTTCGTTGCTATATGTCAACGACAATTGGGATACGCATATTTACTTACGTTGATGACATGAGATGTAATGTGTTGCTGTGATATGTTATATTGGATAGTCGTGTTTTGAATAGCCGGGGTTTTTATGTGAGATGAGAGTTTTTATTTTCATTCATGTAAAATTCATTGTATGTAATATTCTTTTATTGGGGCACTTCCGGGTTGAGGATGATGTCACCATTGTTGTATATTATTTACTTTTCCGCGTTAGGATAGACCCAAGGAGGGGAGCACAAGTAACCGGGTTCTAGAGTCCAGTGGGAGACCAACTCGAGGAGTCGAGTCCGGGTATCCTAACTCTAGAATTGGTAGGGTTGCTTGCCGCTCTCGTAGGGGTCTAAGAATGTGGGTTTGGCTATTCATCGCGACCGTGGAATCCATGTTTTATACAGGCTCAAAATAAAACACGGACCTCCTAGTATATCCAACATTTCATATGTTTCTTCTGCTGCTCTGTGATGTGATCACTATGGATTCTGAGACGAATGACTATATATTATATATGAGATATATAATAGACGTTGCTTATGTTTTGCACCCGCGCTAGTCCTGCCCCGCTATGCCGTTAGTTAAGTAACATAACGGTGCATAACGGGACATTATGGCCAATGCGGATGGTATAAGCGTACGTTGTATTTTCGTTTCTTCTGTGATGCTTAGGAAGCATAAATGATGGGACTTCATTAATGAGATTAATGAAAGAAAAAAAACCTAAAAGATGTTGTAGAATCAAATTTTCTAAAAGGGTAGCTCTAGTTTTTGCTTTGCATAGCGGTATTCCTTGTAGAATATTCAGCACCTTATTCGATATGGAAAGAGCCGAGATCCCTTCACCGGGAGTGACCTCTTTATCAAAAGCTAGCAGATGCTACAACACTCGGTTTTGTTTTTGATTACTTCTATAGCTTTTTCTTTGCATAGCGGTATTTACGAAATATCCTGCACCTTATTCGATAAGGAAAGAGCCGAGATCCCTTCACCGGGAGTGACCTCTTTAGCAAAACTAATAAAAGCCCCAAAAACACTCCTTTTCAAAAATCACTTGTTTCTACAACGATATCATGTTCATTACGCAAAAGGTTTTCTGAAAAACCAGCGTAGCCCTCCGACATTTCAGATAAGTAATATTTAGTATTCGTGCTACGTTTGTTGGCTTTCGTGAAGGCGTAGTGTGCGGTTGCTACTTACTGCTTATCTACTGCATATGATGCGATTGGATTAGGGTAGTCGTACGGCTTTGTTGGCTTTCATCAGGGGTCATGCGGGTGGGTTTAATTCAATCACGAAATGTACGGGTTGAAGTTGACTAGCGGACTATGGTTTGTTGGCTTTCGTCAAGGTCATAGCACGTTAGGGGCAAAATATTATCGGGAATTTCAAGTGTTGAAATTTGCAATGAGATTGCATACCTTCTATGAGATAGTTGGATCTCGATACACACTGCGAGTAAGAATTACTCCTGAGAGAGTTTCACACAAGACAATTAGCCGATCAAGTAGGTGTCTAGAAAGGTGTTTACGGGGTTATGTCTCTCGGAAAACGAGGTTTATTTTAATTAGGTCCATGCGAAAGCACGGGGAACCACCCTCAAAGTACCAACTCTGGCCTGGCTGAAAGATTGATGAAATTGTAGGGTGTAATTAATCCCGGCTAGTCTTTCCTTTTAGGATTTGAAGGAAGATTTGATAAAAACAGTGGGAGCCATCCTGATTAGATATGATAATAACCAATCTGATCTTGCAAGAGCATACGCTAAAGTGTTTTTCTTCTCTCTCTCTCCAGGTAGCGAACATGTCAGGCCTTAATCAAGATAATAATATGAATGTATTGACCGAACCCGCTTTTTATGTTGAGCAGGGGAACGTTGGTTCCACTCTAACTTATAATTGTTATAAGTCTGAGTAAGAAATACGAAAATATCCGGATTTCCATGCCACCCAAATGAAGAATAAACATCTTGATGCATCTCCTTCGGATGTGTTAGTTGTTGAGAATTGTTTCTCGGTTCACTCTACGTTCTGGGTATTAGATACTGGATTGGGATACCGCATATGTAATATGTTGCATGGGCTCAGGAATGGTTGAGAATTAGGAATAGGTGATCATTCCGTAAGAGTAGGGAATGGTGCAAATGTTGCAGCCAAAGCAGTTGGCGAATATCACCTTGTATTACCTAATGGTAATACATTGATTCTGAACGAATGCTATTACATTCCGACCCTGATATGCAATCTTTTATCAGTTTCTTTATTAAGTAAAGAAGGATATAATTTTGTAGTACAGGATAATGTTATGAACATCTTCCTGAATCAAAAGTTGATTGGATCATGCTCGTTATATAATGGCATATACGTTCTAAATCAAACCACAGTTCTTAACATACAAAACACACACAAGAGGAAGAGTTCAGAAATGAACGAATCCTTCTTGTGGCATTGTAGACTAGATTATATCAATGCGACGCGACTAGCTAAGTTACATAAGGATGGATATTTGAATCCATTCGAATTTTCATCTTATGAAACTTTCCAGTCCTGTCTCAAAGGCAAAATGACCAAAACTCCGTTTAGTGGACACGGAGAAAGAGTTACGGAACTTTTGGGACTAATACATAGTGATGTATGCGGTCCCATATCTATACATGCCAGGAATGGTTCTTCATACTTCATTACATTCACGGACGATCTCTCAAGATACGGACATGTGTTCCTGTTGAAACACAAGTCTGAAGCTTTTGAGAAATTCAAGGAATATAAATCCGAAGTCGAGAACAAGACGGGTAAAAGTATTAAAATCCTTCGATCTGATCGAGGAGGTGAATATTTGAGCATGGAGTTCCTGGACTTTCTAAAAGAGAATGAGATTCTCTCTCAGCTTACTCCTCCGTATACACCATAGCACAACGGTGTATCAGAACGGAGGAATCACACCCTATTTGATATGGTGTGCTCTATGATGAGCACCGCTGAGTTACTTATTTCCTTTTTAGGGTATGCACTTGAAACAGCCAAACACCTATTAAATATGGTCCCTACCAAATCTGTGCCTACCACTCTATATGAGATATGGAAGGGGAAGAGACCATGTCTTAATTATGTTAAGATATGGGGTTGTCCGGCCTATGTCAAAAGGCACAATCCGGACAAACTCGAGGCAAGGTCTGTTCTGTGCAAGTTTGTAGAATATCCCAAAAACTCATAAGGGTATATTTTCTACCACACCGAGGAACAAAAGGTGTTTGTTTCTCGACATGCCACCTTTTTAGAAAAGGAATTTCATGCAAAGGAAATTCGTGGCAAGGAGGTAGAACTGGAAGAGGTTCCAGCTATACAAACTACGACAGAAGATTTGGTGGAACCAGAGAATTCGATAGTACCCAATGAACCTTAGCCTCTCCATCGATCTAGTAGGGTTTCTCATCCACCTGAGAGATACTACGGTTTTCTCATTGATGGTGGAAGCGAGGATTGCATCATGGATTATGATGACCTAACTAGCTTCGAGTAGGCCATCACAAGTGGGGACTCAGTGAAGTAGCTGGATGCAATGCGATCTGAGATGGAATCCATGTACACCAACAAAGTATGGACTTTTGAAGTTGCTCATGAAGGGGTAAAACCCATTGGGAGCAAATGGATCTTTAAGATGAAACTTGGTGTAGATGGAAAAGTTGAGACTTTCAAAGCTAAACTTGTTGCAAAGGGTATTCGTCAACGACTAGGTATGGATTATGACGAAACATTTTCTTCAGTGTCTATGCTTAAGTCCATCCGGATCCTACTTGCCATTGCTGCATACCATGGCTACGAAATCTGGAAAATGGATATTAGGACCGCCTTTCTAAATGGAAATTTAGAGGAGAGCGTGTATATGACTCAGCCAGAGGGCTTCATAGACAGTGGGAGCAGTGGAAAGGTGTGCAAGCTGGTTAAATCCATCTACGGGTTAAAGCATGCATCGCGGAGTTGGAATATCTGTTTTGATGTCGTTATCAAAGAGTTTGACCTCATCAAAAATATAGATGAACCTTGTATATACAAGAAAGTAGCAGAGAGTAAGGTTCTCTTCCTCGTATTGTACGTGGATGACATACTCTTGATAGAAAATGATATTCCTATGCTGCAATCGGTCAAGCTCTTCTTATCACAAAGATTCTCAATGAAAGATCTAGGTGATGCCTCCTATATCTTGCGAATTAAGATCTATAGAGATAAATCTAAACGGATACTGGGATTGTCCCAATCCAGGTACATTGACACCATACAAAAAAGGTTTAGTATAGAAGAATCCAAACGTGGGTTTTTACCCACGATCTCAGGACTCACTCTCTCCAAAGAGATGTCTCTCAAGACTTATTTTGAGAGAGCTCGCATGCAAGAGATACCCTATGCTTCGGCAGTAGGCTCTATCATGTACGCGATGCTATGTACCAGACCTGATGTAGCATACTCATTAAGTGTAGTGAGTAGGTATCAAGCAGATCCAGGAGAGAGTCACTGGACAGCTGTGAAGAGCATTCTCAAGTACTTGAGAAGGGCTAAAGAGATGCTCTTGGTGTATGGTAATGGAGAACTCCAAGTGGATTCCTTTACCAATTCGAGCCTCCAGAGTGATAAGGAAGAATCTAAGTCACACTCGGGATTTGTCTTTACCCGCAATGGAGGGGCGGTATGCTGGAAGAGTTCCAAGCACGAAGCCGTGGCAGACTCGACGATGGTGGCTGAATACATCGCTGGTAACGATGCTGCCAAAGAGGCTGTCTAGATGAAGAAGTTCATAACTGAACTTGGAGTGGTTCCATCCATTGAGTATCTAATACCTTTGTATTGTGATAACAATGGAGCGGTGGCTTTGGCCAAGGAACCCAGGTCCCATCAGCGATCCAGGCATATTCTGAGGCGGTATCACCTGATCCGGGAGATAGTTGATCGCCGGGAGATCGAGTTCAGGAGAGTTGACACGAAGAATAACACAGTAGATCCACTCACGAAGGCCATTCTCCAGATACAGTTCGAGAGACTCTTCGGGATGTTGGGTATGCGATACTACAACAGCTGGCCCTAGTGTAAGTGGGAGATTGTTAGTTGTATGTATGCCCTAGAGGCCATTATTGCACATATGATGTATATTATAGTGGATGCTTGGACATATATAGAGAGGACTTTCTTGCTCGATATGATAGTATGCTATCTGATTGCACTTTCTCTTAACATGTATACTTGTCTCTTGGTACTGTCTTATGGTTACATGTTGGTAAAGCCCTTAGGATGTGTACTTGACTATCAGGATTATGATGCAGATCATTCTAGTGGGGCCATGGTAGTCCATAAGTTCATCCTTTAATGTTCCTAGTCGTGGGTGTATCGAGACAGGGCATCGATATACCAGAGTAGACTAGCGTATACGCTTCTCGACCCATGAGATAGGTGATGGATGATCCGATATCAATTGGTGTTTGACATCAGAGATGGTATACTGGTGCTCAGTGGAGACTGGGTACACTAGACGGACTCCCCGAGAACTCCTAAATGGTATTATACCTCACGTCAGATAGCAATTCTCTGGTGACACTGGTACAGGTTAGTCTGTAGACCCGAGATCGTCATAGAGTCTTGTGTGATTCCCACTGTGCTTTGATTTCCACCTTACCACGTTCAAGAGGACGTGCAAAATGGTGGTTTTTGGGTACAGTCCCGAGTCACATGGAGGCAATGAGCGATAGGAGGGGATTTCGTCTCTCCCGGTATTGGGGGTAGATATTGTGCTGTGCTCGATTGGCTATAACTGGAAGTCCCTAGCCATGGCTGATTTAGAGATTTACTGGTAAGTGTTATTAGCAGTTTCTCGACCTGTTATGAGCTTCGTATCTGCATGACTTATCGAGTTATTGGGGTCTGACGTTTACCACCCCTAGACTTGATATGCGACATCTTAGACGAAGAGACCAGACTGTACGGTAGTGTTATTGACAGGCTTTACAGGAGCTAGAGCGGGCCTTCTTGTTGATCTTCTGATCGCTCAATACCCGGATAGCCGTTGCTTCCAGCTAGTACTGCTGACGGCTTGTGGGTGCTTGATATGATCATCACCTACTGCCGGCATATTGACGAGTCTTTAGATTCCTACACAGAGCTTTTACTGGCTCAGGCAAAATGAAGTAGGAGCACATATGTGATATGTACGGGACCGAGATTAATACGATTATGTGATACCGTATTCTATTCTCGCGATATTTGTATCGGTCGGTTATATGTGATATAGCCTGGTTATCGAATCAAGTGTTGATTCGATAAGTTGGTACATATTATATTAGTCGCTTATATGTGATATAGCCGGATTATTAAATCAAGTGTTGATTCGATAATTTAGTGTATAATTGTATATTAGATATATTAGTTTACATTAACTAATATTAGCTCACTTAAGCATTTATTTTTCTCATATGTGCACACTTAATATATGTGTGATATATATTAATTGTGTTTTATTATGTTTCATGGTTGATGTACATGCAACATGGGTGTATGAGACTTACACCATGATAAAGATAATGTAGGGTTTATTTATTTATGGTAATTCAATTATTAGTTGCAAATTTGTCACATGGCATGAAGCTTCATAAAGCTTTGAGATCCATTGACTTAGTCCACTAGTTTTGTCTTACACTAGATATTTGTTAACCCAACCATTATCTTAACTCATGGTTAAGTCTCTACATGAGCAATATTAGATATGTTCTTACCCATGGTTGCAAATCACTCTAACAACATTATCTCTCTTCATCTTCTTCCTTAAGCTCAAGAGCTCTCTAGGTTTTAAGCAAATGAGAAATAATAGTGAGAAAATCAATTCTAAAGTGAGCAAAAATCATACTCCATCATCCTCTACTAGATTAGCACTTTAGTATAGGGTGTTAGCTTCACTAATATCTCATTAGTGAAGTAGTAGCTTGAGTTCGTGTCTCCTCGACGTAGATCATCTTCGGCCTCGAAGTCTTCAAGAAAGTTCGTTCCTTTCACCTTGAGAAGCCATGCAAGAGTCCGGGAGTTCCATGATCGCAGCAAAGGGACTACTACAAGGAGCTATTGAAGTGAGGACCGGTCTCCAAAAGTTGTATTCCTAGTTCACTTAGTTGTAAAGTAGTTTACAATATATTTCGTATGATTCTCTAGTTAAAGATTCTAGTTTAGGGTTCTTTAAAACGGCAAAATTTTGAAAATGACATGGACGATGCCTCCCGAAACCTTGCGGTCGTTCATAGAAACCCTACAGTGCTTGTGGTTAAACCCACTGCCAGCGTATTGACGAGTCTTTAGAGTCCCCCACAGAAAGTTTCCCAAGTTCGGGCGAAACGTTGCAGAGGCCGTGTGGTTTTATGGCAGGGTTCGATCATATACGTTCACTTGTGCACGGATCATGATCGGATGGATCATACTAGTGGGCTTTGGTATAAGTCGTTTCCTAGTATTAAATTGTTGGATTATTTTCGTCTCGTTGTATTCGTATTCAGTCGGAATGCGGATGCAGGTATGTGTATACAGATTTGGGGTATTCTTGTGATCCGTCACGAGTTTACTTTAGAAGATGCCATTCTATTTATTGTTTTAAACATTTGGATTAATATTTATTAAGAGGAAATTGTGAGTGCAAGTCTTGACCAAGAGCATTAAATGTGGCATGTGCATTTTTGGTGACTCATGGTGTGTTTATTTGTGCCATGTCCATTTCTTTATTATTTATGTGTGTGAGATATTTTGTGGAGCAAAGAGAGGGCAGCCATATATGGCTAAGGTTTAGTCTTGAGAAAAACATAGAGCTCACACAAAAGATTTCACATAAAATAGCATTGCCATTTTTCTTCACTAGCTTTTCTTGTGCTCACAACCCTTCACTCATGGCTTCATCTTTAACCTCCACTCTATCCCTCTCATGTGTTGAGAATCCTAGAGTGTATTGAGACAATGTAATCACACACTATCTCTACATCATCTTAGGCACCTAGGTTAGCAAACTAGTTGCTCGAGTTGCTTCGGTTTTGAAGCGGGTGCCCGTATAAAGAATCCTCGATGTGGAGCCACTTCGACGAGCGAGATCGGAGAGAGAACTTCGTTGGAGCAGCCGCGAGGAGCTTGGCGCAGAGATTGAAGACCGAAGGACACGGATCGATCGGTATAATCTCTCCAAACTCTTTTACAGTTTATTAGTTTACGGTTAATGACACGATCCGGGTTATAGGGTTACGATAGCGCCGGTTTATAAAAGTTTTTGTTCCGCATTTGGCATCGGAAAGACGGCCGGGGCGCTGCCGTAGCCTTACAGTGTCACCAGAGAACTGCTATTTGACATGAGGTATAATACCATATAGGAGTTCTCGGTGAGTCCGTACAGTGTACCCAGTCTCCACTGAGCACCCGTATACCATCTCTGATGTCAAACACCAATAGATATGGGATCATCCATCGCCCATCACATGGGTCAAGAAGCGTATACGCTAGTCTACACTAGAATATTGATGCCCCGTCTCGATACTCCCACGACTAGGAACAGTTGAAGGATGTACTTACCGACTACCTCTGCCCCACTAGTATGATCTGCATCATAATCCTGGTAGTCAAGTACTCATCCTAAGGGCTTTATCAATATGTAATAGAGGGACAATAAGTGTACATGTTAAGATAAAGAGCAACCAGATAGCGTACTATCATGTCGAGCAAGAAAGTCCTCCTTATATATGTCCAAGCATCCACTATAATATACATCACATGTATAATAATGGCCTCTAGGGCATACATATAACTAACAATCTCCCACTTGCACTAAGGCCATTTATTGTAGTATCTCATACTCAACGCCCTATAAAATTCTCTCTAGAGAAAGGACACTATGAGTGGATCCTCCGTGTTATCCTTCACGTTAACTCTCCTTACCTTGATCCCTTGGAGATCAACCATCTCCCTGATCAGGTGATACTGTCCTCAGAATATGTCTAGATCGCTGATGGGACCGGTGTTCCTAGGCCAAAACTACAACTCCATTGTTGTCACAATAACAGTTATTGGACGCTCAATGGTAGGAACCATGTTCATCTCATGAACAAGAATTATCCATACATCCACTTTGGTAGCATCGTTGGTAGCGATGTATTCAGCCTTTATCGTCCAGTATGCCATGGTATATAGCTTGGAACTCTTCCAACATACCGTCCCTCTACTCAGGCTATAGACAAAGCCTGTGACTGAATTTTAGTCGACCTTCTCACTATGGAAGCTCGAATTAGTAAAGGACTCCCACTGGAGTTTACCGTTACCAAACCCCAAGAACATTTCTTCAGTGCTTCTCAAGTATTTTAGAATGTCCATCATAGCTATCCAGTGATTCTTCCAAGATCCGATTGATTCCTAATCACTACACCTAGTGAGTTAGCTATATCTGGTCCGGTACATAACATCGCATACATGATAGAGCTTAGTGCCGAAGCATAGGGTATCCCTTGCACGCGAGCTCTCTCCAAATCAGTCTTGGAAGACATCTTTTTGGAGAGAGTGATTCCTGAGTAAGTGGGCGAACCACCATGCTTAGAATCCTCCATACTAAACCCCTTTAGTATGGTGTTAATGTACTTGGATTTGGGATACTCCCAAAATCCTCTTAGATCTATCATCATAGATCTTTATCCACAAGATGTAGTAGGTATCATCTAGATCTTCTTTGGAGAATCCTCGTGATAAGAGGAGCTTGACCGAGTGTAGCATAGGAAACCATTTCCCATTAAGAGTATGTCATCTATGTACAATGCGTTGAAGACAACCTTACTCTCTACAACCTTCTTGTATATACAAGGTTCATCTACCTTTTTGATGAAGTCAAACTCTTTGACTGTCACATTAAAACAGATGTTCCAACTCCGCGATACTTTCTTTAATTCTGATAGACTTAAGCATAGCCACTTAAGAAAAAGGTTTCATCATAAACCACACTTGGTTATTGACGAAAACCTTTTACTACAAGTTTAGCTTTGAAAGTCTCAACTTTTCCATCTACACCATGAATCTTCTCAAGATCTATTTGCTCCCAATGGATTTTACCCCTTCAGGTGCAACATTCAAAGTCATACTTTGTTGGTGTACATGGATTCCATCTTTGATCGCATAGCATCCAGCCCTTTCACAGAGTCCCCACTTATGATAGCCTGCCTGAACCTTAGTTGGGTCATCATCTACTATGATGCAATCCTTGCGCCCACCATCACCGAGGAAACCATAGTATCTCTCAGGTGGATTGTAGGGTTCCTAGGCACTCTAGTGAAGTCTCACAAGTGATCAAACATGCACAAATCAAATTTTACGGGTGCCTACAAACCCGACTACGGATCGTTTACTAGATATTTAGGCGAAAACATAAACTAGTTAACATTTTAACTAAGGGAACGGATATACAACCTTTGTAGATCCGGTCCACCACCTCCACGGCTCCGCAATGAAGTCCCCTCGCTGTCCAAATCATGTCTTGGGCTCTAGCGTCGGCATCATCGAAGAATGGGCGGGCTTGATCGTCGGTTCGATGCCGAAGATGATCTACGTCGAGGCATCGCTAGAACAAGCTCCAACTTCACCAAGTCGGAAAAACTTGTGAAGGAAAACACCCTATACTACTTGGCAAGAGGTAGAGGATGAAGAAATAGGAAGTGGGTAAACTTTAGTTTTGGATTTCTCACTGGATTTCATGACTTGCCATTGGAGTAGCAAGCTTTCTTCAATGTTGAAGAAGATGAAGAAGAAGAAGAAGATATGATAAGTTAATTAAAAATGAGATAATTAAATCAATACTTATCATGACTTCAACTATAGTTAAGTGTAGAGAATTAACTTGGGTTAGTTAAATGGTTAGGGTTAAGTTTAAGACAAGAAAGAAGACTAAGTCAAAGCTTCAAGAAACTTCAACTAAAAACAAAATAAGCAACCATTCATTTATCTTTTTCATTTTCCAAAATGGATATAAATAAATAAGATAAATGAATAAGTAATCAAAACCCTAATCATTAACTTAAACCATGGTTTGATTCTTTACACTTAACCAAGCAAGCATGTATCATCAAACATGATACAAACATGTGCACAAAACTATATCGCATATACAATGTGCACAATTCAAGTGAGAAAATCCATTTAAAGTGAACCAATACTAGTTAATGCACAGCAATATATCGAATATATAATTATGCATTAAATCATTAAATCAACACTTGATTCAATGATCCGGTCATATCGGATATAACCGACTAGTATCATATGTATCGGCTTATCGAATCAATCCTTGATTCGATAACTAGGTTATCGCATATAACCATTCGACACATTCATCGCAAGAATGAAATACGGTATCACATACACGCATCATTCTCGGTCCCGCACATATCTCATATGCGCTCCTATTTCGTTTCGCTTGAGCTAAGAAACCTCTGTGTAGGACTCTAAAGACTCGTCAATACGCCGGTAGCAGATGATGATCATATCAAACACCCACAAGCCGCAAGCGGTCTGCTAAACGTAACGGCCACCAGGGTATTGAGCGATCAGAAGATCGACGAGCAAGCCCGCTCACACTCCTATGAATCCAACCAGTAACACTTACCGTACGGTCCGGTCTGTTCGTCTGATATGTCGCATATCTCGCCTAGGGGTGGTAAACGTCAGACCCCAATAGCTCGATAAGTCATGCCGACGTAGGGTCCATAACATTCGTGAAACTACTGATAACACTTACCAGTATATCACTGCAACCCTGGCCAGGGATTTCCTGTTATGGCCAGTCGAGCATAGCACAACATCAACCCCCAATACCGGGAGAGACGAATCCCCTCCTATCGCTCATTGCCTCCATGTGAATTGGGACTGTACCCAAAAACCACCTGTTTGCACAACTCAGTAGAGATGTGGTAGGGTGGAAATCAAAGCACAGTGGGAGACACACAAGACTCTATGACGATCTCGGGTCAACAGACTAAGCTGTACCAGTGTCACCAGAGAACTGCCATCTGACGTGAGGTATAATACCATCTGGGAGTTCTCGGCGAGTCCGTTCAGTGTACCCAGTCTCCACTGAGCACCCGCATACCATCTTCGATGTCAAACACCAATGGATATGGGATTATCCATCGCCCATCGCATGGGTCGAGAAGATATGCGCTAGTCTACTCTGGAATATCGATGCCCCGTCTCGATATTCCCTCGACTAGGAACATTTCAAGGATGTACTCTTGGACTACCCAGGCCCCACTAGTATGATCTACATCATAGTCCTGGAAGTTGAGTACACATCCTATGGGCTTTATCAACATGTAATCAGAGAGACAGAAAGTATACATGTTAAGATAAAGTGCAACCAGATAGCGTACTATCATGTCGAGCAAGAAAGTCCTTCCTATATATGTCCCAGCATCCACTACAATATACATCCAATGTACAGTAATGGCCTCTAGGGCATACATATAACTAACAATCTCCCACTTGCACTAGGGCCATCTGTAGCAGTGGTTGCAGTATCACATACTCAACCATCCCCTAAAAGTCTCTCTTTGGGAAAAAGGCCTTCGTGAGTGGATCCGCCGTGTTGTCCTCTGAGTCTACTCTCCTAACTTCGATCAACCTGGAGATCAACTATCTCCATGATCAGGTGATGCTGCCTTAGATTATGTCTGGGTCACTGATGGGACCAGGGTTCCAGGGCCAAAGCCTCAGTTCCATTGTCACACAATGGTAGGAACCTAGTTCATCATATGAACCAATATACACCCAAACTTCCTCTTTGGTAGTATCTTCAATAGCGATGTTACCAGCCTTTATCGTCTAGTTTGCCACGGTATCTAGCTTGGAACTCTTCCAACATACCGTCCCTTTACTGAGGGTAAAGACAGTGCCTGTGACTGACATTCAGTCGTCTTTATCACCCTGGAACACTTCCAGTGATTCTCCCCAGGATCGATTGATACCATCTCACTACAACTAGTGAGTATCCTAACATCCAATTAGATCTATCTCATAGATCCAAAGCTTAGGATTTAGGAGGTATCATCTTTATCCTATTTGGAGAATCCTTATGATAATAGGAGATTGACCGATCGTAGTATAGGAAACTCTTTTCCTATCAAGAGTATGTTGTCTACGTACAATACGAAAATGACCACCTTACTCTCTACTACCCTTTTGTATATACAAGGTTCGTCTACCATTTTGATGAAGTCAAACACTTTGACTATCATATCAAAACAGACGTTCCAACTCCGCGATGCCTGCTTCATTATGTAAAGCAACTTGCACACGTTTCCGCTGCTCCCACTAGTTACGAAGGCCTCTGGCTGTGTTCTTATAGACGTTCTCTTCTAAATCAGTATTTAGAAAAGCAGTCATGGCACCCAACCGCCAGATATCGTAGTCATGGTATGTAGCCGTGGTAAGTAGGATCTGGATAGACTTAAGCATAGCTACTGGAAAAGGGTTTCATCATTATCCACGCCTGGTCGATGACGAAAACCTTTAACAAGTCTAGCTTTGAAGGTCTCAACTTTTCCATCTACACCAACTAATCTTCTCAAGATATACTTGCTCCTGATGGGGATTTAACCCTTCAGATATAGCAGCTAAAGTCCATACTTTGCTGGTGTACATGGATTCCATCTCAGATCGCTAAGCATCCAGCTATTCTTACAGAGTCCCTGCTCTCGATGGCCTGCTCGAAACTAGTTAGGTCATCATTTCATGATGCAATCCTTGCTCCCACTGTCATCGAGAAACCGAGGTATCTCTCAGGCGGATGAGGAACCCTACTAGATCGGCGGAGAGGTTGAGGTTCGTTGGAATCTACTGAATCCTTTGGTTCTACCAAATTATCTGCTGTAGTTTGTATAGCTGGAACCTTTCCAGTTCTACATTACAGACTTTGCCTCGAGCTTGTCCGGATTTTGCTTTTGACATAGGCCGGACAACCCCAAATCTTAACTATCTTAAGATATGGGCTCTTCCCTTTCCATAGCACATATGAAGCGGTAGGCAGCTGATTTGATTGGAACCCTATTCAATAGGTATGCAACTTCATAAGTGCATAACTCCCAAAAGGAAATAGGTAACTCAGTAGTACTCATCATAGAGCACACCTTATTATATAGGGTGTGATTGCTCCGCCGCAAAATACCATCGTGCTATGGTATATACGGAGGAGTAATGCTGAGAGAGAATCTTATTCTCCTTTAGAATAGTCCAAGCATTCCATGCTCAAGTATTCTCCTCCCTGATCTCATCATAGGACATAATACTCATACCCGGTTATTGGTTCTCTACTTCTAACTTATATTCTGTGAATACCTCAAAAGGTTCGGACTTATGTTTCAACAGGAACATATGACTGAATCTTGAGAGATTATCAGAGAATACAATGAAGTAAAAAGAACCAGTCCTGGCATGTGTAGACAGGAGACCTTCCATACATCATCATGTATCAGTCCCATGAGTTTATTAACTCTTTCTCTGTTTCCAGTAAACAGAGCTGGTGTCATTATATCTTTGTGACATGACTGGCAAGTTTCATAAGATGTAAATTCAAACTGATTTAAATATGCATCTAAATGTAACTTCAGCTAGTCGGGTCGCATTGATATGACCTAGTCTACAATACCTCAAGAAGAATTCGTTCATTTCCGAACTCTTCCTCTTGTGTGTGTTCTGTATACGAGGAATTGTAGTTTGATTTAGAACGTCAATGCTTTTAGATAACGTGCCTGAACCGATCAACTTTTGATATAGGAAATGTTCAAAACATTATCCATCAATACAAAATTATATCCTTTCTTTACTAATAAAGAGACTGATATGATTTTGTATATCAGGTTCGGTATCTAATAGCATTTGTTCAGAATCAATGTATTCGTAATACAGGGTGACAGTGACCAACAGACTTGGCTGCAACACTTGCCCCGGTTTCTGTCTCATGAAACTTATCACCCGTTCTCAGTTTTTCTACCTTTTTGTAGCCCTATGTAACAGATTACATATCTGGGATCCTGATCCGGTATCATATACCCAGGATGCAGAGGATACCGAGAAACAGTTCTTTGTAATGAACACACCCGAAGAAGATGCATCATATGCACTGTCTTCGTTTGGGCGGCATAGGAATTCTGGTATTCCCCTATTTCCTGCTCTGTCTTATAACAATTATAAGTTGGAGCGGGACCAACGTTCCCCAGCTCAGTATAACAAGCGGGTTCGGTCAATTCATCCATTTTATTATCTTGATTAAGGAGTGATAAGGTCGCTACTAGGAGAGAGAGAGAAGAAAACACTCTGCGTGCGCTCTTGCAAGATCAGATTGGTTATATATTTTATCTAATCAGGATGGCTCCCACTGTTTTTATCAAATCTTCCTTCAAACCCTAAAAGGAAAGACTAGCCGGGATTAATTACACTCTACAAGTTCGCCAATCTTTCAGCCAGGCCAGTGTCGGTACTTTGAGGGAGGTTCCCCGTGCTTTCGCACGGACCTAATTACAGTAAACCTCGTTTTTCCAGAGGCGTAACCCCGTTGACACCTTTCTAGACACCTACTTGATCGGCTAATTGTAAAGTGCAAAACTCTCCCAGGAGTAACAATTACTCGCAGTGGGTATCGAGATCCAACTATCACATAGAAGGTATGCAATCTCATTGCAAATTTCAACACTTGAAACTCCCGATAAAGGTTTTTACCCCTAGCACCTATGACCTTAACTATGGTCAACAAATCATAAGTACTAGTCAAGTTCTACCCGTCATTTCGTGATTAATTAGACCCACCCACATGACCCTTAACTAAGGTCAACAAAGTCACGCGACTGTCCTAACAAATCGCATCATATGCGGTGTAGGAAGACATCACTTAGCTACCGTAAACTGTGCCTTGACTATGGTCAACAAACACAGCACGAATACTGAGTACTCTACTTCCTAAAATGACGGAGGGTTGCGGCTGGTTTTTGTGAAAACCTTTAACGCTTTGAACTTGATCTCGTTGCGAAATCAAATGGTTTTTTAAATGGAATGTTTTTGAAGCTTTTCTAGTCTTGCTAAAGGGGTCACTCCCGGTGAAGGGATCGTCGGCCCTTTCCTCGTCGAATGAGGTGCGGGATATATCATATATATCACTGTGCAAAGCAGAAACTATAGAAGCGATCAAAAGACAAACCGAGGGTTGTAGCATCTGCCAGTTATTGCTAAAGGAGTCACTCCCGGTGAAGGGATCTCGGTCCTTTCCTCATCGAATAAGGTGCTGGATGTTCTTTAATGAACACCGTGATGCAAAGCAAGAACTGTAGCTACCTGTTTTATTTTGAAATTCGATTCCACAACATCAATTAGGTTTATTTTCTTTCATTAATCTCATTAATGAATATCCCATCATTTAAATCCACCTAAACATCACAGATATATATGACGTACACTTATGCCATCCGCATTCGCCTCGATGTCCCCTCGTGCACCGTTAGGTTAGGTAACTAACGGCAGAGCGGGGCAGGACTAGCGCGGGTGTAAAACATAAGCAACGTCTATATAATATATCATATATACTATATATATAATACCTGTCACAGAACATCGCATGATCACAGATAAAACACAGCAGAAGAAACATATGAAATATTGGATATACTAGGACGTCCGTGTTTTCAATACGAGCCAGTATAAAACACGGATTCCACGATCGTGATGAATAGCCAATCCCACACCCCTAGACCCCTACGAGAGCGGCAAGCAACCCTGCCAATTCTAGGGTTAGGAGACCCGGACTCGACTCCTCGAGTTGGTCTCCCACTGGACCCCAGAACCTGGTTACTTGTGCTCCCCTCCTTGGGTCTATCCTAGTGCAGAAAAGTAAATAATATACAAACGGTGACTACTTCCGCAACCTGGAAGTGCCCCAATAAAAGAATATTACATACAAGTTTTTACATGAATGAAAATGAAAAACACTCATCTCACATAAAAACCCCCGGCTATTCGTACACGACGATCCAATATAACATATCCAGCAACACATAACATCACATGTCATCAATGTAAGTAAATATGCGCATCCCAATTGTCGTTGACATATAGCAATGAAACCGGCGATATCACATATTACACTTACGGTCACAGAAAAGAAAGTGTAAAACTACAACAGTTGGAATCCGCAACCTCTTCAGACATCACATGCCTGACCAAATGAATTACTTTAGACATCGCATGCCTAACAATTATAAACCCCGCATTTTAGTCTCATTATCGAAAACTCTTTTCAATATCAAGTCGGGCAATTCAACAGGATTCCCGACATTCTGATCGAATACTCGTCGCAAACTTCAGTAGGCGGCCGCACCCCCGATACCGTCGACGAAGTGCACCAAGGCGGAACACCGCTGCCGCGAGCACCTGAACGGATGCTTTCGGCGACGGGGTTCTCCTACAGTCACTTGGTCGGGGCTATGGAGTGAGGCTGTCTATTAAGTTTACCCGGCGAATATCCGCGTACGCTACGTGATTGCGACGGACTTTTGATCAAATCAAAATTCCGTGGCAACCGATCAAGTGAGACTAAACTGCTACGTTTATAATATTTATTCCGTTATCTCATAACAATTTGTGAATTCCAATTATTGTATCACATTCCAGATAAATAGAAAATGCTAAACTTTTCGATCGAACAATCGAACACCCAAGTTTTCCCGAAACAGATCAACACATGAAACAAGTCTAAAAACATTCAGTTCGTGCCTCAGTACCAACGGTCCAGCCGTAGAAGGGTCAAGCCAACGCCTCACATGTGGCACGCCGTACTGCCCCAAACCCGAAGGTTCAAAGGGTAGTTCAAGACGGTCACATAATCGAGTTAAGGTTTGTTGTCTTCTAGAGGGACCATCGTGTTACTTGCACTACTTAGAACGTGATTAAACTACAGAAATAACCAACACTTGGAAATTTCCCGACAGGGGAAAAATTGGGTATTTATATCCGGTCGAACTTTTTAACATATTCAAAAAATTATCCGGAACGACACATAGACAAAGTTTGACAATCCGATCGAATGTATGAACTCCCAATACAACCCAAAATACTCAACTGTTGATTTCAGATTAAAAATTCCCAGGAAAACCAGCACTGAAAAATAGGAGTTACTGTGCAAAATTCAATGGCA
Organism: Agapanthus africanus; assembly: GCA_030015575.1. Taxonomy (NCBI): domain Eukaryota; kingdom Viridiplantae; phylum Streptophyta; class Magnoliopsida; order Asparagales; family Amaryllidaceae; genus Agapanthus; species Agapanthus africanus. Next base: position 53,061,920 of record CM057351.1, on the reverse strand, counting down.
GATAAGACAAAAGTGCGGCGGAAGGGCCGCATTAGCACGCTAATGCCGCGGTTCAGCCGCACTTTAGAAAGATCATTAGGTAATTTTTGCATCTTAATTCTTATATTTCCCTGCTTGTTTTTCTGCATATTTTTAATTTGCAAAAATCCACATTTTACAAAAATGTCCAGAGAGCATTTTAAAGTCGGGGTTTCGGGTCGATCGGACTTCTAACTCCGTCTACGCATCGCCTAAGGCTCTAGCTAGGCTCTGATACTACTGTAGGGTTCCTAGGCACTCTAGTGAATTCTCACAAGTGATCAAACATGCACAAATCAAATTTTACGGGTGCCTACAAACCCGACTACGGATCGTTTACTAGATATTTAGGCGAAAACATAAACTAGTTAACATTTTAACTAAGGGAACGGATATACAACCTTTGTAGATCCGGTCCACCACCTCCACGGCTCCGCAATGAAGTCCCCTCGCTGTCCAAATCATGTCTTGGGCTCTAGCGTCGGCATCATCGAAGAATGGGCGGGCTTGATCGTCGGTTCGATGCCGAAGATGATCTACGTCGAGGCATCGCTAGAACAAGCTCCAACTTCACCAAGTCGGAAAAACTTGTGAAGGAAAACACCCTATACTACTTGGCAAGAGGTAGAGGATGAAGAAATAGGAAGTGGGTAAACTTTAGTTTTGGATTTCTCACTAGATTTCATGACTTGCCATTGGAGTAGCAAGCTTTCTTCAATGTTGAAGAAGATGAAGAAGAAGAAGAAGATATGATAAGTTAATTAAAAATGAGATAATTAAATCAATACTTATCATGACTTCAACTATAGTTAAGTGTAGAGAATTAACTTGGGTTAGTTAAATGGTTAGGGTTAAGTTTAAGACAAGAAAGAAGACTAAGTCAAAGCTTCAAGAAACTTCAACTAAAAACAAAATAAGCAACCATTCATTTATCTTTTTCATTTTCCAAAATGGATATAAATAAATAAGATAAATGAATAAGTAATCAAAACCCTAATCATTAACTTAAACCATGGTTTGATTCTTTACACTTAACCAAGCAAGCATGTATCATCAAACATGATACAAACATGTGCACAAAACTATATCGCATATACAATGTGCACAATTCAAGTGAGAAAATCCATTTAAAGTGAACCAATACTAGTTAATGCACAGCACTATATCGAATATATAATTATGCATTAAATCATTAAATCAACACTTGATTCAATGATCCGGTCATATCGGATATAACCGACTAGTATCATATGTATCGGCTTATCGAATCAATCCTTGATTCGATAACTAGGTTATATCGCATATAACCATTCGACACATTCATCGCGAGAATGAAATACGGTATCACATACACGCATCATTCTCGGTCCCGCACATATCTCATATGCGCTCCTATTTCGTTTCGCTTGAGCTAAGAAACCTCTGTGTAGGACTCTAAAGACTCGTCAATACGCCGGTAGCAGATGATGATCATATCAAACACCCACAAGCCGCAAGCGGTCTGCTAAACGTAACGGCCACCCGGGTATTGAGCGATCAGAAGATCGACGAGCAAGCCCGCTCACACACCTGTGAATCCAACCAGTAACACTTACCGTACGGTCCGGTCTGTTCGTCTGATATGTCGCATATCTCGCCTAGGGGTGGTAAACGTCAGACCCCAATAGCTCGATAAGTCATGCCGACGTAGGGTCCATAACATTCGTGAAACTACTGATAACACTTACCAGTATATCACTGCAACCCTGGCCAGGGATTTCCTGTTATGGCCAGTCGAGCATAGCACAACATCAACCCCCAATACCGGGAGAGACGAATCCCCTCCTATCGCTCATTGCCTCCATGTGAATCGGGACTGTACCCAAAAACCACTTGTTTGCACAACTCAGTAGAGCCGTGGTAGGGTGGAAATCAAAGCACAGTGGGAGACACACAAGACTCTATGACGATCTCGGGTCAACAGACTAAGCTGTACCAGTGTCACCAGAGAACTGCCATCTGACGTGAGGTATAATACCATCTGGGAGTTCTCGGCGAGTCCGTTCAGTGTACCCAGTCTCCACTGAGCACCCGCATACCATCTTCGATGTCAAACACCAATGGATATGGGATCATCCATCGCCCATCGCATGGGTCGAGAAGATATGCGCTAGTCTACTCTGGAATATCGATGCCCCGTCTCGATATTCCCTCGACTAGGAACATTTCAAGGATGTACTCTTGGACTACCCAGGCCCCACTAGTATGATCTACATCATAGTCCTGGAAGTCGAGTACACATCCTATGGGCTTTATCAACATGTAATCAGAGAGACAGAAAGTATACATGTTAAGATAAAGTGCAACCAGATAGCGTACTATCATGTCGAGCAAGAAAGTCCTTCCTATATATGTCCCAGCATCCACTACAATATACATCCAATGTACAGTAATGGCCTCTAGGGCATACATATAACTAACATGGATGAGGAACCCTACCAGATTCGTGGAGAGGCTGAGGTTCGTTGGAGACTATTGAATCCTTTGGTTTTACCAAATCATTAGCTGTTAGTTTGTCCAGCTGGAACTCCTTCCAGTTCTACCTCATGTCCACTAATTTCTTCATAAGAAATTCTTTTTCTCGAAAGGTGGCATGCTGAGAAACAAAACACCTTTTGCTCCTCAGTTAGGTAGAAGATATACCCTCGCAAATGTTTGGGATACCTTAACAAACTTATACAGAACTGACATTTACTCGAGTTTGTCCGGATTTTGCCTTTCAACATAGGCCGGACAACCCCTTATCTTAACTCGTTTAAGAGATGGTCTCTTCCCATTCCATATCTCATATGGAATGGTAGACACTGATTTGGATGGAACCCCATTCAATAGGTTTGCAGCTTCTCAAGTGCATAACCCCAAATGGAAACAGGTAACTCAGTAGTACTCATCATAGAGCGCACCATATCTCATAGGGTGCGATTGCTCCGCCCTGATACACCGTTGTGCTGTGGTGTATACGAAGAAGTAAGCTGAGAGAGAATCCTATTCTCCGTTCAGAAAATCCAGGAACTCCATGCCCAAGTATTCTCTTCCTCAATCACATCGAAGAACTTTAATATTTCTACCCGTCTGGTTCTCAACTTCAAGCTTATATTCCTTGAATTTCTCAAAAATTTCAGACTTGTGTTTCAACAGGAACACATGTCCGAATCTTGAGAGATCGTCGATGAATGTAATGAAGTACAAAGAAGCAACCCTGGCATTTATAGACATAGGACCGTATACATCATCATGTATCCGTCCCAAGAGTTTAATAACTCTTTCTCAGTTTCCAGTAAACGGAGTCTTGGTCATTATACCTTTGAGACAGGACAGGCAAGTATCATAAGATGAAAATTTGAACTAATTCAAATATTCATCCTTATGTAACTTATCTGGTCGTGTCGCATTGATATGACCTAGTCTACAATGCCACAAGAAGGATTCGTTCACTTCTGAACTACTCCTTTTGTGTGTGTTCTATATATTTTGAACTGTTGTTTGATTTAGAACGTATATGCTATTACATAACGTGCCTGATCCAATCAACTCTTGATTCAGGAAAATGTTCACAACATTATCCTCCAATACAGAATTATACCCTTCTTTAACTCAATAAAGAATTTGATGCAATGTTGTATATCAAGTTCGGTATCTAATAACATTTGTTCAGAATCAATATATTTACCATTTGGTAATACAATATGATATCTGCTAACTAGTTTGGCTGCAACAATTGCACTATTCTCTAACACTTACAGACATATCACCCAATCCCAGTTCTCTATCTATCTGTAGCCCATGTAACAGATTACATATATGGGATCCTGATCCGATATCACATACCTAGAACAGAGAGGATACTGAGAAACAGTTCTCGGTAACAACAAACACACCCGAAGAAAATGCATAACATGCACATTCCTCGAATGGGTGGCATAGGAATCCGGATATTCCCCTATTTCCTGTTCGGACTTATAACAATTATATGATAGAGCGGAACCAACGTTCCTCAGCTCAGTATAATAAGCAGGTTCGGTCATAACATCCATATTTTTATCTTGATTAAGGCGTGACATGGTCGCTACCAGGAGAGAGAGAGAGAAGAAAACACTCAGCGTATACTCTTGCAAGATTAGATTGGTTATTATTTTATCTAATCAGGATGGCTCCCACTGTTTTTATCAAATCTTCCTTCAAACTCTAAAAGGTAAGGCTAGCCGGGATTAATTACACCCTACAAGTTCGCCAATTTTTCGGCCAGGCCAGTGTCGGTAGTTTGAAGGAGGTTCCCCATGCTTTCGCACGGACCTAATTAAAATAAACCTCGTTTTCCCAGGGGCGTAACCCCGTTAACACCTTTCTAGACACTTACTTTGATCGGCTAATTGTAATGTGTAAAACTCTCCCAGGAGTAACTCTTACTCGCAGTGGGTATCGGGATCCAACTATCTCATAGAAGGTATGCAATCTCATTGCAAATTTCAACACTTGAAATTCCCGATAATATTTTGCCCCTAGCAACTTATTACCTTGGCTATGGTCAACAAATCATAAGTGCTAGCCAAGTTCAACCCGTCATTTCTTGATTGAATTAAACCCACCCGCATGACCTTTGGCTAAGGTCAACAAAGCCGCATGACCACTCTAACTCAATCGCATCATTTGCTGCGGATAAGCACTAATTAGCTACCGCACACTACGTCTTGGCTAAGGTCAACAAACGTAGCACGAATACTAAATAGTACTTATCTGAAATGACGGTGGGCTACGACAGGTTTTTAAGAAAACCTTTTGCGTAATGAACTTGATATCGTTGTAGAATCGAGTGATTTTGAAAAAGGAGTGTTTTTTAGGCTTTTACTAGTCTTGCTAAAGAGGTCACTCCCGGTGAAGGAATCTCGTCTCTTTCCTCATCGAATGAGGTGCAGGATATTTCACAAATACCACTATGCAAAGTATGAACTAAAAAAGCAATCAAAAAAAAAAAACCGAGTGGGTTATAGCATCTACCAGTTTCGCTAAAGAGGTCACTCCCGGTGAAGAGATCTCGGCTCTTTCGTTATCGAATAAGATGCTGGATATTCTATAAGGAATACCACTATGCAAAGAAAGAACTAGAGCTACCAGTTTTTAAAACAAGATTCTACAAAATTTTTAGGCTTCTTTTATATTATTAATCTCATTAATGAAATACCATCAATTTATGCTTCATAAGCATCACAGAAGAAACGAAAGAAGCAATATTTATCATATATCATATATATAATATAAGCATTCGTCTTGAAAAATCAAGTGATCACATTAAAGAATATCAACAGCAGAAGAACACATATGAAATATTGGATATACTAGGAATTCCGTGTTTTAATTAAGCCAGTAAAAACGCGGATTCCACGGTCGCGATGAATAGCCAAAACCCACATCCCTAGACCCCTACGAGAGCGGCAAGCAACCCTTCCAATTCTAGAGTTAGGAAACCCGGTCTCGACTCCTCGAGATGGTCTTCCCTTGGACTCTAGAACCCGGTTACTTGTGCTCTCCTTCTTGGGTTTAACCTAATGCGGAAAAGTAAATAATATACATCAATGGTGACATCATCCTCAACCCGGAAGTGCCCCAATAAAAGAATATTACATACAAGTTTTTACATGAATGAAAATGAAAAAACTCTCATCTCATATAAAAAACCCCGGCTATTCAAAACACGACGATCCAATATAACATATCATAGCAACACATAACATCACATGTCATCAACGTAAGTAAATATGCGTATCCCAATTGTCGTTGACATATAGCAACGAAACCGGCGATACACCACATATTACACTTACGGTCGCAGAAAAGAAAGTGAAAAACTACAACAATTGGAATCCGCAACTACCCTTAGACATCATAAACCTAATACATCACATACTTTGGATTTCATGCCTAACCATATGAATTCCTTAGACATCATAAACCCGGAATATCTCATATTCTGAATTTCATGCCTAACAATTATAAACCCCGCATTTTAGTCTCGTTATTGAAAACACTTTTCAATAACCAGTCGGGTAATTCAACAAGATTCCCGACAACCTGATCGAACGCTCGTCGGAAACTTTAGTAGACGACCGCACCCCCGATACCATCGATGAAGTGCACTTAGGCGGAATACCAGGGCCGCAAGCACCCAAATGGATGCTTTTAGTGACGGGGTTCTCCTACAGTAACTTGGTCGGGGCCATGGGGCGTGGCTATCTAGTAAGGTTACCCGGCGAGTATCCGTGTACACTACGTAATTGCGACGGACTTTTGATCCACATAAAAATCCCGTGGCAACCGATCAAATGAGACTAACATGCTAGATTTATAAAATTCAAATTAGTTTTCATAAAAATAAATATTGTGGATTCCAAATATTGTATCACAATCACAGATAGCTAGACGATATTAAACTTTTCGATCGAATCAATAAACACCCAAAATTTCCCAAAGAGCTCAACACTTAAGCGGGGAGTTTAAAAAGCACCCAGAACATGCCACAACACCTATAGACCAACCGTAGAAGGGTCAACCCTTGCCTCACCTATGGCGCTGCGGAACTACCGTAAACCCTAGGGTTTGGTGGCGGTTCCGACGGTCATAGAATCGAGTTAGGGGATCGTTCTTCTAAAGGGTCCATAGAAAACACCTGCACGATTTTTTGAAGATTTCAAACTTGGAAGAAATCCAACTCTTTGACAATTTCCAGTGAGAAAAAAATTGGGTTATTGATATCCGTTCGAACTTTTTAACGTCGTCTAAATAACCCGAAATGATGTTAGAATTACGATTACAAAACACTCCGAATTGCCTTTACAAAAATATAATATCACATGCAATATCAGTAAAAACAAGCAACACCTGAAACACCAAAACCCAGAGACTGGAACACTAGAAAAATTCGAAGCACAGAACTCGTTAAAGAACCGTGTAACTCGGATATTCCCTTCATGTCGTCGGCCATACTCCGGCGAAGGGGGCTCGAATTTCTGTGGTGTTCATGTTACATCTCATATAACATTCTGTAATTGCTTAAAAAAAATTTAGACACTCTGAAAATTTCGACAGAAACTAGGTTTTTATTTCGTGTGTTTCAGAGTTGTTTCAGTTTCGTAATCCTACAAACATCGTCTAATTCTCTATCATGGCTTTGATACCACTGATGGGTTTCCTAGGGCGGCTGCTGGGTTTCGGGATGTATCGACCATGCCGTTTTCAAAAAATTGACGCGCTGAAGAACCCTAACCTAGAATCTTGACTAGAGATTTAGACAAAACTAGCATGCAAACAACTTTACATACCAAGTGAACAAGGAATACAACCTTTGTAGACCGGTCCTTCACATCAATATCTCCATGTAGTAGTCCCTTTGCTCCAAGTAGTGATCTCCCGGACTCTAGTGAAGCTCCACAAGGTGAAATGAATATGCTTGCTTGAAGTCTTCGAGGCCGAAGAGGATCTACGTCAAGAAGACACTAACTCAAGCTACCACTTCACTAAGTGATGAACTAGTGAAGAAACAACCCAATATAAATGGCTAGTAGAGATGACGTTGATGAAGTAGAAAGTTTGCTCACTTTAGAAATAATTTTCTCACTAATTTTCTTCACCTCCCAAAAATCTAGTGAGCTTGAGGAAGGAGATGAAAAAAAGAAACCATGGAGAGAAGCAAGTGAAGAATGAATCAAGTGGTGAGAATAGCAACCATGGGTGAGTTAGTATCATATACTAACTCATTTAGAGACTAAACCGTGGCTAAACAATAATGGTTGGGTTAATAAATATTTTCAAGTAAAACAAAAAGAGTGGACTTGGTCAATGGTTCTACAAGCTTCAACTATGTGACAATTTCCAACTAATTTGATTTACTTGAAATAAATAAAACCTATCATTATTATAAGCATGGTGTGAGTCTCATACACCCATGAAGCATGTGGCATCAAGCATGACACAAAAGATGTACATTAATATATATCACATACATACCAAGTGTACACTAGTGAGAAAAAGAAATCTTAAGTGAGCTAATATTAGTTAATATAAGATAATATATCAAATATATAATTATACATTAAATTATTAAATCAACACTTGATTTAATAATCCGGCTATATCACATACAACCGACTAATATCAAATGTATCAACTTGTCGAATCAACACATGATTCGACAACCCGGTTATATCACATATAACCGACCGATATCACATATCGCGAGAATAGAATATGGTACCACATATACGTATTAATCTCGGTCCTGCATATATCACATATATGCTCCTACTTCGTTTCGCTTGAGCCAGGAAACCTCTGTGTAGGCCTTTAAAGACTCGTCAATACGCCGGCAGTAGGTGGTGATCATATCAGTCACTCACAAGCCGCAAGCGGTCTTCTAAACGTAACCGCCACCCGGGTATTGAGCGATCAGAAGATCAACTAGCAAGCCAGCTCATACTCCTGTGAATCCAATCAGTAACACTACTGTACAGTCCGATCTCTTCGTCTGATATGTCGCATATCACAGCTTGGGGGTGGTAAACGTCAAACCCCAATAGCCTGATAAGTCATGCCGATGTGAGGCTCATAACGGTTCGAGAAACTACTAATAACACTTACCAGTATATCTCAGCAACCCTGGCTAGAGATTTCCTGTTATGGCCAATCAAGCATAGCGCAACATCAACCCCCAATACCGAGAGAGACGAAATCCCCTCCTATCGCTCATTTCCTCCATGTGACTCGGGACTGTACCCAAAAACCACCGTTTTGCACGATCTCTTGAACGTGGTAAGGTGGAAATCAAAGCACAGTGGGAATCATACAAGACTCTATGACGATCTCGGGTCGACAGACTAACCTGTACCAGTGTCACCAGAGAACTGCTATCTGACGTGAGGTATAATACCATCTAGGAGTTCTCGGCGAGTCCGTCCACTGTACCCAGTCTCCACTGAGCACCCGTATACTATCCCTGATGTCAAACACCAATGGATATGGGATCATCCATCGCCCATTACATGGATCGAGAAGCGTATACGCTAGTCTATTCTGGAATATCGATGCCCCGTCTCGATACTCCCATGACTAGGAATAGTTTAAAGATGTACTTACCGACTACATCTGCCCCACTAGTATGATCTGCATCATAATCCTGGTTGTCAAGTACTCATCCTAAGGGCTTTATCAACATGTAATAGAGAGACAATAAGTGTATATGTTAAGATAAAGAGCAACCAGATAACATACTATCATGTCGAGCAAGAAAGTCCTCCTTATATATGTCCAAGCATCCACTATAATATACATCACATGTATAATAATGGCCTCTAGGGCATACATATAACTAACAGTATTCATCCTCCATCGTCGAGTCTGCTACGGTATCTAGCTTGGAACTCCTCCAACATACCGCCCCTCTATTGAGGGTGAAGACAAAACCCGAGACCGACTTACTGTCGTCCTTCTCACTCTGGAAGCTCGAATCGGTAAAGGACTCTATCTGGAGTTCACCGTTACCATACATCAAGAACATCTCTTTAGTCTTTCTCAAGTACTTAAGAAAGTTATTCACAGCTGTCCAGTATTTCTCCCATGGATCTGATTGATACCTAGTAACTATACCTAGTGAGTAAGCTACATCCGGTCTGGTACATAACATCGCATACATGATTGACCCGACTGCAGAAGTATAGGGTATACCTTGGATGCGAGCCCTCTCTAAATCAGTCTTGGGAGACATCTCTTTGGAGAGAGTGATTCCTTAACAAGAGGGTAAATTACCATGCTTTGAATCTTCTATACTAAACCTCTTTAGTATGGTATCTATGTACCTGGATTGGGACAATCCCAACATCCGTCTAGATCTATCTTTATAGATCTAAATCCCCAGGATGTAGGAGGCATCAACTAGATCTTTCATGGAGAACATGTGTGATAAGAAGAGCTTGACCGAGTGTAGCATAGGAACATCGTTTTCTATCAAGAGTATGCCATCCACGTACAATACGAGGAAGACAACCTTACTTTTAAATCCTTCTTATATATACATGGTTCATCTACATTTTTGATGAAGACAAACTCTTTGATAGCTTCGTCAAAACATATGTTCCAGCTTCGCGATGCCTACTTTAATCCGTATATGGATTTAAGAAGCTTGCACACGCTTCCGCTGCTCCCACTATCTACGAAACCCTATGGCTGTGTCATGTACACACTCTCTTCTAAATCACCATTTAGAAAAGCGGTCTTGACGTCCAACTGCCATATTTTATAGTCATGGTATGCAGCAACGGCAAGTAGGATCCTGATGGACTTAAGCATAGCTACTGGAGAGAATGTTTCATCATAGTCAACACCTGGTCGTTGACGAAAAACATTTGCTACAAGTCTAGCTTTGAAAGTCTCAACTTTTCCATCTACACCAATTATCTTCTCAAGGTCCACTTCCTCCCGATGGGTTTTATCCCTTCAGGAGCAACTTTCAATGTCCATACTTTGTTGGTGTACATGGATTCCATCTCAGATCACATAGCATCCAGCCATTTCACATAGTTTCCACTTGTGACGGTCTGCTCAAAACTAGTTGGGTCATCATCTTCCATGATGCAATCCTCGCTCCCATCGTCTATGAGAAAACTGTAGTATCTCTCAGGTGGATGAGGAACCCTACTAGATCTGCGGAGTGGCCGAGGTTCGTCCGGGACTATTGAATCCTCCGGTTCCACAAAATCGTCAGTAATAGTTTGTGTAGCTGGGACTTCTTCCAGTTCTACCTCATTACCACCAATTTCTTTCACAAGAGATTCCTTTTCTAAAAAGGTGGCATGTTGAGACACAAACATTTTTTGTTCCTCAGCGTGTTAGAAAATATACCCTCACGAATATTTGGAATATCCTACAAATTTGCACAGAACTAACCCTGCCTTGAGTTTTTCCGGATTTTCTTTTTAACATAGGACGGACAACCCCATATCTTAACTCGTTTAAGAGATGGTCTCTTCCCATTCCATATCTCATATGGAGTGGTAGGCAACGGATTTGGTCAGAACTCTATTCAATAGGTATGCGGCTATCTCAAGTGCATAACCCCAAAAGGAAATAGACAACTCAGCAACACTCATCATAGAGCGCACCATATCTAATAGGGTGTGATTCCTTCGCTCCGAAACTCCATTGTGCTGTGGTGTATACGGAGGTAAGCTGAAAGAGAACCTCATTCTCTTTTAAATAATCTCGGAATTTCGTGCTTAAGTATTCTCCTCCTCGATTAGATCGAAGGATTTTAATACTTTTACCCGTTGGTTCTCAACTTTGTACTTATATTCCTTGAATTTCTCAAAAGATTCAGATTTGTGTTTCAACAGTAATACATGTCCGTATTTTGAGAGATCATCGGTGAATGTAATAAAGTACGAGAAACCATTCCTGGCATGTGTAGACATAAGACCACATACATCACTATGTATTTGTCCTAAGAGTTCAGTAGCTTTTTCTCCGTGTTCAGTAAATGGAGATTTGATCATCTTGCCTTTGAGACATGACTGGCAAGTTTCATAAGATATAAATTCAAACGGATTCAAATATGCATCCTTATGCAACTCAGCTAGTCTTGTCGTATTGATACGACCTAGTCTACAATACCATTAGAAGGCTTCGTTCATTTATGAACTGTTTCTCTTGTGTGTGTTCTGTATACTTAGATTTGTGTTGTGATTTAGAACGTATTTTACCGTTATAAAATGAACCATATCCAATCAACACTTGATTTAGGAAAACATTTACAATATTTTTGGTACGAAATAACAGTCGCTCAGAATCATTGTGTTACCACTTGGTAACACAAGGTGATATTCTCCAACTATTTTGGCTGCAACAATTGCACCATTCCCTACTACTAGAGACTTATCACCCTTTCCCAGTTCTCTACTTTTACTTAACCCATGTAACAAATTACATACGTGGGATCCTGATCCGGTATCCAATACCCAGGACGTAGAGTTAACTGAGAAACAGTTCTTGGTAACGAACACACCCGAAGAAGATGCATCAACATGCTTATTCTTCATTTGGGTGGCGTGGGGATCTGGATATTCCCCTATTCCTTGCTCAGACTTATGACAATCATAAGATAGAGGGGAACCTAGCCCAGTATAATAAGTGGGTTCGGTCAATACATCTATATTATTATCTTGATTTAGGCGTGTCATTGGTCGCTACCAGGAGAGAAAGAAGGATAATCACTTTTGCGTGCGCTCTTTGCAAGATTAGATTGGTTATTATTTTATCTATTCAGGATGGCTTCCACTGTTTTTATCAAATCTTCCTTCAAACCCTAAAAGGTAAGATTAGCCGGGATTAATTACACCCTACAGGTTCGCCAATCGTTCGGCCAGGCAGGTATTTGTACTCCGAGGGAGTCTCTCCAGGCTTTCGCATGAAACTAATTAAATAACCTTGTTTCCGCAGGGGCATCACCCCGTTAACACCTTTCTTAGACACCTAATGGATCGGCTAATTGTAAAGTGGAAAACTCTCGCAGGAGTAACTCTTACTCGCAGTGGGTATCGGGATCCAACTATCATATAGAAGGTATGCAATCTTATTGCAAATTTCAACACGTGAAATTCCCAATATCTGTTTTTACCCCTAGATTCCTATGACCTTGACGGAGGTCAACAAACCATAAGCCGTTAGTCAAGTTCAACCCGTTCATTTCTTGATTGAATTAAACCCACCCGTACGACCTTTGACGGAGGTCAACAAGGCCGTACGACTACCCTAATCCAATCGCATCACATGCGGCAGATAATTACTAATCAGCTACCGCATCCTACGCCTTGACGAAGGTCAACAAACGCAGCACGAATACTAAATGGCACTTATTTGAAATGACGGAGGGCTACGGCTGGTTTTGAAGAAAACCTTTAACGTAATGAACTTGATATCGTTGTAGAATCTAGTGATTTTGAAAAGGAGTGGTTTAAGCTCCGTTTTTAAAATCGAGTAGTTTTAAAAAAACAAACCGAATACCTTTTACTAGTTTTTGCTAAAGAGGCCACTCCCAGTGAAGGGATCTCGGCTCTTTCCTCATGAATGAGGTGCTGGATATCCATCAAGGAATACAACTATGCAAAGTAAGAACTACAGAAGCTATGATCATAAACCGAGTGCGTTGTAGCATTTGCAAGTTTTGCTAAAGAGGTCACTCCAGGTAAAGGGATTTCGGCTCTTTCCTCATTGAATGAGGTGCTGGATATTCATCAAGGAATACCACTATGCAAAGAAAGAACTAGAGCTACCTTTTAAAAACCTTTTGATTCTACAACATATTTAGGTTTCTTTTCTTTTCATTAATCTCATTAATGAAGTCCCATCATTTAATGTTTTCTAAACATCACAGAAAATGAAACGAAAATAGAACGTACGCTTATGCCATCCGTATTCGCCACGGGGCCCCGTCATGCACCGTTAGGTTACTTAACTAACGGCAGAGCGGGGGCTGGACTAGCACGGGTGCAAAACATAAGCAACGTTTATTATATATATTATATATATATAGCATTCGTCTCACGTAGTTAAATGATAACATCACAGAAGCAGCAGAAGTCAACATATGAAATATTGGATATACTAGGAGGTCCGTGTTTTAAAATCATCCAGTAATGAAAAACAAGGATTCCACAGTCATGATGAATAGCCAAACCCACATCCCTAAACCCTTACGAGAGTGGCAAGCAACCCTGCCAATTCTAGAGTTAGGAGACCCGGTCTTGACTCCTTGAGATGGTGTCCCACTGGACTCCAGAACCTGGTTACTTGTGCTCCCCGCCTTGGGTCTATCCTAATGAGGAAAAGTAAGTAATATACATCAATGGTGACATCATCCTCAACCCAGAAGTGTTCTAATAAAAGTATATTACATGCAAATTTTACATGAATGAAAACTGAAAAACTCTCATCTCACATAAAACCCCCGGCTATTCATTCATAACGATCCAATATAACATATCACAGCAACACATAACATCACATGTCATCAACGTAAGTAAATATGCGTATCCTAAAGTCCGTTGACATATAGCAACGAGATTTGGGATACCCCATATATTACATTTACGGTCGCAGAAAAGAAATGAAAAAATACAATAATTAGAATCCGCATTTTCTTAGACATCATAAACCCGAAATATCTCATATGCTGAATTTCATGCCTAACCTATAAACCTTGCATTTTAGTCTCATATCGAAAACACTTTTCAATAACTTAGTCGGGTAATTCAACAAGATTCACGACTACCCTATCGAATACTCGTCTGGAACTTAAGTAGATGGCCGAACCCCCGATGTCGTCGACCAAGTGCACTTAGGCAAAATACCATTGCCACGAGCACTCGAGTGGATGCTTTTGGCAACGGGGTTCTCCTAAAGTCACTTGGTCAGGGCTATGGCGTGTGGCTACCTAGTAAAGTTATCTGGCGAGTATTCGCATACGATACGCGATTGCGATGGAGTTTCGATCCGAATCGAAACTTCATGGCAATCGATCAATAGAGACTAACATGCTATAATTACAAACAAACTAGTTTTCACAAAACTAATTTAATGTGGATTCCAACTACTGTATCACATATCAAACTTAAACCCAAAACGATGTAAAAATACGACTACGAAACACTCCGAATAGCCCCAATATGAAAGTTAACATCACATGCAAACTTGGCTAATCAAACATAACCTAAAACCCTAGAACTATAAGACCAGAACACAGAAGAAAAAAGAAGCCCAAATCCCTTCACAAAACCGGCCAGGACGGTTTTTTCTTCCTTTTGGCCGGCCAAGTTTAGGTTTTTGGGGTTTCAAATTTCTCTGGTGTTCTATATACATGAAAAAGAGCACTCTGCAACTATTTTAAAAAAATTTAGAGGCTCTGGAAAATTCGACAGAAACTAGGGTTTCGATGCGACTGTTTCAGAGTTGTTTTGGTTTCGTGGTTTTGCAAACATCATCTAATCTTCTAGATTTGGCTCCGATACCATGAAAGTGTATGTTAGCACTACCACTGGGTTTTACTAGCATCAAGCATGCCGTTTTTTTAAAAATTAGGGGTGCTAATCTACACTAACCAAGATCTTAAACTAGATGATTATGGTTTAGCTTGATATCATAAACTTTACACTAAGAGATGGATGGCTACAACCTTTGTAGACCGTGTCATTCTCTTCTAAAACTCCAGGTTGTAGTCCACGCGACTCCACTAGGCTCTACTTGAAAGTTGAACGAACTTCCTTCGATGACATTCGTGTCGAAGATGATCCACCCGAAGTCCGTTAATCCAAGCTATCTCTTCACTAAACTCTTTAGTGAAGGAAACATACTACACCAAAGCGCTAATCTAGTCTAGGTTGGTGAAATAGGGGATATGTTTGCTCACCAGTATTCTTACAAGCTCAAGGGTTCACAACTCATGTGAGAGATTGAGCTTGGAGGTGGAGGTGAGAAAAAGGGAGAAAGCTAGAGGGAAAACTCATCATATGAGCACAACTCAAGAAAATGGCTAAGTGTGGAATGAAGTCATGAATGAAGTGTTGAATTGATCATCAAAGCTCACATATTATTGAAGCATACAATTTTTAACACTTAAAAATTGTAGCCATGCTTCAATAGTGCAAGCAAATGAATATAAAATAGAATAAGCCATGGTATGGTCCATACCACAAAAGTCTTCCCATTTTCCACCTCAATTTCGATTTTCTAAAAATAGAAAAAACTATGCCATGCTTCATATATATATATATATATATATATAATGATAAGCATATAATTAGTGAGCAATAATATTAGTCAATATACAATTATATCAAATATAAATATATATCATATTATTAAATCAACACTTGATTTAATAATCTGGTTATATCATATATAACCGACTAATATCATTTATCTGTATATCACATTATCAAATCAACACTTGATTCAATAATTCGGTTATATCACATATAACATAACCGATAAAAAATAACCGCCAGATTACAATACGGTATCTCATACTCGTATTTAATCAGGCCCCCCGCACATATCAGCATATGTGCCCTACTTCGTTTCTCTTGAACCAGGAAACTTGTATGTGGGACTCTAAAGACTCGTCAATACGCCAGCAGTAACTGATAATCACATCAGTCACCCACAAGCCGTCAGCGGTGCTAGCTGGACGTAACGGCTACCCAGGTATTGAGCGAATAGAAGATCAACAAGCAAGCTTGTCCAAACTCCCATGAAGCCAATAGGTAACACTTACCGTACAGTCCGGTCTCTTCGTCTTTGATGTCGCATATCGGGTCTCGGGGTGGAATCGTCAGACCCCAATAACATGATTAGTCATGCCGATGTAAGGCCTATAACGGTACGAGAAATTACTGATAAAACTTACCTGTAAATGTTATCAACAGCCCTGGCCAGGGACTTCCTGTTATAGCCAATCGAGCATAGCGCAACATCAACTCTCTATACCAGGAGAGACGAAACCCCTCCTATCGCTCATTGCCTCCATGTGACTCAGGACTATACCCAAAATCCACCTGTTTGCACGACTCCTTTGAGCCATGGTAGGGAGGAAATCAATACACAGTGGGAACCACACAAGACTCTATGACGATCTCGGGTCTAGAGACTAACATGTACCAGTGTCACCAGAGACAGCTATCTGACGATAGGTATAGTACCATCTAGGAGTTCTCGGCGAGTCCTGTACGGTGTACACATTCTCTAATGAGCACTTGATCTTTGATGTCAAACACCAATAGATATGGGATCAACCATCGCCCCATAGAGGGTCAAGAAACATACACACTAGTCTACTCTGGAATATCGATGCCCTGTCTCGATACTCTCTCGACTAGAAACAGTTAAAGGATGTGCTTGTTGACTACCCAAGTCCTAGTAGTATGATCTGCATCATAGTCCTGGTAGTCAAGCCAACATCCTAAGGGTTTTATCAATATATATATGAGAGACAGTATAATAATACCAGTGAACATGTTAAGATAAAGACAACCAGATGGCATACTATCATGTCGAGCAAGAATGTCCTCCATATATATGTCCAAGCATCCACTATATAATACAATAATGGCCTTTAGGGCATACATATCACTAACATTACCATTAGATGTATTCTATCGAGAGGTATGAAATTGTTTACTGTTAATCATTTAAATTGCAAAACATTATCGTGAATTATTAATATCTATTATTTTCAACAGAGATCTATTAACTTAAAAAAACTATATCCGCTACAAGTATCGTCCTGAAAGTTCGATTACGGAAGGTTCTCTCTTGGAAGAAGTTACGTCTTTCTATGCTCGTTTCCTGAACGACGATGTCAGGACAAAGCTGAACAAATCGCCGCGTGTTCCTGACAGTCCAATTGGAGCAGGATAGCTAAAAAACATGTCTTACGGTCTCTTTGGTGGTTTACATGCGTTCATCTTGCTAAGCAGCGAATGTTTTGCTAAATATGCAGAGTAAGTTTTTCTAATTTCATCCACTTAAACCGTTTGAAATAAAGTATAATCTAACTGATATAACTATAAATTAATGAATACGCATAAAACTATACTCAGGACGTGGTCGGATGATAGAATCGAAAAAGAACAAAAATGCACTTTCTTCGCTTGGTGTAGAGAAGAAGTCGACAGACAAATGAATCGTGGAGACTAGATTTATAGAGAAGTCCATGACCTTTTAATCGTTCCATCAATCGCAACTACGTTATACAACGGGTACAGGGTTTTCGGCTACAAATTTGAGATCAAAAGGATGGAACGTATTATAGATACGCAAAATAGCGGCGTCGCAACCTCCGACGATAGAGGAAATCCCTACTACGGTGTTCTTGAGCAGATTATAGCAGTCTCATACATGCATAAGGCTACCTCGTTTTTATATTTCAATGCAGATGCTACGATACCAAGTCTGAACGGGGTATGAAGGTCGATGAGTACAAACTCATTTTGGTAAACACCAAACGGACAGCCTACGAATACGATAACTTTATCTTTCTCTCAATGGCAATACAAATATATTATTCTCGGGACTTCAAAAAGTTTGACTAGAGTGTTGTTTGTTATTGAAAACCAAGAGATTATTATAATGTGCCGACATTGAGTGACTCCGAAGATGAGAGTGACGAGGAAGAGCCGATATCATGTCTTAATCCTTCTATTGAACGTACCAACGGTCCAAACTATTTTGCGCCGTTCATCAATACGTTAGTAAGACGTGATATCGGCCAAGTAATTGTCACAGATCAAGATTTTGATAATCCACCCAACGAATCTTCAGCTAATGCACCGAACAAATATGCTGGGTAATGAAATTGAACTAAATATTTTAAATTGTATAATGATTATAAGTAAATTTTTAACATTTGAATAAATATATAGGGTCTGATGAGAGGCTATGGATCTAGATCTAAATGTCATAGGAAATATATAGGGATATCAGTAGCTGCAGTAACAGCAGCAGCAACGCCTATCCATACCCGCGTCCTCCGTACTAGCGCCCCACCTCCTAGCGACCCTCCTACCGCCCCTCTTACCATGGCCCATACTACCATGGCTACTCCTACCAGCACCTCTCCTACAGGATCCCTATCACCTCCAGAAGCCGTAGCGCTACAGGACCCGCTGCCTACCCCTATTATCAGGGTAGCAGATCCTCCTACCCCAGTCACTCCTCCCGCACATGGTATATAGTTATCTATTCATTGTTTTAGTTTTCTATTAAAATAATTCTATCGAATTATCTAACGGTTTACTGTTTGCAGTCATGCATAGTACTGATGGGATGTGGTCTAGTGTCGGTTCTAGCGTCACGCCAGGAATGGCAGCTATAATCGTTATTGCTTAAAGCTTTTAAATAATGATTGTAATTTAAATTTGTCTACATGCTTTGAATATTATAATATTATATCCTTTTATCTATCTTTTTGCAGGCTCTACCAGTGTTAAAACTAGGGGTCCTACTGGGCTCTCCTCCTCTAGGCCAGCTCCAGGCGCTGCTCCATGGATGCTTGAGTGGACCACGTCAGGTGTTCCTGTTGGTGATTACTCGACCAAGTGGGGGGGATTATATAGGAGCGGAGATCCGTACTTACTATTGGTATCCGCTCCATATTAGGTGGAGCCCACACCAGACCGACTATATTCGGCAGTTTTTGCAGCGACTATAGTATCACATACCCTTTTATACAGTTAAATTTAATCATCATATATATATATATATATATATATATATTTAAAGTTTTGTAATTTCAGACCCAGGGACATTACAGATTCATCGGCGTCATCGGTAAGAATGGCTTTCGTATACCGTTCGATGCACATCGCGCCATAGACTTGGTCATATCCGAGTGCCAAGCTATCAAGAGGAGACGCCGATATGAAGTAAGGAAGTATCATTACATTCCCTGGGATGCAGCGACTTAGGAAGAGCGGGGGGCCGATGACGGAGGCCATTTTTCGGGATGTCTCGAGAGAGGATTGACCGCTGTTGGTCGCGTATTACGAGCGCGATGATGTTCGGGTTTAAATTTAATTTTTAAGATTATAATAATATAACATGAAATCATATTCTGGGATATATAATATTATCTTTTTTGTATTTTCAAGACGACGTAAGTTCGCTACAGGGAGAACTGGAACAACGGCGTTAGAGAACGCGCTATTCTGATATAAAGGAAGCGGTCGTAGGCTAGCTCTCAACACCGGCTCGTGAGTATTTTGACGTTTAAAAATATATGTTTTCTTTGTCGTAAATTACTTATTGAAATAAATCCTAATTTTATCGCAGAAAAAGAAAGACCCCACCAACTACACTACGCGTTACACAGGGACATAGACGAGTACATGGTAAATTTCAAATAATCAAGGCGATTCTGTATTTAATTTAACACGTTTATATATCTATATGTATGTATATCTATATATATACACAGGGACATAGACGAGTACATGGTAAATTTCAAATAATCAAGTCGGTTATGTATTTAATTTAACACGTTTATGTATGTATGTATGTATGTATGTATGTATATTCTTCACAAAACCAGTTCCGGGATAGGATGGATGCCTTAGGATTTGGTCCCGATGACTCGATTACCGCCATTGTCCCTGTTCTGGATTCGATATCCGGCGGACATCACGGTGGCTATAAGCACGGGGTTGGTCCCAGGGCCCACTGATACTTTACTAGGCGTTCGTCCATCCACGAGTACGCTGGGATCCATATGCGGCTGCTGCGTCGCAGGAGGAAATTCGTCGGCTCCAAGGTCGGGTAGAACAACCGAATGAGCACGTGGATAAGCATGATACACAGATCGAGGAGCTGAGGCAATCGAACGCGGAGGCCATCAGGCAAACCATACGAGTCGAGTCTGGGAGTATATTCAGGCCACGGGACAATAGAGCTGGATCGTCTCAACGACTGTAGATTATTGATTTGTTGATGCAAACATTTTTTTTATTGGTTTATTGATTATACTGTTTGGTGTATATATTTTGTTTATAATTGCGTGTGATTCTATTCATATTACTTCTTGATTATTATAATCGTGTGAGATTTGATCATACTATTATTATCTATTGCTAGTTGTAAAAAAAAGCACCACGTGGGGTGCGTAGATTTCTGATCTTAAAAAAAATCGATAATATATTTGGTCATGGTTTTAACCGTGACCAAATATTATATGGTCACGGTTTTAACCATGACCATAGGATGTAGTCACGGTTACCTGCTAATAGCAGGTATTCTCCATGATGGTTTCACCTTATGGTCACGATTTAAATCGTCACCATAGGATCTATATAGTCACGGTTATCTGCTATAGCAGGTATCATTTATTACGGTTTAATTTTTTGGTCACGGTTTAAACCGTGACCATAGGATATATATGGTCATGGATTATGACCAGAAAATCGTCACAGTTATAACCGTGACCATATACATGGACCTCACATAGATCTGATTCAGTTGTTTGAACCTTTTCTGGTAACGCCAGGTATCTGGTCACGGTCTTAACTGTGACTATAAACAGAAATGTTCACGGTTGTAGACGTGACTAGGTTTCTCGTGACAGGGTTTTAGGCAACAGTTATGTCACGGTTTTAACAGTGACCAAAAGTTTGTTGGGTCACGGTCAAACCCATACCCTGAAGCAGTGATTGTCAAATAGAAATTGCAATTAAAAGAAAATGAACATCGGTTAACCAAAGTTCTACCCTGCTCCAAAATGTTAATTATGGTGCTAAAATTAGATGTAGCATAGAAATAAGTAAATGACGTTTGATGAAATTGGAAAATTGATAAATAATAATAATATATCGAAATTTAAATCAATAATGTTATTAAAATTACATTTGTGCTATCCGTCAATGTTTTCTCAATGAAAATTTCATGCTCTTGGAAATGCACGTTTTTAATAAATGATGAACTAAAAATCATATATATGGATGATGCAAGGTTACTTAATTATAAATAGATAATTAAAAAATTTGTAAAGTCTTAGTGGAATT
Organism: Agapanthus africanus; assembly: GCA_030015575.1. Taxonomy (NCBI): domain Eukaryota; kingdom Viridiplantae; phylum Streptophyta; class Magnoliopsida; order Asparagales; family Amaryllidaceae; genus Agapanthus; species Agapanthus africanus. Next base: position 53,040,279 of record CM057351.1, on the reverse strand, counting down.
TTTAGGAAAATTTATTTTTAGTAAAAGTTATAAGAATAGGCCTTCATGAAAATTTAATTAGCCAAACAGACTTTATTATTGCCAATAAGTCATGCCACATGGATGAAAATTTTATTCTATAAGCTTATGTGAGGAAAATGATCTATTTGATAAATACATTTCCACAAGGTCTCTCTTTTTAAGATTATTAGACTTTTTAAAAATTATCCAATTTAGAATTGTTTGTCCCTCAATTTGGTCCTAAAAAACGGCCGATTTAACCTTGATATCTCGGCTAATTAATTACATTGCTACCTTTGTTTGAACGTAATGATTAATTTTATCATTTTGATGTGATGATATTTTTTGTAATCATGTAATCAAAAATATTTGATTTGTTATTCATATTAATGATCTTCGGTGATCTTTTTGTTTTCTTCTTTGATTTGCTTCTTAGCGTAGAGTTTAGTTCACAAGCTCCATCTCGATTCTAACAGCGCCCAAACTTGGTATGTCGCTCAAATTATGTAACGTCCTGTATCTAAAAATCCCTGTAAGATATGTATTTGGACGTATTTCTTTGATTCTATGTTCACAAAATACATCAAGTGCAATATCAGCCCAAATATTAGCTTGAGTCAGCTCTAATCAATTTGAGACAGCTCAGGAGTCATTTCCAATATTTATTTTCTTCTCTGGTGGCATGAGACGGCTCACAACTATCTTGAGCCAGCTCATGAGTCCAGAGAATTGCCTTTACTTCTCGGTGTGTATGATGAAATTGAGCCGGCTCAATCACTCCTTGAGACGGCTCAAGTCTAATTTGAGACGGTTCGTGTTATACCAGTAAACTTATCATTCTTCTCTGTCGCTTTGAGACGGCTCAACATTGCTTTGAGCCAGCTCAACTCGAATATCTCATTTTAATATTTATTTTCTGTAACCGACCAAATTCCTATATAAACCTCCATGTCTACATGGATCGAAACCCTAATTCTAACCCTAACCTAGCCGCTTCCTTCCACTCTAAAAACCTAGATCCCTCCTTCAAAAACCCTAGTTTTCCCCCTCTCATCTCCACTGTAAAACTTAGCAACCCAACTACCCGAGAATCCTCATGGGCAACAACGCTCATCTCTCGCCATCGTCGCCGCTCATCATCGTCATCTCTCTTTCTACCTCGCAGCTACCCTGGATCGAGATCCAAGTCGAGAACAGCGTAGTCGATTGTTATCGAGATCCAAGTCAAGATCACCACCGCCGTGTTAAGATCCCTCGAACGTTCATAAAAAAGGCAAGTACTCTTTCCCCGTCTTCGTTAATCGATGCGACATCGGTTATCTTCCTATAGTAATTAAAGAACATAAATCTTAACATCGTGATTCTTTATTAATATGCAAACCCATGTCTGTTGTGATTATAATTGAAACCCTAGGATCCTAGCACACACATTAATCAAACCATTAAAATCATGCATGCTTTGTATTCGATTAAATGACTTATACATTGGAATTGCTCAATTTAGAATTGAACCATCATTAAAACATGTTTCATGAATGCCCTTGCTTAAAGTTATTGTTTTGACATGATTACCATTATTATTTGACATGCTTTACGTATTCAAGACTATTGTTGATTGACACATATGAAAACCCATTGACAAGCTATATACATTCGTGAAAAGTAGTGTTGAACGACAGAACGTGATCACCGGCTAGAATATCGAGACATGTATATATTAATTGATTCGGAACTATTCCATGATTCAGCGTTTACCGTGTTACAAGTGTTTATTCGTGATACGTGCCGGTAAATCGTTTTAGTCGGTATTCAAGATTTAGTGATCAGGTTAATTGGCGTGACTAAACGTACAAGCACAGGGGATTAGGAAAATTGAAAGGTGGAATGTGGACCTGTAATTTTAGGGGATTCTAGTGTTAGAAATTAGCCAGTCGAACGTGCAGTTGTCACAAGGGTGGTGTGCTGAACATCACCCACAGTGATAGTGAGTGTAGGATTTTTCCTAGCGGCACACTCGGGATCAGCTTAGAGCACAGTGGGTCGTGGTACCGGGTATGTATGAGATATCCTTCAATATTCGAGAATGCTTTTCACCAGTCAATTTCAACTTATGTGATACTAGTTAAAGTTTAGCGTTAGTGACATCTAGGGTCAGACCCGAGTTGTCATTATTACATATTCTTACTGTTATGGTACCTGTATTCATATTTGCACACGGGCATATCACAACACTACATATCTATGTGATTATACACACTTTTACGTTTGAGTGCTTATTGGGTGTTCTGACACCTCTGGGATTTGCCACCTCAGGTTTAGAGATGGCCCCCACCGACAGGAGAGGATCATGATTATCTTCACTAGCTAGCCGAAAAACAGTAGTTTGGCGTGGAGTGTTTTTTCTTTTATTTCAGTCCGTATTTAGTATGTGAGCCCTATATGGAACTTAGGACCTTTATATCTCTTTCTGGATTTGTATTTGGATATTTAAACCTATTTGTCAACTCTATGGATTTTTATTTGAATCTTTTATTATGTTGTGGACCAACTTGTGTATTTCCTTGTTATTTTAGGCAGCATGATTATTAGAATTATCTCTTTTTATATTGGTATACATCTTGGATATTATCGTACAGGTTTAGCTAGAAGCCGTTGTGTGACTATGGAAGGATATTTTCTTACCTTTGGAGTGTGGTTGGACTTGGTTACTTTCCGTATTCCCGTATTTTAGGAAGCGGGACATGACAAGGTTTTGTTGGTATCAGAGCCAGGATGACGTTAAAGTTAGACTTGGTTCTACCAACCTTTTAGGTTAGATTCGCGTGTCTAGAGTTCCCTTAATGTGTCATGCTGCATATTTTTTTGACTCTGATTGAAGAATTCGGGTGATTTAGATAGAGTTATGTGATTGTACCTATATACCGCGGCATGGTTATAATGCGGTACTTTATTTAAGTAATTTTGAGTCCTACCCTTGATTTGTGTTTTCTTGATTCGATTACATTGTACTGCCTTTTTTTCCTTTCCGTTCAGTTACTTTCGAATCTATATCTTATCTTGAGCATTGAATCTAACGTCGTCCGAATCTTGTTTGAGATCCATAGCTCGACGAAGCGCAGACACAACCCGCGGTTCCCAGGATAATATCGCCGAACTACTAGGCCTTATAGGAGGCATGGTGGAGATCCAGTATGCGCAGACGGGCATACTTCAGGAGGGTCTGCTTGCGTCCCAACAGAATACCATTGACACCTTGGATAGGATAGCTGAGGCCCGTAACAGAAGGTGTCCGGGCAATGTCGTGGATTTCAGGAGGTTGCAGCCTGCAGTATTCGCAAGGTTTAGAGGTCCATTAGATGTTGAATAGTGGATTATCGATATAGAAAACTTAATAGCAGCTGCCAGTGTTCCGGAGCAGAATCGAGTGGATATAGTGAAGATCCCGCTGCAAGATGTAGCAAGGATCTGGTTGCTTGCAGAGGAGAGCCCGAGTGGAGATGGGGCAACAGTTCATTAACTTTAGATTGGGGGAACAAAATGTCGATGAGGTAGCGTATAACATTTCAAAAAATATAAAATATTATTTTTGGAATTTAATATTAAAATAATATATTTTCCGAAAACTGCCCGATTTGCGAAATTGGGGTTTTCGTAAACGGTATAAATATATACCAATAATTATGAAATAATTGGAAATTAAAATGATTTATTAAGTAAAAAATATATTTAAAAGATTTGGCATTTTTAAAATCAATTATATGCAGTTTAAATGAAAACTCGATTAGTGCACCGCTAATCGCGATTAGGCCAAATACGTGTTCCTACAGTTTTCCATGGCTAGTGCACCAAGTAATGTTGCATTTTGGATACATGTTGTGTTCTTGTGTTGTTTTGGGGTATTTTATGGTTTGGTTTTAAAAGAAAAAAGAAAAGAAAAAAAGAAAAGGGTAAAAGGGTAAATTAGTGAGAGGGGGTTAGAATAAGAGAGAGAGAGGGAGAGGGCAGCCACCATTATTCACCCATTTGTTTTCCTTCATCTTCCTCAACCTCATCTCCCTCTACCTCCATCCCATGAAACCATCTCAAAACCATATACTCCTTTCACAAAAAATGATCATCTCTTCATCCTCTACGCATTGGACCAAACAAAGTTTGATTTTGGAGACTTTAGTCGAGCTAGGGTTTTCTTGAGTTGCCTAAAGGAGGTATAAATTCTTCCATTTAGTTTAGTTTTAGTTTCCTTGCATTCTTGTGTAGTTTAGAGGTTGATTTTGTGTGGAATTGTGATCTTAGAGATCCCAAGAGAAGGGTCTGGGAAATTGTGGGGAATTAGTGATGGGTAGTGGCTGTTAACAAGACTTGAGCTGTGTTTTCACTGGCCTAGAAACCAAAATATGGATTTAGAATTTTTTCCATGTCGGTTTTGTGAGGTTTGGTGTGCCTACAGTGAATCTGGAGCGACCCGGGGAGTTTTTGAGAAAACCAAACAATACCAGGGACCAAATTAGGACACTAGGAGACCACCTTGATCAGACAAACCCCAACGTAGCTACCCTGGCCGAGCTCACCGGAATTTCAGGCAATGTGGCCGGCCACTTGGTGGCATTTGGTGTCTAGGTTGGTCCAGTAGCTTACCTACTACATATACAACACCCTATACTTGTTTGTTTTGCCCCAATTGACCTGAGTCAAAATCTGGAAGCACATTGGTGTGATTTTTGGATATGTTTTCCGTATTTTTGAATGCTTGTTTTTAGTGTTTGATATTGTATTTGGTTGTTGGGCGTTTGTACGTCAACAACAACGGTTGGTTGATTGTTTTGCATGCGTAGGCTATAGGTTCTAACCTATGAGCGCACCGTGTGCCGTGTTGGTTTTCCGGATTTGATTTTAATAGCGATTGCGATTGTGTATTATTGTAGGTACCTTCGTGTGAATTCCGAGGCGACTAAGTATGGCGTCATCGACTTCGGAAAGCAAGGATCAAGGTGTGTAGATCTATATCTGCGGGGGAAGTCGGGTGGATGGTGTTTGGCACCCCTGCAAGTTTTTGATGGAAACCGATTCATAGAATATGGTTAAGGAAACCAAGATTAGAAAACTATGGATAAGGTTAGAAAGATAATTAGAGATGATATGAATGATGGAATATGTATATTGATAGATGAGATGAAAGCTTTAGGGATATGAAAAAGTGAATGTGAATCACGACTTATAGATATATAGTTGCACTAGAATAAGAATGAGTTCTAGAGTAACATGACATTTGATGTATAGGGTAGAATGTATATATAAAATTGACTTGATGTGGGATAATGCGAGGAAAAGAATTTACGATGTGACATGATGACTTTGTAAGTCTACGGTAGAGCCCAGGCCGTCTACAGACGCCAAATGCGGAACAAAAACTTTTTAACTGGCGTTATCGTATACTTTAACCCGGATCTGCCATTATTGCTAAACTAACAAACTGTAAAGAGTGTAGAAAGATTATACCGAACGATCCGAGTCCTTCGTTCTTTAACCATCATCCCACGCTCCGTTGCGGCTGCTCCGATCTCGTCGATCTCCGATCTGCTCGTCCAGGTGGCACCACGTCAACGATTCTTTAAACGGGCTCCCGCCTCTGACTCGAGGCAACTCGATCGTCAAGTTTGCTAAAAGAGATGACCAAGATTGATGTAGAGAATGAGTGGAATACTTTATCTCGCTTCGTCCAAATCCATGGACGAACGGTTAATGAAGTTGCCGTGGGAATCGGGTGATGGAATGAACTGAGCTGCGAAATTCCATACACCGAAAACTATCATAATCTTTTTCTACCATCAAGTGAAAACCTCAAGTGAGAGAGTGAGGGGGGAGGGGTCGGCCATATATAGGAGTGGGGAGGGTGAGTGCAGGAGGGAAGAGGGTGACCACAAGAGAAAATATCATGTGTGAACACAAGAAAATATCTCTAGTGTGAACACAAAGTGTGAACACACCAAAAGAAACCAATGAAACACCAACACCATTCAAACCTAGTCACCTCTTCTAGAACCTTCTAGAAGCATGACTCACCCTCATCCAAGAAAAGATAAATCCGTCTTTAACCGAATGTTAAAAGACGGCTGATAGAAAACTGGAAACTGGCAACTTCCAAAAGTGATCCTTAAACGACTTTCAGGATAACCCCGTAACTGTATAAAAATGCCCGCATTTGTATTACGACTGAATACAAATGCAACTGAGACAAAGATATTATATCTACTCAATATAATACTCGGATCCGGCTTAAACCAATGCCGACCAGTATCATCTGTCCGAAAACCGACACGTGCGTAAACGCACATGCATTTTCCGAACCCTGCCATAAAACTATACGGCCTCTACAACGTTTCGCCCGAACTTGGGAAACTGTCTGTGGGGGACTCTAATGACTCGTCAGTACCCTGGCAGTGGGTTTAACCACAAACCGTCAGTGGCACTAGCTATGCGTAACGGCTGCCCATGGACTGACCTCAAGAGAGGCCGATGAGCGAACTCATCCGGAAACCCTACTGAGCCTAACAGTGACAATGTATATACAGTCCGGTCCGTTCGTCTATGAGTATCGCATATCTGCCTAGGGGGCTAGTAACGTCAGACCCCCAATAGCAGTATAAGTCGTGTCGGAGTGTAGCCCAATAACACCCTGAGATACTACTGTAGTACCTACCAGTAAATCTCCTGCCACGGCCGTGGGCTTTATGTAATGGCTCTCCTAGACACTGCACGATCTCTCCCCCAATACCCGGAGAGACGAATCCCCTGCCGATCCGCTCACGTGCCTCCATGTGGCTCGGGACTGTACCCAAAAACTACCTGTTTGCATAACTCCTTTGAGCCGTGGTAGGGTAGAAATCAAAGCACAGTAGGAACTCACACGAGACAAATGACGACCTCAGGTCGATGAACTAACCTGTACACATGTCACCAGGGAACTGCTATCTGACGATATGTATAATACCAACTAGCAGATTCCCGACGAGTCCTGTCCGGTGTACTCATAACCTAATTAGCACCTGTATACATTTTAGGTGATCCAACTGACACCAGTGGCTTGTGAGACCGGCCACTGCCCCTCGTCGGGGTCTCGTCTGTATACACTAGTCTACTCCGGAGTATCGATACCCTGTCTCGAAACTCCTACGACTAGGGACCAAAATTAAGGATATGCATATAAACCACCTAACTCTCACGTATATGATCGCCATCATACTGTTGGTAGTAAAATAAGATCCTAAGGGCTCTATCAAAGTGTAACATGTAATCAGTCACCTGAACATGTACACGACTGATAAAGGAAAACCAGATAGCATACTATCATCTCGAGTAAGACTGTCCTACCGGTATAGATCCTCCGCAATCATTGCAATCACGTACCTGCGATCCAATAATTGACTCTGAGGGCACTATCTCCAACAATCTCCCACTTGCACTTAAGGCTAATTATTGCGATGTCGACTACTCACAGCCCGTGTGAAACTGAACATCCAACTCCTCTACTAATCAGTTTCACAAAGCCCGTTTGTAAAACTATTGTGTTCGAGAAATAGCCTCAGTAAGTGGATCCGCCTAGAAGTTTCTTTCTATATCTCTCTTAATCTCAAATTCGCGGGGAAAGCCATCTCCCGAATTGAGTAATACCTGTCTTAGAATATGTCTGGATATCTGATGGGACCTAGTTCATAAATGAACTCCAAATCCAAACTTCTTAGACTGTATCGATCACTGAACTTAATCAGTATCCTGCACCATGCCTCCCAAAGTATCCTCTTGGACCACCTGTCCATAATACCGTCCCTCATCAGAGGGAAAACTTTAACTCTGACAATCTCTCAGTCAACCATGTCACCTTTGAAGCCTGGAATGATAATCGTCTCCTGAAGGAGGCTGCCGTCATCAAATCCATAGAACATGTACTTATGTTCTAAAACTGCTTCCTTATGTTTCTCCAGGATTGGATTAATACAAACTTATTGCATCTAGTGCAAAAACAACATCTGGTGTGGTACTTGACATCTCATGATTGACTCAGTTGCCTAAGCAAGTGATCTGTCAATCATGCACATCCCTCTCCCCTTTAGTCTGTAAGACACCTTTAGAGAGGGTGACTCCATCAGCTACAGGTACACCACCATGCCAGGAGTCATCTATTCTAAAAACCATTAGAATACTGTCAGAGTACCCACATTGGGAAACTACCCAAATCCAGATCTAAAACCATAGATCTAGAAACCAGAATGTCAAATATTATATCCATATCCTGTCTGGAGAAACAACTTTGTGACGACCACAGTACAACCGATCGTAGTATAGGAATTTTACTCTGTGTATGTCATCCAAATACCATGACATCACACCCTACTACCTTCTTAACAGATCCATCCCCTATTCTGATTGAAGTCAAACCCATGACTGTCACATCAAAAATAGATGATCTATCTCCGCTATAACTGCTCAAGTCTATAAATAGACATAAGCTACTTGCCCACTATGCTTCTGCTGCTCCCACTGACTACGACAACCCTCCTACCGGGTCTCATAGCCTGGAACAACAGTAGTGTCAAGTCTGGGTAGATAAGAACCTCCCTGTCACCATCCTTGAGGCTACCGGAGTATCTCTCGGGTGTCTGAGGTTACCCACCAAATCTGCGGAGTGGCTAATGGAATGTCAAACCTGATTGAATATATAGGTCCTATTAAATTTTCCGTAATCGTTTGTGGTTCTGGAATCACTTCCAGTTCTACCATACTCCCACTACTGTTTTCTGAAAAAGATCCATTTTACTAAAACTGTGGCGAGTCAAGAACAATATCACTATTGATCTTCCAAATGGTAGAAAATCAACCCTCATCATAGCCAGGGTCAACCCATAAACAGCCATTCCAGAAACGTGCCCTGAGTTATCCAGAGTCTGGTTTTAAGCATAAGCTGGACAACTCCCCGTACCTTAACATCTTTTAAGGTATGAACCATTCTATATCCAATATAGAAACTTTGGCACTTATTTAATTGGAACCATATTCTTATCATGCAGCTATCTCCAGTGCATATTAACTTAATGGAAAGAGCCTAATCAGCATTACTCAACTTAGGAATCCATCCAATTATGAACAACCTGAAAGAGAAACACGTTTCTCAAAACCATCACTATCATATGAATACCAATCACAAGAATCTACATCTTCGATCTCTTTGAAGAATCCCGATACTTGTGACACCTGGTTCTCTACTTTATTCTTATACCCATAACTTCTCAAAAGTTAGACCTTGTATTTCTACGAAACACTTGTCTAAATACTAGAGAAGTTATAAGTAAACAGAACATAGTACGAGGACCTACCCCTTTGTCCTGATGGACACTGGACAGCATACAATACTCTGTATAAGTCCGCTGAGTTTAAGCAACTCAAAACCTGTGCGTCGTTGGTTAAAAACTGTACCCTGGTGATTTCCTCAAATATCACCAATTACAACGAATTCCGATATAATGAGGATAATCACCTAATTCCCAATAACTTACTCTCACTCATGATCTGTAAAACCATACAGATATGAGAATGAAACCTGGTAAATACATACCCTTGGAGTAAGTATCTAATCGGGGAAAACAGTTTTGCTTTAACAATGTACTGAAACATGAAAATGTTTCGTAGGGGTATCCTGGTATTCATAGTAATGCCTCTTCCATAATCCAATTCATGACTTTAACCGTATATTTCTTTGCCATCTCTCCAAATCCCTTTATTTGTCTGTAGTCATTACCTTCTGTACACCATCGTTAGGCTAAATGATTTTCTTTCTTCCCTCTATGGTTTGAAAGAAGACTATCCAGTAAGCATAATAGATGTACCCTCCTAAACCAAGGAGTACTCACATCTTGAGAGAAGGTGATGATAAAAGACATCTGAATAATACCTTATTCCTTTAAAGGTGAAATAGGAGTGACGATGAAGTACGCGGTTTGGTCGTGAATGATATCAGTCGCAATTTACTTTGGCCTCTTTCTAATCCCTTTATTTTGTCTTTACATATTACCTTATGCACACCCTACTTAGGCTAATTGGTTTTCTTCATTCCCTATCTTTCGGCACCTGCCTATGGTTTGGAATAAGACTATCCAATAAGCGTAATAGGTGTACTCTCCTAAACCAAGGAGCCCTCGCAACCTGAGAGAAGGTGATAATAAAAGACAACTGAATAAACCAATTCAATTTCTCCTGAACCTGGATCCATCCTCGAAGAAGTCCCTTCGAGTTCGTATATAACCATACGATGGATCTATCCAATGGAAGTGGATATCCGTAGTAATACGGGTGTTCTGAGAAATTCAAAGGGTAAAAGAAGGAGTGGCAATGACTTATGCAACTCAGACAATCCAAAAGCCAGTATTTTAAGAAGGTTCGGTCAACTTGGTCACTGAGTCATAGTCTAGGGTCGGTCAAAGGTCGCTGCCAAAGAGAGAGAGAAAAGAAACACTCTGCGTGCACTCTAACCTAGATCAGAATGGTTATCACTTTATCTAATCCGGAAACCTCCCACTGTCCTGTCAAATTCTCCTCCAAACCTGAAAGAAGAATCAATCGGGATCACCCGAAGAGTAAACCAACTCATCAGTGGGAATCGGGATCCAACTCTCATCGTATGATAACGTGATGGAATGCATCCACGTTACTCATACTCCAGAAGGTATGCGCATACTTGGCAAGTTTCAGATTCTTTAGAAACTCCCAATATGATTTTTGCCCCATGCTCTTATGACCTTGGCGTTAGGTCAAAATGTCATAAGTCACATGCCAAGTTCTACCCGTCGCTATCTTGTTAATTTGAACCCACCCGCACATGCCCTTGGCGTTAGGTCAAAATGGCAGAACGGCTGTCCCAAACCAACTCATCTATCTATGCAACAAATGAATACCCAACAGCTACCAAACACTATGCCTTGGCGTTAGGTCAAAATACATAGCTTGAATACTACTGAATACCCAAAAGAAGTGACGGAGGGCTACGACTGGTTTTTGGCGAAAAACCTTTAACGTAACGAACTTGATATCGCTGAAGGAACCTGATAGCTTTTTAAAATATAGTGGCGAAAATCTTTTGCTAAAGAGGTCACTCCCGGTGAAGGGATCTCGGCTCTTTCCTCGTGGAATGAGGTGCAAGATATTCCACTGAATACCGCGGTGCAAAGCAACTTGTAATCGACTATAGTGAAGTTATTACCCTGACGCAAACTTCTGCCCAAGGGGTCAGTCCCGGTGAAGGGATATCGGCCCTTGCCTCGTCGAATGAGGTGCAGGATATTCCACTGAATACCGCTATGAAAAACAAAAGGAAACGTCTTTGCAATAACACTTTTTAAATTTGTTCCAACAACTGCAAACATATTTGTTTTACTTTGCATTGATCAGAATCAACGCAGTCCCATCAATCAATCACACCAGAAAAGAACGAAAATAAAATGTATGTATATGCCATCCGCATTCGTCACTGGGTCCTGTCATCACCCGTTAGGTTACTTAACTAACGACAGAGCGGGGACTGGACTAGTACGGGTGTAAAACATATACAACATCTAATAGTATATAAACCAATATACAATAATCGCTCCAGGCGTGATAATATGCAACATTACAGAAAAGTAATAAGCATCACAGAACAATACAGATAATCTGGGATCCCCGGGTTTCACAGAGCCGCTGCTGAAACCCGACGTTCCCCTGGTCGTGTGGATAGCTTGTGCAATGAAACCTAGACCCCTACGGGTGCGGTAAGTTACCCGCCAAAACCTGAAGCGAGGCAGCTCCCTACAGCAAAGTGAATGGACCACCCTGCACTTCACGGAATCCGGTAATCTTGGGCACCCCTCCTTGGGTCAACCTGTACCCCCTACGAGTGCGGCGAATAGTCTGCCAATTCTAGAGTGAGGCCCCTCTGCCTCTCAAAGCCATGAGATGCGGACCCGTTGCCCCCCAGAACCCGGCTATCCGTGCACTCCGTCGCGGGGCAAAACCTAGTACAGTAATGAAAAATAGTACAACAGGTACATCGACCGCAACCTGGTCGTGCCCCCAAAAGAATATTATACAATAGGCAGTGACGGCAGTCCACATGTTGGACGCTCGCCCCGCAATATCAAATGTACAAATAAATCCAAACTACACTACCATTGCACACTGCTATCCACCACGACAAATCCGCAACATCACAGCACAACACAGAACATCAACGCGAATGTCACGTTCTCAAACCCGTCTAAAAGAACTATAGCAATCAGACGCGGTTTACCGATCAAATGACATTCCCGGTCGGAGATATAATGTAAGCACTGTAAACTAACATGTTTAAATTTCGATCGACTAAATATCATGAAGTGGGCCCCACGAACATCTGTTGAACAGTAACAGAATCTGGGCCCAAAAGATATATACCAAAAATCCCAAATTCCAGCAGAGAAGACACTGTACAAATTTGGATCAATGATTCAAGAGAATGGCCGCGGATGCGTGGCCAAACCATGGGTTTGGCCGCGATTCCGCGGCAGTTTGGTGGAATCACGTGCTCAAATTTGGTCGGTGTGCTTCTAAAACCCTGCACAACTTTCTGTGATATGTAGAATAATTTTAGGACCCCATTTAAAATCGACAGAAACTGTGAAGCTTGAAACTTATGTTTTTCGATATCCGGTTCGATCGATGTTTTAAATGCGTTAGCACAAGTTAGTAAAGCAAAATGGTGAGGCTTTGATACCACTGTAAGTCTATGGTAGCGCCTAGGCCGTCTACAGACGCCAAATGCGGAACAAAAACTTTTTAACTGGCGTTATCATATACTTTAACCCGGATCTGCCATTATTGCTAAACTAACAAACTGTAAAGAGTGTAGAAAGGTTATACCGAATGATCCGAGTCCTTCGTTTTTTAACCATCATCCCACGCTCCGTTGCGGCTACTCCGATCTCGTTTCTCTCCGATCTGCTCGTCCAGGTGGCACCACGTCAACGATTCTTTAAACGGGCTCCCGCCTCTGACTCGAGGCAACTCGGTCGTCAAGTTTGCTAAAAGAGACGACCAAGATTGATGTAGAGAATGAGTGGAATACTTTGTCTCGCTTCGTCCAAAACCATGGACGAACGGTTAATGAAGTTGCCGTGGGAATCGGGTGATGGAATGAAATGAGCTGTGAAATTCCATACACCGAAAACTATCATAATCTTGTTCTACCATCAAGTGAAAACCTCAAGTGAGAGAGTGAGGGGGGAGGGGCCGGCCATATATAGAAATGGGAGGGTGAGTGTAGGAGGGAAGAGGGTGACCACAAGAGAAAATATCAGGAGTGAACACAAGAAAATATCTCTAGTGTGAACACAAAGTGTGAACACACCAAAAGCAACCAATGAAACACCAACACCATTCAAACCTAGTCACCTCTTCTAGAACCTTCTAGAAGCATGACTCACCCTCATCCAAGAAAAGATAAATCCGCCTTTAACCGAATGTTAAAAGACGGCTGATAGAAAACTGGAAACTGGCAAATTCCAAAAGTGATCCTGAAACGACTTTCAGGATAACCCCGTAACTGTATAAAAATACACGCATTTGTATTACGACCGAATACAAATGCAACTGAGACAAAGATATTATATCTACTCAATATAATACTCGGATCCGGCTTAAACCAAAGCCGACCAGTATCATCTGTCCGAAAACCGACACGTGCGTAAACGCACGTGCATTTTCCGAACCCTGCCATAAAACCATACGGCCTCTACAACATTTCGCCCGAACTTGGGAAACTGTCTGTGGGGGACTCTAATGACTCGTCAGTACCCTGGCAGTGGGTTTAACCACAAACCGTCAGCGGCACTAGCTATGCGTAACGGCTGCCCATGGACTGACCTCAAGAGAGGCCGATGAGCGAACTCATCCGGAAACCCTACTGAGCCTAACAGTGACAATGTATATACAGTCCGGTCCGTTCGTCTATGAGTATCGCATATCTGCCTAGGGGGCTAGTAACGTCAGACCCCCAATAGCAGTATAAGTCGTGTGGGAGTGTAGCCCAATAACACCCTGAGATACTACTGTAGTACCTACCAGTAAATCTCCTGCCACGGCCGTGGGCTTTGTGTAATGGCTCTCTTAGACACTGCACGATCTCGCCCCCCATACCGAGAGAGACGAATCCCCTGCCGATCCGCTCACGTGCCTCCATGTGGCTCGGGACTGTACCCAAAAACTACCTGTTTGCACGACTCCTTTGAACCGTGGTAGGGTAGAAATCAAATCACAGTGGGAACTCACACGAGACAAATGACGACCTCAGGTCGATGAACTAACCTATACACATGTCACCAGGGAACTGCTATCTGACGATATGTATAATACCAACTAGCAGATTCCCGGCGAGTCCTGTCCGGTGTACTCATAACCCAATGAGCACCTGTATACATTTTAGGTGATCCAACTGACACCAGTGGCTTGTGAGACCGGCCACCGCCCCTCGTCGGAGTCTCGACTGTATACACTAGTCTACTCCGGAGTATCGATGCCCTGTTTCGAAACTCCCACGACTAGGGACCAAAATTAAGGATATGCATATAAACCACCTAACTCTCACGTATATGATCGCCATCATACTGTTGGTAGTAAAGCAAGATCCTAAGGGCTCTATCAAAGTGTAACATGTAATCAGTCACCTGAACATGTACACGACTGTTAAAGGAAAACCAGATAGCATACTATCATCTCGAGTAAAACTGTCCTACCGGTATAGATCCTCCGCAATCATTGCAATCACGTACCTGCGATCCAATAATTGACTCTGAGGGCACTATCTCCAACAGACTTGATGATATGTCGGTATACGGATGCGAGTCGATCGAGATGATTGATACCTTGCCGGTACCCTGATATGATTTTGTTATGGATGTGACCTGGGACATAGGTATATAGATATATATAGAATGTCGTGAATCTTGAGTGATATGCCATACGAGACGTTAGGTCCATACCCCTTATTGTCATATAGGACGATAGGATCCCCGATGGTTTAATGCCTCCGTACGATGGTTTACCGTACGTGATGAGTTTTATGATGACAGATCCATACCCTTGACTAGAGGATGCCGGACGATGGATTATACCGTACGGGATGTTGTGAGACTGGATGCCGATTGATAGATTCACCGACTCGGTCATGTTAGATACGTATACCTGTAAGCATTCGCATACGATTTACTTTATGCTACATTCATGTCACTCTCATTGCATTTCATATATCCATGCTAGTACACCTACACCATTATCGATGATGCATGTGTTACACTTACACAGATTGGCCGGCTCACACACTTCATCATCGATAATTGCCATGTCACTACACAGTAGAATTGCTGCATCATGATATGACTCCTTGCATAATTTACTAGCTATAGTTACATATGCACCTTTATACGATGTTGCATTTGACTTTGGAGAATTTGGGAACCGCAAGATATGTTTTAAAACTGGATCCATTTAAACGAGCGGTTTTTCCTTGATATGTGCATATTACTGTTCCATGTTGCATGATTATACGAATATGCTTACATTTCTATTATATGTCGCATACATCATGCTTTATGATTATACGCATTGAGATATGCTGTTTTCATGAGATTTCTGGATTTGAGAACCGTGGTTAATTCAAAAGAAAGTATGTACTGTTTTAAAAACCCCGGTTTCTCTTGATATGATATTTCAGTCCGTCCACTATGTGTTTTCTCGGTTCTGAGATTAGCATGTGTAACCCGATTCGAGGAGTGGTAGGCACCATCTGCGGGTACATGGTGGACCCGGTATGGTACCCCGTAGAAAGAAGACTCGTATAGATAGGAGGTGAGCCCAGCGGACGGATTACTACCTACCGGTGATAGTATTTGGACCTGGTGGTTATCCGGAGGATACCGACCGGAGTCATGAGATGGATATGAGGGCCGACCAGATTATGCGGCACCTGAGGGCCGATCTGAGGATGCGGCGCCTGAGGGCCGATCTTAGGATGCGGCACCTGAGATATATGAGGATTTACGTGTCGATGCTGGACACGGGTTTCATGATGTTTCGAGTGTCGATGCTGGACACTCAGGTTCCATGATTTTGATGTGTCGCGAGGGACACACGTTGATTTATATCCTCATACTTTCATGCATATGCTTTTATGATATTTACTTGCATGATGTTGTTGTGTCATTAGTTGACACGTGGACGAGATCCACATGCATACATATATTGGTTATATGGTGGACGAGATCCACATGCATTCATACATTGATTATGGTTGGATGATATCCACATACATATAGACATTGAGTATATTTTGGCACATATGCAGATACGGTCACCATAGATATCATAGTATTACCTTTATGATATAGTTGACCTAGGAAATCATTATTTTATTCAATTTCTATCTGATGATATTTTTCTACTCACGAGTTGGCAACTCACCCCCGTTGTGCCACAATTCTTGCAGGTTGACCGCATGGATCAGTAGCGGTGTTGCTGGCACACAGCTGCATACGGGCGTTTTGCTTTGGTAGGTGGTACATGTTGGATTGTAACCCTCTTGTATTTATTATTCATATTGTATCCAGTCAACTTCATCAATCAAAACTAGTATTTGTTTAAGAAATGAGACTTAGCAAGACTTGTAGTTGCGAGACTTTGAGCGATGGTTTATATTCGCTACTTATGGGTTGATGTCTTGCTTTTCTTTATCTTTTGAGGTGAACTTCGCCGTTGGGCGTTGTACACTTATATTTATGCTTTGCGTGGTTGTGGATCCGCCGTTTGGCGAAGAGCTAGCTCCCGCTTGGGGATGCCTTTATATTATCATGTATTGTGGTTTTGGATCAAAAAATACAAAGGAGGTGTTGCCCAAATTTTTTAAAAAAAAGTCGAAACATGTTTTTCAACTAGTAATACCCACTTGTATTTTTATGTTCCATTGTTTATGTATTTAGGAAAATTTATGATTTTCACCATACCTTTATTTCAAAACTTTACCTCTTTATTTTCTTAAAAAGTTTTAGATTTCTGGGTTTCGGCTTACTTGATTTACGTTACACCTTTAGACGTGGCGTGATTCAAGTGCCGGTCACAAGCTAATATTTTCGGGTCGTGACAAAGGTTGGTATCAGAGAGCTAGGTTTAACCTTGGTTCGAGTCTATGTTTGACTATGCGGAGTCTAGGGCGTATGTATATTTCGGAACCTAGGCTTGACCTTCCGGAACTTAGACTTGAACCGGGGGGAGGGTATTAGACCCGAAATTTCGTTTCATAGGCTGACCCTGATTGATGGAGTAGGTAGCTTGGGTAAAGTGACGTACCGTACGTATGTTCCGCGGCATATTTACGTTACGATACTCCAATTTGACCTTAGGATGTACATATTTTGAGATCTGTGATTATCTTCGTACCCATGATTATACATCCATTGGAGATCCTCGATTCTATTCGTTTCTATGATCATACTCTCATTGATGCTGTTTCTTCTTATGATCATGTATCCATCCTGGATATGTTGATTCCATTCATTCCGTTGCTCTGTTTTCATCGATACACGCTTGAGGTTCCTGTCACCATGGTTTGAGAGCAGATTGAGCTGCTACTAGTATTGCGGTCAGGGCGAGCTCGTCTTGGACGAGGACTGACCATTGTGTTTTCTGGTGACATGGGAACGTCTCAATGTAGTGTTTGTGTTGTGACCTCTTGTTGAGGCGAGTGTTTGGTTTTACACCGGATGATCGGGCCATTGTTAGAGGTTCCAATTGTGAGAGGACTGTTGATGTACAGCCTACCTCAGAGATTGTGTTGTCGCCTACCGTGTGGACAGATGACCCAGCTCTTGCTGAGATTGATGTGATGTCGCTTCCAGAGCTTACGAGCTGAGATCGCTGGAGCTTCCAGGCAGAGATGCGACAGATGATAGCTAGTCTATCCCGAGGTGAGAGACGAAGGCGATTTATCAGATTGATGCGCCGACGCAGGCCCATTTGAGTTGAAGATTTTCAGTGTGGAGAGTCTTACTCAGATCTAGAGTAGACCAATCCAGAGATGACCGTTGATGTATCGTCTTTCCTGGAGGATTGAGGCATTGTTTAGCATGCGGACGAAGGGTATTCGCATGTCGTCTAGGCGAAGTTAAAAAGTTTGAACGAATGTCAGAAACCCATTTTTCCAAGTTTAAAGTATTCGAAAGAACATGCAAGTAATTCTGTGGACCCTCTAGAAGAATGAAACCCTAACTCGACATAATGACCATGGAACCGCTTCTGAACCTTAGGGTTTGCAGCAGTTCAGCGGGTGCCATCAGTGAGGCTTGGGTTTGCCCTTCTACGGTTGGTCCATAGGTACTGTGGCATGTACTGGATATTATTAGATTGTGCTCAGGTGTTGAGCTCTCGGAGAATTAAGGGACTTTGATGAATCGATCAAAAAGTTTGACGTCGTCCGAATATCATGTGATAAGAGATAAGCAAGCTGACCAGCTTCAGATAGAGGACCTCACCCAGATGCGTTGTGAGTTGATCGAGAGCGGACGAGTATTGAGTATTCTTCCGACGGTTGTGACGAGTTCCCGAGGACGTGTTCGGCTAGATATCTTCTACAGAGTGATGAAGATACCGAGTTCGTGATTTCGAGTCCGTGTGAGAGACTCTGGATTGACTATAGCCGAGAACATTTGCAGTACGCAATTAGCATTACGTGACGTCGAAGTGGACGATAATAAAGACGAGTGGAACAAGAGTTTCGTGCGAGACGCTGACGAGCTGTTGTTACTCCCCGTTGAGATTAGAGACCTGATATGTGTACAGAGGCGTTGGGATACGTCGAGTTCCCGAGGAAATGTTGTGCTCAGAACGCAGATGTCCAGGAAAACGACGAAAAGATTATGTAAGAGTACCAGCCTCCGTATAGTTCAGCATAGGCAAGATCGGGGGAGACCCTGAGCAGGTTCCCTCCACGACACTGCGGCGATAAGATTTGCACCTAGGATCAGATGTGTGCCTTGTATTCAGAGGACCAGAGGCCGACGCCAGTGACGTGCTGCTTTATGAGTGGTCATACTAATTGGCCAAGAATGACCAGAGAAGTGCCAGAGCGGAATCGTTTTCGTTAGCACACCAGACTGAAACCGATGAGCCGATGGACAGTGAGATTAGTAATCCACAGAGAAATAAGGACCCAGAGACAGAGGACGCCAGACCGTGAGCAGGGGGGAAAGCGGTGTTGGATATATGTATGCCCTAGAAGCCATTATATGATAGTGGATGTATTTATACATGTATATATATTCAGTGTATATTCTTTCTCGACATGATAGTATGCTATCTGGTTCTACTTTATCTGACATGTTGACTTGATCATGCTTTTATTCATTTACACATGTTGATAAAGCCCTGAGGATATTTGCTTGACTACTGTGATTATGATGGAGATCATACTACTGGGACGTCTGTAGTTTATAAGCATATCCTAAAATGTCCCTAGTCGTTGGTGTATCGAGATGGGGCATTGATATACCAGAGTAGACTAGCGTATATGATACTAGACCCATATGATGGGCGATGGATGTTCCCACATCCATTGATGTTTGACATCGAGATCATATACGGGTGCTCAGTAGAGACTGGGTACACTGGACGGACTCGCCGAGAGCTCCTATATGGTATTATATCTATCGTCGGATAGTAGTTCTCAGGTGACACTGGTACAGGTTAGTCTGTAGACCCGAGATCATCATAGAGTTTTGTGTGTTCTCCCACTGTACTTTGATTACCATCCTACCACGGCTCTACCGAGTTGTGCAAACAAGTGGCTTTTGGGTACAGTCCCGAGACACATGGAGACGATGAGCGATAGGAGGGGTTTCGTCTCTCCCGGTATTGGGAGTTGATGCTGTGCTGTGCTCGATTGGCTATATCAGTAAGCCCCTGGCCAGGGCTGATGAGATTTACAGATAAGTGTTATCAGTAGTTTCTCGATCTGTTATAGACCATTCATCGGCACAACTTATTAAGTTATTGGGGTCGACGTTACCATCCCCAGACTCGATATGCAGCATATCTGACGAAGAGACCGGACTGTACGGTAGTGTTACCGGTTGGCTCGACGAGAGTTGTGACAGGTTCGTTTGTTTTCTTCTGATCGCTCAATACCTGGGTGGCCGTTACGTTTAGCCGACCTCTTACGGCTTGGGGGTGCGTGATATGATCATCACCCACTACCGGCGTATTGACGAGTCTTAGAGTCCCACAATGGAGTTACCTAGCCCAGGCGAAACGATGTGGTGTGCATATGTGATATGCGCGGGGACCCGATTAAATGCGTGTATATGATACCGTATATTAATCGGGCGGTTTTCTATTGGTCGGATCGTATGAGATATGACCGGTTTGCTAAATCAAGTGTTGATTTAACATTGACCATTAGCATTTTCACTTTAAACCCTTTTGTCTTTTGGTGTATGCATGGATGTATGCACATGTTTACATTGATGCACATATGGATGTGCATGCACACATACATGCATACTCATTTGTATCATGGTTGTTGATACATTTGATGGTGGCAATATAAGACTCACACCTTTATAAATATATTGATATTTATTTTTGGAGTTGGTGGAAATGATAATAATTCATGGTTGATTATTTTATTCTTGCACTAAACCATTGAGTTAACCATGAGTTATTTTTCATGGCCATTTTTGGTCCAAAAGAAATATCTAGATATTTATTAACTAGGGTTAAGAATGAGAAGAAGAAAATATATATATTTTCTTTTCTCATTTTTAACCTAAGACTTATCATTATCTTGAGCTCTCATATTGCCATCTTCTTCTTCCTCTCTCTTTTACTCTCTAGGTTTTGATAGTGAGTGAAGGAGTGATCAAGTTAGTGTTTTTAAGTGAGAAATCAAACAACATCATCATTCTATACCACTCTTGCCCATTAGTTTAGAGTGTTGGATTCAACTTCTTCTCTTGATCAAGTGGAGCTTTGAGCTTGGACAAAGAGGACTCCGGGTGGATCATCGTGGACTTGGAGGATCTCAAGCAAGCTTCTTTAAACCCTAAAGTAGCCAAAGTGTCTAGCAAAGGGAGCTACAAAGGTTGTATTCTCTAAACCTAGTACTTTACTACTTATGGATTGTGATTGTTTTAGTGTTACCATAGCTTTTCTAGTTTGATCCTTAGGATAGTTTCTTTAGCACCCTCTAAATTTTTTAATATGGCATGTGTGATGCTACCAAACCCTAGTAATTGTGCTAAGGAAAACCCTTCATGTTATTAGAACCTAACTAGAAGCCTAGACGATGTTACGATCCGAAAACGAAAAACTCCGCAAAAATACGGTTTTAGAAACCCTTGTAAATGCTTTCTGGAAATTTTTTTAAAACCAGTCTAAAAATTATTTTAGTAACTGCAGAGTGACATTTAAGAGATTACAAGAACACAGGTGAAATACGAATGGGGGGGGGCTCGGAAAAATCTGGCGACGGCACTCCATTTTCCGGCGACGCCGGCCATACATGCTCCCCTCCTCTTCGTATTGCACCAGTGCTATGTACATCATGATCTGGGGTTTCTGGCATTGTTTGGTAGTCCAGAATTGCATGTGATGTGAGTTTGGTAATAGACTCTTTGCGGAGTATTTAGTATTCGTATTTTTTTAGCATTGTATTGGTAACCTAGACGACGCTAAACAGGTCGAACGATTATTAAACACTGGTATTTTTGAGGTTGAACGTACTCAATATATAATGCAGGTATTCTTATGGACCCTCTAGAAGAATGAAACCCTAACTCGAGATGTGACCACAGAACTGCGACTAAACCTTAGGGTTTATTGTAGTTAGTGGCGCCACAAATGAGGCTTAGGTTTGCCCTTCTACGGCTGGTCCATTAAATACTATGGAATAGATTTTGGGTATTGTTTAACGATGCTCAAGTGTTGAGCTTGATGGGGAATATGGGTGTTCGTTAATTCGATCGAAGGGTTTAACATCGCCTAGTAGTATGTGATACTTATTTCTGCGACCGTAAGCGTAGTATGCGTATCGCCGATTTTGTTGCGATATGTCAACGGCAATTGGGGTATGCACACTTGCTTACGTTGATGATATATGATGTTATGTGTTGCTGTGCTATGATGCATAGGATTGTCGTGATCGAATAGCCGGGGGTTTTATGTGAGATGAGAATTTTTTTTCTTTTCATTCATGTAAAATTCATTTGTAATGTAATATTCTTTTACTTGGGGCACTTCCGGGTTGAGGATGATGTCACCATTGTTGTATATTATTTACTTATCCGCATTAGGATAGACCCAAGTTGGAGAGCACAAGTGACCGGGTTCTAGAGTCCAGTGGGAGACCATCTCGAGGAGTCGGGACCGGGGTCTCCTAACTCTGGGATTGGTAGGGTCACTTGCCGCTCTCGTAGGGGTCTAGGGTGTGGGATTGGCTTTTCATCACGACCGTGAAATCCGTATTTTCTATCGTTGGCTAAATACTAAATACGGACATCCTAGTGTATCCTATATTATCATATCTGTGTTTCTGTTGCCTATATTCTGTGATGTGATCACTTAATATATCTGAGATGAATGCTATATTATATATGAGATATATAATAGACGTTGCTTATGTTTTACACCCGCGCTAGTCCCGTCCCGGTATGCCATTAGTTAAGTAACCTAACGGTGCATAACAGAACATTGCGGCGAATGCGGATGGCATAAGCGTACGTTGTATTTTCGTTTCTTTTCTGTGATTGGCTTAAGGACTTAAATGATGGGACTACATTAATATGATTAATGTAAAGAAAATAAACTTAAAAAGATGTTGTAGAATCAGATTTGAAAACCACTCGGTTTTTTAAGAAAAAGCTACATTTCAAAATTGCGGAGCTTAAGCCACTCCTTTTGAAAACCATTTGATTCTACGATGATATCAAGTTTAAAGCGTTAAAGGTTTTCTTAAAAACCATCCGCAACCCTCCGTCATTTTAGGAAGTAGAGTACTTAGTATTCGTGCTATGTTTGTTGACTATAGTTAAGGCATAGTGTACGGTAGCTAAGTGATGTCTTCCTACACTGCATATGCTGCAGATTAATTAGGACATTCATATGACTTTGTTGACCATAGTTAAGGGTCATGTGGGTGAGTCTAATTAATCAAGAAATGACGAGTAGAACTTGACTAGTGCTTATAATTTGTTGACCATAGTTAAGGTCATGAGTACTAGGGGTAAAAACTACATCGGGAGTTTCAAGAGTTGAAATTTGCAACGAGATTGCATACCTTCCATATGATGATTGGATCCTGATCCCACTGTGGGCAATAGTTTCCCCCAGGAGAGTTTTGCAGTTAGCTGACCCATTAGGTGTCTAGAAAGGTGTTAACGAGGCTACGCCTCTGGGAAAACGAGGTTTACTTTAATTAGGTCCGTACGAAAGCACGGGTAACCTCCCTCAAGTACCGACACTGGCCTGACTGAACGGTTAGCGAAGTTGTAGACTGTGATTAATCCTGGATAGTTTTCCTTTTAAGCTTTGAGTGGAAATTTGATAAAAGCAGTGGGAGACATCGATTAGTTAAGATAATAACCAATCTGATCTTTGCAAGAGATTTCGCTGAGTGTATTCTTTTCTCTATCTTAATGGCATAGACCAATGACAGGATTCAAGCATCTACTAGATAAAAATAAACTGAATGAGACCAATTATAAAGACTGGCTGAGCAACCTTAACATTGCCTTGACTTATGATAAGGTATCATATGTCCTCACGGCTCCAGCCCTGCCCGTCCCAGGTCCTAAATCTTCAGTTGAGGATAAGGAAGTCCGCAAGACATGGGACGCTGACTGTGCCACGGCCAAATACCTCGCGCTTGCATCGATGAATAACACACATCAGAAGCAGCACGAGAATATGGACGTCCAAGCCATATTTCTCCATACAAAGGAGTTGTATAGGGAGCAATCTCGTGTCTTACGGTACAAAGCGTCACGAAAGCTGTTTCAGACGCGGATGGCCCCTGGCACACCAGTAGAAGACCATGCTCTAAAGATGATAGCTCTCATAGAAGATCTTGAGGACCTTGGGTAGACAATGGACAATGAGAAATATACTGATATTATTCTGCAGTCTCTCCCCTCCACCTTTGCTCAATTTGTAGTTAACTTCAACATGCATAATATGGAGAAGGAACTACCTGAACTCCTTAATTTGTTAGGGAGTGCAGAAAGCACGCTGAAGTCAGTGAAGACTCCCACTTTGACTGTTGGGCCATCTTCCTCCTCTCACCCGAAGGCTAAAGCCAAGGGAAAGATGGAGAAGAAACCCACCAAACCTAGAGGTGGAGTTAAAAAGGTTAAGGGGAAAGACAAGTGCAAAGCTGGGGAATTAGGGAAAGGGGAATGTTATCACTGCCACAAAGCAGGACACTGGAAGCGCAATTGCACTGAGTACTTAGAGCTCAAGAAGAAGAAGCATGGGGATGCTTCCGCTTCAGGTGTGTTTGTGACAGAAAACTGTTTTTCAATCAACTCTGCTTCCTAGGTATTAGATATCGGTTCAGGTTCTCACATTTGCAATTCTATGCAGGGGCTGAGAAATAGCAAGGTTTTGAAGATAGGTGACCATACTCTTCGGGTTGGAAATGGTTCCAATGTACATACTGTTGCAGTGGGAGAGTATCACTTAGGGTTGCCGTCTGAATGTATATTGGTTTTGAACCCATGTTATTATGTACATAGTATGCTTTGTAATATAATATCCGTTTCTTTGTTAGACAATGAAGGATATAATTTTGTATTGCAGAATAATGTTATGAACATTAACCTGAATCAAATGTTGGTTGGGTATGGTACACTTAATAACGGGATATACATCCTAAATCAACACACAGTTTTCAGCATACAACACTGTAACAACTCCAATTTTGTATACCAAAAATTTGCTTTAAATATAGTGTATACTTGGAGTATTAATTGAAAGGTTCCTAGGCACTCTAGTGAGGTCTCACAAGGCATCGAACATGCCAATTTAAAAAAAATTGTGCCGAGAAACCCTAGACTACGGATCTTAGACTAGATGTTTAGGCGAAAAGATAATCTAGTTAACTACTTAACTAAAAGTTAGATTCTACAACCTTTGTAGATCCGGATATCCACTTCCTTAGCTCCACGTAGTGCTCCTCTCGCTGTCCTTTTCCAATCTTAGACTCGTTCATCGGTTTCATCGAGAAAGCGAGCAGAATAGGTCGTCGGCTTCGTGTCAAAGACGATCTACGTCGAGGCATCACAAGTTCAAGCTCCGACTTCACAAAGTTGTGAAACTTGTGAAGAAAACACCCAAAACAACTTGGCAAGAGGTAGAGGGTGAAGAAATAGGAGGTGGGTTCACTTTAGAATTGGATTTCTCACTTTAGAAATCAAGTTGCCATTGATGGCATCAAGCTTTCTCCTTGAAGATGAAGATGAAGAAGAAGAAAGAATATGATAAGTGTTGAGATAAAATAAAATTAAATCAATACTTATCATAAAGAGAACCATAGTTAAGTGTAGAGAGTTAACTAAGGTTAGAAGAATGGTTAGGGTTTAGTGTGAAGACAAAATGGTCACAAAGTCAAACCTTCATGAAGCTTCAACAATGTTCAAGAATGAAAGCAACCATTTTGTATTATTATCCCATCCTTTTTCCAAAAATGAATAAATAAAAGAATGGATAAATAAAAACCCTAATCACTTTCTTAGCCTAAGTTTAATTCTATACACTTAACCAAATGAGCATGCATCATCAAACATGATACAAACATGTGCACAAAAATATATCACATATACAAGTTGCACATCAAGTGAGAAAATCCATATAAAGTGAACCAATACTAGTTAATGCAAAGTAATATATCAAATATATAATTATACATCAAATCATTAAATCAACATTTGATTCAATGATCCGGTCATGTCGCACATAACCGACTAGTATTCAATGTATCGATTTATCGAATCAATGATTCGATAACTAGGTCATATCGAATATAACCAATCGAAACATATATCGCGAGAATGAAATGTGGTATCACATACACGCATTATTCTCGGTCCTGCACATATCTCATATGCGCTCCTATTTCGTTTCGCTTGAGCCAGGAAACCTCTGTGTAGGACTCTAAAGACTCGTCAATACGCCGGTAGCAGATGATGATCATATCAAGCACCCACAAGCCGCAAGCGGTCTGCTAAACGTAACGGCCATCCGAGTATTGAGCGATCAGAAGATCGACGAGCTAGCCCGCTCACACTCCTGTGAATGCAACCAGTAACACTTACCGTACAGTCCGGTCTGTTCGTCTGATACGTCGCATATCAAGTCTAGGGGTGGTAAACGTCAGACCCCAATACTCGATAAGTCGTGCCGATGTGAGGCTCCTAACGGGTCGAGAAACTACTGGTAACACTTACCAGCAAATCTCTGATCAGCCCTGGCCAGGGACTTCCCTGTTACGTCCAATCGAGCACAGCGCAACATCAACCCCCAATACCGGGAGAGACGAAACCCCTCCTATCGCTCATTGCCTCCATGTGACTCGGGACTGTACCCAAAGACCACCGTTTTGCATGCCCTCATGGACGTGGTAAGGTGGAGATCAAAGCACAGTGGGAATCACACAAGACTCTATGACGATCTCGGGTATACAGACTAACCTGTACAAGTGTCACCTGAGAACTGCCATCTGACGTGAGGTATAATACCATCTGGGAGTTCTCGGCGAGTCCGTCCAGTGTACCCAGTCTCCACTGAGCACCCGTATACCATCTCTGATGTCAAACACCAATGGATATGGGATCATCCATCGCCCATCACATGGGTCGAGAAGCGTATACGCTAGTCTACTCTGGTATATCGATGCCCCGTCTCGATACACCCACGACTAGGGACCTTGAAGGATGTACTTATGGACTACCATGTCCCTACTAGTATGATCTGCATCATAGTCCAGGTAGTCAAGTACACATCCTAAGGGCTTTACCAACATGTAACTATAAGACAGTATAAAGAGACAAGTGTAATGTTAAGATAAAGATCAACCAGATAGCATACTATCATGTCGAGCAAGAAAGTCATCTCTATATATGTCCAAGCATCCAATATAATATACATAATCTGTACAATACTGGCCTCTAGGGCATACATACAACTAACAATCTCCCACTTGCACTAGGGCCAGTTGCTGTAGTATCTCATACCGAGCATCCCGAAGAGTCTCTCAAACTGTATCTGGGGAATGGCCTTCGTGAGTGGATCCGCCGTGTTGTTCTTCGTGTCAACTCTCCTGACCTCGATCTCCCGGCGATCAACTATCTCCCGGATCAGGTGATACCGCCTCAGAATATTCCTGGATCGCTGATGGGACCTGGGTTCCTTGGCCAAAGCCACCGCTCTATTGTTATCGCAATACGAAGGTATTGGACGCTCAATGGATGGAACCACTCCAAGTTCAGTAATGAACTTCTTGATCCAGACAGCTTCTTTAGCAGCATCGTTGGCAGCGATGTATTCAGCCTCCATCGTCGAGTCTGCCACGGTTTCCTGCTTGGAACTCTTCCAGCTAACCGCCCCTCCGTAAAGGGTAAAGACAAAGCCGACTGCGACTTAGAGTCGTCCTTATCACTCTGGAAGCTCGAATCGGTAAAGGACTCCACTTGGAGCTCTCCGTTACCATACACCAAGAACATATCTCTAGTCCTTCGCAAGTACTTGAGAATGCTCTTCACAGCTGTCCAGTGACTCTCTCCAGGATCAGCTTGATACCTGCTCACTATACTTAGTGAGTATGCTACATCGGGTCTGGTACATAGCATCGCATACATGATAGAGCCTACTGCCGAAGCATAGGGTATCCCTTGCATGCGAGCTCTCTCCAAATCAGTCTTGGGAGACATCTCTTTGGAGAGAGTGACTCCAGAGATCGTGGGTAAGTTCCCACGCTTGGACTCTTCCATACTAAACCTCTTTAGTATGGTGTCAATGTACCTGGATTGGGACAATCCCAAAATCCGTTTGGATCTATCTCTATAGATCCTAATCCCCAATATGCAGGAGGCATCACCAAGATCTTTCATTGAGAATCTTTGTGATAAGAAGAGCTTGACCGATTGCAGCATAGGAATATCATTTCCTATCAAGAGTATGTGTCCACGTACAATACGAGGAAGACAACCTTACTCTCTGCAACCTTCTTGTAGATACAAGGTTCATCTGGGTTTTTTACGAAATCAAACTCTTTGATAACGACGTCAAAGCAGATGTTCCAACTCCGCGATGCTTGCTTTAATCCATAAATGTATTTAAGCAGCTTGCACACCTTCCCGCTGCTCCCACTGTCTACGAAGCCCTCTGGCTGAGTCATGTACACGCACTCTTCTAAATCACCGTTTAGAAAGGCGGTCTTAACATCCATTTGCCAGATTTCGTAATCATGATATGCAGCGATGGCAAGCATGATCCGGATGGATTTAAGCATAGCCACTGGAGAAAAGGTCTCGTCATAGTCCACACCTGGTCTTTGACGAAAACCCTTTGCTACAAGTCTAGCTTTGAAAGTCTCCACTTTCCCATCTACACCAAGTTTCTTCTTAAAGATCCACTTGCTCCCAATGGGTTTTAACCCTTCAGGAGCAACTTCCAAAGTCCATACTTTGTTGGTGTACATGGATTCCATCTCGGACCGCATAGCATCCAGCCATTTCACTGAGTCCCCACTCGTGATGGCCTGCTCGAAGCTAGTTGGGTCATCATCCTCCATGATGCAATCCTCGCTCCCACCGTCCATGAGAAAACCGTAGTATCTCTCAGGTTGGCGAGGAACCCTACTAGATCGGCGGAGTGGCTGGGGTTCAACGGGAACTACGGAATCCTCTGGTTCCACCAGATCTTCTGTTGTAGCTTCTGCAGCTGGAACCTCTTCCAGTTCTACCTCATGACCACTATTCTCTTTTTCAAGAAATTCCTTTTCTAAAAAGGTGGCATGCCGAGAAACAAACACTCTTTGTTCCTCAGGGTGGTAGAAGATATACCCTCGCGAATGTTTGGGATATCCAATAAACTTACACAGAATAGACCTTGCCGCGAGTTTGTCCGGATTTTGCGTTTTTACATAGGCCGGACAACCCCATATCTTAACATAATTAAGACATGGTCTCTTTCCTTTCCATATCTCATATGGAGTGGTCGGCACGGTTTTGGTGGGAACCATATTCAATAGGTCTGCAGCTGTTTCCAGTGCATATCCCCAGAAGGAAATAGGTAACTCAGCTGTGCTCATCATAGAGCGCACCATATCTAATAGGGTGCGGTTCCTCCGTTCTGATACACCGTTGTGCTGTGGTGTATATGGAGGAGTCAGCTGAGAGAGAATCCCATTCTCTTTTAGGAAGTCCCGGAATTCATTGCTCAAGTATTCACCTCCTCGATCAGATCGTAGGATTTTAATACTTTTTCCGGTTTGGTTCTCAACTTCTTGTTTATATTCCCTAAATTTCTCAAAAGCTTCTGATTTGTGTTTCATCAGGAACACATATCCGAATCTAGAGAGATCGTCAGTGAATGTAATGAAGTACGAAGAACCATCCCTGGCATGTGTAGACATGGGACCGCATACATCACTATGTATCAGTCCTAAGAGTTCGGTAACTCTTTCTCCGTGTCCCGTAAACGGAGTTTTGGTCATCTTGCCTTTGAGACATGACTGGCAAGTGTCATAAGATGAAAATTCAAACGGATTTAAATATCCATCTTTATGCAACTTAGTTAGTCGTGTTGCATTGATGTGGCCCAGTCTACAATGCCACAAGAAGGATTCGTTGAGTTCAGAACTCTTCCTCTTGTGTGCGTTTGTTATGCTCAGAACTGTTGATTGATTTAGAACATAAATGCCATTGCATAACGTGCCTGATCCAACCAACTTTTGGTTACGGAAAATGTTCATAACATTGTCCTGTAATACAAAATTATATCCCTCTTTACTTAATAAAGAAACCGATATAATGTTGCATATCAGGTTCGGCATGTAATAGCATTCGTTCAGAACCAATGTATTACCAGTTGGTAATACAAGGTGATATTCCCCGACAGTCTTGGCTGCAACAATTGCACCATTTCCTACTCTTATGTCTTTATCACCTTCTCCAAGTTCTCTACCTTTCCTAAGCCCATGTAACTGATTACATATATGGGATCCTGACCCGGTATCCAATACCCAGGACGTAGAGCAAATGGAGAAACAGTTCTCAGTAACGAACACACCCGAAGAAAATGCATCAACATGTACTTTCTTCAATCGGGTGGCATGGGAATCCTGGTATTCCCCTATATCCTGTTCATTCCTATAACTCTTATAGGAAAGAACGGAACCAACGTTCCCCAGCACAGTATAACATGCGGGTTCGGTCAATACATCCATATTATTATCTTCATTAGGGCATGAAATGGTCGCTACCTGGAGAGAAAGAGAAGAAAACACTTTAGCGTATGCTCGTGCAAGATCAGATTGGTTATTATCTTATCTAATCAGGATGGCTCCCACTGCTTTTTATCAAATCTTCCTTCAAACCCTAAAAGGAAAGACTAGCCGGGATTAATTACACACTACAGGTTCGCCAATCTTTCAGCCAGGCCAGTGTCGGTACTTTGAGGGAGGTCCCCCGTGCTTTCGCACGAACCTAATTAATGTAAACCTCGTTTTCCCAGAGGCGTTGTTAGTTATATGTATGCCCTAGAGGCCATTACTGTACATTGGATGTATATTGTAGTGGATGCTGGGACATATATAGGGAGGACTTTCTTGCTCGACATGATAGTATGCTATCTGGTTGATCTTTACCTTAACGTGTATACTGTTTGTCTCTCTGTTACATGTTGGTAAAGCCCTTAGGATGTGTGCTTGACTACCTGGACTATGATGCGGATCATACTAGTGGGGACATGGTAGTCCATAAGTACATCCTTCAAAGTCCCTAGTCGAGGGTGTATCGAGACGGGGCATCGATATACCAGAGTAGACTAGCGTATACCTTCTCGACCCATACAGATGGGCGATGGATGATCCCATATCCATTGGTGTTTGACATCAGAGATGATATACGGGTGCTCAGTAGAGACTGGGTACACTGGACGGACTCGCCGAGAACTCCCAGATGGTATTATACCACACGTCAGATGGCAGTTCTCTGGTGACACTGGTACAGAGTAGTCTGTTGACCCGAGATCGTCATAGAGTCTTGTGTGGTTCCCACTGTTCTTTGATTTCCATCTTACCATGTCCAAAAGGGAGTGCAAAACGGTGGTTTTTGGGTATAGTCCCGAGTCACATGGAGGCAATGAGCGATAGGAGGGGATTCGTCTCTCCCGGTATAGGGGGTTGATGTTGCGCTGTGTTCGATTGGCTATAACAGGAAATCCCTGGCCAGGGTTGCTGAGATTTACTGGTAAGTGTTACCAGTAGTTTCTCGAATTGTTATAGACCTTATATCGACACGACTTATCGAGCTATTGGGGTCTGACGTTTACCACCCCTAGGCGAGATATGCGACATATCAGACGATCAGAACGGACTGTACGGTAGTGTTACTGGTTGGATTCACTGGAGTGTGAGCGGTCTTGCTCGTCGATCTTCAGATTGCTCAATACCCGGGTGGCCATTACGTTTAGCAGACCGCTTGCGGCTTGTGGGTGATTGATATGATCATCACCTGCTGCCGGCGTATTGACGAGTCTTTAGAGTCCTACACAGAGGTTTCCTGGCTCAAGCGAAACGAAATAGGAGCGCATATGAGATATGTGCGGGACCGAGAATAATACGTGTATGTGATACCGTATTCTATTCTCGCGATGAATGTGTCGAATGGTTGTATGCGATATAACCTAGTTATCGAATCAAGGATTGATTCGATAAATCGATACATTGAATATTAGCCGGTTATATGCGATATGACCGGATCGTTAAATCAAGTGTTGATTTAATGATTTAATGTATAATTATATATTTGATATATTACTTTGCATTAACTAGTATTGGTTCACTTTAGATGGATATTCTCACTCGGATGTGCGCATTATATATGTGATATGATTTTGTGCACATGCTTGTATCATGTTTGATGATGCATGTTTACTTGGTTAAGTGTAAAGAATTAAACCATGGTTAAACTTATGATTAGGGTTTTATATCCTTTTCTCATTTATTTATCTATTTATTCATTTTGGAAAATAGATGGAAAAAGGAGAAAAGAATGGTGGCTTTTTTTGTTGTTTAGTGCAAGCTTCATGAAACCTTAACCCTAACCATTCCTTTAACCTTGGTCAATTCTCTACACATAACCATAGTTACAATTATGATAAGGATGTTTTTTTTTCTCTTTTTCTAATTAATCTTATCATAATATTCTTCTTCTTCTTCCTTGAACTCAAGAAGAAACCTTCACTTCATCAATGGTGGATTGATGAAATGAGTGAGAAATCCAAAACTAAAGTCTACCCACTTCCTATTTCTTCATCCTCTACCTCTTGCCAAGTAGTAGAGTGTGTTTCCCTCACAAGTTTTCAAGACTTGGTGAAGGTGGAGCTCGATCTAGTGATGCCTCGACGTAGATCATCTTCGGCATGGACATCGACGACCTAGCTTGCCCATTCTCCGACGAAGCCGACGCTAGAGCCCGGATTTGATTTGGACAGCGGAGAGGACCTCATCTCGGAGCCGTGGAGGTGGAGGACCGGATCTACAAAGGTTGTATTTCCGTATCTCTTAGTTAATTATTAACTAGTTCCTTTTTCGCCTAGATTTCTAGCCAACGATCCGTTCTAGGGTTTCTCGGCACCGTTTAAATTTGTAATTGGCATGGTTGATGCCCTGTGAGACCTCTTGAGAGTGCCTAGGAACCTTTCATTGGTATCAGAGCCTAGCTAGAGCCTTAGGCGAAGTCTAGACGGAGTTTGAAGTCCGATTGAACCCGAAACCCCATTTTTCCACGCTCTCTGGACTTTTTCTGAAAACGTGGATTTTTCCAAATTAAAAATTGCTAAAAAATTCAGCAGGGAATTCTACGAATTACGATGCAAAATTTTTCAAGTGAAGCTTCCAGAGTGCGGCGGAACCGCGGCATAAGCCCTGCTTATGCGGCGGTTCCGCGGCCAAATTATTAGATTGACCTATAATGTTTGTACAGTAATTCATGATTTCTGGTGCAGGATTTTCTGGGATTTTTTAATATTTATTCAAGAGTTGAATTTTCTGGGGTTGTTTTGGGGATTCGGTGTTTCGATCGGAGTATCAGATTTTGTCTATGTGGCTTTCCGGATAATTTTTGAATATGTTAAAAAGTTCGACCGGATATAAATACCTAATTTTTCCCCTGTCGGGAAATTTCCAAGTGTTGGATCTTTCCGTAGTTTAAAGACGTTCCAAGTAGTGCAAGTAACGCGATGGTCCCTCTAGAAGACAACAAACCTTAACTCGATTATGTGACCGTCTTGAACTGCCCTTTGAACCTTAGGGTTTGGGGCAGTACGGCGTGCCACATGTGAGGCGTTGGCTTGACCCTTCTACGGCTGGACCGTTGGTACTGAGGCACGAACTGAATGTTTTTAGACTTGTTTCATGTGTTGATCTGTATCGGGAAAACTTGGGTGTTTGAATGTTCGATCGGAAAGTTTAACATTTTCTGTTTATCTGGAATGTGATACAACAATTGGAATTCACAACAAGTTATGAGATAACCGAATGAATGTTATAAACATAGCAGTTTAGTCTCACTTGATCGGTTGCTACGGAATTTTGATGTGATCAAAAGTCCGTCGCAATCACGTAGCGTACGCGGATACTCGCCGGGTAAACTTAATAGACAGCCTCACTCCATAGCCCCGACCAAGTGACTGTAGGAGAACCCCGTCGCCGAAAGCATCCGTTTGGGTGCTCGCGGTAGCGGTGTTCCGCCTTGGTGCACTTTGTCGGCGGCATCGGGGGTGCGGCCGCCTACTAAAGTTTGCGACGAGCATTCAATCAAATTGTCGGGAATCCTGTTGAATTGCCCGACCAGGTATTGAAAAGTGTTTTCGATTTTGAGACTAAAATGCGGGGTTTATAATTGTTAGGCATGTGATGTCTAAGGTATTCATTTGATTAGGCATGCGATGTCTATGCAGGTTGCGGATTCCAACTGTTGTAGTTTTACACTTTCTTTTCTGTGACCGTAAGTGTAATATGTGATATCGCCGTTTTTGTTGCTATATGTCAACGACAATTGGGATGCGCATATTTACTTACGTTGATGACATATGATGTTATGTGTTGCTGGATATGTTATATTGGATCGTCGTGTTTGAATAGCCGGGGGTTTTTATGTGAGATGAGTGTTTTTCATTTTCATTCATGTAAAAACTTGTATGTAATATTCTTTTATTGGCGCACTTCCAGGTTGCGGAAGATGCCACCCTTTGTATATTATTTACTTTTCTGCACTAGGATAGACCCAAGGAGGGGAGCACAAGTAACCGGGTTCTGGGGTCCAGTAGGAGACCAACTCGAGGAGTCGAGTCCGGGTCTCCTAACCCTAGAATTGGTAGGGTTGCTTGCTGCTCTCGTAGGGGTCTAGGGGTGTGGGTTTGGCTATTCATCACGACCGTGGAATCCGTGTTTTATACTGGCTCGTATTGAAAACACGGACGTCCTAGTATATCCAATATTTCATATGATTCTTCTGCTGCGATATCTGTGATGTGATCATATGATATGTTCTGTGATAAATGCTGTATATAGTATATATGATATATTATATAGACGTTACTTATGTTTTACACCCGCGCTAGCCCTGCCCCGCTCTGTCGTTAGTTACCTAACCTAACGGTGCACGAGGGGACATAGAGGCGAATGCGGATGGCATAAGTGTACGTCGTATTTATCTGTGATGTTTAGGTACTTAAATGATGGGACTTCATTAATGTGATTAATGAAATAAAAGAAACCTAAGATGTTGTAGAATCGAATTTCAAAATAAAACAGGTAGCTACAGTTCTTGCTTTGCACAGCGGTATATGTGATATATCCTGCATCTTATTCGATGAGGAAAGGACCTAGATCCCTTCACCGGGAGTGACTCCTTTAGCAATAACTGGCAGATGCTACACACTCGGTTTGTCTTTTGATTGCTTTCAAGAGTTTTTGCTTTGCACAGTGATATATATGATATATCCCGCACCTCATTCGACGAGGAAAGGACCGACGATCCCTTCACCGGGAGTGACTCCTTTAGCAAAACTAGAAAAGCCTCAAAAGCACTCCATTTCAAAATCATTTGATTCTACAACGATATCAAGTTCATTACGCAAAGGGTTTTCTGAAAAACCCGTCGTAGCCCTTCGTCATTTCAGATAAGTACTGGTTAGTATTCGTGCTACATTTATTGACCTTAGCCAAGACGTAGTGTGCGGTAGCTGATTAGTGCTTATCTGTATAAGCATATGATGCGATTGAGTTTGGGTAGTCGTGCGACTTTGTTGACCTTAGCCAAGGGTCGTGCGGGTGGGTTTAATTCAATCGGGAAATGACGGGTTGAACTTGGCTAGCACTTATGATTTGTTGACCTTAGCCAAGGTCATAAGCTGCTAGGGGCAAAATATTATCTGGAATTTCAAGTGTTGAAATTTGCAATGAGATTGCATACCTTCTATGAGATAGTTGGATCCCGATACCCGCTGCGAGTAAGAGTTACTCCTGGGAGAGTTTTATACATTACAATTAGACGATCAAGTAGGTGTCTAGAAAGGTGTTAACGAGGTTACGCCTCTGGGAAAACGAGGTTTACATTAATTAGGTTCGTGCGAAAGCACGGGGGACCTCCCTCAAAGTACCGACACTGGCCTGGCTGAAAGATTGGCGAACTTGTTGTGTGTAATTAATCCCGGCTAGTCTTTCCTTTTAGGATTTGAAGGAAGATTTGATAAAAAGC
The DNA here is from genome assembly GCA_030015575.1 of Agapanthus africanus. NCBI lineage: Eukaryota > Viridiplantae > Streptophyta > Magnoliopsida > Asparagales > Amaryllidaceae > Agapanthus > Agapanthus africanus. The sequence goes on along the minus strand of CM057351.1, from coordinate 53,004,196 downwards.
AGTGGGAGCCATCCTGATTAGATAAAATAATAACCAATCTATTCTTGCAAGAGCGCACGCTGAGTGTTTTCTTCTCTCTCTCTCCAGGTAGCGACCATATCACGCCTTAATCATTGATAATAATACGGAATATTGACCGAACCCGCTTGTTATACTGAGCTGGAGAACGTTGATCCCGCTCCGACTTATAATTGTTATAAGACAGAGCAGGAAATTGGGGATTACCAGAATTCCCGTGCCGCCCAAACGAAGAGAGTGCATGTTGATGCATCATCTTCGGGTGTGTTCGTTACAAAGAACTGTTTCTCTGTATCCTCTACGTCCTGGGTATGTGATACCAGATCAGGATCCCAGATATGTAATCTGTTGCATAGGGCTACAGCTAGGTAGAGAACTGAGAACGGGTGATAAGTTTCATGAGGCAGAAAACGGGGCAAGTGTTGCAGCCAAGTCTGTTGGTCACTGTCATCCTGTATTACAATACATTGATTCTGAACGAATGTTGTTAGATACCGAACCTGATATACAAAATCATATCAGTCTCTTTATTATTAAAGAAAGGATATAATTTTGTATTGCTGGATAATGTTTTGAACATTTCCTATATCAAAAGTTGATCGGTTCAGGCACGTTATCTAAAAGCATTGATGTTCTAAATCAAACTACAGTTCCTTAGTATACGGAACACACACAAGTGGAAGAGTTCAGAAATGAACGAATCCTTCTTGAGGTATTGTAGACTAGGTCAGATCAATGCGACCCGACTGGCTAGAGTTACATAAAGATGCATATTTAAATTAGTTTGAACTTACATCTTGTGAAACTCACCAGTCATGTCACAAAGATAAGATGACCATAGCTCCGTTTACTGGAAACAGAGAAAGAGTTAGTGAACTCTTGGGATGATACATGTTGATGTATGTAAGGTCCCCTGTCTACACATGCCAGGACAGGTTCTTTGTACTTCATTACATTCTCTGATAATCTCTCAAGCTTCAGACATATGTTCCTGTTGAAACATGAGTCCGAGCCTTTTGAGATATTCACAGAATATAAGCGAGAAGTAGAGAACCAAAATACGGGTATAAGTATTATGTCCTTTGATGAGATCAAGGAGGAGAATACTTGAGCACGGAATTCCAGGACTATTCTAAAGGAGAATGAGATTCTCTCTCAGCATTACTCCTCCGAATACACCATAGCATGATGGTATATCGGGGCGGAGCAGATACACCCTATTTGATATGGTGTGCTCTATGATGAGTACTACTGAGTTACCTGTTTCCTTTTGGGAGTCATGCACTTATGAAGTTGCATACCTATTGAATAGGGTTCCAATCAAATAAGTTGCCTACTATTTCATATGTGATATGGAAAGGGAAGAGCCCATGTCTTAAGCTAGTTAAGATTTGGGGTTGTCCGGCCTATGTCTAAAAGGCAAAATCCGGACAAGCTCGAGACAAGGTCAGTTATGTAGAACTGAAAATGTTCCAGCCATACAAACTGCAACTGATGATTTGATAGAACCAAAGGATTCAGTAAATACCAACGAACCTCAGCCTCTCCGCCGATCTAGTAGGGTTCCTCACCCACCTGAGAGTTACTTCGGTTTCTCTATGACAGTGGGAGCGAGGATTGCATCATGAGATGATGACCCAACTAGCTTCGAGCTGGCCATTAGGAGTAAGACTCTGTAAGAATGGCTGGATGCTTAGTGATCTGAGATGGAATCCTTATACACCAGCAAAGTATGGACTTTAGCTGCTATATCTGAAGGGTTAAATCCCCATCAGGAGCAAGTATATCTTGAGAAGATTACTTGGTGTAGATGGAAAAGTTGAGACTTTCAAAGCTGGACTTGTTAAAGGTTTTCGTCATCGACCAGGTGTGGATAATGATGAAACCTTTTCGAGAACCTATGCTTAAGTCCATTCAGATCCTACTTACCACGGCTACATACCATGACTACGATATCTGGTGGTTGGGTGTCATGATTGCTTTTCTAAATAATATTTTGGAAGAGAGCGTCTATAAGTACACAGCCAGAGGGCTTTGTAGACAGTGGGAGCAGCGGAAACGTGTGCAAGATGCTTTATAGGATAAAGCAGGCATCGCGGAGTTGGAACATCTGTTTTGATGAATTAGTCAAAGAGTTTGACATCATCAAAATGGTAGATGAACCTTGTATAAACAAAAAGGTAGTAGGGAGTATGGTGACGATCCTCGTAGAGTACGTGGATGACATACTCTTGATAGGGAAAGAGTTTCCTATGCTACGCTCGGTCAATCTCCGCTTATCACAATAATTCTCCATATAGGATCAAAGTGATACCTACTAAATCCTAGGTTTTGGATCTATGAGATAGATCTAAATTGATGTTAGGATTCTCACTAGTTGTAGTGAGAAGGTATCAATCGACCCTGGGGAGAATCACTGGAATGGTTCCAGGGTGATAAAGACGACTGAATGTCAGTCACAGGCATTGTCTATACCCTCAGTAAAGGGACGGTATGTTGGAAGAGTTCCAAGCTAGATACCGTGGCATACTAGACGATAAAGGCAGGATACATCGCTACTTAAGATGCTACCAAAAAGGTTGTTTGGGTGTATATTGGTTCATGAGATGAACTACGTTCCTACCATTGTGGGACAATGGAGTTGTGGCTCATGCCGAGGAACGCCGGTCCCATCAGTGATCCAGACTTATTCTAAGGCAGCATCGCCTGATCATGGAGATAGTTGATCTCCAGGGTGATCGAGGTTAGGAGAGTAGACTCAGAGGACAACACAGCGGATCCACTCACAAAGGCCTGTTCCCAGAGAGAGACTTTTATGGGATGGTTGAGTATGAGATACTACAACCACTGCTACAGATGGCCCTAGTACAAGTGGGAGATTGTTAGTTATATGTATGCCCTAGAGGCCATTACTGTACATTGGAAGTATATTGTAATGGATGCTGGGACATATATAGGGAGGACTTTCTTGCTCGACATGATAGTATGCTATCTGGTTGATCTTTACCTTAACGTGTATAATGTTTGTCTCTCTGTTACATGTTGGTAAAGCCCTTAGGATGTGTGCTTGACTACCTGGACTATGATGCAGATCATACTAGGGGGGACATGGTAGTCCATAAGTACATCCTTCAAAGTCCTTAGTCGAGGGTGTATCGAGACGGGGCATCGATATACCAGAGTAGACTAGCGTATACCTTCTCGACCCATACAGATGGGTGATGGATGATCCCATATCCATTGGTGTTTGACATCATAGATGATATACGGGTGCTCAGTAGAGACTGGGTACACTGGACGGACTCGCCGAGAACTCCCAGATGGTATTATACCTCACGTCAGATGGCAGTTCTCTGGTGACACTGGTACAGAGTAGTCTGTTGACCCGAGATCGTCATAGAGTCTTGTGTGGTTCCCACTGTGCTTTGATTTCCATCTTACCACGTCCAAAAGGGCGTGCAAAACGGTGGTTTTTGGGTACAGTCCCGAGTCACATGGAGGCAATGAGCGATAGGAGGGGATTCGTCTCTCCCGGTATAGGGGGTTGATGTTGCGCTGTGTTCGATTGGCTATAACAGGAAATCCCTGGCCAGGGTTGCTGAGATTTACTGGTAAGTGTTACCAGTAGTTTCTCGAATTGTTATAGACCTCATATCGACACGACTTATCGAGCTATTGGGGTCTGACGTTTACCACCCCTAGGCGAGATATGCGACATATCAGACGATCAGACCGGAGTGTACGGTAGTGTTACTGGTTGGATTCACTGGAGTGTGAGCGGGCTTGCTCGTCGATCTTCAGATCGCTCAATACCCGGGTGGCCGTTACGTTTAGCAGACCGCTTGCGGCTTGTGGGTGATTGATATGATCATCACCTGCTGCCGGCGTATTGACGAGTCTTTAGAGTCCTACACAGAGGTTTCCTGGCTCAAGCGAAACGAAATAGGAGCGCATATGAGATATGTGCGGGACCGAGAATAATACGTGTATGTGATACCGTATTCTATTCTCGCGATGAATGTGTCGAATGGTTGTATGCGATATAACCTAGTTATCGAATCAAGGATTGATTCGATAAATCGATACATTGAATATTAGCCGGTTATATGCGATATGACCGGATCGTTAAATCAAGTGTTGATTTAATGATTTAATGTATAATTATATATTTGATATATTACTTTGCATTAACTAGTATTGGTTTACTTTAGATGGATATTCTCACTCGGATGTGCGCATTATATATGTGATATGATTTTGTGCACATGCTTGTATCATGTTTGATGATGCATGTTTACTTGGTTAAGTGTAAAGAATTAAACCATGGTTAAACTTATGATTAGGGTTTTATATCCTTTTCTCATTTATTTATCTATTTATTCATTTTGAAAAATAGATGGAAAAAGGAGAAAAGAATGGTGGCTTTTTTTGTTGTTTAGTGGAAGCTTCATGAAACCTTAACCCTAACCATTCCTTTAACCTTGGTCAATTCTCTACACATAACCATAGTTACAATTATGATAAGGATGGTTTTTTTTCTCTTTTTCTAATTAATCTTATCATAATATTCTTCTTCTTCTTCCTTGAACTCAAGAAGAAACCTTCACTTCATCAATGGTGGATTGATGAAATGAGTGAGAAATCCAAAACTAAAGTCTACCCACTTCCTATTTCTTCATCCTCTACCTCTTGCCAAGTAGTAGAGTTTGTTTCCCTTACAAGTTTTCAAGACTTGGTGAAGGTGGAGCTCGATCTAGTGATGTCTCGACGTAGATCATCTTCGGCATGGACATCGACGATCTAGCTTGCCCATTCTCCGACGAAGCCGATGCTAGAGCCCGGATTTGATTTGGACAGCGGAGAGGACCTCATCTCGGAGCCGTGGAGGTGGAGGACCGGATCTACAAAGGTTGTATTTCCGTATCTCTTAGTTAATTGTTAACTAGTTCCTTTTTCGCCTAGATTTCTAGCCAACGATCCGTTCTAGGGTTTCTCGGCACTGTTTAAATTTGAAATTGGCATGGTTGATGCCCTGTGAGACCTCTTGAGAGTGCCTAGGAACCTTTCAGGCATAACCCCGTTGACACCTTTCTAGACACCTACTTGATCGGCTAATTGCAATGTGTAAAACTCTCCCAGGAGTAACTCTTACTCGCAGCGGGTATCGGGATCCAACTATCTCATAGAAGGTATGCAATCTTATTGCAAATTTCAACACTTGAAATTCCCGATAATATTTTGCCCCTAGTGTCCTATGACCTTGACGCAGGCCAACAAACCATAGTGCGCTAGTCAAGTTCAACCCGTCATTTCCTGATTGAATTAAACCCACCCGTACGACCCTTGACGCAGGCCAACAAAGTCGCACGACTACCCTAATCCAATCTGCATCATATGCATAAGCAGATAAATACTAGTTAGCTACCGCACACTACGCCTTGACGCAGGCCAACAAACATAGCACGAATACTAACTACTACTCATCTGAAATGACGGAGGGTTACGCCAGGTTTTTCTGAAAACCATGAGCGTAATGAACTTGATATCGTTGTAGAACCAAATGATGTTTTGAAATGGAGTGATTTTGAGGCTTTTCTAGTTTTGCTAAAGGAGTCACTCCCGGCGAAGGGATCTCGGTCCTTTCCTCGTCGAATGAGGTGCGGGATATATCATATATATTGCTGTGCAATGCAAAAACCCAAAAGCAGTCAAAAGCAAACCGAGTGTGTAGCATCTGCCAGTTATTGCTAAAGGAGTCACTCCCGGTGAAGGGATCTCGGTCCTTTCCTCATCAAATAAGGTGCAGGGTATATCATATATACCGCTGTGCAAAGCAAGAACTGTAGCTACCTGTTTTATTTTAAAATTCGATTCCACAACATCTTAGGTTTCTTATCTTTCATTAATCACATTAATGAAGTCCCATCATTTAAATACCTAAACATCACAGATAGATATGACGTACACTTATGCCATCCATATTCGCCTCGATGTCCCCTCGTGCACCGTTAGGTTAGATAACTAACGACAGAGCAGGGCAGGGCTAGCGCGGGTGTAAAACATAAGTAACGTCTATAATATATATCATATATACTATATACTATATCCATCACAGAAACACATCACAGATATCGCAGCAGAATAAACATATGAAATATTGGATATACTAGGACGTCCGTGTTTTCAATACGAGCCAGTATAAAACACGGATTCCACGGTCGTGATGAATAGCCAATCCCACACCCCTAGACCCCTACGAGAGCGGCAAGCAACCCTGCCAATTCTAGGGTTAGGAGACCCGGACTCGACTCCTCGAGTTGGTCTCCCACTAGACCCCAGAACCCGGTTACTTGTGCTCCCCTCCTTGGGTCTATCCTAATGCGGAAAAGTAAATAATATACAAAGGGTGACAACTTCCGCTACCTGGAAGTGCCCCAAATAAAAGAATATTACATACAAGTTTTTACATGAATGAAAATGAAAAACACTCATCTCACATAAAAAACCCCGGCTATTCAAACACGACGATCCAATATAACATATCCAGCAACACATAACATCACATGTCATCAACGTAAGTAAGTATGTATACCCCAATTGTCTTTAACATATAGCAATGAAACCGGCGATATGAACATACTACACTTACGGTCACAGAAAAGAAAGTGTAAAACTACAACAATTGGAATCTGCAACTTCTTTAGACATCGCATGCCTAATCAAATGAAATACTTAGACATCACATGCCTAACAGATATAAATCCCGCATTTTAGTCTCATTATCGAAAACTCTTTTCAATATCATATGGGACTAAACTGCTAAATTTATAACATTCATTCAGTTATCTCACAACTGTTTGTGAATTCCAATTATTGTATCACATTCCAGATAAACAGAAAATGTTAAACTTTCCGATCAAACAGTCGAATACCCAAGTTTTCCCGATACAGTCCAACACATGAAATAAGTCTAGCAACATTCAGTTCGTGCCTCAGTACCAACGGTCCAGCCGTAGAAGGGTCAAGCCAACGCCTCACATGTGGCACGCCGTACTGCCCCAAACCCGAAGGTTCAAAGGGCAGTTCAAGACGGTCACATAATCGAGTTAAGGTTTGTTGTCTTCTAGAGGGTCCATCGCGTTACTTGCACTACTTAGAACGTCGTTAAACTACGGAAAAATCCAACACTTGGAAATTTCCCGACAGGGGAAAAATTGGGTATTTATATCCGGTCGAACTTTTTAACATATTCTAAAAATTATCCGGAAATACACAAAAGACGAAATTTGATAATCCGGTCGAAACACCGAAGCTATAAAACAGCCCAGAAAATTAAACTCTGGAATAATTATTAAAAAATACTCATAAAGCTCAGCTGCAGAAACTATGAATTACTGTGCATTGAAGGAGGGATGACGTCATCAAGCCGCCGCGGAACCGCCGCCTAAGCTGGCTTAGGCCGCGGTTCCGCCGCGCTTATTATTGTTCATTGAATGAAATTTGCATCGTAATTCTTAGAATTCCCTGCTGAATTTTTTAAGCATTTTTAATATTGAAAAATCCCAGATTTTAGAAAATGTACAGAGAGCATGTTTAGTTTAGGGTTTCGGGTTCGTTCGGGCTTCAAATTGCGTCTAGACTTCGCCTAAGGCTCTAGCTAGGCTCTGATACCAGTGAAAGGTTCCTAGGCACTCTAGTGAGGTCTCACAAGGCATCGAACATGCCAATTTAAAAAAAATTGTGCCGAGAAACCCTAGACTACGGATCTTAGACTAGATGTTTAGGCGAAAAGATAATCTAGTTAACTACTTAACTAAAAGTTAGATTCTACAACCTTTGTAGATCCGGATATCCACTTCCTTAGCTCCACGTAGTGCTCCTCTCGCTGTCCTTTTCCAATCTTAGACTCGTTCATCGGTTTCATCGGGAAAGCGAGCGGAATAGGTCGTTGGCTTCGTGTCAAAGACGATCTACGTCGAGGCATCACAAGTTCAAGCTCCGACTTCACAAAGTTGTGAAACTTATGAAGAAAACACCCAAAACAAATTGGCAAGAGGTAGAGGGTGAAGAAATAGGAGGTGGGTTCACTTTAGAATTGGATTTCTCACTTTAGAAATCAAGTTGCCATTGATGGCATCAAGCTTTCTCCTTGAAGATGAAGATGAAGAAGAAGAAAGAATATGATAAGTGTTGAGATAAAATAAAATTAAATCAATACTTATCATAAAGAGAACCATAGTTAAGTGTAGAGAGTTAACTAAGGTTAGAAGAATGGTTAGGGTTTAGTGTGAAGACAAAATGGTCACAAAGTCAAAGCTTCATGAAGCTTCAACAATGTTCAAGAATGAAAGCAACCATTTTGTATTCTTATCCCATCCTTTTTCCAAAAATGAATAAATAAAAGAATGGATAAATAAAAAACCTAATCACTTTCTTAACCTAAGTTTAATTCTATACACTTAACCAAATGAGCATGCATCATCAAACATGATACAAACATGTGCACAAAAATATATCACATACACAATTTGCACATCAAGTGAGAAAATCCATATAAAGTGAACCAATACTAGTTAATGCAAAGTAATATATCAAATATATAATTATACATCAAATCATTAAATCAACATTTGATTCAATGATCCGGTCATGTCGCATATAACCGACTAGTATTCAATGTATCGATTTATCGAATCAATGATTCGATAACTAGGTCATATCGAATATAACCAATCGAAACATATATCGCGAGAATGAAATGCGGTATCACATACACACATTATTCTCGGTCCTGCACATATCTCATATGCGCTCCTATTTCGTTTCGCTTGAGCCAGGAAACCTCTTTGTAGGACTCTAAAGACTCGTCAATACGCCGGTAGCAGATGATGATCATATCAAGCACCCACAAGCCGCAAGCGGTCTGCTAAACGTAACGGCCATCCGGGTATTGAGCGATCAGAAGTTCGACGAGCTAGCCCGCTCACACTCCTGTGAATGCAACCAGTAACACTTACCGTACAGTCCGGTCTGTTCGTCTGATACGTCGCATATCAAGTCTAGGGGTGGTAAACGTCAGACCCCAATACTCGATAAGTCGTGCCGATGTGAGGCTCATAACGGGTCGAGAAACTACTGGTAACACTTACCAGCAAATCTCTGATCAGCCCTGGCCAGGGACTTCCCTGTTACGGCCAATCGAGCACAGCGCAACATCAACCCCCAATACCGGGAGAGACGAAACCCCTCCTATCGCTCATTGCCTCCATGTGACTCGGGACTGTACCCAAAGACCACCGTTTTGCACGCCCTCATGGACGTGGTAAGGTGGAGATCAAAGCACAGTGGGAATCATACAAGACTCTATAACGATCTCGGGTCTACAGACTAACCTGTACAAGTGTCACCTGAGAACTGCCATCTGACGTGAGGTATAATACCATCTGGGAGTTCTCGGCGAGTCCGTCCAGTGTACCCAGTCTCCACTGAGCACCCGTATACCATCTCTGATGTCAAACACCAATGGATATGGGATCATCCATCGCCCATCATATGGGTCGAGAAGCGTATACGCTAGTCTACTCTGGTATATCGATGCCCCGTCTCGATACACCCACGACTAGGGACCTTGAAGGATGTACTTATGGACTACCATGTCCCCACTAGTATGATCTGCATCATAGTCCAGGTAGTCAAGTACACATCCTAAGGGCTTTACCAACATGTAACTATAAGACAGTATAAAGAGACAAGTGTACATGTTAAGATAAAGATCAACCAGATAGCATACTATCATGTCGAGCAAGAAAGTCATCTCTATATATGTCCAAGCATCCAATATAATATACATAATCTGTACAATACTGGCCTCTAGGGCATACATACAACTAACATTAATGTTGCTGGAAACAATTTAAGTATCTAATTCCTTACAATAATTACAAGAAGGAGCTTGTAGCTCATTGGTAATACCTTGCACTGCTGAACCAAGCCACCGGAGTTCAAATCCCATGCCCCACATTATTTTTGTATTTATTTTGTTTTATTTTTTTTTGGAAGTCAACGGTAAAAAGGCCATAACTCCCAAAATATGTACTGGACAGCAAAAAGTAAAAATACCAAGTTGTTCCTCAGGAAAACCCCCGGCCATTGGACCCTTGACTCGGCCCGACTCGGCGCTGCCGGCCGGCGACTCGGCCGACTCGGTCCGGCGCCGCCGGCCGGACTTGGCCGGACGGCCGAGTCACCAACTGAGAAAAGTTGTCTCTTGACTTGGTCAACCCTCTTGCACACTTATTATACCTGGATCAGTTTTCATTTGGCCAATAAATCCCTTTTACTCCTAGGTTTAATGATTTTTAATGAATTTTTAATGTTTTTTATATTTTCTTTTAATATTTTTTATCCTAACCCTAACCCTAGCCTAGCCCTATATAAAGACCCCTACCCTCTACCATTTCACCTCACAACTCTAAGTCCACTCTCCCAAATTCTCGAGAACTCGGTACGAAGAGCGAGAAGCGAAGCGCTGCCGAAATCGACGACGGATTCCGGCGACCGGATCAGAACCTTCGCGACGTTTTCGACGAATCGATAACCACCAAATCCCTTAGCTTCCTTAGCTTGTCCAAACCGTAAGTCCCACCTTCTTCTATCTCTCTTTTCTTTAAGATAAAAATACGACTTTTTGGAACCCGACGGAAATCGGACAAACCGATTTCCGATTCGGTTTTTCTCTAAATTTCCACTTGTCACCTAATACATATTATCTACCCATATGCTTGTTGACTATTAATCACCCATAAATCAATTTAATCAAACTTTTTCACATAAAATGATAACTTCTTTGCAAAATCGTATTTTTTCATAAAAATACCATGAAGTTTATTTTTCTTAGTTTAATTAATTCCCTCACTCTTAAATAGGTTTATCTTGATCACTAAACTTGTAGAATCCAATTTGAATGAAATTTCACACATAAAATGATAACGTTTTCGAATACCGTATTCTTGCGCTATAATACCTTTAAGTTTAACATAGCATATTTTACCTTTAAACTTCACCAAAACATAATATAAGTCACGGGGTAATGACTTACCCCTACACACACTCAATATAACTCTAATTGATAGATATCAAAATACAGAATCCGATATTACATGACTTTTCATTAAAATACCCTAATCTTTATTTAAAACTTTAAGTTGTAAACTTTCCTAGATAAAATCTTTTAATAAAATGAAAACACGATTGGTCGTGGACATCGATCGTTTATCTAAACTGTCTTGTGGTGCCTAGGCAAGTGTGTCTAAGGCTAGTGGTTTTTAATTAGGCCCACGACTGTGGTTCCTTCCCACTTACCTGGCACTTACCTGGCCGCAATTGATGGTGAAGAGACGATTTGAGGCTTCTAATGACTCATCGTTTAGACCTTAGAAATAGGCTAGTTGGCCTAGGAGACCCTAATAACTAAAATACGGAAAACTGTACTCTTTTGCAAATAAATACCCCATATTTATAAAACCGTTTTCCCAAATGAAAAGTATTTGTTAAACCTAAGCAAAGCGCCGCTACAACCCACTTTTGGGGAACCTGTTAGGGATAGTATGGTTCATCGTGCACCCGCAGGCTAGTAGTGCGAGATTCAGACCTCCGCAAGGAGCATTCGGTCTCGAAAGGTTTAGAATACGACATTTAAGGAAAATGAGATTTTTGAAAATAAAATATTTATTTAAAATTATTCATGTGTTAATATATATTTAAATTATCATTTAAACACCTATTTTATCCTAATATAAAGTTTCCATTTTTTTCTAAAAATGACAAGATTAAAAGTTACACTAAAATACCATGAACTTCAGATAAAACAATTAATACTTTTATTAGGATATATTCACTAGAATAACACAAATAAAATTCACATTCATTATAACAATAAAGACGAATAATAAACACTTGAGGTGTATTTTGAAAAATATACAAAAGTACTTTTTACATAAAACCCCCTCAAGTTTTACAAATTACCATAAGGCCCCTAGCTAATATTGAACTTCAAATTATCTTCTTTTAGTCTGACTCGGGTTAGAGTCTGACTATTTCTGACTTGAATATGATTCAAGTCAATCTATATTCTTTTACATTCCAACACACTTTGAATACATGAAACCCTGAATCCAGTTAACAATATATCCTTTTTGACTGAATCAAACCATGGATATTCATCCATTATCCTGATATTCCATTTACCTGATTATACAGTTACAACATATTTACTGATATTATGGTTTTGGTCAGTCATCCAACTTACATATTCCAATACTACAATACTGTTAAAACACTACGGGGTTTAAGGGGTAGATTGGTACGGAAGGTGTTAAAGGTGGCACGAGGTGGTCAGATTAAGACACCTAACCTGAATCCTATTGCTGTTGTACCGTGGTATAACGGTTCCTTGTACTTTCCTTTTGCCCTGATCTCTAGCATATAGAGATCCCTCTCGTATACACTGGCATCCTTCTGTACCAAGCTACAAACAACAGCGTTACACAATGTTCCATAATATTCAATAATATAATAGTTAGAAAATACTGTTACTCTGTCATTCTCATTCTTCTTATTCTTTGGGACTTACCGAGCGACCTGTTCGCTGACGACATTCTATCTCTTTCTTCTTTGAATGTCGTCAGGTGCGTTGGACCAAGTTGAGATCGAGGCCACCGGTGAAGATTTGGAGCAGTTCCAGGTAGACCCAGAGCTCTAGATAATTATACCTTGTTCTTTCCAGTTTATTTCATTTCCTGTTATGCCACTGTTTAGTCATTGCTTTTCATTCCAGTTGTATTTTCTTTTCCTGCATTGTAAAAAGAATGTTATTAATGAAAGTTGCTGTTATTTTTATACTATTAGTCTCTTGTGGTTTACTTTATATTGCTTAGTTATTCTTAGCGTATATACTTCTGAGTATATACGTAGCGGGCCTCGTCGCGTCCACTTCGCCGTACACTGGGATGCGGGGCGTGACAAACACACTAATAAAAGAAAACTTTCAGAAATAAATGATACTTTTCTTTGGCACTGTAGACTTGGTCATATTAACGAAACAAGATTAAATAAGTTACACAAAGATGGATATTTAAACCCTTTTGAATATAAATCTTATACGACTTGCCAGTCTTGTATCAAGGGTAAAATGACCAAAACTCCGTTTACCGGACACGGAGAAAGAGCTACTCAGCTCTTAGCCCTCATACACAGTGATGTATGCGGGCCAATGTCTATACAGGTAAGAGGTGGTTTTTCATACTTCATTACTTTCACTGATGATTTCTCAAGATTCGGTCATGTATTTTTATTAAAGCACATGTCCGAAGCTTTCGAGAAATTCACTGAATATAAAACTTGAAGTAGAAAAACAAACCGGCTTGAGTATCAAAATTCTTCGATCAGATCGAGGTGGGGAGTATCTCAGTACAGAGTTTGCGAACTTCCTAAAAGAGAATGGGATTCTTTCTCAACTCACTTCTCCTTACACACCACAGAACAACAGTGTGTCAGAACGACGGAATCGGACCCTATTAGATATGGTTCGTTCCATGAAGAGTGATGCTGAGTTACCCGTCTCATTTAAGGGGCATGCATTGGATACTGCAGCGTTTCTACTGAACAGGGTTCCAACCAAAACCGTGTCTAGCACGCCATATAAGATATGGCATGGGAAGAGACCATCTCTTAAATGAATTAAGATTGGGGTTGTTCGGCCTATGTTAAAAAGAAAAATCCGGACAAACTCGAGACACGGTCAGTCAAGTGTAATTTTGTGGGATATCCAAAGAATTCATATGGATATCTATTCTACTACAAGGAGGAACAAAAAGTGTTTGTTTCTCAGTATGCCACATTTTTAGAAAAAGAGTTTTTTTACAAATGATACAGATGGCAGTGTGGTAGACCTAGAAGAAGTTCTAGAAACACAAATTACAAATGATCGATGACTTGGTTGAACCGGCTGTTGCAACAGAAACTAATGAAGCTCAGCCACTCCGTAGATCTGGTAGGACTTCTCGCCCACCGGAGAGGTACTACGGTTTCCTCATTGATGGTGATAGAGAAGATTGCATCATGGAGGATGATGATCCTACCAGCTTTCAGCAAGCTATCACGAGTGGAGACTTTGTGAAGTGGCTGGATGCCATGAGATCTGAAATGGAGTCTATGTACACCTACAAAGTATGGACTTTGGACATTGTACCCCGTGGGGCAAAACCCGTAGGATGCAAATGGATCTTTAAAAGAAAGATTAGTGTAGATGGGCAGGTAGAGACCTATAAGGCAAGACTTGTGGCAAAGGGTTTTCGTTAAAGACCAGGTCTGGACTATGACGAAACTTTTTCTCCCATAGCCATGCTTAAATCCATTCGGATCCTACTTGCTATTGCTGCTCACTACGACTATGAAATCTGGCAGATGGACGTTAAAACTGCATTTCTAAATGGAGATTTAGATTAATGCGTTTATATGGATCAGCTAGAAGGCTTCATTGACAGTGGGAGCAGCGGGAAAGCATGTAGATTGCTTAAATCCATTTATGGATTAAAGCAGGCATCACTGAGCTGGAACATCTGTTTTGATGATTTTATCAAAGAGTTTGATTTCATCAAAAATCCGGATGAACCTTGTGTTTATAAGAAGGCTGTAGGGAGAGCTGTCACATTCCTCGTATTGTACGTGGATGACATTCTTCTAATAGGAAATGACATTCCTATGCTACAGTCGGTCAAATTTTTCTTATTACTAAGGTTCTCCATGAAGGACCTGGGTGATGCCACATACATTCTGGGCATTCAGATCTATAGGGATAGATCCAAGAGGTTATTAGGATTGTCCCAAACCAGGTACATCAACACCATCCTAAAGAGGTTTAGTATGGAAGCCTCCAAGCGGGGTACCTTACCCGCTTGCCATGGAGTCACTCTCTCCAAGGACTTTTGCCCAAAGACCGATGAAGAGCGAGCTCGCATGAGCATTATACCCTATGCTTCGGCAGTATGATCTATAATGTATGCGATGTTATGTACATGCCCAGATGTAGCTTATGCACATAGTGTAGTAAGCATGTATCAATCCAACCCAGGGGAGAATCACTGGATAGCTGTGAAGAACATTCTTAAGTACTTGCGAAGGACTAAAGAATTGTTTTTGGTGTATGGTAATGGAGATCTCCAAATGGAGGCCTTTACCGATTTGAGCTTCCAGAGTGATAAGGACGACAACAAATCTATCTCTGGGTCTGTATTTATCCTCAATAGAGGGGAGGTAAGTTGGAAGAGTTCCAAACAGGATACCGTTGCAGACTCTACGATGGAAGCTGAGTACATTGCTGCGAATGATGCCGCCAAAGAAGCCGTCTGGATGAGGAAATTCGTCTCGGAGCTAGGAGTAGTTCCAACCATTATTGATCCAATACCATTGTATTGTGATAATAATGGGGCTATCGTGTTAGCCAAGGAGCCCAGGTCCCATCAGCGGTCCAGAAACATCCTGAAGCGCTTTCATTTGATCCGGGAGATTGTTGATCGCCGCGAGATCGAGATTAGGAGAGTATACACAAAGAATAACACCGCGGATCCACTCACCAAGGCCCTCCCTCAGCCGCAACATGAGCGACTTTTTGAGATGTTGGGTATGAGATACGCCAATAACTGGCCTTAGTGTAAGTGAGAGATTGTTGGATATATGTATGCCCTAGAGGCCATTATATGATAGTGGATGTATTTATACATGTATATATATTCAGTATACATTCTTGCTCGATATGATAGTATGCTATCTAGTTCTACTTTATCTGACATGTTGACTTGATCATGCATTTATTCATTTACACATGTTGATAAAGCTTTGAGGATATTTGCTTGACTACTGTGATTATGATGGAGATCATACTAGTGGGACGTCTGTAGTTTATAAGCATATCCTAAAATGTCCCTAGTCATTGGTGTATCGAGATGGGGCATCGATATACCAGAGTAGGCTAGCGTATATGATACTAGACCCATATGATAGGCGATGGATGTTCCCACATCCATTGATGTTTGACATCGAGATCATATACGGGTGCTCAGTGGAGACTGGGTACACTGGACGGACTCGCCGAGAGCTCCTATACCGTATTATATCTATCGTCGGATAGCAGTTCTCAGGTGACAATGGTATAGGTTAGTCTGTAGACCAGAGATCATCATAGAGTCTTGTGTGTTCTCCCACTGTACTTTGATTACCACCCTACCACGGCTCTACCGAGTCATGCAAACAAGTGGCTTTTGGGTATAGTCCTGAGACACATGGAGACGATGAGCGATAGGAAGGGTTTCGTCTCTCCCGGTATTAGGAGTTGATGCTATGCTGTGCTCGATTGGCTATATCAGTAAGTCTCTGGCCAGGGCTGTTGAGATTTACTGATAAGTGTTATCAGTAGTTTCTCGATCTGTTATAGACCATTCATCGGCACGACTTATTGAGTTATTGGAGTCGACGTTACCATCCCTAGACTCGATATGCAGCATATCTGACGAAGAGACCGGACTGTACGGTAGTGTTACCGGTTGGCTCGACGGGAGTTATGACGGGTTCGTTTGTTTTCTTCTGATCGCTCAATACCCAGGTGGCCGTTACGTTTAGCCGACCTCTTTGTGGCTTGGGGGTGCGTGATATGATCATCACCCACTGCCGGCGTATTGATGAGTCTTAGAGTCCCACAATGGAGTTACCTAGCCCAGGCGAAACGATGTGGTGTGCATAAGTGATATGCGCGGGAACCCAATTAAATGCGTGTAAATGATACCGTATATTAATCGGGCGGTTTGCTATTGGTCGGGTCGTATGAGATATGACCGGTTTGCTAAATCAAGTGTTGATTTAACATTGACCATTAGCATTTTCACTTTAAACCCTTTTGTCTTTTGGTGTATGCATGCATGTATGCACATGTTTACATTGATGCACATATGGATGTGCATTCACACATACATGCATACTCATTTGTATCATGGTTGTTGATACGTTGGATGGTGGCAATATAAGACTCACACCTTTATAAATATGTTGATATTTATTTTTGGAGTTAGTGGAAATGATAATAATTCATGGTTGATTATTTTATTCTTGCACTAAATCATTGAGTTAACCATGAGTTATTTTTCATGGCCATTTTTGGTCCAAAAGAAATATCTAGATATTTATTAACTAGGGTTAAGAATGAGAAGAAGAAAATATATATATATTCTTTTCTTATTTTTATCCTAAGACTTATCATTATCTTGAGCTCTCATATTGCCATCTTCTTCTTCTTCTCTTAGTTTTGATAGTGAGTGAAGGAGTGATCAAGTTAGGGTTTTTAAGTGAGAAATCAAACCACATCATCATTCTATACTACTTTTGCCCATTAGTTTAGAGTGTTGGCTTCAATTTCTTCTCTTGATCAAGTGGAGCTTTGAGATTGGACAAAGAGGACTCCGGGTGGATCATCATGGACTTGGAGGATCTCAAGCAAGCTTATTTCAACCCTCAAGTAGATAAATAGTCTAGCAAAGGGAGCTACAAAGGTTGTATTCTCTAAACCTAGTACTTTACTACTTGTGGATTGTGATAGTTTTAGTGTTACCCTAGCTTTTCTAGTTTGATCCTTAGGATAGTTTCTTTAGCACCCTCTAAATTTTTTAATATGGCATGTGTGATGTTACCAAACCCTAGTAGTGGTGCTAAGGAAAACCCTTCAAGCGGATTTTCTTGCTCTGCCAGTTTTAGGCGCACCGACATTTTTCGACATTATAGGAGGTGTACCTCGATGTCATTTGTTGCGATTTGCGTTTGTGATTCGAGTATCATGCTTATATCGCTTGGATTTGAGTTTTGATGATGATTTTCATGATATTGATTTCTTGCACCATGGCTGCACCTACTGGGTATTTATATTTTGTATATAGTTATCGCACTTGATATGCGATTTGCATACTGTTTTGTTGGTTTATGATTTGTGCATATCTATTTCACTTGATCTTGATTTTGTGCCTTGGCTGCATATGTTTATGATTTCATGGATTTCATATAGTCAATTTGATTATGTGCGTGTGGTACGCACTCGATTTGATTTTGCACTCGGTATAGTTTATGTGTGCTTGCAGTGCATTGATAGGTGTTTTGTGCACGCAGTTGCACACGTTTATGATTTTATACACCTTGGTACACTCGGTGTTGTTGTTTACACATTTGAGTTATTGATTGGTGTTTTGTGCATTTGATGCACCGGATTGGTATTTTGTGCACTTGATGCACCAGATTTGTATTTATGTATTTATGTACTGTATTTGTATTTCGTGCACTAGATGCACTGGATTTGGATTTCGTGCATGTGGGATGCACTTGATTTAGATTTCATTCGTGCATGACGGATGCACTTGATTTGGATTTTCGTGCATGTTGGGCGTATGATATGAGATATGATTTTGTGCACACCGGATGCACTCGATTGAGATTTTCATGCACAATAGATGCACCGGATATTGTTGTCGTGCACACCCGTTGCACTGGACAGATGCTTTCGTGCACACCCATTGCACTTAGTTTTACTTTGTGCATATTGTTGGAGATAGTGCCCTCAGAGTCAATTATTGGATCACAGGCACGTGATTGCAATGATTGAGGGAGGACCTATCCCGGTAGGACAGTCTTACTCAAGATGATAGTATGCTATCTGGTTTGCCTTTATCATCGTGTACTGCTTCAGGTGACCTGACAAGTCGCTATTACACGTTGATAGAGCCCCTAGGATTCTTGCTTGACTGCCAGCAGTATGAGGGCGATCATATAAGTGAGAGCTGGAGTCTATAAGCACATCCTTAAATGGTCCCTAGTCGTAGGAGTTTCGAGACAGGGCATCGATTCTCCAAAGTAGACTAGTGTATACAGTCGAGACCCCGACGAGGGGCGGTGGCCGGTCTCACAAGCCACTGGTGTCAGTTGGTTCACCTAAGATGTATACAGGTGCTCATTGGGTTATGAGTACACCGGACAGGACTCGCCGGGAACATGCTAGTTGGTCATATACCAGACGTCAGATGGCAGTTCCCTGGTGACATGTGTGCAGGTTAGTTCATCGACCTGGGGATCGTCATTTGTCTCGTGTGAGTTCCCACTGTACTTTGATTACTACCCTACCACGGCTCAAAGGAGTCATGCAAACAGGTTTTAGTTGGGTACAGTCCCGAGCCACATGGAGGCAGTGAGCGTATCTTCAGGGGTTCGTCTCTCCCGGTATTGGGGGTGAGGTCGTGCTGTGTCTAGGAGAGCCATTACATGAAGTCCTTGGCCAAGGCAAGGAGATTTACTGGTAGGTATTCCAGTAGTATCTCAGGGTGTTCTGGGCTACACTCCGACACGACTTGTACCGCTTTTGGGGGTCTGGCTTTTACCAACCCCATAGGCCCGCCATGCGATACTCATAGACGAACGGACCGGACTGCACGGATATTGTCACTGACAGGCTCAGTAGGGTGACAGGCTGAGTTCGCTCACAGACGTCCCTTTTGGTCAATAGCTGGTGGCCCGTCATGTATGGCTAATACCTCTGACGTGCTAGTGGTTAAATCCACAGCCATAGTATTGACGAGTCTTTAGAGTCCACCACACTTTCAGTTACTCAAGCTTTCGGGAGAAACGTTGTAGAGGCCGTATGGAGATATGGCAAGGTCCGATCAGATACGTGCGGTATTGCACGGATCAGGATCGGACAGTTTGTACTATAGGCCGTATGGTTATATGGCAGGGTTCGATCAGATACGTGCGGTATTGCACGGATCAGGATCGAACAGATATTACTAGCCGGTTTTGGTATAAGCCGGATCCTAGTATAGTACAGTGTAGATTTTGTCTCATTGCATTTGTATTTCGGTCGGAATACAAATGCGGGTGTGTATGCACAGTATCGGGGTTTTCCAATAATTTATTACGGGACCAGTTTTTGGAGTTGCCAGTTTGCTTTCCGTTTCGGCCAATTTCCTTTGTTCCGTTCATTGGCCGAAGTTTGGTGGAGGAGGGTTTATTTGCATTGTTGCAAATAAGCAATTGTGGAAGGGGGTCTTTGCATTTTATCATGTCATGATACTTGTCCCATCATTTGACTTTATATCTTCATGATGGCTTGACCTTTTGTAACTATCATGGTTGTTGATTACTTGTTTTGGAGTGAGGGTATGGGTTTAAAGTTTTTGATGGGATTTTGTGTAGAAAATTGGGATTGGGGGCCGGCCACTGTTGGAGCAAGAGAGAGGTTTGATTTGTTTTTTGTATGGATAATTTCCATTCATGAATTCGTGCCCCCCCATTGTGCTGGTGGTTTTAATATAGGATTAATTTATTAAGAGGGCATGGGCAAAATGAGTGTGCTGAGAAATAAAGGTGATTGAGATGTGGGATTAATTAATATATATATGTTTGCATTGAGCAAATGAAACTGGGGGTGCAGGGGGCTGATTTCCAGAGAGGGAGAGGCTTTGCTTAATTTTCCAGAGAGCATTCCTTCTTAGCCGAGCTCTTTAATTTGGCTGCTCCATTCTTTTTCTTTGCAAGTTTCCATGGAAAATCCTTGTGCAAAATTCCCTCCATCATGGCAACTATACTTAACCCCAAAGAGACAACTCTACACCATATTCTACCGCAAACCTTGGGCACGTCGGCTTGCCAACTTCGTACCCGAGTTGCCTCGGAATAGAGGCGGGAGCCCGTAAAAGAATCCGGCTACGTGGTGCCCTTCCGGCGAGGAGGCGACGATCGGAAATCCCGCGAGGAGATCGGAGTGGAGATGAAGACCGGAGGACTCGGATCGTATGGTATATCTCTTCCCCTTCTCTTTGTAGTTAGCTAGATTTAGTTTAATGGCACGATCCGGGGTTTAGTGCGCGGTGGTGCCGGTTTGCTAAGTCCGCAAAATTAATGTTTTTCACCGTTTCCGCGTTTGGCCGTCGGATTGACGGCCGGGGCGCCGCCGTGGACTTACAGTGGTATCAGAGCCTCGCCATTAACTTAGTCTAGCTTTGTGTAATGTGTTTGCATTTCCGATCGATCAAAAAGTTCCAAAACCCGCATTGCCTTCACGACAGTTTTCTGTCGAAATTTTTTAGTCTCTAAATTTTTTTTCAGGTTGTATAAAAGTACTGTACTAAAAATTATAAGAACACTGTTCAAATTCGAGGCACTAATCCTCTCACCAGAGCGCGGAAGGGCGGCCAAAACCCACTTGTGGCCGCGCTTCCGCCGCAGCATGGAGGAATCAGTGGGTTGGGTTTTTACAGTGGGCTTCTGGGGAGATTTTAGGGTTTTTGGAATATTAACATTGGGCCCAGAATTTCTTTAACTGCTACAGTATTGCTTGGGAGCCCACTTGTTATAATTTGATTGATCGGATATTTTAAACACATTATTTCACAGTATTTACATTATATCTGCGACCGTGAATGTCACTTGATCGGTAAATCCGGTCTAACTGCTATTGCCCGGTTAGACGGATTTGCGAACGTGATTTTCACGTTGATGTTCTGTTTTTGCTGTGATGTTGCGGATCGGTCGTGGGGGATAGCCTGGTTGCAATGCTAGTACAGTTGTGGTGGTATTATGTACATTTGATATTGCAGGGCGAGCGTCCGACATGTGGACTGCCGTCACTGCCTGATTGTATTATTATTTTGGGGCACGGCCAGGTTGCGGTCGTTGTACCCGGTGTATGTATATTTTACTTTCTGTACTAGGATTACCCCGCGGAGGGGTGCACGGATAGCCGGGTTCTAGAAGGCAACAAGCCCGCATCTCATGGCATTGAGACGGAGGGGGCTTCACTCTGGGATTGGCGGGCTATTCGCCGCACTCGTAGGGGGTACAGGTTGACCCAGGAGGGGTGCCCAAGTTGCCGGATTCCATGGAGTGCTGGGTGGTCCATTCACGGAGCTGAAGGGGGCTGCCTCGCTTCAGGTTTTGGCGGGTGACTTGCCGCGCCCATAGGGGTCTAGGATTTCATTGCACAGGCTATCCACACGACCAGGGGAACATCGGGTTTCAGTAGTGGCTCTGTGAAACCCGGGGATCCCAGATATCTGTATTGTTCTGTGATACTGTACATTTCTGTGATGTTGCATTTCTTTTCACGCCTTGAGCGAAATATAATATATTGGTATATATATTAGTAGATGTAGTATATGTTTTGCATCCGCGCTAGTCCAGTCCCCGCTCTGTCGTTAGTAAGCTAACCTAACGGGTAATGACGGGACCCAGTGGCGAATGCGGATGGCATATACGTACATCAGTATATTTTCGTTCTTTGTGGTGTGATCAATTGATGGGGCTGCATTGATTTTGATCAATGCAAGTTAAAAACAAACCTAATCTGATGTTGTTGGAACACTTTTCAAAAAGCTGTTATTGCAAGGACGTTCACTTTTGTTTTGCATCGTGATATTCAGTTGGAATATCCTGCTCCTCAGTCGACGAGGCAAGGGCCGAGATCCCTTCACCGGGAGTGACCCCTTGGACAAAAAGTTTGCGTCAGGGCATTAACTTCACTATAGCCGATTACTTTTGCTTTGCATCGTGATATTCAGTTGGAATATCCTGCACCCCATTCTACGGGGAAAGAGCCGAGATCCCTTCACCGGGAGTGACCTCTTTAGTAAAGGTTCTCGTCACTATATTTTCTAAAAAGCTATCCGTTCCTTCAACGATATCAAGTTCACTACGTTAAAGGTTTTCGCCAGAAACCATTCGTAGCCCTCCGTCGTTTCAGACGGGTAGCACGTAGTATTCATGCTATGTTTGTTGGCCTTCGTCAAGGCATAGTGTATGGTAGCTGCTTGTTGCCTTTCTGCAGCATAGATAGATGCGTTGGTTTGGGACAGTCGTATAGCCTTGTTGGCCTTCGTCAAGGGCTTGTGCGGGTGGGTTCAAATCAACCTGGAGAATGACGGGTAGAACTTGACATGTGACTTATGATTTGTTGGCCTTCGTCAAGGTCATAAGAGCATGGGGCAGAAATCCACATCGGGAGTTTCAAAAGTACTGAAACTTGCCGGATATGCGCATACCTTCTGGAGTGTGATACCGTGAGCGGATTCCGTCACGTTGTCATGCGATGAGAGTTGGATCCCGATTCCCACTGATGAGTTGGTTTACTCCTCGGGTATTCCCGACTAATTCTTCTTACAGGTTTGGAGGAGAATTTGAGGTACAGTGGGAGGTTTCCTGATTAGATAAAGTGATAACCATTCTGATCTAGGATAGAGTGCACGCTGAGTGTTTCTTTTCTCTCTCTCTCTGGCAGCGACCATTGACCCGACCCTAAGACTATGACTCAGTGACCAAGTTGACCGAACCTTCTTTAACACTGGCTTTTGGATTGTCAGAATTGCGAACCTCATTGCCACTCCTACTTTTACCCTTTTCTCCAGGACACCCCGTTTTACTACGAACGTCCACTTCCATTGGACAAAACCATCGTATGGTTAGATACGAACTCGAAGGAATTCGAGGATGGTTTCCGGTTCTGGAGAAAACGGATAGGATTATTCAGTTGTCTTTTCCTTTTACCCTCTCTCAGGTTACGAGTACTCCTTGGTTTAGGGGTAGTACACCTATTACGCAAATTGGATCGTCTTCTTCCAAACCTTAGGCTGGTGCCGACCGGTAGGGAAGGAAGAAAGCCAATTAGCCTAAACGGTGTACAGAAGGTATTAAGTTAAGACAAAGCAAGGGATTAGTAAGAGGGCAAAGTAAATTGCAACAGATATTCACGACCAAACCAAGTATTCCTTCGCCAATCCTAAATCACCTTTGTATTTCTCCAGGACACTCCGTATCACTACGAAGATCCCAGTTTGTTGGATAATCCATCGTATGGTTATATACGAACTCGAAAGGAACTCGTTCCAATTCAGGGATGGATCCTGGTTCAGGAGAAATAGGAATAAAGTACATTCAGGTGTCTTTTATCTTCACCTTCTCTCGCGATGCGAGTGCTCCTAGGATTAGGACAGTACACCCTTTATGCTTTTTGGATAGTCTTCTTCCAAACCATAGGCTGGTGCCGAACGGTAGGGAAGGAAGAAAACCATTTGGCCTAAAGGGGAGTGCAGAAGGTAATGACTAAAGACATATGAAGGGATTCGGAGAGGTGGCAAAGAATTATACGGTTATAATTATGAATCTGGATAATGGTAGAGGCGTTACTAGGAATACCAGGATACCCCATCGGAACATTTCAATGTTTCAGTTTCACTGTGTAATGTTAAAAGAAAACTGATTTCCCGATTAGATACTTACTCCAGGGTATGTATTTACTAGGTTTGATTCTCACATCTGTATGGTTTTACAGATGATGAGTGGGAGTAAGTTATTGGGAATTGGGTGATCATCCTTATTATATCGGGATTCGTTGTAATCGGTGATATTTGAGGAGATCACCTGGGTTGTTTGCCGGTCGGCAAATATTTGGTTTTGAATATCCGCTGTTGTGCACCAATTTCAAATTGATATATCTGTACGTCTATTTTCATAGAGTGAGATATACCTTTTGATATTATGTCGATGACATTTACCTATATCAGTGGATGGTTAGGTAAGGAGCATTGAACAGTGGTGTAATTCTTCTTAACCATAAGTACAGTTTTCAACCTACGACACACAGTGAATGAGTTATCTGACTCAAGGGACTTATACAGAGTATTGTATGTTGTCCAGGGTCCATCAGGACAGAGGGGTTGGTCCTCGTACTATATTCGGTTTACTTATGACTTCTCTAGTTTTTAGACAGGTGTTCCGTGGAAACACAGGGTCCGAATTTTGAGAAGTTATAGGTATTTGAATAAAGTAGAGAACCAAGTGTTGCAAGTATTGGGATTCTTCAAAGCAATCGAAGATGTAGAT
Organism: Agapanthus africanus; assembly: GCA_030015575.1. Lineage (NCBI taxonomy): Eukaryota > Viridiplantae > Streptophyta > Magnoliopsida > Asparagales > Amaryllidaceae > Agapanthus > Agapanthus africanus. The sequence goes on along the minus strand of CM057351.1, from coordinate 52,979,221 downwards.
ACTTGTGTATGGTGTTCAGTTGATAGTAATGATTAAGAGAACTTGCTTCTTTTTCAGATTATTCATAATTGGAAGTATTCCTAAGTTGAGTAACGCTGATCGGCCTCCTTCCATTTAGTTGACATGCACTGGAGACAGTTGCATGATTTGAATCTGATTTGACATTCCATTGGCCACTCCGCAAATAAGGTGGGTAACTTCAGGCACCCGAGAGGTACTCCGGTAGCCTCAAGGACGGTGACAGGAAAGTTCTGGTTTACCCACAATTGCCATTGCTGTTGTTCCAGGTTGCGAGACCCGGCAGGAGGATGAGTATAGCGTCGTTCTAAACTAGTTTTAGAAGTGTACGTCTATATGACTCTGCCAGAGGGTTGTCGTAGTCAGTGGGAGCAGCGGAAGCATTGGTGGACAGGGAGCTTATGTCTATTTATAGACTAAAGCAGATGTAGCGGAGATAGATCATCTATTTCTGACGTGATAGTCGTGGGTTTGACTTCATCAGAATAGGGGATGGATCTGTTGAAAAGGTAGTAGGGTGTGATATCCTGGTATTTGGATGATATACACAAAGTAGGAAAGGAAACTCCTACACTACGATCGGTTATACTTTGGTCGTCACACAGTGGTTTCTCCACAAAGGAAATGGATTTTGTATCAGACATATTGGTTACTAGATCTATGGTTTTAGATCTAGATTTGGGTGGTTTCCCAATCAGGGTACTTTGACAGCATTCTAAGAGTATTTAGAATGGACGACTCCTGGCACGGTAGTGTACCTGCAGGTAATGGAGTCACCCTCTCCAAAGGTGTCTTACAGACTAAAGGGGAGAGGGACGGGCATGATTGGCAGATCACTTGCTCAGGCAATTGAGTCAATCGTGAGATGTCAAGTACCACACCAGATGTTGTTCTTGCACTAGATGCAATAAGTTGACATTAATCCAATCCTGAAGAAACAGTCGGAAGCAGTTTTAGAACATAAGTGGATGTTCTAGGGATATGATAACGACAGCCTCATTCAGGAGACAGTTATCATTCCAGGCTTCCAAGGTGACATGGACGACAAGGAGGTTGTCAGAGTTATAGTTTTTCCTTCTGATGAGGGGCAGTATTTTGGACGGGTGGTCCAAGGCAATGCTGAGGGAGGCATGGCGCGCAGGATACTGATTAAGTTCAGTTGACGATACAGTCTAAGAAGTTTGGATTTGGAGTTCATTTATGAGCTATGTCCCATCAGACATCCAGACACATTCTAAGACAGTTATTGCTCATTTCGGGAGATGGTTTTCTCCGCGAACTTGAGATTTAGAGAGACATAGAAAGAAACATCAAGGCGGATCCACTCACTGAGGCTATTCCTCGAACGCAAGAGTTTCGCAAACGAGCTTTGTGAGACTGACTAGTAGAGGAGTTGGGTGTTCGGTATCACACGGGCTGTGAGTATGCGACATCGCAATAATTAGCCTTGAGTGCAAGTGGGAGATTGTTGGAGATAGTGCCCTCAGAGTCAATTATTGGATCACAGGCACGTGATTGCAATGATTGAGGGAGGACCTATCCCGGTAGGACAGTCTTACTCAAGATGATAGTATGCTATCTGGTTTGCCTTTATCATCGTGTACTGCTTCAGGTGACCTGACAAGTCGCTATTACACGTTGATAGAGCCCCTAGGATTCTTGCTTGACTGCCAGCAGTATGAGGGCGATCATATAAGTGAGAGCTGGAGTCTATAAGCACATCCTTAAATGGTCCCTAGTCGTAGGAGTTTCGAGACAGGGCATCGATTCTCCAAAGTAGACTAGTGTATACAGTCGAGACCCCGACGAGGGGCGGTGGCCGGTCTCACAAGCCACTGGTGTCAGTTGGTTCACCTAAGATGTATACAGGTGCTCATTGGGTTATGAGTACACCGGACAGGACTCGCCGGGAACATGCTAGTTGGTCATATACCAGACGTCAGATGGCAGTTCCCTGGTGACATGTGTGCAGGTTAGTTCATCGACCTGGGGATCGTCATTTGTCTCGTGTGAGTTCCCACTGTACTTTGATTACTACCCTACCACGGCTCAAAGGAGTCGTGCAAACAGGTTTTAGTTGGGTACAGTCCCGAGCCACATGGAGGCAGTGAGCGTATCTTCAGGGGTTCGTCTCTCCCGGTATTGGGGGTGAGGTCGTGCTGTGTCTAGGAGAGCCATTACATGAAGTCCTTGGCCAAGGCAAGGAGATTTACTGGTAGGTATTCCAGTAGTATCTCAGGGTGTTCTGGGCTACACTCCGACACGACTTGTACCGCTTTTGGGGGTCTGACTTTTACCAACCCCCTAGGCCCGCCATGCGATACTCATAGACGAACGGACCGGACTGCACGGATATTGTCACTGACAGGCTCAGTAGGGTGACAGGCTGAGTTCGCTCACAGACGTCCCTTTTGTTCAATAGCTGGTGGCCCGTCATGTATGGCTAATACCTCTGACGTGCTAGTGGTTAAATCCACAGCCATAGTATTGACGAGTCTTTAGAGTCCACCACACTTTCAGTTACTCAAGCTTTCGGGCGAAACGTTGTAGAGGCCGTATGGAGATATGGCAAGGTCCGATCAGATACGTGCGGTATTGCACGGATCAGGATCGGACAGTTTGTACTATAGGCCGTATGGTTATATGGCAGGGTTCGATCAGATACGTGCGGTATTGCACGGATCAGGATCGAACAGATATTACTAGCCGGTTTTGGTATAAGCTGGATCCTAGTATAGTACAGTGTAGATTTTGTCTCATTGCATTTGTATTTCGGTCGGAATACAAATGCGGGTGTGTATGCACAGTATCGGGGTTTTCCTGTAATTTATTACGGGACCAGTTTTTGGAGTTGCCAGTTTGCTTTCCGTTTCGGCCAATTTCCTTTGTTCCGTTCATTGGCCGAAGTTTGGTGGAGGAGGGTTTATTTGCATTGTTGCAAATAAGCAATTGTGGAAGGGGGTCTTTGCATTTTATCATGTCATGATACTTGTCCCATCATTTGACTTTATATCTTCATGATGGCTTGACCTTTTGTAACTATCATGGTTGTTGATTACTTGTTTTGGAGTGAGGGTATGGGTTTAAAGTTTTTGATGGGATTTTGTGTAGAAAATTGGGATTGGGGGCCGGCCACTGTTGGAGCAAGAGAGAGGTTTGATTTGTTTTTTGTATGGATAATTTCCATTCATGAATTCGTGCCCCCCCATTGTGCTGGTGGTTTTAATATAGGATTAATTTATTAAGAGGGCATGGGCAAAATGAGTGTGCTGAGAAATAAAGGTGATTGAGATGTGGGATTAATTAATATATATATGTTTGCATTGAGCAAATGAAACTGGGGGTGCAGGGGGCTGATTTCCAGAGAGGGAGAGGCTTTGCTTAATTTTCCAGAGAGCATTCCTTCTTAGCCGAGCTCTTTAATTTGGCTGCTCCATTCTTTTTCTTTGCAAGTTTCCATGGAAAATCCTTGTGCAAAATTCCCTCCATCATGGCAACTATACTTAACCCCAAAGAGACAACTCTACACCATATTCTACCGCAAACCTTGGGCACGTCGGCTTGCCAACTTCGTGCCCGAGTTGCCTCGGAATAGAGGCGGGAGCCCGTAAAAGAATCCGGCTACGTGGTGCCCTTCCGGCGAGGAGGCGACGATCGGAAATCCCGCGAGGAGATCGGAGTGGAGATGAAGACCGGAGGACTCGGATCGTATGGTATATCTCTTCCCCTTCTCTTTGTAGTTAGCTAGATTTAGTTTAATGGCACGATCCGGGGTTTAGTGCGCGGTGGTGCCGGTTTGCTAAGTCCGCAAAATTAATGTTTTTCACCGTTTCCGCGTTTGGCCGTCGGATTGACGGCCGGGGCGCCGCCGCGGACTTACACATATTGTGGCACCTGTGTATGTATTTGATTTCCGTGCGCACCAGACGCACGTGATTGTTGGATACGCCTTTTGAGGCTGATTTTGCTTTTGAGAATTTTTTTTCATGTTGGGCACTATATTGTGTTGTAGCCAAACAGGACTGATCTGAGGACAGTACCTGAGTATTTGCATGCATTAAAAATTTTAACCAGAGGTTTTCGAAAAGGAGCTATAGTCTCGCTATTTCCTACGTGTCCGCGTGCGCCACGAAGATTTACAAAACCTTGGGGATGTGTTAAAAACGGCGAAACGTACAATTTGAGCAAAAACATATATAAGTATATTTATTACTTTACAATGAGCGTCCGTCCATTGTGCCGTGTGTTACGCATCACACGGTAATATAGAAAATATTTTGCATGTGTTTTATTCAGTTTTGGAGTTTTTTTTCAAGGATGCGTACTATATACATATTATAGTATTTGGCTAGTGTATATTGGATTTCAGTAATGGATTTCGAGATCTGTATCTCCATTGTAATTCTGATGATATGCGTGCAAATCCGATGATTTGCGTGACGCTTGATGGAGTTCGATTTTGAGTTTTGTACTCGTTTTCATGCGCACGCGATGCGCTGTAGTATATCTATATCTTCCGTGATTTCGGAGCCCCGTTGATTTAAGCTGATTATTGAAATATTTTAGATTTTGGGGGTTTAAATTTAAATTCGGGGACCGAATTTCTTTAAGGGGGGAAGATTGTAACATTTCATAAAATATAAAATATTATTTTTGGAATTTAATATTAAAATAATATATTTTCCGAAAACTACCCGATTTGCGAAATTGGGGTTTTCGTAAAACGATATAAATATATACCAATAATTGTGAAATAATTAGAAATTAAAATGATTTATTCAGTTAAAAATATATTTAAAGGATTTGGCATTTTTAAAATCAATTATATACAGTTTAAATGAAAACCCGATTAGTGCACCGCTAATCGCGATTATGCCAAATCCGTGTTTCTACAGTTTTTCATGGCTAGCGCACCATGTCAAGTTGCATTTTGGTTACATGTTGTGTTCTTGTGTTGTTTTGGGGTATTTTATGGTTTGGTTTTAAAAGAAAAGAGAAAAGGGTAAAAGAGTAAATTAGTGAGAGAGAGGGTTAGAATAAGAGAGAGAGAGAGAGGGAGAGGGCAGCCACCATTATTCACCCATTTGTTTTCCTTCATCTTCCTCAACCTATACTCCTTTCACAAAAAATGACCACCTCTTCATCCTCTACGCATTGGACCAAGCAAAGTTTGATTTTGGAGAATTTGGTCGAGCTAGGGTTTTCTTGAGTTGCCTAAAGGAGGTATAAATTCTTCCATTTAGTTTAGTTTTAGTTTCCTTGCATTCTTGTGTAGTTTAGAGGTTGATTTTGTTTGGAATTGTGATCTTAGAGATCCCAAGAGAAGGGTTTGGGAAATTATGGGAAATTAGTGATGGGTAGTGGCTGTTAACAAGACTTGAGCTGTGTTTGTACTGGCCTAGAAACCAAAATACGGATTTAGAATTTTTTCCATGTCGGTTTTGTGAGGTTTGGTGTGCCTACAGTGAATCTGGAGCGACCCGGGGAGGTTTTGAGAAAACCAAACAATACCCCGGACAAAATTAGGACACTAGGAGACCACCCTGATCAGACGAACCCCAACGGAGCTACCCTGGCCGAGCTCACCGGAATTTCAGGCAATGTGGCCGGCCACTTGGTGGCATTTGGTGTCTAGGTTGGTTCAGTAGCTCACTAACTATATATACAGCACCCTATACTTGTTTGGTTTGCCCCAATTGACCTGAGTCAAAATCTGGGAGCACATTGGTGTGATTTTTGGATATGTTTTCTGTATTTTTGAATGCTTGGTTTTAGTGTTTGATATTGTATTTGCTTGTTGGGCGTTTGTACGTCAACAACAACGGTTAGTTGATTGTTTTGCATGCGTAGGCTATAGGTTTTAACCTATGAGCGCACCGTGTGCCGTGTTGGTTTTCCGGATTCGATTTTAATAGCGATTGCGATTGTGTATTATTATAGGTACCTTCGTGTGAATTCCGAGGCGACTAAGTATGGCGTCAACGACTTCGGAAAGCAAGGATTAAGATGAGTAGATCTATATCTACGGGGGAAGTCGGGTGGATGGTGTATGGCACCCCCGCAAGTTTTTGATGGAAACCGATTCATAAAATATGGTTAAGGAAACCTAGATTAGAAAACTATGGATAGGGTTAGAAAGATAGTTAGAGATGATATGAATGATGGAATATGTATATTGATAGATGAGATGAAAGCTTTAGGGATTTGAAAAAGTGAATGTGAATCACGACTTATAGATATATAGTTGCACTAGAATAAGTATGAGTTCTAGAGTAACATGACATTTGATGTATAGGGTAGAATGTATATATAAAATTGACTTGATGTGGGATAATGCGAAGAAAAGAATTTACGATGTGACATGATGACTTGATGATATGTCGGTATACGGATGCGAATCGATCGAGATGATTGATACCTTGCCGGTAACCTGATATGAGTTTGTTATGGATGTGACCTGGGACATAGGTATATAGATATATACAGAATGTCGTAAATCTTGAGTGATATGCCGTACGAGACGTTAGGTCCGTACCCCTTATTGTCATATAGGATGATAGGATCCCCGATAGTTTAATGCCGCCGTACGATGGTTTACCGTACGTGACGAGTTTTATGATGACAGATCCATACCCTTGACTAGAGGATGCCGGACGATGGATTATACCGTACGGGATGTTGTGAGGCTGGATGCCGATTGATAGATTCACCGACTCGGTCATGTTAGATACGTATACTTGTCAGCATCCGTATACGATTTACTTTATGCTACGTTCATGTCACTCTCATTGCATTTCATATATCCATGCTAGTACACCTACACCATTATCGATGATGTGTATATTACACTTACACAGATTGGCCGACTCACACACTTCAACATCGATAATTGCCATGTCACTACACAGTAGAATTGCTGCATCATGATATGGCTCCTTCCCTAATTTACTTGCTATAGTTACATATGCACTTTTATACGATGTTGAATTTGACTTTGGAGAATTTGGGAACCGTGGGTTATGTTTTAAAACTGGATTCATTTAAAGGACCGGTTTTCCCTCGATATGTGAATATTATTGTTCCATGTTGCATGATATACGGATATGCTTACATTTCTTTTATATGTCGCATACATCATGCTTTATGATTATACGCATTGAGATATGCCGTTTTCATGAGATTTCTTGATTTGAGAACCGTGGTTATTTCAAAAGAAAGTATGTACTGTTTTAAAAACCCGGTTTCTCTTGATATGATATTTCAGTGCGTCCACCATGTGTTTTCTCGGTTCTGAGATTGGCATGTGTAACCCGATTCGAGGAGCGGTAGGCACTGTCTGCGGGTATATGGTGGACCCGGTATGGTATCCCGGGGCAAAAAGACTCGTATAGATAGACAGTGAGCCCAGCGGAGGGACTACTACTTACCGGTGATAGTATTTGGACCTGGCGGTTATCCGGAGGATACCGACCGGAGTCATGAGATAGATATGAGGGCCGACCAGATTATGTGTCGCCTGAGGGCCGATCTGAGGATGCGGCGCCTGAGATATATGAGGATTTACGTGTCGATACTGGACACGGGTTTTATGATGTTTCGAGTGTCGATGCTGGACACTCAGGTTCCATGATTTTGATGTGTCGCGAGGGACACACGTTGATTTATATTCTCATACTTTCATGCATATGCTTTTATGATATTTACTTGCATGATGTTGTTGTGTCATCGGTTGACACGTGGACGAGATCCACATGCATACATACGTTGATTATATGGTGGACGAGATCCACATGCATTCAAACATTTATTATGGTTGGATGATATCCACATACATATAGACATTGAGTATATTTTGGCACATATGCAGATACGGTCACCCTAGATATCATAGTATTACCTTTATGATATAGTTAACCTAGGAAATCGTTATTTTATTCGATTTTTACCTGATGATGTTTTTCTACTCACTAGTTGGCAACTCACCCCCGTTGTGCCACAGTTCTTGCAGGTTGACCGCATGGATCAGTAGCGGTGTTGCTGGCACACAGCTGCATACGGGTGTTTAGCTTTGGTAGGTGGTACATGTTGGATCGTACCCCTCTTGTATTTATTATTCATATTGTATCTAGTCAACTCCATCAATCAAAACTAGTATTTGTATAAGAAATGAGACTTAGCAAGACTTGTAGTTGCAAGACTTTGAGTGATGGGTTATATTTGTTACTTGTGGGTTGATGTCTTTCTTTTCTTTATCTTTTTTGGTGAACTTCGCCGTTGGGCGTCGTATACTTATATTTATGCTTTGCGTGGTTGTGGATCCTCCGTTTGGCGAAGAGCTAGCTCCCGCTTGGGGATGCCTTTATATTATCATGTATTGTGGTTTTGGATCAAAAAATACAAAGGAGGTGCTGCCCAATTTTTTTTAAAAATAGCCGAAACATGTTTTCAACTAGTAATACCCACTTGCATTTTTTATGTTCCATTGTTTATGTATTTAGGAAAACTTATGATTTTCACCATACCTTTATTTCAAATCTTCACCTCTTTATTTTCTTAAAAATGTTTAGATTTCTGGGTTTCAGCTTACTTGATTTACGTTACGCCTTTAGACGTAGAGTGATTCAAGTGCCGACCACGAGCTAATATTTTTGGGTCGTGACATAGCGTCTGAGTTCATCATTCTTAGCCATTTTGTTCCTTCTATGGTGGCCCAAGAGGAGCACCGGGCCATGAGGTTCATATAGTGACATACCTTGGAGATACAAGAGCATTTATCATCACATGATCTGGGACTTACTCCAAGGTACTGAACGCAGCTCGTAGGATTAAGGCGGTCATGGATAAGAGAAAAATAATCAGGAAGGAGGACTGAGTCGCCCGGTTAGCCAGACTTGAGGAGATACCCCAGTCCGACCAGGTTGAAGGATCCCAGTCAGACAACATGGTGGGGTTCTGATGAAGCGTGCATCTGTCCCACCGCAGTGGAAAGACCTAGTTTGCAACTACTGTAAGAAACCACAACATCATCAGAGAGACTTCTGCTGGGCCAATGGATAGTGTCTGATCTGCGGGGCTAACGATCAACAAATTAAAGATTGTCATATGAGGTCGGAGCTCAACAGATCCAACCAACAGCAGAAAGTTTCGCCAGGACCCGTTCAGATGGGGCAGGCCTTTACCTAAACGACCGAGACGTCAGAGGATGTTGTCGCAGGTACTATTTTAGTTAGTCCAGTTCCTGCTAGAGTATTTAATTCCGGGGACACACACTGTTTCTTTTACACTAATTTCTCCACTACACATCTTACACCACATGAAAATTTGACCCAGAACCGGGAATTATGACATTTTCTTACATGGATTGGTTGGGTACCTTCCTAACACACATTGATTGTTGGGCCATGACCGTGACTTTTCGTATCCCTATCAATTTTTGATCCTTGTAATTAGTACTCGATACTTATAATTTATTTTCTTTTAAATTTCGAGGATAAAATTTCTTGTAAGGTTGGTAGAATATAACACCCTGTATCTAAAAATCCCTATAAGATAAGTATTTGGACTTATTTCTTTGATTCTATATACACAAAATATATCAAGTGCAATATCAGATCAGATATCAGCCCAAGTATCAGCTTGAGTCGGTGAGATGGCTTAGGAGTCATTCCCAATGTTTATTTTCTTCTCTGATTGCATGAGATGGCTCATGACCATTTTGAGCCATCTCATGGGTCCAGAGAATTGCCTTTACTTTTTTGTGTGTATGAGACGACTCATGATGAAATTAAACCGGCTCAATCACTCTTTGAGAAGGCTCAAGTTTAATTTGTGACGGCTTGTGTTATGTCAGGAAACTTATAATTCTTTTGTCTCGTTGAGACGGCTCAACATTGCTTTGAACCGGCTCAACTCGAATCTGATCGCGTCCTGATATCTTATGTGAATATTTATTTCGTGTAACCGACCCAATTCCTATATAAACCCCTATGCCTACATGCATCGAAACCCTAATTCTAACCCTAGCCTAGCTGCATCCTTCCTCTCTAAAAACCTTAGATCACTCCTTCAAAAACCGTAGCTTTTCCCTTCTTATCTGCACTCTAAAACTCAAGCAACCTAACTACCCGAGAATCCTCATCAGCAACAACACTCATTTCTCACCATCATCGCCGCTCATCAACGTCATCTCTCTTTCTTCCTCACGGCTACCCCGGATCAAGATCCAAGTCGAGAAAGAAATAGTCGATTGTTACCGAGATCTAAATCATGATCACTACCGTCGCATCAAAATACCACGAACATTTATAAAAAATGCAAGTACTCTTGCTTCGTCTTCGTTAATCGATGCGACATCGGTTATCTTCTTTTAGTAATTGAAGTACATAAATCTTAACGTCGTGATTCTTTATTAATATGTGAACCCATGTCTGTTGTGATTATAATCAAAACTCTAGGATCTTAGCACACACATTAATCAAACCATTAAAATCACGCATGCTTTGTATTCAATTAAATGATTCATCCACTGGAATTGCTCAATTTAGAATTGAACCATCATTAAAACTTGTTTCATGAATGTCATTGCTTTGACATGATTACCGTTATTATTTGACATGATTTACATATTCGAGACTATTATTGATTGACACATATGAAAACCTATTGACAAGCTATATACATTCGTGATAAGTAGTGTTGAACGACAGAACATGATCACCGACTAGAATACTGAGACATATGTATATATTGATTGATTCGGCACTATTCCATGATTCAGTGTATACTGTGATACAAGTGTTTATTCATGATTAGTGTTTATTCATGATACGTGCTGATAAATCATTTTAGTCGGCATTCGAGATCTACTGATCAGGTTAATTTTCGTGACTAAATTTAGAAACACGGAGGATTGGAGAAATTGAAAGGTGGAATGTGGACCTATAATTTTAGGCCATTATAGTGTTAAAGATTGTCCAGTCGAACGCGCAGTTGTCGCAAGGGTGGTGTGCTGGACATTACCCACAATGATAGTGAGTGTAGGATTTTGCCTAGCGGCACGCTCGGGATCAGCTCTGAGCACAGTAGGCCATGGTCCTGGGTATGTACGGGATATCCTTCAAGGTTCGAGAATGATTTCCACCATTCAATTTCAACTTACGTGATACTATTTAAAGTTTAGCATTAGTGACATCTATGGCCAGACCTAACTTGTCGTTATTGCATATTCTTACTGTTACGATACCTGTATTCATATTTGCATACGGGCATATTAGGACACTTACATATTTATGTGATTATACACACTTTTATGTTTGCGTACTTGTTGGGTGTAACGACTCTGAAATCTTTGTATGGAAATTTTTCTGTTAATATACAAGAAAAGAGTATTACAGTCTGAGTTTGAGTTATAAATTACTTTTGTTAAATAAAAGCAAGAAGCCAATTGTAGCTCACTGGTAAAGCCTTTGCACTGCAGTGACGTAGCCTGTATGTTTGATTCCCATCAGACACAATTTTTTCTGATTATATTTGAACTTTTTGGAAGCCCAAAATGTTGTATGTGCAATACACGGGGAAATGAAAAGTTCAAAAAAATCAAACATGTGAAAAATGGTGTAAATACAAAGTTGATCTGGGGGGCAGGAATCTCGAAGCATTTGCCTCAAGATCGACCGGTGGAATTGAGGATTGGGCCGGCGGGGACGGTCAGATTGAGCCCGATGAGCTCCGTGCTTTGCACACTCGTCTATTCAACACCCCTCAACTCCTCTGCACTGTTTGATTTCCCTGCAATAAAAAAGAGACCCTTCATTTCATAAATTAACTCCATTTTTATGCTTTTTAATCCACATTTTTAATTCCCAAACCTTAATTCCCCACCCCATTCCCTAGCTCTTCACCATTTTGAAAATTCAAGCAAAAACTCTGTCACGACCCAAAATTTGGCACGTGATCGGCACTTATACCATATAACGTCTACAGGCGTCACACAATTTAAGTAAGCCGAAAACCCAGAAATATAAACCCTCAAAAGTAGTACGTGCTAAGCATTGTTAAAAACGTTTGGAAATTTCAAGTAAAAAAAATCTTTAAAGTTTAAATTTATTTTCTTAAAAATTTCGGCAGCACCTCCTTTGTAAAAACTATCCCCGAAACGGGTACAAGCACAAGATATAAGTAAGCAACATATGATAAAAATAAAGCATCCCCAAACGGGAGCAAATCACGCCCAAAGGCGGAAACAACCACCACAAGCAAAATATACGATGCCATAGCGAATAAAAGGACAACATAAGTGAAAAACAGCCTAAAAGATAAAACGGCATAATAAAAGTCAGCTCACACGAGCTCAACACCCAGAGTCACAAAATAATATACAATATCGTCCTCACAACTAGTCTCTAAGTCAATACATAAATGGTTGATGGAAAGTACTAGATACAATAAGATATACAATGAAATATAAAGTCGGATGACCGCAACCCACCTATAGCAAAACGGCTCACGGCCAACCTCGGCGGTACCCACTGCAAAAAGATACAATAGATAGCACCTACCGCGACTACTCTGAGGGTCAACCTGCAAAACACTGTGGCACAATAGGGGTGAGTTGCCAACTCATAAATAGTAAATAACATCATGCAGGTAATCACAGGTATGCACGTACTGCGATGCCCTATCGGATGCAATTATGATAATATCAATATGCTAAAATGGATATGCAACAATCATGAAAGATACTCTATCAGGTACTACAAATACATGATGCAATGCATATCAATAAATGCTGAGTATGGGATAAAACATATCATCCTCACGGATCATCATCGTGGGAAAAACCCGGTGTCCATCAATACACCCTCAATCCCAATAGCTCAGGCGCCGTCACTCTGACCGGCCCTCATATCCTGTAAATCTCATAGAACCTGAGTGCAAAACATCGGCATTCGAAAACATCATGAAATACTCGTGTCCAGCACCGACACGTAAATACTCATCTCTCAGGCGCCGCATACCAGATCGGCCCTCAAAATCTCATGTCATAACTCCCAGACGGTATCCTCCGGATGTCCGTCGGGCTCTATACTATTACCGGTAGTTAGCAGTCCCTCCGCTGGGCTCACCGTCTATCTATACGAGTCTTCTTGCCCTGGGGTACCATACCGGGTCCACCATTTACCCGCAGACGGTGCCTACTGCTCCTCGAATCGGGTATACTCACACAAGCTCTCAGAACCGAGAAAACTCATGGTGGACGCACTGAAATATCATATCAAGAGAAACCGAATTTTCAAAACAATGCATATTTTCTTGAAATAATACCACGGTTCTCAAATCCATAAATCACATGAAATCTATATCCAAATGCGAAAATCCATGAATATGATATATGCAATATAAAACAGTAATATGAGCACATCAAGGGAAAAGCCGTGCTTTTAAGTGAATCCAGTTTTAAAATATATATCATGCGGTTCCCAATTTTTCCAACATCAAATCCAACATCATCTAAGGATGCACATGTAACTATAGCAAGTACATATGTACGCAAGTATGTATGCACAAGTACGTATGTATGCAAGTATGTATGTACAAGTATGTATCTCATATGCGCAAAGGAACAAGCATCATGTCTAATCATCAATAATAAGGTAAGCTAAGCGGTGTATTATTCGTGGAAATTCTATAGTGTGAGTGTCATGGCAATTACTAACGGTGTGTGTGGGGCATACAATTTAGTTCTCGTGCGACATGAACCGTTAGTAACAGTGTTGTGTCTCATTAATACTATGTCCGTATGCAACATGAAATGAGGTATGCAACAAAGGTACACCTGCATGATCAATGTATATATATATATGTACTTATATCTAATATTCATATCATTGAATCTAGCCCCGACGCCTAACGCCATGCGGGCGATTCCCCCGTAGATGTTAAATCTACTCACTGGTGATCTCGAGCTAAGTATATCCGACCGCCTACTTCCCTTTCTTCGCAGCGTCCGAAGTCCCCACCCACGATCCTATTTACACATAAAACATAGCAAGGCAAAACACTTAGAAATCGATGAATAATACGCACAATTACGCTAAAATCGACGCACCGACTCCAACAACTCATAAGTGTTCGCTTAGTGGCTAACGTGTGTGGCGACATCACTAAAACAAACCAAGCGTAGAAATCATGTGAAACATAAAAACAGAGTCGGACACCGTGTCAGATATCGTAACACACGTAGTTGAAACACTAGAAACTAGCAATTTGATCCTAGATTTTACCCACTGCAAAAACATCAAAATCAAGCAGTACCAAACAACCTAGAATGACTGCAGAAAGCTACCCACAAAAATTCAACTCCACAGCCCACTACTAGGCCGAGCACACCGGAAAAAGTCCACATGTCACCGGCCAAATCCGCCCTGGTGGGTCTCGTGTTACTGGTGTACACTCAGGGAAACTATCACTACACTACTACACTGCTTGATGTCACAGTTAAGACTCGGGGTCACAGCAGGTTACAAAGACACAAAAACGACACTAAAATACGATATCCTGCACAAAACGAAATCTTTAGGGTTCTAATTAGCAAGACAACAAAAATAGACTCCTAATTAACAGTTTAGAGGTTATACCTATCCACACTTGCTCAAAATCCAAGCTTTCCTTGCTCCAAGTGATCAAATGGGGTTTATGATCAAGTTCAAAGAAGGGTGTGGTGAGTTTTGTGAAGTGTAGTGAGGAGTTGTGAAGGTTTTTGCTTTGGTTTAGTGAAGAACAAGAGGGGGTTCAGTTTGAGGGTGAGGATGAAGAAAATATGAGAGTGTGAAAACAATTGAGAGTGAAAACAATTGAAATCAGGGTGCATGTGTGAGTGAGGGTGAGGGAAATGAGGGGTGAGGGTAGCATGAGCCATGCTTCCCTCTTCTCTTTCCTCATTATTGCATGGAAAGCTTGCTATGCCCCAAGTCAAAAATTGAAACCTTAAATAAAGCGTTTTTATAATTAGAAAACTAATTAATTTAATTACTTACATATTATACTTAATGGAATGAGGTTAAATGTCATGGCTACCTAAGCATGGTTCAACCCCAAATTAACCCTAGGTTTACATGCACATATGTGTGCAAGACCAAATTAAATATTAATAAAATATAATTAATTTTGATAAGACATCTGAAAACTATTTTGGTAAACTTTTTACTAAAAAACCACATTATCGATAAATTAGCACTAATCGCATTCTAAGGTGTTACAATCTTCCCCCTTATAAGAAATTCGTCCCCGAATTTAAAAATCTTACTATGCGTACCTTCAAAGAGATAAGGGAATTTCTTCCGCATCTCGCTCTTGACCTCCCAAGTGACTTCTTCACCATTCGGGCTACGCCAAAGAACCTTCGCAGATGGCAAGACCCTTAACCGAAGTTTCTTCACCTGCCGATCCAATATCACTACTGGCTGCTCGGTGAACGAAAGATCGCGCTCTAGCTGAACGGTCTGGTGCTGAATCATGTGAGAAGGGTCATGAAGGTATCTATGATGTATCGACACATGAAATAAGGGGTGAACACCCGGAAACCTGGGTGGAAGAGCCAAACGATAGGAAACGGTACCTACTCGCTCAAGGATCTCAAAAGGACCCACAAATCTGGGACCGATCTTTCCTTTCTTTCCAAATCTCATCACGCCCTTCATCGGAGAAATCCGTAGGAATACATGATCCCCCACTGCGAACTCGATCCTGCGACGACGACGGTCGGCATAAAACTGCTGTCTGCACTGGGATGCTCTCATTCTATCCTGAATCAGCTGGATCTTTTCCGTAGTCTCCTGAACTAACTGTGGTACCAAAATCCAGCTCTCGCTGTGTTCGGTCCAACAGACTGGTGATCGACACTTCCTACCATACAAAGCCTCAAAAGGTGCCATCTGGATCGTTTCCTGATAACTGTTATTGTAGGAGAACTGTATCAATGGCAAGTGGCGATCCCAACTGCCCCCAAAATCAAGCACGCACGCGCGAAGTATATCCTCCAGAGTCTGTATAGTCCGCTCTGACTGACCATCAGTCTGCGGATGGAAGGCGGCGCTAAAGCTCAAACGGGTACCCAAGACTTCCTGAAGCTTCTGCCAAGGACAACTAGTGAACTGGGTGATCCTATTGGATACAATGCATGAAGGAACTCCGTGCAAACACACAATCTCATCAACGTACAACTGAGCATACTGAGGATAACCGAAAGTGGTCTTCACTGGAAGGAAGTGAGACGCTTTCGTCAGCCGGTCTATAATCACCCAAATGGAGTCATACCCTCGAATAGACCTGGGTAGACCCACAACGAAGTCCATGAAAATCTGCTCCCACTTCCACTCCGGAACGGGTAAAGGCTGCAACTCTTCTGCTAGTCTCTGATGCTCAGCCTTGACTTGCTGACAAGTCAGGCACCTCGAAACAAAATCCAAAACATCACTCTTCATTCCCGCCCACCAGTAGATATCTCTCATGTCACGGTACATCTTGGTGGAACCTGGGTGAACACTAAAAGCTGACTGATGTGCCAGCTCTAGGATCTCGCATCTCAACCCATTGGCATCAGGTACACACAAACGAGTCCCAAAACACAGCACACCTCGGTCATCAATCAAGAACCCCGAATCTCTACCCTGCCGAACATGCTCACAAATCTCAGACAAACGGGCATCGGCGGGCTGTGCCTTATGAATACGAGTAAGCTGTCCCCCAGTGGATGTGAATTCAAACTGTACTCTGCTGTCACAGAAAATCTTACAATCTGCAGAAGACTGTATCTGAACTGCGCTCAACTGGGACAAGCTAACCCCGGGCCTACGACTCAAAGCATCGGCCACCACATTCGTCTTGCCCGGGTGATAAAAGATTTCACAATCATAATCCTTCACAAGCTCCATCCAACGGCGCTGTCTCAAATTCAAATCCCGCTGCTAGAAGATGTACTTTAGGCTCTGGTGGTCCGTGAAAATCTGACACGACTTCCCGTATAAGTAGTGTCTCCAAATCTTAAGCACAAAGACCACCGCGGCCATTGATTAGTCCAAAAATATAAGTTAACCGTAATCAGAAATGGCGTCGCTTTGCAGCTAGCCGGTGAATACGGGTCGATCTACAGAGATGGGTAATTTTCTTAAAGTGCTTTTACGAGTTGATTCCAAATGTTGTTTGGATTGATTTTATTAAATCTAAAAAGACTAGATCTGAAAATGAACTAAATTAATCTAAATTAAAGTCTTGCTAGGGTTAGGATTAGGGGAAGTTTGGAGATTAAAGGTTTCCTCACCGCTTTCAATGCCTTATTTTTGATCAATTAGATGTTACGGTAATTATCAATAAAGTGGATTAGAGTCTTTCGGGAAGATGTTTCTTTCTCTAGATTCGTATCCTTCCTTTATCGATAATTACTCTAACCTCCATGGAAAACACGCGCAACCGGGCCTTTATACTACGGTGTCACCGTTACCTCGAGGATTAGGGTGCCGTAGGGAGCGGTTGTGCGTGTATGCATGGAGTTCTAATTCTTAGGTATGAAATGGCATGAAAGGGGTGAGAGATCTCATCTCTCAACCCTTTCCCTAAGGCTAACCCTAACAAGCGAGGAGATTACTCGCTCATTAGGGGATTAAAAGACATACTAATTAAAAGAGAATTAAAAGCGAATAAAATTAACTTACTAATTTGATGGCTCCCTCCAAGCAATAATACAGAACAGATCTGAATTTGTTTATTGAAAAGAGGCATGAGTTTTACAGATCTGTGATTGCAATTTATAGGAAAACAGGAAAAACTAGGGTTACAGAGTCTCGCGCATGTGCAATTACAGATATGCCCACGAAAAATCCCAACACCCGCACCGACGCACCGACACGAGAAAAATCCACCGACACGGGCTTTAAATGGCCGCGGAATCGCGGCATTAGTGGGCTTGGGCCGCGGTTCCGCGGCCCTTTGGGGAGATCTCTCAGTGAAATTTCCTGGGTTGCTTCTTGTTGGCTTGGGCTTCTTATTTATATATATCTTTTTCCATTTGGGCTTCTAGGTTGGTTCCAGATCTTCAGTGAACAATTTGCAATGGATTTTTAACCGTTCGCTTTGAGTCGATATCTTGAATCTTGCTTTGTGAATTGTTCCTTATGTAGGCTTGATCAAGATTCTCTGTTTGTTGGTTAAAGTCCACATTTTCATCGTCTTTACATCGTTTACACTGTTTTCTGTCCAAGAACCTGTAACCTGTAACATGTAGCAGACATGCGTCAAAAGCACCTATTTATTTATAAAACGAATAAGAATTGGGGAATATAAACTGCAATATTATGATATGAACAAATACCCCCAAACTTATCTTTTGCTCGTCCTCGAGCAAACTTATTTTTATTCACTAAAATCCTAACCGCACTTTCGCAGGGAAACGCGATTGCACTGAGCACGTGCAACAAGCCGTTAAACCTCTAGGTGTCCCTAGTAGGAGGAGTGTTGTCTCCTGAGGGTTTTCAGCGGATTACAACTACAAAATCCTATCAACTCGGCCCATTGACTTTTGTTCTCCAATTAGGTTTTCTAACAAGGAATTCTATTATCTATTGACTCGCAATTTATCCACCCACATTCTTCACACTTCCTCATTATTTAACTTAAGATTATATATGTTATGTAGACCTACTTAGCTTTCGGCATCTCTTAAATTTTCCTTCTAGGGTTTCATCTCCACTTAGGAATTTTTATCAACTCTATTAAAGATACAAGTTCTATCCTTCATTCTTTTCTCTTATCTAAACTCTAATCACATACCCCTATGTGTGTGTACAGATCACCCCTACACTTGGAAATTCAAATCAAGCAATCGTACACTCGTCCATTTTTCAAAGTACTTATCAGTAGGTGAATTTTTAATTGAATTTCGCTTACACATCCTTCATGCGACCGTTAATACTTCTTGAGGTACCAACAACCGATTACAAGATGCGTTAGCACTTTAAAGCATACTTCCTAGTTTTGCAACAACCAAGGCTTTAGCAGTGACTCCCAAACCAGTTGGTCTAAGGCACTAGGTGATGAAGCACCCTCGCTAAATATTTTTCTATTTCTGCAGCCTTAAGTAATCACAAAAGCCAGTGTCCATTTTTTTTATTCTTCATTCACATTTTTTTCTTTTATCGTACTAAGGACTTTAGACAAGAGCATTTCAAGGTCTCTTCTACTATTCCAAGTTTCAAGGTGCGTGAATGTGCAAACTGTATGGTATACATTTTCAGAATCTAGACTTAAGCTAGGAACTATTTTTTCGAACTTATGCTCTAATAAGAACAACAATACTCTTCCCTCATTTTGACTTAACCCAAGAATTGAACCCAAAATTTGCCTATTTCTAAATAAACTACAAGGCATATACTTTCTACCATTAAATTTTAAGGAATGTTATTTTTAGGGTTTTTAATTCACTAAGTTTAAGATCTAGTTGCTCCTAACTAGTTAACCTATATGTCAAACTCTAGTCAAATAAGACCAAAATTGAATACAATTATTTTTATAATTTTTCAAAATTTTTCAATTTTTATGGGTTTTCAAATAAGTATGCAAATGCAAAAATATGTACAAATGAATGCGAAGGAAGAAGACGTACCGAGCATACCCCTAAACTTGAACTTGACAGTGTCCTCACTGTCATGCTAAATCAAGAGGGTCAAAATACCGGCACTTCCCTGTTTATTTATTTATAAATTTTTTTTTGTTGTTAAGGAAAATATATACAGAAAGGCCCTCTCCCAAACTTCATTTAAACTATGTTAGACATTACTGCCAAACTTTGCATAGACCAAACGACAACACCAACCAGTTGAAAAATTTATCAGTAAAGAGTATGGGTTGGTGGAAGAATAAGTTGTAGAGATTCACAAAGAATTTGGGAAGATAGAAGTGGTGGTATGGAGGGTGTGGAGGTGAATATACAGGAGGTGGTGATGCATCTAAATGAGAATGTGAATGATCAGCAATCAGTGGAATATTGGCATTCTCGTAGCTTAAAAGAAATGGGGGTGGTTCAACTTCTAAAGAGGAGGTTGACTCACCACAATACCCCCAAGATGTTCCTGTGGGTCCTCTATTGCCTTGGAATCATCCATCAATTGCATATGATATTCAATTATAAGGGAATTGATCTCCTCGATGTCCGCCATAGTCCAACCGAAAACTTGCCGTCTATCTTGTAAGACATTTAAAATAGCGTTCTCTTGCTCGAAGGCTAGAGAGGCTGATATTATAATGGGAAAGGTCTCATTCTCACCTATGTAAGCATATTTAAGGTGAGGTGGCAAGGACATGAGTTCGAGTTTCGGAGGCGAAAGAATCATTGCGGAATCTACCTCGAACTCAAAGGACTCCAACACAGGTTCGAAATCACTGCAAACAACCGATTCGGATGGTTCAACTAACTCATCCAAAAATTCAAAAGACTCATATTCGGGCTGTGAGTTGTCATCATCCGAAAAAGTGAAACATTCATAATCAATATCGGTTGTGCCAACGGTGGTAGGCTCAAGGAGGGACGCACTAGTGGCGTCAAAACTGTTTTCATCAAATAGAAATCTTTCAAGCTCGCAGTCCTCCTGCGTGATTTCGTGAATATAGCAAACTTCTCGTGTACTAGTTTTAGGCACGGGGGGCAGATTTCCCATCTTATAAATGTTGAACTCACTAGACATCTTCCCAAAGGATAGAGTCATGGAGCCATTGCGACAGTTTATTACAGCATTGGAAGTGGCCAAAAATGGTCGACCGAGGATCACCGGAATTTGTTTTCTTGGGTTAGCAACAGGTTTTGTATCCATAACAATAAAATCAACGGGGAATATGAACTCACCAACTTTGATCAACATATCCTCTAGCTGACCCCTTGGATGGGTGATTGATCGATCAGCTATTTGGAGAGTACAACGAGTGGGTTTCAACTCTCCAACCCCTAATTGTTCGTACACGGAGTAAGGAATCAGGTTAACACTAGACCCAAGATCTAAAAGTGCTCGATTAATTTTCTTATCCCCAATTGTGATTGAAATCGTAGGACAGCCGGGGTCCTTTCGTTTTTGGGGTAAGGTTTGATGGTGGTTAATAGCATTGCTCACTGCACTAGCCACTAGCACTTTCTTGGGTACTTGAGATGCCTTTCTCTTCGAGGTGCATAAGCCCTTTAAGATTTTCGCGTATGAAGGGACTTGTTGGATTGCATCCAAGAGAGGTATATTTATGCTAACCTGCTTAAATATCTCCACAATCTTCTCCACTTGTGCAGTTGGTTTATTAGGACTCAACCTGTTTGGGAATGGAGCATTTTAAAAATTCGTTGAATCAAATATCTGTAGAGTAGAATGTGGAGTAGGAACGGATCCGGGTGTAGATGTGTTCATGTTGTGAGAAATGGGTCCGTTCGAGCTAGAAGAAGTAGAGCCGTGTGAAGGGTGGAGAATAGGCTTTAAAGAAAAAGGTGAAGAAGAATGTGAAGAAAATGAAGAAGGGGAAGATGACGATGGAGAAAAAGAAGAAGAAGAAGAAGAACCACCGGCGGGGATGTCATCACTAGTTCCCACATTATTTTGCAACACTCTTCCAGATCTCTACGTGGTCACTGCATTTACATTGTGATTGGGATATGCATTTTGTGTGTGACCGGGATTTGGCAATGGTTGAGATGGAAGCTTTCCCTTTTCTCTCTCGCTCAACGCAGCAGTTAATTGTGCAATTTGTGCCTCAATAGATTTGATACTTTGATCGTGTGAGGCATTGTTATGCATCAAAGACTAAACATAATTTTCAAATCTTGCTGCGGATTCTGTAGATTGCTTGAGAAATGCATCTAGACTTTTTTCGAGCGAGATAACCTTATCATCATTTGGTTGAACCAAATTGTTCGTTTGATTTGTATAAGGTTGTTGTTGGAAAGGTTGCTGGTTTTGCGTTTGTGAAGGTGCTTGTTGTTGTTGTGGAGGAGGAGGTCTTTGAAAATTGTTATTTCCTTGGACTTGTTGATTTTGGTTCCAAGTGAAATTTGGGTGACTCCTCCACCCCAGATTGTATGTCGAAGAGTACGGATCGTTTCTTTGTCGTTGCTGAAATGCAGCATTGACTTGATCCTGTCCTTGAGTAGATGCATTATAAGGACACTCTTCGGTTAGATGCGATGGATTCGAACAACAAGCACAAACAGTTCGCGTGGGTAAAGCAGGGGCAGGAGAAGACGATGAGATTTTGGTCTCAATGGCTTCTAGCTTTTTCATAAGTGCGGCCATCTCGGCCTTCATAGCAATCGACATATCTACTTGATGTATGCCTGCCCTAGATTGACCAACAGAAGAAGATGATGTGGTCTTGGTACTCTCCCACTGAATTGTTTGCTCACTAAGATCCTCAAAAAACTGCCAAGCTTCATCGCTAGACTTGGAGAGAAAATGACCTTGACATATGGTTTCTAACAACTGCTTCGTTGCCGAGTTCAATCCCTCGTATAATGTTTGGAAAAGTTGCCAACTTTCGATCCCATGACGAGGGCATTGAACAAGTAGGTCTTTAAATGTCTCGAAGCACTTCCAAAATGGTTCGGATGGAAGCTGTGAAAATTGTATAATCTCGTTACGGATTCTAGCAGTTTTGTGATGAGGATAGAACTTTTTCAGAAAAGCTCTCACAAACTCGTCCCAATTTCTAATGGAATGTGATGCGGTGCTGTATAGCCACTTCTCGGCTAGGTCACATAAGGTGAAAGGAATGACCCTTATCCTTATAGCGTCATCACTTAATTGGGTCGTTTTCATCATAGCGCACACATTTCGGAATTTATTGATAAAGATATATGCATCTTCAGATTCCAAACCATGAAATTTTGGCAGCATATTGATGAAATGTGGTTTTATTTCGAAATTGTCCTCATTTGCCGGTGGGGGTGAAAGACATGTAGGTAAAGAAGTGCGGACGGGGTAGAAGAGATCCTGGAGCGCGACTCGTGCGGGCGCTACAACAGGCGGAAGATTCGGGTTATTCGCACCTGGCGGAGGCGGAATCATTCCCGTCGGTAAGGTATCGTTGGGGTTGAATCCCGACATACCTTCGAAAGAAGAACTTGAAGGTGGAGGTATGGAAATGGAGGGAATTTCGACTTCGGTGTCGAAAGGTTCATCGGTCGGTACCAACGAAACACGGACTAATCGGGCGTTAGTATCCCTAATCCAAAGTGACATACACTAAAAGGGGTAGTGTAGTCAGAAAAAATAAAAAACAGAATGTGGGGGTAAGATAACGTCAATGAAGAGAAGAAATGGTGGAAGTGAGGTGCAAGATTTCTTTAGCGACAAGTTGCAAGTTTTGAAAAGATTTTTCTCTCTTTTTTTATTATGTGAGAATGTTTGCAAAGAGATTTTTGAAAAGAGACTGATGACACAAATGTATTAACCACACATGCACAATCAGGCCTAGATCTAGGGTCACCTAGGTCTGCTAGACAGCTCCTAACTAGGGCTAGAAATAGGACCTCAAACCGCCTCTTCACCGACACTTGCGGCCAGGTAAGTGCCAGGTAAGTGGGAAGGAACCACAATAGTGGGCCTAATTAATAACCACTAGCCTAGACACACTTGCCTAGACACCGCAAGGTCTGGTTAGGATAAACGGCCGATGCCTATACTAGTCCTTTTCCTATTGTGCTCGAAGTCCTAAGGGCTGAGTCTAGTATTTTTTAATTAATCGTGGTCAATGCAAATGCTTTAGGTGTTTTCTGGGGTCCTGGGAAGGGTGATGAAATCCCCACCCAATCTGAGTTTGGTCAATTAGCCCCTTAAAGTCCAATTAAAATATGCAAAACAATAAAATTCACTTGCAATCAATTTTTAGCGCGGCGCAAAGAAACCTGCAGAAAATCTGTTATTTAGAAGGGGAGAGAAGATTTTTAGCGCAAAGAAATCCTGCAGAAAATTTTCACAGAAAGATATATGGAGGTTGCAGAGGGGAGAAGATAGAAACAAACCCTGCAAAATTTAGGACCTGAAGAGGCTAAAGAGCCGCGGTTCCGCGGCTTGGGGTGCTCCTTGGCCACGGTTCCGTGAAAATCTGACACGACTCCCTATATAAGTAGTGTCTCCAAATCTTAAGCACAAAGACCACCGCGGCATTTGATTAGTCCAAAAATATAAGTTAACCATAATCAGAAACGGCATCGCTTTGCAGCTAGCCGGTGAATACGGGTCGATCCACAGAGATGGGTAATTTTCTTAATGTGCTTTTACGAGTTGATTCCAAATGTTGTTTGGATTGATTTTATTAAATCTAAAAAGACTAGATCTGAAAATGAACTAAATTAATCTAAATTAAAGTCTTGCTAGGGTTAGGATTAGGGGAAGTTTGGAGATTAAAGGTTTCCTCACCGCTTTCAATGCCTTATTTTTGATCAATTAGATGTTACGGTAATTATCAATAAAGTGGATTAGAGTCTTTCGGGAAGATGTTTCTTCCTCAAGATTCATATCCTTCCTTTATCGATAATTACTCTAACCTCCATGGAAAACACGCGCAACCGGGCCTTTATACTATGGTGTCACCGTTACCTCGAGGGGTAGGGTGCCGTAGGGAGCGGTTGTGCGTGTATGCATGGAGTTCTAATTCTTAGGTATGAAATGGCATGAAAGGGGTGAGAGATCTCATCTCTCAACCCTTTCCCTAAGGCTAACCCTAACAAGCGAGGAGATTACTCGCTCATTAGGGGATTAAAAGACATACTAATTAAAAGAGAATTAAAAGCGAATAAAATTAACTTACTAATTTGATGGCTCCCTCCAAGCAATAATACAGAACAAATCTGAATTTGTTTATTGAAAAGAGGCATCAGTTTTATAGATCTGTGATTGCAATTTATAGGAAAACAGGAAAAACTAGGGTTACAGAGTCTCGCGCATGTGCAATTACAGATATGCCCACGAAAAATCCCAACACCCGCACCGACGCACCGACACGAGAAAAATCCACTGACACGGGCTTTAAATGGCCGCGGAACCGTGGCATTAGTGGGCTTGGGCCGCGGTTCCGCGGCCCTTTGGGGAGATCTCTCAGTGAAATTTCCTGGGTTGCTTCTTGTTGGCTTGGGCTTCTTATTTATATATATCTTTTTCCATTTGGGCTTCTAGGTTGGTTCCAGATCTTCAGTGAACAATTTGCAATGGATTTTTAACCGTTCTCTTTGAGTCGATGTCATGAATCTTGCTTTGTGAATTGTTCCTTATGTAGGCTTGATCAAGATTCTCTGTTTGTTGGTTAAAGTCCACATTTTCATCGTCTTTACATCGTTTGCACTGTTTTCTGTCCAAGAACCTGTAACCTGTAACATGTAGCAGACATGCGTCAAAAGCACCTGTTTATTTATAAAACGAATAAGAATTGGGGAATATAAACTGCAATATTATGATATGAACAGCCATCTCAAGATCGTGAGTGGGATAATTCTGCTCGTTCTTCTTCAGCTGCCGGGAAGCATAAGCGATAACTCTATCATGCTGCATCAATACACAACCGAGCCCCACTCGAGAAGCATCACAGTATACGACGAATCCGCCCGATCAAGAAGGCAAAGATAAAACTGGTGCAGTCGTCAACCTAGTCTTCAACTGCTGAAAACTCTGCTCGCATGCCTCAGTCCAAAGAAAAGGAACTCCCTTCCGGGTCAACCCGGTCAACGGTGCAGCGATACGGGAGAAATCCTGAACAAAACGTCGATAATAACCGGCTAAGACCAAAAGCTGCGGACCTCTGTCACTGATACTAGTCTGGGCCAAAGCTGCACGGTATCGATCTTCCTTGGGTCCATACGAATACCGTATCCCATAACCAAATGACCTAGGAAGTCAACACTATCAAGACAGAAGGCACACTTCGAGAATTTAGCAAACAGCTGGTGCTCCCTAAATGTCTGCAAAGCAATCTTTAAGTGCTGCTCATGCTCCTCACGACTCTTGGAATCAACCAGAATGTCATCAATAAACACAATAATAAACTGGTTGAGGAACGGCCTGAAAATCCGGTTCATCAAATCCATGAACACTGCTGGGGCATTGGTGAGTCCGAACGACATCACCAAAAACTCATAATGCCCGTAGCGCGTACGAAAAGCAGTCTTCAGAACATCATCATTCCGAACCCGCAACTGATGATAACCTAATCTTAAATCAACCTTAGAAAAATGCCCCGCACCCTGGAGCTGATCAAACAAATCGTTAATATGAGGTAAATGATACCTATTCCGCATCGTCACTCGGTTCAATTGACGATAATCAATGCACAACCTCAAACTGCCGTCCTTCTTCCTGACGAACAGAACAGGAGCTCCCCAAGACGAAACACTCGGACGTACAAGTCCCCTATCAAGCAACCCCTGCAACTGATCCTTAAGCTCCCTAAGCTCCGCCGGGGCCATCCGGTAAGGCGGTATAGAAATAGGCCCCATGCCAGGAATCAGATCAATGCAAAACTCTATCTCACGCTCTGGCAGCAATCCAGGCAACTCATCGGGAAAGACGTCGGGAAACTTTCGCACGATAGGAACCCGGTCCAATGAATCTACTGTGGCTCATGTATCACGAATGAAAGCTATGAATCCCCGACATCCCCTCCTCAAAAGCCGACTAGCGCAAAGGGCTGAAATCAAACTGTGAGGGGCGGCACCACGGTACCCCTGCACAACAAGTACCGACTCGCCAGGAAAAAAAAACCTAACTGTCTTCTCGCGGCAGTCCATGGACGCATAGCAAGTAGCTAACCAGTCCATACCCAGCAGAACGTCGAAGTCCAACATCTTAAGAAGGATCAAGTCGACGGACAAATCTCTCTCTCCAATACGGACAACACATGACCGAAACACGTGTCGCGCAACAAACGACTCACCAACAGGAGTAGTCACAACAAGCGGCTAATCCAGCAAACACGACTCTCTGCCCAATCTCGGCACGAAGTGTATAGAAACGTATGAGTGCGTAGATCCCGGATCAAACAATATGTGTGCATCAAAGGAACATACTGAAAGAATACCTGAAACCACTGCATTGGACGCCTGCGCGTCCTGATTAGTCAAAGCAAATACCCATGCCTGCCCTCTACCTGCAACTGGCTGAACCCTGCCTCTATCACCCCGTCCTCTCTGAACAAACCCTCCGCGACCATGACCTCTCTGTGCATCAGTCTGATGTGGAGCAACAACATGCGCAAGAGGCAACGCTCTCTGAGGCGGAGAAGGTGGTAAGGTAATATGTGGAACCTCTGCCTCCCTCCGGCATATCTCAGTACAATCTCTGATATGATGATGGGGACTGCCACACCCAAAACATCCATACGACGACTGCTGACCCTTCTGGGGATAGGAGCTAAACAACTGACCTCGTCCCGAGCCTCTGCTACTCCCCGCACCTGAACGAACTCTGCCGCGGCGTCAAAACATCTGTCTCCGTGCTGATATACCAGTACGAACCCTCTTCGGCTCCGGAACGACCGACGTCTCGGATAGACGCTCCTCAACTAATAGGGCTGCGTCCACTGCTGCTGCATATGTATCACAATGCTGTGCGCTGATAGCGAGGAACAACTGGGTAAGCAAACCTCGAACAAACCTCTTGACCCGCATCTCCTTAGTGTCCACCAAATATGGAGCATACGCAGATAGCTCGGTAAACTGTACATCGTACTCTGCCACCGTCATACCCGGCGTCTGGCGTAACGACTCGAAACTGCGCTCGAGCATCCCTGACGCCCTGCGGAAGAAAAAGGGTAAGAAACACCATCACGAACTCAGCCTAGGTCATAGAAGAAAGACCCGCGGCTCTGCTCTTCTCTAAAGACTCGCACCACTTCTGGGCAAGACCCTCCAGACGAAAACTCGCGAACTCTACCTATCTCGCGTCGGAGCATCTCATCGAACGACATATCCTGGCCATCCGATCAATAAATGACTGCGGGTCCTCCATTGCATCGGTGCCTGTGAAAACTGGAGGCTTCAGCCTCATGAACTCAGATAACGATACTGCGATAACCTCCGTAGCTTCAGGTACAACTGCCTGAACAGTAGGCACCATCGCGGTCCCGTAGCGGGTGGGACAACCTCCTGTCGCTGCGCTCTACTGGCCTCGACTAATGACCCCATCATCTGGCGTAAATCCTGCATGCCGGCCTCCAGCTTAGTAATATGGTCAAGCGAAGGTGGATCAATCTGCTCCTGAACAACGGGCGTACTGCCCTGGTCAGTTCTCGTCTCGGACGAGCCAACTCTGACCTCGGCTCTCACGGCTGCTCTCTGCGCCCTCGTAGTCTTTGGCGGTATAATGGCTGGAAATGAAAACTGGATTCGATAAGAATATGGAAATCGAATCACAAGGATGTAATATAATCACTGAAGGAATTTCAACCAACAAGTCCGAAGGTCACTTAGGCGGAGTACCATGTCGTAAGTAAGCCGCGGAACATACACACGCTACGTCACTCTGCTTAAGCTACCTACTCCATCATACCAAGGTTATCCTACACTCTGAAAGATAAAACCTAGCGCTCTGATACCAACTTTGTCACGACCCAAAATTTGGCATGTGACCGGCACTTAAACCACGTAACATCTACAGGGGTCACACAATTAAAGTAAGCCGAAAACCCAGAAATCTAAACCCTCAAAAGTAGTAAGTGCTAAGCTTTGTTAAAAACGTTTGGAAATTTCAAGTAAAAAAAATCTTTAAAGTTTAAATTTATTTTCTTAAAAATTTCTGCAGCACCTCCTTTGTAAAAACTAGCCCTGAAACGGGTACAAGCATAAGATATAAGTAAGAAAAATATGATAAAACTAAAGCATCCCAAACGGGGGAAAATCACGCCCAAAGGCGGAAACAACCACCACAAGCATAATATACGACGCTGTAGCGAAGAAAAGGACAACATAAGTGAAAAACAACCTAAAAGATAAAACCGGATAATAAAAGTCGGCTCACACGACCTCGACACCCAGAGTCACAAAATAATATACAATATCATCCTCACAACTGGTCTCTAAGTCAATACATAAATGGTAGATGGAGAGTACTAGATACAATAAGATGTACAATGGAATATAAAGTCGGATGACCGCAACCCACCTATAGCAAAACGGCACACGGCCAACCTCGGCGGTACCCACTGCAAAAAGATACAATAGATAGCCCATGCCACGACTACTCTGAAGGTCAACCTGCAAAACACTGTGGCACAACAGGGATGAGTTGCCAACTCATGAATAGTAAGTAACATCATGCAGGTAATCGCAGGTTTGCACGAATTGCGATGCCCTATCACATGCAATTATAATAATATCAATATGCTAATATGGATATGCAACAATCATGAAAGGCACTCTATCAGGTACTACAAATACATGATGCAATGCATATCAATAAATGCTGAGTATGGGATAAAACATATCATCCTCACGGATCATCATCGTGGGAAATACCCGGTGTCTATCAATACATCCCAAATCCCAATACCTCAGGAGTTATCACTCTGACCGGCCCTCATATCCTGTAAATCTCATGGAACCTGAGTGCCCAGCATCGGCACTTGAAAACATCATGAAATACTCGTGTCCAACACCGACATGTAAATACTCATCTCTCAGGTGCCGCATACCAGATCGGCGCTCAAAATCTTATGTCATAACTCTTAGACGGTATCCTCCGGATGTCCGTCGGGCTCCATACTATCACCGGTAGGTAGCAGTCCCTCTGCTAGGCTCACTGTCTATCTATACGAGTCTTCTTGCCCCGGGGTACCATACCGGGTCCACCATTTACCCGCAGACGGTGCCTACCGCTCCTCAAATCGGGTATGCTCACACAAGCTCTCAGAACCCAGAAAACCCATGGTGGACGCACTGAAATATCATATCAAAAGAAACTGGGTTTTCAAAATAATGCATACTTTCTTGAAATAGTACCACGGTTCTCAAATCTATAAATCACATGAAATCCATATCCAAATGTGAAAACCCATGAATATGATATATGCAACATAAAACAGTAATATGAGCACATCAAGGGAAAAATCGCGATTTTAAGTGAATCCAGTTTTAAAATATTTATCATGCGGTCCAACATCATCTAAGGATGCACATGTAACTATAGCAAGTACGTATGTACGCACGTATGTATGCACAAGTACGTATGTACGCAAGTATGTATGTACAAGTATGTATCTCATATGCGCAAAGGAACAAGCATCATGTCTAATCATCAATAATAAGGTAAGCGAAGCGGTGTATTATTCATGGCAATTCTATAGTGTGAGTGTCATGGCAATTACTAACGGTGTGTGTGGGGCATACAGTTTAGTGCTCGTGCGACATGAATCGTTAGTAACATTGTTGTGTCTCATTAATACTATGTCCGTATGCAACATGAAATGAAGTATGCAACAATGGTACACCTGCACGATCAATGTATATATATATGCACTTATAACTAATATTCATATCATTGAATCTAGCCCCGACGCATAACGCCATACGGGCAATTCCCCCGTAGATGTTAAATCTACTTGTTAGTTATATGTATGCCCTAGAGGCCATTACTGTACATAGGATGTATATTGTAGTGGATGCTGGGACATATATAGGGAGGACTTTCTTGCTCGACATGATAGTATGCTATCTGGTTGATCTTTACCTTAACGTGTATACTGTTTGTCTCTCTGTTACATGTTGGTAAAGCCCTTAGGATGTGTGCTTGACTACCTGGACTATGATGCGGATCATACTAGTGGGGACATGGTAGTCCATAAGTACATCCTTCAAAGTCCCTAGTCGTGGGTGTATCGAGACGGGGCATCGATATACCAGAGTAGACTAGCGTATACCTTCTCGACCCATACAGATGGGCGATGGATGATCCCATATCCATTGGTGTTTGACATCAGAGATGATATACGGGTGCTCAGTAGAGACTGGGTACACTGGACGGACTCGCCGAGAACTCCCAGATGGTATTATAACTCACGTCAGATGGCAGTTCTCTGGTGACACTGGTACAGAGTAGTCTGTTGACCCGAGATCGTCATAGAGTCTTGTGTGGTTCCCACTGTTCTTTGATTTCCATCTTACCACGTCCAAGAGGGCGTGCAAAACGGTGGTTTTTGGGTACAGTCCCGAGTCACATGGAGGCAATGAGCGATAGGAGGGGATTCGTCTCTCCCGGTATAGGGGGTTGATGTTGCGCTGTGTTCGATTGGCTATAACAGGAAATCCCTGGCCAGGGTTGCTGAGATTTACTGGTAAGTGTTACCAGTAGTTTCTCGAACAGTTATAGACCTCATATCGACACGACTTATCGAGCTATTAGGGTCTGACGTTTACCACCCCTAGGCGAGATATGCGACATATCAGACGATCAGACCGGACTGTACGGTAGTGTTACTGGTCGGATTCACTAGAGTGTGAGCGGGCTTGCTCGTCGATCTTCAGATCGCTCAATTCCCGGGTGGCCGTTACGTTTAGCAGACCGCTTGCGGCTTGTGGGTGTTTGATATGATCATCACCTGCTGCCGGCGTATTGACGAGTCTTTAGAGTCCTACACAGAGGTTTCCTGGCTCAAGCGAAACGAAATAGGAGCACATATGAGATATGTGCGGGACCGAGAATAATGCGTGTATGTGATACCGTATTCTATTCTCGCGATAAATGTATCGAATGGTTGTATGCGATATAACCTAGTTATCGATTCAAGCGTTGATTCGATAAGCCGATATATTGTATACTAGTCGGTTGTGTGCGACATAACCGGATCATTGAATCAAGTGTTGATTTAATGATTTAATGCATATTTATATATTTGATATATTACTTTGCATCAACTAGTATCGGTTTACTTAAGATGGATTTTCTCACTCGGATGGGCGCATTGTATATGCGATATACTTTTGTGCACTTGATTGTATCATGTTTGATGATACATGTTTACTTGTGTTTTGTGTAAAGTTTAAACCATGGTTATGAAATGGTTAGGGTTTACATTTTCATATCTATTTATTTATTCATTCATTCATTTTGGAAAATGAAAAGCAAATGAGAAAATGGTGGCTTCTTTTGTTTTGTTCATGAAGCTTCATGAAGACTTTGACCAAGTGACCATTTTGTCTCATGCTTAACCCTAACCATCCCACTAACCATGATTTATTCTCTACACTTGACCATGGTTCAATTATGATAAGTATTCTATTTTTCTTTTCATTTTATTATTCTTATCATAATAACATTCTTCTTCTTCTTCTTCTTCAAGAAGAAAACCTTAAGCTCCATCAATGGTGATTGATGGAAACAAGTGAGAAATCCAATTCTAAAGTCTACCCACTTCCTATTTCTTCATCCTCTACCTCTTGCCAAGTGGTAGAGTGTGTTTCCTTCACAAGTTTTTAGGGCTTAGTGAAGGTGGAGCTTGATTTAGCGATGCCTCGACGTAGATCATCTTCGGCATGGACATCGACGACCTAGCTCGCTTTTTCTCCGACGAAGCCGACTCTAGAGCCCGGATTCCTTTTGGACAGCGGAGACGACTTCGTTGCGGAGCTATGGAGGTGGAGCACCGGATCTACAAAGGTTGTATTTCTGATTCCTCATACTTAAGTGTTAACTAGTTAGCTTTTTCGCCTAGTTTTCTAGCAAACGATCCGTAGTCGGGTTTCTCGGCACCTAGACGGAATTTGAAATTGGCATGGTTGATGCATTGTGAGACCTCACTAGTGTGCCTAGGAACCCTACAGTGGTATCAGAGCCTAGCTAGAGCCTTAGGCGAAGTCTAGACGGAATTTGAAACCCGATCGAACCCGAAACACCAAATCAATCTTGCTCTCTGTACTTTTTTGAAAACAGTGAGTTTTTCCAAATTAAAAATTGCTAAAAAATTCAGCAGGGAAAAATAAGAATTACGGTGCAAAAATTTTCTGGTGAACAGTAAATTTCGTGGCGGATCCGCGGCAGAAGCATGGCTTCTGCGGCGGATCAGCGGCCCCTTGATGACGTCAGCCCTGTTCCTTTGCACAGTAATTCCTAGTTCAAAGAGCTGAGTTTTCTGGGAATTTTTAATATTTTTTCAAGAGTTGAATTTTCTGGAGTTGTTTTGGGGATTCAGTGTTTCGATCGGAGTATCAAATTTTGTCTGTGTGGCTTTCCGGATAAATTTTAGAATATGTTAAAAAGTTCGACCGGATATAAATACCCAACTTTTCCCCTGTCGGGAAATTTCCAAGTGTTGGATTTTTCCGTAGTTTAACGACGTTCTAAGTAGTGCAAGTAACGCGATGGTCCCTCTAGAAGACAACAAACCTTAACTCGATTATGTGACCGTCTTGAACTGCCCTTTGAACCTTCGGGTTTGGGGCAGTACGGCGTGCCACATGTGAGGCGTTGGCTTGACCCTTCTACGGCTGGACCGTCGGTACTGAGGTACGAACTGAATTTTGTTAGACTTATTTCATGTGTTGATCTGTATCGGGAAAACTTGGGTGTTCGATTGTTCGATCGGAAAGTTTGACATTTTCTATTTATCCGGAATGGGATACAATAATTGGAATTCACAATTAGTTATGAGATAACTGAATGAATGTTATAAACATAACACTTTAGTCTCACTTGATCGGTTGCTACGGAATTTTGATGTGATCAAAAGTCCGTCGCAATCACGTAGCGTACGCGGATACTCGTCGATAAACTTAATAGACAGCCTCGCTCCATAGCCCCGACCAAGTGACTGTAGGAGAACCCCGTCGCCGAAAGCATCCGTTCGGGTGCTCGCGGCAGCGGTGTTCCGCCTTGGTGCACTTCGTCGACGGTATCGGGGGTGCGGCCGTCTACTGAAGTTTGCGACGAGCATTCGATCAGGATGTCGGGAATCTTGTTGAATTGCCCGACTTGGTATTGAAAAGTGTTTTCGATTTTGAGACTAAAATGCGGGGTTTATAATTGTTAGGCATGCGATGTCTAAGGTATTCATTTGGTCAGGCATGCGATGTCTGAGGTGGTTGCGGATTCCAACTGTTGTAGTTTTACACTTTCTTTTCTGTGACCGTAAGTGTAATATGTGATATCGCCGGTTTCGTTGCTATATGTCAACGACAATTGGGATGGACATATTTACTTACGTTGATGACATGTGATGTTATGTGTTGCTGGATATGTTATATTGGATCATCGTGTTTGAATAGCCGGGGTTTTTTTATGTGAGATGAGTGTTTTTCATTTTCATTCATGTAAAAACTTGTATGTAATATTCTTTTATTGGGGCGCTTCCAGGTTGCGGAAGTTGTCACCGTTTGTATATTATTTACTTTTCCGCACTAGGATAGACCCAAGGAGGGGAGCACAAGTAACCGGGTTCTGGAGTCCAGTGGGAGACCAACTCGAGGAGTCGAGTCCGGGACTCCTAACTCCAGAATTGGTAGGGTTGCTTGCCGCTCTCGTAGGGGTCTAGGGGTGTGGGTTTGGCTATTCATCACGACCGTGGAATCCGTGTTTTATACTGGCTCGTATTGAAAACACGGACGTCCTAGTATATCCAATATTTCATATGTTTCTTCTGCTGCGATATCTGTGATGTGATCATGTGATGTTCTGTGATAGATACAGTATATAGTATATATGATATATTATATAGACGTTACTTATGTTTTACACCCGCGCTAGCCCTGCCCTGCTCTGCCGTTAGTTACCTAACCTAAAGGTGCACGAGGGGACATCGAGGCGAATGCGGATGGCATAAGTGTACGTCGTATTTATCTGTGATGTTTAGGTACTTAAATGATGGGACTTCATTAATGTGATTAATGAAATAAAAGAAACCTAAGATGTTGTAGAATCGAATTTCAAAATAAAACAGGTAGCTACAGTTCTTGCTTTGCACAGAGGTATATGTGATATATCCTGCACCTTATTCGATAAGGAAAGGACCGAGATCCCTTCACCGGGAGTGACTCCTTTAGCAATAACTGGCATATGCTACACACTCGGTTTGTCTTTTGATTGCTTTTAAGTGTTTTTGCTTTGCACAGTGATATATATGATATATCCCGCACCTCATTCGACGAGGAAAGGACCGACGATCCCTTCACCGGGAGTGACTCCTTTAGCAAAACTAGAAAAGCCTCAAAAACACTCCATTTTAAAATCATTTGATTCTACAACGATATCAAGTTCATTACGCAATAGGTTTTCAGAAAAACCTGTCGTAGCCCTCCGTCATTTCAGATAAGTTGTATATAGTATTCGTGCTGCATTTGTTGGCTTTCGTCAAGGTGCAGTGTGCGATAGCTATATGCTGCTTATCTGCTAGCATACGATGCGATTGGATTAGGGTAGTCGTGCGGCTTTGTTGGCTTTCGTCAAGGGTCGTGCGGGTGGGTTTAATTCGATCAAGAAATGTACGGGTTGAACTTGACTAGCGGGCTATGGTTTGTTGGCTTTCGTCAAGGTCATAGCACGTTAGGGGCAAAATATTATCGGGAATTTCAAGTGTTGAAATTTGCAATGAGATTGCATACCTTCTATGAGATAGTTAGATCCCGATACCCGCTGCGAGTAAGAGTTACTCTTGGGAGAGTTTTATACATTACAATTAGCCGATCAAGTAGGTGTCTAGAAAGGTGTTAACGAGGTTACGCCTCTGGGAAAACGAGGTTTACATTAATTAGGTTCGTGCGAAAGCACGGGGGACCTACCTCAAAGTACCGACACTGGCCTGGCTGAAAGATTGGCGAACTTGTAGTGTGTAATTAATCCCGGCTAGTCTTTCCTTTTAGGGTTTGAAGGAAGATTTGATAAAAAGCA
Organism: Agapanthus africanus; assembly: GCA_030015575.1. NCBI lineage: Eukaryota > Viridiplantae > Streptophyta > Magnoliopsida > Asparagales > Amaryllidaceae > Agapanthus > Agapanthus africanus. The sequence continues at coordinate 52,943,324 of CM057351.1, read as the reverse complement.
GTGGGAGCCATCCTGATTAGATAAAATAAAAACCAATCTTTTCTTGCAAGAGCGCACGCTGAGTGTTTTCTTCTCTCTCTCTCCTGGTAGCGACCATATCACGCCTTAATCAAGATAATAAAACGGATTATTGACCGAACCCGCTTGTTATACTGAGCTGGGGAACGTTGGTCCCGCTCCAACTTATAAATGTTATAAGACAGAGCAGGAAATTGGGGAATACCAGATTTCCCGTGCCGCCCAAACGAAGAGAGTGCATGCTGATGCATCATCTTCGGGTGTGTTCGTTACAAAGAACTGTTTCTCAATGTCCTTTACGTCCTGGGTATATGATACCAGATCAGGATCCCAGATATGTAATCTGTTACATAGGGCTACAGAAAGGTAGAGAACTGAGAACGGGTGATAAGTTTCATGAGGCAGAAAACGGGGCAAGTGTTGCAGCCAAGTCTGTTGGTCACTGTCACCCTGTATTACCAATACATTGATTCTGAACGAATGTTGTTAGATACCGAACCTGATATACAAAATCATATCAGTCTCTTTATTAGTAAAGAAATGATAAAATTTTGTATAGATGGATAATGTTTTGAACATTTCCTATATCAAAAGTTGATCGGTTCAGGCACGTTATCTAAAAGCATTAATGTTCTAAATCAAATTACAGTTCTTAGTATATGGAACACACATAAGAGGAAGAGTTCAGAAATGAACGGATCCTTCTTAAGGTATTGTAGACTAGGTCAGATCAATGTGACCCGACTAGCTGAAGTTACATGTAGATGCATATTTAAATCAGTTTGAATCTACATCTTGTGAAACTTTCCAGTCATGTCACAAAGATATAATGACACTAGCTCTGTTTATTGGAAACAGAGAAAGAGTTGGTAAACTCTTGGGATGATACATGTTGATGTATGTAAGGTCCCCTGTCTATACATGCCAAGACCGGTTCTTTATACTTCATTACATTCTCTGATAATCTCTCAAGATTCAGACATATGTTCCTGTTGAAACATGAGTCCGAGCCTTTTGAGATATTCACAGAATATAAACGAGAAGTAGAGAACCAAAATACGGGTATAAGTATTATGTCCTTTGATGTGATCAAAGAGGAGAATACTTGAGCACGAAATTCTTGGACTTTTCTAAAGGAGAATAAGATTCTCTCTCAGCATTACTCCTCTGTATACACCATAGCACGATGGTATATCGGGGTGGAGCAATTACACCCTATGTGATAAGGTGTGCTCTATGATGAGTAATACTGAGTTACTTGTTTCCTTTTTTGGAGTTATGCGCTTGAGAAGCTGCATACCTATTGAATAGGTTCAATTCAAATTTGCTGCCTACCACTTCATATGTGATATGGAAAGGGAAGAGCCCATCTCTTAAGTTGCTTAAGATTTGGGGTTGTCCGGCCTATGTTTAAAAGAAAAATCCGGACAAGCTCGAGGCAATGTCTGTAATGTAGAACTGGAAATGTTCCAGCCATACAAATTGCAGCAGATAATTTGATAGAACCAAAGGATTCAGTAGGTTCCAACGAACCTCAGCTTCTCCGCCGATCTAGTAGGGTTCCTCACCCACCTGAGAGATACTTCGGTTTCTCTATGACAGTGGGAACGAGGATTACATCATGAGATGATGACCCAACTAGTTTCGAGCTGGCCATCAGGAGTGAGACTCTGTGAGAATGGCTGGATGTTTAGCGATCTGAGATGGAATCCTTATACACCAGCAAAGTATGGACTTTAGCTGCTATATCTGAAGGGTTAAATCCCCATCAGGAGCAAGTATATCTTGAGAAGATTACTTGGTGTACATGGAAAAGTTGAGACTTTCAAAGCTAGACTTGTTAAAGCTTTTCGTCATCGACCAGGCGTGGATAATGATGAAACCTTTTTTCAAGTAACCAAGCTTAAGTCCATCCAGATCCTACTTGACACGGCTGCATACCATGACTATGATATCTGGTGAATGGGTGTCATGACAGCTTTTCTAAATGATGTTTTAGAAGAGTGCGTCTATAAGTACACAGCCAGAGGGCTTCGTAGACAGTGGGAGCAGCGGAAACGTGTGCAAGATGCTTTATAGGATAAAGCAGGCATTGCGGAGTTGGAACATCTGTTTTGATGGATTAGTCAAAGAGTTTGACATCATCAAAATGGTAGATGAACCTTGTATATACAAAAAGGTAGTAGGGAGTATGGTGATGATCCTCGTAGAGTACGTGGATGACATACTCCTGATAGGGAAGGAGTTTCCTATGCTACGCTCGATCAATCTCCGCTTATCACAATGATTCTCCATAAAGGATCAAAGTGATACCTCCTAAATCCTGGGTTTGGATCTATGAGATAGATCTAATTGGACGTTAGGATTCTCACTAGTTGTAGTGAGACGGTATCAATCGATCCTGAGGAGAATCACTGGAAGGGTTCCAGGGTGATAAAGACGACTGAATGTCAGTCGCAGGCATTGTCTTTACCCTCAGTAGAGGGACGGTATGTTGGAAGAGTTCCAAGCTAGATACCGTGACATACTAGACGATAAAGGCTGGATACATCGCTACTTAAGATGCTACCAAAGAGGCTGTTTGGGTGTATATTGGTTCATGAGATGAACTACGTTCCTACCATTGTGAGACAATGGAGTTGTGGCTTATGCCAAGGAACGCAGGTCCCATCAGTGATCCAGACATATTCTAAGGCAGTATCACTTGTTCATGGAGATGGTTGATCTCCAGGGAGATCGAGGTTAGGAGAGTAGACTCAGAGGACAACACAGCGGATCCACTCACAAAGGCCTGTTCCCTGAGAGAGACTTTTATAGGATAGTTGAGTATGAGATACTATAACCACTGCTATCAGATGGCCCTAGTGCAAGTGGAAGATTGTTAGTTATATGTATGCCCTAGAGGCCATTACTGTACATAGGATGTATATTGTAGTGGATGCTGGGACATATATAGGGAGGACTTTCTTGCTCGACATGATAGTATGCTATCTGGTTGATCTTTACCTTAACGTGTATACTGTTTGTCTCTCTGTTACATGTTGGTAAAGCCCTTAGGATGTGTGCTTGACTACCTGGACTATGATGCGGATCATACTAGTGGGGACATGGTAGTCCATAAGTACATCCTTTTAAAGTCCCTAGTCGTGGGTGTATCGAGACGGGGCATCGATATACCAGAGTAGACTAGCGTATACCTTCTCGACCCATACAGATGGGCGATGGATGATCCCATATCCATTGGTGTTTGACATCAGAGATGATATACGGGTGCTCAGTAGAGACTGGGTACACTGGACGGACTCGCCGAGAACTCCCAGATGGTATTATACCTCACATCAGATGGCAGTTCTCTGGTGACACTGGTACAGAGTAGTCTGTTGACCCGAGATCGTCATAGAGTCTTGTGTGGTTCCCACTGTTCTTTGATTTCCATCTTACCACGTCCAAGAGGGCTTGCAAAACGGTGGTTTTTGGGTACAGTCCCGAGTCACATGGAGGCAATGAGCGATAGGAGGGGATTCGTCTCTCCCGGTATAGGGGGTTGATGTTGCGCTGTGTTCGATTGGCTATAACAGGAAATCCCTGGCCAGGGTTGCTGAGATTTACTGGTAAGTGTTACCAGTAGTTTCTCGAACAGTTATAGACCTCATATCGACACGACTTATCGAGCTATTGGGGTCTGACGTTTACCACCCCTAGGCGAGATATGCGACATATCAGACGATCAGACCGGACTGTACGGTAGTGTTACTGGTCGGATTCACTGGAGTGTGAGCGGGCTTGCTCGTTGATCTTCAGATCGCTCAATACCCGGATGGCCGTTACGTTTAGCAGACCGCTTGCGGCTTGTGGGTGTTTGATATGATCATCACCTGCTGCCGGCGTATTGACGAGTCTTTAGAGTCCTACACAGAGGTTTCCTGGCTCAAGCGAAACGAAATAGGAGCACATATGAGATATGTGCGGGACCGAGAATAATGCGTGTATGTGATACCGTATTCTATTCTCGCGATAAATGTATCGAATGGTTGTATGCGATATAACCTAGTTATCGATTCAAGCGTTGATTCAATAAGCCGATATATTGTATACTAGTCGGTTGTGTACGACATAACCGGATCATTGAATCAAGTATTGATTTAATGATTTAATGCATATTTATATATTTGATATATTACTTTGCATCAACTAGTATCGGTTTACTTAAGATGGATTTTCTCACTCGGATGGGCGCATTGTATATGCGATATACTTTTGTGCACTTGATTGTATCATGTTTGATGATACATGTTTACTTGTGTTTTGTGTAAAGTTTAAACCATGGTTATGAAATGGTTAGGGTTTACATTTTCATATCTATTTATTTATTCATTCATTCATTTTGGAAAATGAAAAGCAAATGAGAAAATGGTGGCTTCTTTTGTTTTGTTCATGAAGCTTCATGAAGACTTTGACCAAGTGACCATTTTGTCTCATGCTTAACCCTAACCATCCCACTAACCATGATTTATTCTCTACACTTGACCATGGTTCAATTATGATAAGTATTCTATTTTTCTTTTCATTTTATTATTCTTATCATAATAACATTCTTCTTCTTCTTCTTCTTCAAGAAGAAAACCTTAAGCTCCATCAATGGTGATTGATGGAAACAAGTGAGAAATCCAATTCTAAAGTCTACCCACTTCCTATTTCTTCATCCTCTACCTCTTGCCAAGTGGTAGAGTGTGTTTCCTTCACAAGTTTTTAGGGCTTAGTGAAGGTGGAGCTTGATTTAGCGATGCCTCGACGTAGATCATCTTCGGCATGGACATCGACGACCTAGCTCGCTTTTTCTCCGACGAAGCCGACTCTAGAGCCCGGATTCCTTTTGGACAGCGGAGACGACTTCGTTGCGGAGCTATGGAGGTGGAGCACCGGATCTACAAAGGTTGTATTTCCGATTCCTCATAGTTAAGTGTTAACTAGTTAGCTTTTTCGCCTAGTTTTCTAGCAAACGATCCGTAGTCGGGTTTCTCGGCACCTAGACGGAATTTGAAATTGGCATGGTTGATGCATTGTGAGACCTCACTAGTGTGCCTAGGAACCCTACAGTACTCACCGGTGATCTCGTGCTAAGTATATCCGACCACCTACTTCCCTTTCTTCGCAGCGTCCGAAGTCCCCGCCTGCGATCCTATTTACACATAAACATAGTAAGGCAAAACACTTAGAAATCGACCAATAATACGCACAATTATGCTAAAATCGAGGCACCGATTCCAACAACTCATAAGTGTTCGCTTAGTGGCTAACGTATGTGGCGACATCACTAAAACAAACCAAGCGCAGAAATCATGCGAAACACAAAAAATGATTCGGACACCGTGTCGGATATCATAACGCGCGTAGTCGAAACACTAGAAACTAGCAATTTGATCCCAGATTTTACCCACTGCAAAAACATCAAAATCAAGCAGTACCAAACAACCTAGAATGACTGCAGACAACTACCCACAAAAACTCAACTCCACAGCCCACTACTAGGCCGAGCTCGCCGGAAAAAGTCTATATGTCGCCGGCCAAATCCGCCCAGGTAGGCCTCGTGTTACTGGTGTACACTCAGGGAAACTATCACTACACTACCACACTGCTTGATTTCACAGTAAAGACTCGGGGTCACAGCAAGTTACAAAGACTCAAAAACGACACTAAAATACGATATCGTGCACAAAACGAAATCTTTAGGGTTATAAACAGAAACACAACAATAATAGACTCCTAATTAACAATTTAGAGTTTATACCTATCCACACTTGCTCAAAATCCAAGCTTTCCTTGCTCCAAGTGATCAAATGGGGTTTAGGATCTGTTAGTTGTATGTATGCCCTAGAGGCCAGTATTGTACAGATGATGTATATTATATTGGATGCATGGACATATATAGAGATGACTTTCTTGCTCGATATGATAGTATGCTATATGGTTACTCTTTATCTTAACATGTACACTAGTCTTTTTAAACTGTCTTATAGTTACATGTTGATAAAGTCCTTAGGATGTGTACTTGACTACCTGGACTATGATGCAGATCATACTAGTGGGGACATGGTAGTCCATAAGTACATCCTTCAAGGTCCCTAGTCGTGGGTGTATCGAGACAAGGCATCGATATACCAGAGTAGACTAGCGTATACGCTTCTCGACCCATGAGATGGGCGATGGATGATCCCATATCCATTGGTGTTTGACATCAGAGATGGTGTACGGGTGCTCAGTGGAGACTGGGTACACTGGACGGACTCGCCGAGAACTCCCAGATGGTATTATACCTCACGTCAGATGGCAGTTCTCAGGTGACACTTGTACAGGTTAGTCTGTAGACCCGAGATCGTCATAGAGTCTTGTGTGATTCCCACTGTGCTTTGATCTCCACCTTACCACGTCCATGAGGACGTGCAAAACGGTGGTCTTTGGGTACAGTCCCGAGTCACATGGAGGCAATGAGCGTTAGGAGGGGTTTCGTCTCTCCCGGTATTGGGGGTTGATGTTGCGCAGTGCTCGATTGGCCGTAACAGGGAAGTCCCTGGCCAGGGCTGATCAGAGATTTGCTGGTAAGTGTTACCAGTAGTTTCTCGACCCGTTATGAGCCTCACATCGGCACGACTTATCGACCTATGGGGGGTTCTCACTGTGTGACAGTGTGGCGAAGCATAGGCTCTTACCCCCAGGGTGTCCCGAGACCGGAAGGTGTTCCGGTGGGTTGTAGTCCTCGCCACCCCTAGACTTGATATGCGACATATCAGACGAACAGACCGGACTGTACGGTAAGTATTACTGGTTGGATTCACAGGAGTGTGAGCGGGCTAGCTCGTCGATCTTCTGATCGCTCAATACCCGGGTGGCCGTTACGTTTAGCAGACCGCTTGCGGCTTGTGGGTGCTTGATATGATCATCATCTGCTACCGGCGTATTGACGAGTCTTTAGAGTCCTACACAGAGGTTTCCTGGCTCAAGCGAAACGAAATAGGAGCGCATATGAGATATGTGCGGGACCGAGAATAATGCCTGTATCAGAGCCTAGCTAAAGCCTTAGGCGAAGTCTAGACGGAGTTTGAAGTCCGATCGAACCCGAAACCGCATTTTTCCACGCTCTCTGGACTTTTTCTAAAAACTGGGATTTTTCCAAATTAAAAATACGCAGAAAACTCAGCAAGAAATTCTAAGAATTATGGAACAAAATTCAAGTCATGAACAGTGCAACCTGCGGCGGAACCGCGGCATAAGCCTCCTTAGGCGGCGGTTCCGCGGCAGGATGATGACGTCAGCACTTCTACTTTGCGCAGTAATTAATTATTTCAGAAGCTGAGTTTTATGGGTATTTTTAATATTTATTCCAGAGTTTTATTTTCTGGGGTGTTTTGGGGTTTTGATGTTTCGACCGGATTATCAAATTTCGTCTTTGTGTATTTCTGGATGACTTTAGAATATGTTAAAAAGTTCGACCGGATATAAATACCCAACTTTTCCCCTGTCGGGAAATTTCCAAGTGTTGGATTTTTCCGTAGTTTAACGACGTTCTAAGTAGTGCAAGTAACGCGATGGACCCTCTAGAAGACAACAAACCTTAACTCGATTATGTGACCGTCTTGAACTGTCCTTTGAACCTTCGGGTTTAGGGCAGTACGGCGTGCCACATGTGAGGCGTTGGCTTGACCCTTCTACGGCTGGACCGTTGGTACTGAGGCACGAACTGAATGTTGTTAGACTTATTTCATGTGTTGAGCTGTATCGGAAAACTTGGGTATTCGACTGTTCGATCGGAAAGTTTAACATTTTCTGTTTATCTGGAATGTGATACAATAATTGGAATTCACAAACAGTTATGAGATAACTGAATGAATGTTATAAATCTAGCAATTTAGTCCCACATGATATTGAAAAGAGTTTTCGATAATGAGACTAAAATGCGGGATTTATATCTGTTAGGCATGTGATGTCTAAGTATTTCATTTGATTAGGCATGCGATGTCTAAAGAAGTTGCGGATTCCAACTGTTGTAGTTTTACACTTTCTTTTCTGTGACCGTAAGTGTAGTATGTTCATATCGCCGGTTTCGTTGCTATACGTCAATGACAATTGGGGTATGCATACTTACTTACGTTGATGACATGTGATGTTATGTGTTGCTGGATATGTTATATTGGATCGTCGTGTTTGAATAGCCGGGGGTTTTTATGTGAGATGAGTGTTTTTCATTTTCATTCATGTAAAAACTTGTATGTAATATTCTTTTTATTTGGGGCACTTCCAGGTTGCGGAAGTTGTCACCTTTTGTATATTATTTCATTTTCCGCATTAGGATAGACCCAAGGAGGGGAGCACAAGTAACCGGGTTCTGGGGTCCAGTGGGAGACCAACTCGAGGAGTCGAGTCCGGGTCTCCTAACCCTAGAATTGGCAGGGTTGCTTGCCGCTCTCGTAGGGGTCTAGGGGTGTGGGATTGGCTATTCATCACGACCGTGGAATCCGTGTTTTATACTGGCTCGTATTGAAAACACGGACGTCCTAGTATATCCAATATTTCATATGTTTCTTCTGCTGCGATATCTGTGATGTGATCATGTGATGTTCTGTGATAGATACTATATATACTATATATGATATATTATATAGACGTTACTTATGTTTTGCACCCGCACTAGCCCTGCCCTGCTCTGTCGTTAGTTACCTAACCTAACGGTGCATGAGGGGACATCGAGACGAATGCGGATGGCATAAGTATACGTCGTATTTATCTGTGATGTTCAGGTATTTAAATGATGGGACTTCATTAATGTGATTAATGAAAGAAAAGAAACCTAAGATGTTGTAGAATCAGATTTTAAATAAAACAGGTTGCTACAGTTCTTGCTTTGCATAGCGGTATATATGATATACCCTGCACCTTATTCGATGAGGAAAGGACCGAGATCCCTTCACCGGGAGTGACTCCTTTAGCAATAACTGGCAGATGCTACACACTCGGTTTGCTTTTGATTGCTTCTATAGTTTATGCTTTGCACACTGATATATATGATATATCCTGCACCTCATTCGACGAGGAAAGGGCCGACGATCCCTTCATCGAGAGTGACCCCTTTAGCAAAACTAGAAAAGCCTCAAAATCACTCCATTTCAAAACTTCATTTGATTCTACAACGATATCAAGTTCATTACGCAATAGGTTTTCAGAAAAACCTGTCGTAGCCCTCCGTCATTTCAGAAAAATTACATATAGTATTCGTGCTACATTTGTTGGCTTTCGTCAAGGTGTAGTGTGCGGTAGCTATGTGCTGTTTATCTGCTGCATATGATGCGACTGGATTAGGGTAGTCGTACGGCTTTGTTGGCTTTCGTCAAGGGTCGTGCGGGTGGGTTTAATTCAGTCAAGAAATGTACGGGTTGAACTTGACTAGCGGGCTGTGGTTTGTTGGCTTTCGTCAAGGTCATAGAACGCTAGGGGCAAAAGCATTATCGGGAATTTCAAGTGTTGAAATTTGCAATGAGATTGCATACCTTCTATGAGATAGTTGGATCCCGATACCCACTGTGAGTAAGGGTTACTCCTGGGAGAGTTTTGCACATTGCAATTAGCCGATCAAGTAGGCCTCTAGAAAGGTGTCAACGAGGTTACGCCTCTGGGAAAACGAGGTTTACATTAATTAGGTTCGTGCGAAAGCACGGGGGACCTCCCTCAAAGTACCGACACTGGCCTGGCTGAAAGATTGGCGAACTTGTAGTGTGTAATTAATCCCGGCTAATCTTTCCGTTTAGGGTTTGGAGGAAGATTTAATAAAAAGCAGTGGGAGCCATCCTGATTAGATAAGATAATAACCAATCTGATCTTGCACGAGCATACGCTAAAGTGTTTTCTTCTCTCTCTCTCCAGGTAGCGACCATTTCATGCCCTAATGAAGATAATAATATGGATGTATTGACCGAACCCGCATGTTATACTGTGCTGGGGAACATTGGTTCCGTTCTTTCTTATAAGAGTTATAGGAATGAACAGGATATAGGGGAATACCAGGATTTCCATGCCACCCGAACGAAGAAAGTACATGTTGATGCATTTTCTTCGGGTGTGTTCGTTACTGAGAACTGTTTCTCCATTTGCTCTACGTCCTGGGTATTAGATACCGGGTCAGGATCCCATACATGTAATCAGTTACATGGGCTCAGGAAAGGTAGAGAACTTGGAGAAGGTGATAAAGACATTAGAGTTGGAAATGGTGCAATTGTTGCAGCTAAGACTGTCGGGGAATATCACCTTGCATTACCAACTGGTAATACATTGGTTCTGAACGAAGGCTATTACATGCCGAACCTGATATGCAACATTATATCGGTTTCTTTATTAAGTAAAGAGGGATATAATTTTGTATTACAGGACAATGTTATGAACATTTTCCATAACCAAAAGTTGGTTGGATCAGGCACGTTGTGCAATGGCATTTATGTTCTAAATCAATCAACAGTTCTGAGCATAACAAACACGCACAAGAGGAAGAGTTCAGAACTGAACGAATCCTTCTTGTGGCATTGTAGACTGGGTCACATCAATGCGACACGACTAGCTAAGTTGCATAAGGATGGATATTTGAAACCATTCGAATTTTCATCTTATGACACTTGCCAGTCATGTCTCAAAGGCAAGATGACCAAAACTCCGTTTACGGGACACGGAGAAAGAGTTACTGAACTCTTAGGACTAGTACATAGTGATGTATGCGGTCCAATGTCTACACATGCCAGGGATGGTTCTTCGTACTTCATTACATTCACTGACGATCTCTCAAGATACGGACATGTGTACTTAATAAGACACAAGTCTGAAGCTTTTGAGAAATTTAGAGAATATAAACAAGAAGTCGAGAACCAAACCGGAAAAAGTATTAAAATCCTTCGATCTGATCGAGGAGGTGAATACTTGAGCAATGAATTCCTGGACTTCCTAAAAGAGAATGGGATTCTCTCTCAGCTGACTCCTCCATATACACCACAGCACAACGGTGTATCAGAACGGAGGAACCGCACCCTATTAGATATGGTGCGCTCTATGATGAGCACAGCTGAGTTACCTATTTCCTTCTGGGGGTATACGCTTGAGATAGCCATACATCTATTGAATATGGTCCCAACCAAATCTGTGCCTACCACTCCATATGAGATATGGAAAGGAAAGAGACCAAGTCTTAACTATGTTAAGATATGCGGTTGTCCAGCCTATGTCAAACGACAAAATCCGGACAAACTCGAGGCACGGTCTGTTCTATGCAAATTTGTAGGATATCCCAAGAATTCTCAAGGGTATATCTTCTACCACCCTGAGGAACAAAGAGTGTTTGTTTCTCGGCATGCCACCTTTTTAGAAAAGGAATTTCTTGAAAAAGAGATTAGTGGTCATGAGGTAGAACTGGAAGAGGTTCCAGCTGCAGAAGCTGCAACAGCAGATCTGGTGGAACCAGAGGATTCCGTAGTTCCGATGAACCCCAGCCACTCCGCCGATCTAGTAGGGTTCCTCGTCAACCTGAGAGATACTACGGTTTTCTCATGGATGGAGGGAGCGAGGATTGCATCATGGAGGATGATGACCCAACTAGCTTCGAGCAGGCCATCACGAGTAGGGACTTAGTGAAATGGCTGGATGCTATGCGGTCCGAGATGGAATCCATGTACATCAACAAAGTATGGACTTTGGAAGTTGCTCCTGAAGGGGTAAAACCCATCGGGAGCAAGTGGATCTTCAAGAAGAAACTTGGTGTAGATGGGAAAGTGGAGACTTTCAAAGCTAGACTTGTAGCAAAGGGTTTTCATCAAAGACCAGGTGTGGACTATGACGAGACCTTTTCTCCAGTGGCTATGCTTAAATCCATCCGGATCATGCTTGCCATCGCTGCATATCATGATTACGAAATCTGGCAAATGGATGTTAAGACCGCCTTTCTAAATGGTGATTTAGAAGAGTGCGTGTACATGACTCAGCCAGAGGGCTTCGTAGACAGTGGGAGCAGCGGCAAGGTGTGCAAGCTGCTTAAATCCATTTATGGATTAAAGCAAGCATCGCGGAGTTGGAACATCTGCTTTGATGTCGTTATCAAAGAGTTTGATTTCGTCAAAAACCCAGATGAACCTTGTATTTACAAAAAGGTGGCAGGGAGTAAGGCTGTCTTCCTCATATTGTACGTGGACGATCTAATCTTGATAGGAAATGATATTCCTATGCTGCAATCGGTCAAGCTCTTCTTATCACAAAGATTCTCAATGAAAGATCTTGGTGATGCCTCCTGCATATTGGGGATCAGGATCTATAGAGATAGATCCAAACGGATACTGGGATTGTCCCAATCCAGGTACATTGACACCATACTAAAGAGGTTTAGTATGGAAGAATCCAAGCATGGGAACTTGCCCACGATCTCTGGAGTCACACTCTCCAAAGAGATGTCTCCCAAGACTGATTTGGAGAGAGCTCGCATGCAAGGGATACCCTATGCTTCAGCTGTAGGCTCTATCATGTACGCGATGCTATGTACCAGACCCGATGTTGCATACTCACTATGTGTAGTGAGCAGGTATCAAGCTGATCCTGGAGAGAGTCACTGGACAGCTGTGAAAAGCATTCTCAAGTACTTACGAAGGACTAAAGAGATGCTCTTGGTGTATGGTAACGGAGAACTCCAAGTGGAGTCCTTTACCGATTCGAGCTTCCAGAGTGATAAGGACGACTCAAAGTCGCAGTCGGGATTTGTCTTTACCCTTTACGGAGGGGCGGTTAGCTGGAAGAGTTCCAAGCAGGAAACCGTGGCAGACTCGACGATGGAGGCTGAATACATCGCTGCCAACGATGCTGCCAAAGAGGCTGTCTGGATCAAGAAGTTCATTACTGAACTTGGAGTGGTTCCATCCATTGAGCATCCAATACCTTTGTATTGCGATAACAATGGAGCGGTGTCTTTGGCCAAGGAACCCAGGTCCCATCAGCGATCCAGGCATATTCTGAGGCGGTATCACCTGATCCGGGAGATAGTTGATCGCCGGGAGATCGAGGTCAGGAAGGTTGACACGAAGAACAACACGGCGGATCCACTCACGAAGGCCATTCCCCTGATACAGTTTGAGAGACTCTTCGGGATGCTCGGTATGCGATACTACAGCAGCTGGCCCTAGTGCAAGTGGGAGATTGTTAGTTGTATGTATGCCCTAGAGGCCAGTATTGTACAGATGATGTATATTATATTGGATGCTTGGACATTTATAGAGATGACTTTCCTAACTCTCATTTCTTGCCGTGGAACCGCCGCCAATACCCCAGTTTGGCTGCGGTTCCGTGGCGATATAGTTGAGTTAGGGTGTCGTTTTTCACAGGTCTCCATAGAATTGCCTGCTAATTTTTTTGAGTATTTTTAATATGAAAAATATCAACTTTTTGAAAAATTTCCAGAAACTAGGGTTTTACGGGTATTCGGAGTTCGATTGGACTTTAAACTTCGTTTAGACTTCGCCTAAAGCTCTAGCTTGGCTCTGATACCACTGTAGGGTTACTAGGCACTCTCATAAGGGTCTAGGGTTTTACGGGTATTCGGAGTTCGATCGGACTTTAAACTTCGTCTAGACTTCGCCTAAAGCTCTAGCTTGTCTCTGATACCACTGTAGGGTTACTAGGCACTCTCACAAGGGTCTACGAGGCATCAACCATGCCCGATTAAAAATTTAGCCGTGCCGAACAACCCCAAACCAAGATCTTAGACTAGAGATTAGGCGAAACAAAGCATGTTAAACACTATAACATCTAAGAGTTTGGGATTACAACCTTTATAGTCCGGTCCTTCACTTCATAAGCTCCGTGTTGTGGTACCTTCTCTGCGATCATCAAGTTCCGGACTCTCGAGAGGCTCCACGAAGAGAAAGATGCAAGCTTGCTTCCGATCTTCGATAACAAAGATGATCTACCTTGAAGTTTCATTAACACAAGCTCTCACTCACTAAAAGAAGTGAACACCCTAATCTAAATGGCTAGGATAGATTAGGATGATGAAGTAGGATTTTAGTTCTCATTTTTTTTCTATTTCTCACTCATTTTCATCACCTTTGAAAAAGCTAGTAAGCTTTTCCATCAAAGAAAGAAGAAGGAAGAAGAAGAACAATAGTAATCCTTTTGTGATGAATAATGAAAGTAATGATAAGGTTAGAAATGCAACCATGGTTCAAGTAACCTTTGTAGAGATTTAACTAAGGTTAAAGGTTTGGTTGGGTTAAACAAATATCTTGCAAAATATCAAAACAAATATCTTTGCACAAAACAAAACAAAACCTTCTAGAAGGTTCTAGAAAAGATTAACCCAAATCAAACCCTAACCATGTTTAATCTTCACTAAACATGTTGCATTAATAACCCTAACATGTTACAATATTATATATCACATATACAATATTTATTGTAACAAAATAAAATAATACAATTAACATATATCGCATATATATCAATGTATCACCCGAGTGAGAAAAAGAATCTTTTAGTGAGCTTATAATAGTTAATGTAATTTAATATATCAAATATATAATTATACATTAAATTATCGAATCAACACTTGATCCGATAATCCGGCTATTTCATAAATAACCGACTAATATAATATTTACCGATTCATCGAATCAACACTTGATCCGATGACCCGGCTGATATCAAATATCACGAGAATATAATACGGTATCTCATATCGCATTATCCTCGGTCCTGCACATATCACATATGTGCTCCTACTCCGTTTTGCCTGAGTCAAGAAACCTCTGTGTAGGACTCTAAAGAATCGTCAATACGCCGGCAGTAGGTGATGATCATATCAAACACCCACAAGCTGCAAGCGGTTAGCTAAACGTAACAGCCACCCAGGTATTGAGTGCTCAGAAGATCAACAAGTAAGCCTGTACATTCTCCTGTGAATCCAGTCAGTAACACTCCCGTACAGTCCGGTCTCGTCGTCTGATATGTCGTATATCTCGCCTAAGGGTTGTAAACGTCAGATCCCAGTAGCTTGATAAGTCGTGTCGATATGATGTCTATAACAGTTCGAGAAACTACTGATAACACTTACCAGTAAATCTCAGCAACCCTGGCCAGGGATTTCCAGTTATAGCCAATCGAACACAGCATAACATCAACTCCCTATACCGGGAGAGACGAATCCCTTCCTATCGCTCATTGCCTCCATGTGATTCGGGAATGTACCCAAAAGCCACCTTTTTGCACGCCCTCCTGGACGTGGTATGATTGAAATCAAAGCACAGTGGGAATCACACAAGACTCTATGACGATCTCGGGTCAACAGACTACTCTGTACCAGTGTCACCGGAGAACTGCCATCTGATGTGAGGTAAAATACCATCTGGGAGTTCTCGGCGTGTCCGTCCAGTGTACCCAGTCTCTACTGAGCACCCATACACCATCCTTGATGTCAAACACCGATGGATATGAGATCATCCATCGCCCATCATATGGGTCAAGATGCATATACGCTAGTTTACTCTGGAGTATCGATGCCCTGTCTCGGTACTCCCACGACTAGGAACAATTGAAGGATGTACTTAGCGACTACACTGTCCCTACTAGTATGATCCGCATCATAGTCCTGGTAGTCAAGTACTCATCCTAAGGGCTTTATCAACATGTAACATAAAGACAATCAGAGTACATGTTAAGATAAAGAGTAACCAGATAGCATACTATCATGTCGAGCAAGAAAGTCCTCCCTATATATGTCCAAGCATCCATTACAATATACATCATATGTATAGTAATGGCCTCTAGGGCATACATATAACTAACAAAGCTTATATTCCTTTGAATTTCTCAAAAGTTTCAGACTTGTGTTTCAACAGGAACATATGTCCGAATCCTGAGAGATAGTCGATGAATATAACAAAGTGCGAAGAACCTACCTTGGCATTCGTAGACATAGGACCGTATACATCATCATGTATGCATCCCAAGAGTTCACTAACTCTTCCTCTGTTTCCAGTAAACGGAGTATTGGTCATTTTACCATTGAGACAAGACTAGCAAATATCATAAGATGAAAATTTGAACAGATTATCATATTCATCCTTATATAACTTAGCTGGTCATGTCGCATTGATAAGACATAGTCTACAATACCACAAGAAGGATTCGTTCATTTCTGAACTAGTCCTTTTGTGTGTGTTCTAGATACTTTGAACTGTGGTATGATTTAGAACGTATATGCTATTATCTAACGTGCCTGATCGAATCAACTCTTGCTTCAGGAAAATGTTCACAACATTATCCTCCAATACAGAATTATATCTTTCTTTAACTCAGTAAAGAATATGATGTAATGTTGTATATCAGGTTCGATATGTAATAACATTTGTTCAGAATCAATGTATTAATACAAGATGATATCTTCCAACAAACTTGGCTGCAACAATTGCACCATTCTCTAACACTTTGAGTCATATCACCCATTCTCAATTCTTTACCTTTCTGATAGCCCATGTAACATATTACATATGCGGGATCCTGATCCGGTATCACATACTTAGGACGTAGAAGATACTGAGAAACAGTTCTCGGTAATAAGGACACCCGAAGAATATGCATCGACATGCTCATTCCTCTATTGGGTGGCATGGGAATCCGGATATTCCCGTATTTCCTGCTCGGACTTATAACAGTTATAAAATAGAGCAGAACCAACGTTCTCTAGCTCAGTATAATAAGAAGGTTCGGTCAATGCATCCATATTATTATCTTGATTAAGGCGTGACATGGTCGCTACCAGGAGAGAGAGAGAAGAAAACACTCTACGTGCGCTCTTGCAGGATTAGATTGGTTATTATTTTATCTAATCAGGATGACTCCCACTGTTTTAGTCAAATCTAGCTTCAAAGCCTAAAAGGTAAGACTAGCTGGGATTAATTATACCCTACAAGTTCGCCAATCTTTCGGACAGGCTAGTGTCGGTACTTTGAGGGAGGTTTCCCATGCTTTCGGACGGACCTAATTAAAATAAACCTCGTTTTCCCAGGGTTGTAACCCCATCAACACCTTTCTAGACACCTACTTGATCGGCTAATTGTAATGTGTAAAACTCTCCCAGGAGTAACTCTTACTCGCAGTGGGTATCGGGATCCAACTATCTCATAGAAGGTATGCAATCTCATTGCAAATTTCAACACTTGAAATTCCCGATAATGTTTTACCCCTAGCGTCCTATGACCTTGACGGAGGTCAACAAAGCATAGGCTGCTAGTCAAGTTCAACCCGTACATTTCATGATTGAATTAAACCCACCTGCACGACCCTTGACGGAGGTCAACAAGGCCGCATGACTATTCTAATCCAATCGCATCGTATGCAGCAGATAAGCACTAGTTAGCTACCGCACACTACGCCTTGACGTAGGTCAACAAACGTAGCACGAATACTAAGTAGTATTTATCTGAAATGACGGAGGGTTAAGACAGGTTTTTAAGAAAACCCTTTGTGTAATGAACTTGATATTGTTTTAGAATGGAGTGATTTTGAAAAAAGAGTGTTTTTGAGGCTTTTACTAGTTTCGGTAAAGAGGTCACTCCCGGTGAAGGGATCTCAGCTCTTTCCTCATCGAATGAGGTGCAGGATATTTCAAAAATACCACTATGCAAAGCAGAAACTATAAAAGCAATCAAAAGAGAATCCGAGTTTGTAGCATCTGCTAGTTTTGCTAAAGAGGTCACTCCCGGTGAAGGGATCTCGGCTCTTTCCTTATCGAATAAGGTGCTGGATATTCTACAAGGAATACTGCTATGCAAAGCAAGAACTAGAGCTACCAGTTTTTAGAACAAGTTTCTACAACATCTTTAAGTGTTTCTTTTATTTTCATTAATCTCATTAATGAAGTCCCATCTGTTATGCTTCCTAAGCATCACATAAGAAACGAAAGAGGCAATATTTATTATATCTCTTATATATAATATAGGCATTCGTCTCAGAACCTATCAAGTGATCACATCACAGAATATCAGCAGCAGAAGAATCACATATGAAATATTGGATATACTAGGAATTCCGTGTTTTATTTAAGCCAGTATAAAACACGAATTCCACGGTCGCGATGAATAGCCAAACCCACATCTCTAGACCCCCACGAGAGCGGCAAGCAACCCTACCAATTCTAGAGTTAGGAGACCCGGTCCCAACTCCTTGAGATGGTCTCCTACTGGACCGTAGAACCCGGTTACTTGTGCTCCCCGCCTTAGGTCTATCCTAATGCGGAAACGTAAATAATATACAATAGTGACATCATCCTCAACCCGGAAGTGCCCCAATAAAAGAATATTACATACAATGAATTTTGCATGATTGAAAATAAAAACTCTCATCTCACATAAAACCCCTGGCTATTCAAAACACGACGATCCAATATAACATATCACAGCAACACATAACATCACATGTCATCAACGTAAGTAAATATGCGTATCCCAATTGTCATTGACATATAGCACCGAAACCGGCGATACACCACATATTACACTTACGGTTGCAGAAAAGAAAGTGAAAAACTACAACAGTTGGAATCTGCAACCACCTTAGACATCATAAACCCAACACATCACATATATTGGATTTCATGCCCAACAAATGAATTCCTTAGACATCACATGCCTAACAATTATAAACCCCGCATTTTAGTCTCGATATTGAAAACACTTTCCAATAACCTATAGGGTCAACAAGATTCCTGATAACTTGATCGAATGCTCGTCAGATACTTTAGTAGACAGCCGCACCCCCTGATGCTGTCGACGAAGTGCACTAAGGCAAGACACCGCAGCCGCGAGCACCCGAACAAATGCTTTTGGCGACGGGGTTCTCCTACAGTCACTTGATCGGGGATTTGGGGAATGGCTATCTAGTAAGATTACTCGGTGAGTATCTGCGTACACTACATAATTGCGACGAACTTTTGATCCACATCAAAATTCCGTGGCAACCGATCAACTTAGACTAAACTACTAGATTTATAAAATTCAAACTAGTTATCTCATAACTATTTGTGGATTCCAGATATTGTATCACAATCATAGATAGCTAACCGAAGTTAAACTTTTCGATCGAATAAACAAGCACCCAAAAATTCCCGACAAGCTCAACACTTGAGCGGAGTTCAAAAAGTACCCAGAAACTGCCACAGCTCCTATGAACCAGCCGTAGAAGGGTCAACCAATGCCTCACATGTGGCACCGCTGAACTACTACAAACCCTAGGGTTTGATGGCGGTTCTGACGGTCATATAATCGAGTTAGGGTTTCGTTCTTCTAGAGGGTCCACAGAATCTCTTGCAAGTTTTTTCAGAAAATTTTAAACTCGGAAAAAATCCAACTCTTGAAAAATTTCCAGCGGGGAAAAATTGGGTTATTGATATCCGTTCAAACCTTTTAATATCGTCTAAATAACCTGAATACATGTTAGAATTATGATTACGAAACACTCCGAGTTGCTTTTGCAGAAATTTAATATCACATGAAAATTTAGCAAAAACAAACAACACCTGAAACCCTAAAACCCAGAGACTGGAACACCCTGAAAATTTGAAGCCTAAACTCCCCAAAAGACTCGGTGAGCACGGTTTTGAGGCCAATGTGGCCAGCCAAAAGTCAGTGGAAATGCCTCAAATTTGCATGGTGTTCAAGTTATATCACATACAACATTCTGCAGTTGTTCAAAAAAAATTTTGAGCTCAAATGAAATTCGATAGAAACTAGTTTAAAGGGTTTCAAGTTTCAGATTCATTTCGGTTTTGTAATCTAACAAACATCATAGAATTTTCTAGCCTGGCTCTGATACCTCTGTTTGGTTATCTAGCATGACAACAAGTTTTCAGGAGGCATCATCCATGCCAATTTAAAAAATTTGCCGTTCTAGTAAACCTTAACCCTAGAATCGCTACTAGAAAACCCGACGAAAAAAATATAAACACTTTACTTCTAAAGTGAACAAGGAATACAACCTTTGTAGACCGGTCCTTCACTTCAATAGCTTCGTGCAGTAGTCCTTTTGTTGCGGTCACGAACTCCCGGACTCTAGAGAGGTCTCATGAAGAAACGAACAAGCTTGCATCGAAGTCTTCGAGGCCGATGATGATCTACGTCGAGGAGACACTAACCCAAGCTATCTCTTCACTAATGGTGAGATTAGTGAAGCAAAAACCCTAAACTAAATGGCTAATAGTAGTGGATGATGAAGTAGGAAGTGGGGCCACTTTAGATTTAATTTTCTCACAATATTTCATCACCTCTCAAAACCCTAGAAAACCTTTTTCTTGAGCTCATGAAGAAGATGAAAAGAGATGAATAATAATGAAAACTCATGAGGTGAGAATAACAACCATGGGTGAGTTAGTGTCATACACTAACTCATGTAGAGACTTAACCATATGTTAAATGATAATGGTTGGGTTAATAAATATCTTAGGTCAATAAAGCAAGTGAACTTAGTCTTTGGTTCTACAAGCTTCTCAAGCTACAACCATGAGAAAAATATCCATCTAATTTGTTTTACCTTAAATAAATAAATACCTTCAATTATCATGGTTATGGTGTAAGTCTCATACACCCATGTAGGGTGTATCATCATGCATGACACAAAAACATGTACACTAAAATATATATCACATATATACTTTATACACACATAAAGTGAGAAAAGATAAATCATAAGTGAGCAAATATTAGTTAATGTATGCTAATATATCAAATATATAATTATACATTAAATTATCAAATCAACACTTGATTTAATAATCCAGCTATATCACATATAACCTACTAATATCAAAAGCAACAACTTATCGAATCAACACTTGATCCGATAACCCGGCTATATCACATATAACCGAAAAATGTCACAAGTCGCGAGAATAGAATGCGGTATCATATACTCGCATTAACCTCGGTCCCGCACATATCGCATATGTGCTCCTACTCCGTTTCTCTTGAGCCAGGAAACCTCTGTCTAGGACTCTAAAGACTCGTCAATACGCCGGCAGTAGGTGATGATCATATCAAACACCCACAAGCCGCAAGCGGTCTGCCAAACGTAACGGCCACACGGATATTGAGTGATCAGAAGATCAACAAGTAAGCCTGCTCATACTCCTGCGAATCCAATCAGTAACACTACCGTACAGTCCGGTCTCTTCGTCTGATATGTCGCATATCATAGCCTGGGGGTGGTATAACGTCAGACCCCAATAGCCTGATAAGTCATGCCGATGCACGGTCCATAACGGTTCGAGAAACTACTGATAACACTTACAAGTAAATCTCAACAATCTTGGCCAGGGATTTCCTGTTATGGCCAATCGAGCATAGCGCAACATCTACTCCCAATATCAGGAGAGACTAAACCCCTCTTATCGCTCATTGCCTCCATGTGACTCGGGATTGTCCCCCAAAACCACCTTTTTGCACGATCTCTTGACCGTGGTATGGTGGAAATCAATGCACAGTGGGAATCACACAAGACTCTATGACGATCTCGGGTCAACAGCCTAACTTGTACCAGTGTCACCAGAGAACTGCTATCCGACGATAGGTATAATACCATCTAGGAGTTCTCGGCGAGTTCGTTCAGTGTACCCAGTCTCCACTGAGCACCCGTATACCTTCTCTGATGTCAACCACCAATGGATATTGGATCATCCATCGCCCATCACATGGGTCGAGAAGCGTATACGCTAGTTGGTACCATACCTATCGTCAGATAGCAGTTCTCTGGTGAAACTTGTATAGGTTAGTCTGTAGACCTGAGATCGTCATAGTGTCTTGTGTGGTTCCCATTGTGCTTTGATTTCCTCCCTAACACGGCTCAAAGGAGTCATTTAAGAAGGTGGATTTTGGGTACAGTTCCGAGTCACATGGAAGTAGTGAGCGATAGGAGGGGTTTCGTCTCTCCCGGCATTGGGAGTTGATGTTGCGCTATGCTCGATTGGCTATTACAGCAAGTCCCTGGCCAGGGTTGATGAGATTTTATGGTATGTGTTATCTGTAGTTTCTCGAAAGGTTATAGGCCACACATCGACATGACTTATCAAGTTACTAGGGTTTGACGATTCCACCCGCAGACTCAATATGCGACATATCAGACGAAGAGACCGGACTGTATGGTAAGTGTTGCTTATAGGCTCTACGGGAGTTTGGACAGTTTTTTTCTTGATCTTCTAATCGATCAATACCTGGGTAGCCGTTACGTCCATCTAGTACCGCTGACGACTTGTGGGTATCTGATGTGATCATTAACTACTGCTGGCGTATTGACGAGTCTTTAGAGTCCCACACAGTGGTTTCCTAGCTCAAGCGAAACGAAGTAGGGCATATATTGAGATATGTGCGGAAGCTTGATTAAATATGAGTATGTGATACCGTATTCTAATATAGTGATATTTGATATCGGTTACATTATATGTGATATAACCGGATTATTGAATCAAATGTTGATTCAATGATTTATGTATATGTTGTTTATTTATATTTGATATTAGACGGATTATATTTGATATAGCCGGATTATTAAATTAAGTGTTGATTTAATAATTTGATATATATATATGTTATATATATATATTATCTAATATTGAATATTTGCCGGTAGTATGTGATATGACCGGATTATTGAATCAAGTGTTGATTTAATAATTTGATACACACACACACACACACACACACACACACACACACACACACACATATATATGATATTAGTCGGTTATATATGATATAACAGGAATATTGAATCAAGAGCTGATTTAATAATTTAATATATATATATATATATTAACTAATATCAAGCTCACTTAAGATTTTCTTCTCTTGTTATATATTTATATATATGTGAGATATATATATATATATGTATGTATATGTATGTATGTATGTATTTTTATATTGTATCATGGTTGATGATACAAGGGAAATGAATGTTTGAGAATCACACATAAGGATATATGAGAAAAGATAATGATAAACATTTTTTGGGAATTAAAGAGAAAAGGTTTTTAAGTCATTTTTCAAGATGCTTGTGGAAGCTTTGAGAAGCCAAGAGTCACATTTTTTTCTTGTTTTATTCTAAGATATTTATCATACACATCTCATCTAATCTCATCACTCACCTTATGGTTGATTCTCTCTCATCCAAGTTCATCTCCCATTTCTTTCTATCTCTCTAGGGTTTTCTTGAGGTGAAGAAAAGAAAAGAGAAGAAGAAAAATAAGTGAGCAAAATTCCTACTTCATAAACCTACACTATCCTAACCCTTTAGTATAGGTTGTTTGCTTCACTAATACCTTGATTAGTGAAGAGTGAGCTTGAGTGAGAGAGACTTCAAGGTGGATCATCTTCGACATCGAAGACGACAAGCAAGCTCGTTCCTTTCTTCAAGTGGAGTCTAAGAAGAGTTCTAGGGACTACTACTTGTAGCTTTAGAAGTTAAGGACCGGTCCCCTCTTCACTTAGTGTAGAACTTGTTTGCTTTACTCTAAACCTTAATTATCTAGTTCGATTCTAGGTTGGTATAGTTTAGCACTCTAGATTTTATAAAATTGTATACTTGATGCTTGTATAAACCTAGTAGAGGTGCTAAGAAATACTTTCATATGGGTTGTTATGGATCGACTCACCAAGTCAGCTCACTTTATTCCATTTCGAGTTGGCTAATCAACCGAGACGTTAGCAAAGAAGTGCATGGAGGTAAGCATAAATCTAAAGTAAGATTTAAACCATTAATATGTACCATATTTGATACCCATGAACTCATGCAGGAGATCGTGAGATTATATGGAGTACCTGTTTGCATCGTCTCCGATCGTGATACAAGATTCCGATCACAATTTTGGTAGAGTCTGCAAGATAGCCTGGGAACGAGTCTGAATTTCAGCACGGATTGTTGGAGATAGTGCCCTCAGAGTCAATTATTAGGTCACAGGTACGTGATTGTAATGATTGAGGGAGGACCTATCCCGGTAGGACAGTCTTACTCGAGATGATAGTATGCTATCTGGTTTACCTTTATCATCGTGTACTGTTTTAAGTGACCTGACACGTCGCTATTACACGTTGATAGAGCCCCTAGGATTCTTGCTTGACCACCAGCAGTATGAGGGCGATCATATAAGTGGGAGCTGGGGGTCTATAAGCTTATCCTTAAAAGGTCCCTAGTCGTGGGAGTTTCGAGACTGGGCATCGATACTCCATTAGTAGACTAGTGTATACAGTCGAGACCCCGACGAGGGGCGGTGGCCGGTCTCACAAGCCACTGGTGTCAGTTGGATCACCTAAGATGTATACAGGTGCTCATTGGGTTATGAGTACACCGGACAGGACTCGCCGGGAACATGCTAGTTGGTCATATACCAGACGTCAGATGGCAGTTCCCTGGTGACATGTGTGCAGGTTAGTTCATCGACCTGGGGATCGTCATTTGTCTTGTGTGAGTTCCCACTGTACTTTGATTACTACCCTACCACGGCTCAAAGGAGTCGTGCAAATAGGTTTTAGTTGGGTACAGTCCCGAGCCACATGGAGGCAGTGAGCGTATCTTCAGGGGTTCGTCTCTCCCGGTATTGGGGGTGAGGTCGTGCTGTGTCTAGGAGAGCCATTACACAAAGTCCTTGGCTAAGGCAAGGAGATTTACTGGTAGGTATTCCAGTAGTATCTCAGGGTGTTCTGGGCTACACTCCGACACGACTTGTACTGCTTTTGGGGGTCTGACTTTTACCAACCCCCTAGGCCCGCCATGCGATACTCATAGACGAACGGACCGGACTGCACGGATATTGTCACTGACAGGCTCAGTAGGGTTGTCGGGCTAAGTTCGCTCACAGACGTCCCTTTTAGTCAGTACCTGGTGGCCCGTTACGTATTGGCTTATACCTCTGACGTGCTAGTGGTTAAATCCACAACCATGGTGTTGACGAGTCTTTAGAGTCCCCCACATTCAGTTACTCAGCTTTCGGGCGAAAGGTTGTAGAGGCCGTATGGAGATATGGCAAGGTCCGATCAGATACGTGCGGTATTGCACGGATCAGGATCGGACAGTTTGTACTATAGGCCGTATGGTTATATGGCAGGGTTCGATCACATACGTGCGGTATTGCACGGATCAGGATCGGACGAATATTACTAGCCGGCTTTGGTATAAGCCGGATCCTAGTATAGTACAGTGTAGATTTTGTCTCATTGCATTTGTATTTCGGTCAGAATACAAATGCGGGTGTGTATGCACAGTATCGGGGTTTTCCTGTAATTTATTACGGGACCAGTTTTCTGGAGTTGCCAGTTTGCTTTCCGTTTCGGCCAATTTCCTTTGTTCCGTTCATTGGCCGAAGATTGGTGGAGGAGGGTTTATTTGCATTGTTGCAAATAGGCATTTGTGGAGGGGGTCTTTGCATATATTTGTATCATGATTGTCTCTCATTGACCTTGACTTCATAACCTCATCATGGCTTGACTTTTGTATGATGATGGAGGGACATGATGGTTGTTGATGATTTGGTAGTTGGAGTGAGGTTATTTACTTGCAATCATTTCTTGATATCATGAGCTTTTCTCTCTCCCTTGCATTATGGTTGTGATTGATTAATCCTTGGCTCTCTCCTCACTCACACTCTCTCCCCATTCACAAAGAGGGCCGGCCACTATTGGGAAGAGGAGGGGATTCATTTCATAAGTGGAGAAAAATATGATACATTCCTTCTTGAGTATGCTACATTTTTCCTCACCTCTCTCAAAGTTCTTCTTCCTCCACAAATGGCAACTCCACTACCCTAAAAAAGAGACACAAGCTCACTACATATTCTACAACGAACCTTGGGCACGTCGAGTAGCCGGCTTCGTGCCCGAGTTTCCTCGGCATTGAGGTGGGAGCCCGTAAACGATGTAGGCAACGTGGTGCACTTCCGGCGACGAGGAGGAGACGGACGGAGATCCCGCGAGGAGATCGGATTGGAGATGAAGACCGGAGGACTTGGATCGTCGGTATATCTCTTTCCCATCTTCTAGTTAGCTTAGACTTGTTAATGGTTACGATCCGGGTGTTTAGTGCGCGGTGGTGCCGGTTTGCTAAGTCCGCAAAATTTAAGTTTTTCACCGCTTCCGCATTCCGGCGTCGGATTGACGGCCGGGGCGCCGCCGTGCACTTACAGTGGTATCAGAGCCTCGCCATTAACTTAGTCTAGCTTTGTGTAATGTGTTTGCATTTCCGATCGATCAAAAAGTTCCAAAACCCGTATTGCCTTCGCATCAGTTTCTGTCGAAATTTTTTGGAGTCTAAAAATTTTTCAGGTGGTCTCAGAATTATGTGCAGGGAGTACAAAAAACACAGAAAAAATTTGGTGGCACAATTCGTCCGTACGACCGCGGAAGGGCGGCCAAAACCCCAATTCCGCCGCTCTTCCGCGGCACACTGTTCACATTACTGCACCATTTTTTTTCAGATGTTTTCTGGGTTTAATATATGGGCTTTGGAATATTAAAGTTGGGCCAATTGTTTCTGTGAGTGCTACAGTTTTCTTTGGGGCCCACTTGTTAATTGTTTGATCAATCGGAAATTTTTTTTAAACACATTTTTCACAGTATTTACATTATATCTGCGACCGTGAATGTCACTCGATCGGTAAATCCGGTCTAACTGCTATAGCCCGGTTAGACGGATTTGCGAACGTGACTTTCACGTTGATGTTCTATGTATTTGCTGTGATGTTGCGGATCGGTCGTGGGGATAGCCTGGATGCAATGCTAGTACAGTTGTGGTTGTATTCTGTACATTTGATATTGCGGGGCGAGCGTCCGACATGTGGACTGCCGTCACTGCCTGTTTGTATTATTATTTTGGGGCACGACCTGGTTGCGGTCGATGTACCCGCTGTATGTATATTTTACTTTCTGTACTAGGATTGCCCCGCGGAGGGGTGCACGGATAGCCGGGTTCTAGAGGGCAACAAGCCCGCATCTCATGGCATTGAGACGGAGGGGGCTTCACTCTAGGATTGGCGGGCTATTCGCCGCACTCGTAGGGGGTACAGGTTGACCCAGGAGGGGTGCCCAAGTTACCGGATTCCGTGAAGTGCTGGGTGGTCCATTCACGTTGCTGAAGGGGGCTGCCTCGCTTCAGGTTTTGGCGGGTAACTTACCGCGCCCGTAGGGGTATAGGATTTCATTGCACAGGCTATCCACACGACCAGGGGAACGTCGGGTTTCAGCGGCTCTGCGAAACCCGGGGATCCCAGATATCTGTATTGTTCTGTGATGCTGTACATTTCTGTGATGTTGCATTTTATTCACGCCTTGAGCGAAATACTATATATTGGTATATATATTAGTAGATGTCGTATATGTTTTGCATCCGCGCTAGTCCAGTCCCCGCTCTGTCGTTAGTAAGCTAACCTAACGGGTAATGACGGGACCCAGTGGCGAATGCGGATGGCATATACGTACATCAGTATATTTTCGTTCTTTTTGGTGTGATCAATTGATGGGACTGCATTGATTCGGATCAATGCAAGTTAAAAACAAACCTAATCTGATGTTGTTGGAACACTTTTCAAAAAGCTGTTATTGCAAGGACGTTTACTTTTGTTTTGCATCGTGGTATTCATTGGAATATCCTGCTCCTCAGTCGACGAGGCAAGGGCCGAGATCCCTTCACCGGGAGTGACCCCTTGGACAAAAAGTTTGCGTCAGGGCATTAACTTCACTATAGCCGATTACTTTTGCTTTGCACCGTGGTATTCAGTTGGAATATCCTGCACCCCATTCTACGGGGAAAGAGCCGAGATCCCTTCACCGGGAGTGACCTCTTTAGCGAAGGTTTTCGTCACTATATTTTCAAAAAGCTATCCGTTCCTTCAACGATATCAAGTTCATTACGTTAAAGGTTTTCGCCAGAAACCATTCGTAGCCCTCCGTCGTTTCATATGGGTAGTCAATAGTATTCAAGCTGTGTTTGTTGGCCAAAGTCAAGGCACAGTGTTTGGTAGCTGTTGGTTATTCATATGCAGCATAGATAGATGCGTTGGTTTGGAACAGTCGTATAGCCTTGTTGGCCAAAGTCAAGGGCTTGTGCGGGTGGATTCGAATCAACCTGGAGAATGACGGGTAGAACTTGACATGTGACTTATGATTTGTTGGCCAAAGTCAAGGTCATAAGAGCATGGGGCAGAAATCACATCGGGAGTTTCAAAAGAACTGAAACTTGCCAGATATGCGCATACCTTCTGGAGTGTGATGACGTGAGCGGATTCCGTCTCGTTATCATGCGATGAGAGTTGGATCCCGATTCCTACTGATGAGTTAGTTTACTCCTCGGGTGACCCCGACTAATTCTTCTTTCAGGTTTGGAGGAGAATTTGAGGTACAGTGGGAGGATTCCAGATTAGATAAATTGGTGACCATTCTGATCTAGGTTAGAGTGCACGCTGAGTGTTTCTTTTCTCTCTCTCTTTGGCAGCGACCATTTACCCGACCCTAAGACTTTGACTCAGTGACCAAGTTGACCGAACCTTCTTAAACACCGGTTTTTGGATTGTCAGAGTTGCAAACCTCATTGCCACTCCTACTTTTACCCTTTTCTCCAGGACACCCCGTTTTACTACGAACGTCCACTTCCATTGGACAAAACCATCGTATGGTTAGATACGAACTCGAAAGAATTTATTCGAGGATGGTTTCCGGTTCTGGAGAAAACGGATAGGATTATTCAGTTGTCTTTTCCTTTTACCCTCTCTCAGGTTACGAGTACTCCTTGGTTTAGGGGTAGTACACCTATTATGCAAATTGGATTGTCTTCTTCCAAACCTTAGGCTGGTGCCGACCGGTAGGGAATGAAGAAAACCAATTAGCATAACGATGGTGTGCAGAAGGTATTAAGTTCAGACAAAGCAAGGGATTAGTAAGAGGGCAAAGTAAATTGCAACAGATTTTCACGACCAAACCAAATATTTCGTTACCACTCCCACATCACCTTTGTATTTCTCCAGGACACTCCGTATCACTACGAAGATCCACAGTTTATTTGGATACTCCATCGTATGGTTATATACGAACTCGAATGGAACTTGTTCCAGTTCGGGGATGGATTCTGGTTCAGGAGAAATAGGAATAAGGTTTATTCGGTTGTCTTTTATCTTCACCCTCTCTCATTGCGAGTGTTCCTAGGATTGGGACAGTACACCCATTATGCTTATTGGATAGTCTTCTTCCAAACCATAGGCTGGTGCCGAACGGTAAGGAAGGAAGAAAACCATTTGGCCTAAAAGGGTGTGCAGAAGGTAAAGACTAAAGACATATGAAGGGATTTGGAGAGGTGGCAAAGAATTATACGGTTACAGTCGTGAATCTGGAAGAGGCATTACTAGGAATACCAGAATACCCCATCGGAACATTTCAATGTTTCAGTTTCACTGTGTAATGTTAAAAGAAAACTGATTTCCCGATTAGACACTTGCTCCAGGGTATGTATTTACCAGGTATGATTCTCACATCTGTATGGTTTTACAGATGATGAGTGGGAGTAGGTTATTGGGAATTGGGTGATCATCCTCATTATATCAGGATTCGTTGTAATCGGTGATATTTGAGGAAATCACCTGGGCTGTTTGCCGGTCGGCAAATATTTGGTTTTGAATATCCGATGTTATGCACCAATTTCAAATTGATATATCTGTACGTCTATTTTCATAGAGTGAGATATACCTTTTTGAAATTATGTCTATGACATTTACCTATATCAGTGGATGGTTAGGTAAGGAGCATTAAACAGCGGTGTAATTCTTCTTAACCATAAGTACAGTTTTCAATCTACGACACACAGTGAAAGAGTTGTTAGACTCGGCGGACTTATACAGATTATTGTATGTTGTCCAGTGTCCATTAGGACAGAGGGGTTGATCCTCATACTATATTCTGTTTACTTTTAACTTCTCTAGTTCTTAGACATGTGTTTCGTTGAAACGCAGGGTCTAAGTTTTGAGGAGTTATAGGTATTTGAATAGAGTAGAGAACCAGGTGTAGCAAGTATCGGGATTCTTCAAAGTGATCGAAGATGAAGATACTTGTGTATGGTATTCAGTTGATAGTAATGATAAAGAGAAATTGCTTCTCTTTCAGGTTACTCATAATTGGAAGCATTCCTAAGTTGAGTAACGCTGATCGGCCTCTCTCCATTTAGTTAACATGCACTGGAGACAGCTGCATGATTTGAATCTGGTTCAATTAAATCAGTGCCTCTGCTTTTATATTGGATATAGTACAGTTCATATCTTAACATTGTTAAGGTACGGGGAGTTGTCCGGCTTATGATTAAAACCAGACTCTGGATAACTCAAGGCACGTTTCTGTAATGGCTGTTTGTGGGTTGACCCAGGCTATGACGCGGGTTAATTTTCTACCATCTGGATGAACAATAGCAATATTGTTCTAGACTCGCCACAGTTTTAATAAAAATGGATTTTTTCAGAAAACAGTAGTGGGAGTATGGTAGAACTGGAAGTGATTCCAGAACCACAAACGATTACTGAAGATTTGACAAGGAACCTAAAGATTCAATCTGGATTGACATTCCATTGGCCACTCCGCAGATATGGTGGGTAACTTCAGGCACCCAAGAGGTACTACGGTAGCCTCAAGAACGGTGACAGGGAAGTTCTTGTTTACCCACAATTGTCATTGCTGTTGTTCCAGGTTACGAGACCCGGCGGGAGGATGAGTATAGCGTCGTTCTAAAACTAGTTTTAGAAGTGTACGTCTATATGACTCTGCCAGAGGGTTGTCGTAGTCAGTGGGAGCAGCGGAAGCATTGGTGGACAGGTTGCTTATGTCTATTTATAGACTAGAGCAGATGTAGCGGAGATAGATCATCTGTTTCTGATGTGACAGTCATGGGTTTGACTTCATCAGAATATGAGATGGATCTGTTGAGAAGGTAGTAAGGTGTGATATCCTGGTATTTGGATGATATACACAGAGTAGGAAAAGAAACTCCTACATTACGATCGGTTATACTTTGGTCGTCACACAGTTGTTTCTCCACAAAGGAAATGGATTTTATATCAGACATACTGGTTACTGGATCTATGGTTTTAGATCTAGATTTGGGTGGTTTCCAAATCAGGGTACTTGACAGCATTCTAAGAGTATTTAGGATGGACGACTCCTGGCACGGTAGTGTATCTGCAGGTAATGGAGTCACCCTCTCCAAAGGTGTCTTACAGACTAAAGGGGAGAGGGACGGGCATGATTGGCAGATCACTTGCTCAGGCAATTGAGTCAATCGTGAGATGTCAAGTACCACACCAAATGTTGTTCTTGCACTAGATGCAATAAGTTGACATTAATCCAATCCTGGAGAAACAATCGGAAGCAGTTTTAGAACATAAGTGGATGTTCTAGCGATATGATAACGACAGCCTTATTCAGGAGACAGTTATCATTCCAGGCTTCCAAGGTGACATGGACGACAAGGAGGTTGTCAGAGTTATAGTTTTCCTTCTGATGAGGGGCAGTATTTTGGACAGGTGGTCCAAGGCAATACTGAGGGAGGCATGGCGCGCAGGATACTGATTAAGTTCAGTTGACGATACAGTCTAAGAAGTTTGGATTTGGAGTTCATTTATGAGCTATGTCCCATCAGACATCCAGACACATTCTAAGACAGGTATTGCTCATTTCGGGAGATGGGTTTCTCCGCGAACTTGAGATATAGAGAGACATAGAAAGAAACAACTAAGCGGATCCACTTACTGAGGCTATTCCTCGAACGCAATAGTTCCGCAAACGAGCTTTGTGAGACTGACTAGTAGAGGAGTTGGATGTTCGGTATCACACGGGCTGTGAGTATGCGACATCGCAATAATTAGCCTTGAGTGCAAGTGGGAGATTGTTGGAGATAGTGCCCTCAGAGTCAATTATTAGGTCACAGGTACGTGATTGTAATGATTGAGGGAGGACCTATCCTGGTAGGACAGTCTTACTCGAGATGATAGTATGCTATCTGGTTTACCTTTATCATCGTGTACTGTTTTAAGTGACCTGACACGTCGCTATTACACGTTGATAGAGCCCCTAGGATTCTTGCTTGACCACCAGCAGTATGAGGGCGATCATATAAGTGGGAGCTGGGGGTCTATAAGCTTATCCTTAAAAGGTCCCTAGTCGTGGGAGTTTCGAGACTGGGCATCGATACTCCATTAGTAGACTAGTGTATACAGTCGAGACCCCGACGAGGGGCGGTGGCCGGTCTCACAAGCCACTGGTGTCAGTTGGATCACCTAAGATGTATACAGGTGCTCATTGGGTTATGAGTACACCGGACAGGACTCGCCGGGAACATGCTAGTTGGTCATATACCAGACGTCAGATGGCAGTTCCCTGGTGACATGTGTGCAGGTTAGTTCATCGACCTGGGGATCGTCATTTGTCTTGTGTGAGTTCCCACTGTACTTTGATTACTACCCTACCACGGCTCAAAGGAGTCGTGCAAATAGGTTTTAGTTGGGTACAGTCCCGAGCCACATGGAGGCAGTGAGCGTATCTTCAGGGGTTCGTCTCTCCCGGTATTGGGGGTGAGGTCGTGCTGTGTCTAGGAGAGCCATTACACAAAGTCCTTGGCCAAGGCAAGGAGATTTACTGGTAGGTATTCCAGTAGTATCTCAGGGTGTTCTGGGCTACACTCCGACACGACTTGTACCGCTTTTGGGGGTCTGACTTTTACCAACCCCCTAGGCCCGCCATGCGATACTCATAGACGAACGGACCGGACTGCACGGATATTGTCACTGACAGGCTCAGTAGGGTTGTCGGGCTAAGTTCGCTCACAGACGTCCCTTTTAGTCAGTACCTGGTGGCCCGTTACGTATTGGCTTATACCTCTGACGTGCTAGTGGTTAAATCCACAACCATGGTGTTGACGAGTCTTTAGAGTCCCCCACATTCAGTTACTCAGCTTTCGGGCGAAAGGTTGTAGAGGCCGTATGGAGATATGGCAAGGTCCGATCAGATACGTGCGGTATTGCACGGATCAGGATCGGACAGTTTGTACTATAGGCCGTATGGTTATATGGCAGGGTTCGATCACATACGTGCGGTATTGCACGGATCAGGATCGGACGAATATTACTAGCCGGCTTTGGTATAAGCCGGATCCTAGTATAGTACAGTGTAGATTTTGTCTCATTGCATTTGTATTTCGGTCAGAATACAAATGCGGGTGTGTATGCACAGTATCGGGGTTTTCCTGTAATTTATTACGGGACCAGTTTTCTGGAGTTGCCAGTTTGCTTTCCGTTTCGGCCAATTTCCTTTGTTCCGTTCATTGGCCGAAGATTGGTGGAGGAGGGTTTATTTGCATTGTTGCAAATAGGCATTTGTGGAGGGGGTCTTTGCATATATTTGTATCATGATTGTCTCTCATTGACCTTGACTTCATAACCTCATCATGGCTTGACTTTTGTATGATGATGGAGGGACATGATGGTTGTTGATGATTTGGTAGTTGGAGTGAGGTTATTTACTTGCAATCATTTCTTGATATCATGAGCTTTTCTCTCTCCCTTGCATTATGGTTGTGATTGATTAATCCTTGGCTCTCTCCTCACTCACACTCTCTCCCCATTCACAAAGAGGGCCGGCCACTATTGGGAAGAGGAGGGGATTCATTTCATAAGTGGAGAAAAATATGATACATTCCTTCTTGAGTATGCTACATTTTTCCTCACCTCTCTCAAAGTTCTTCTTCCTCCACAAATGGCAACTCCACTACCCCAAAAAAGAGACACAAGCTCACTACATATTCTACAACGAACCTTGGGCACGTCGAGTAGCCGGCTTCGTGCCCGAGTTTCCTCGGCATTGAGGTGGGAGCCCGTAAACGATGTAGGCAAC
Organism: Agapanthus africanus; assembly: GCA_030015575.1. NCBI lineage: Eukaryota > Viridiplantae > Streptophyta > Magnoliopsida > Asparagales > Amaryllidaceae > Agapanthus > Agapanthus africanus. Next base: position 52,909,347 of record CM057351.1, on the reverse strand, counting down.
GTGGTGCACTTCCGGCGACGAGGAGGAGACGGACGGAGATCCCGCGAGGAGATCGGATTGGAGATGAAGACCGGAGGACTTGGATCGTCGGTATATCTCTTTCCCATCTTCTAGTTAGCTTAGACTTGTTAATGGTTACGATCCGGGTGTTTAGTGCGCGGTGGTGCCGGTTTGCTAAGTCCGCAAAATTTAAGTTTTTCACCGCTTCCGCATTCCGGCGTCGGATTGACGGCCGGGGCGCCGCCGTGCACTTACAGTTTCAGCACGGATTACCATCCAAAAACGGACAGACAGTCCGAGCGAACAATTTAGGTTCTGGAAGAAATGCTAAGAGCCTGTATATTAGACTTCGGAAGTTCATGGAAAGATCATCTACATCTTGGGGAATTTTCATACAACAACAGCTATCATGAAAGTATTGGAATGACACCATTCGCAGCACTCTACGGATGGAAGTGTTGTTCACCGCTAAGTTGGAATGAAATTGTAGATCGTGAACTCCTTGGACCAGAGATAATCGTGGTAACTGTGGACGTAGTTCGCACCATCAGGGAAATAATGCGTATAGCCCAAGACCGACAGAAGCATTGGGCAGATGCAAAGCGGCGACATCTGGAGTTCCAACCTGAAGACCATGTATTCTTGAAGATCTCTTCAAATAGAGGAGTGATCCGTTTTGGCAAGAGGGGTAAGCTAAGTCCAAGATACATAGGACCGTTCGACATACTCGAACGAGTTGGAGAAGTGGCATACCGTTTAGTACTACCACCCTTATTGGAAGGTGTGCACAACGTGTTCCATATATCACAGCTACGACGATATGTGAGCGATCACAGCCACATACTTGATCACTCAGAGCTCACAGTACAGACTGACCTAACTTGCGAGCAACAGCCAGTTGAGATCTTGGACCGAAAGGTGATGACATTACGGAACAAGTAAGTAAACTTAGTCCAAGTGATGTGGAAATAGGATTCGCCAGGAGAATCGTCATGGGAATAAGAAGAAGACATGCATGCAAGATACCCTTATATATTTGAAAATTAGTCCCTATGTAAATGTAAATTTCGAGGACGAAATTTTTATAAGGATGGTAGAATGTAACGATACTGAAATCTTTGTACGGAAATTTTTCTGTTAATATACAAGAAAAGAGTATTACTGCCTGAGTTTGAGTTATAAGTTATTTTTGTTAAATAAAAGCAAGAAGCCACTTGTAGCTCACTGGTAAATCCTTTGCACTGCTGTGACATAGTCTGTGTGTTCGATTCCCGTCAGACAAATTTTTTTTCTGATTTTCTTTTTAACTTTTAGGAAGCCTAAAAGGTTGCACGTGCAATACACGGGGAAATGAAAAGTTCAAAAAAATCAAACATGTGGAAAATGTTGTAAATACAGAGTTGATCTGGTGGTGCGAATCTTGAGACATTTGCCTCAAGGTCGACCGGTGGAATTGAGGATTAGGCCGGCGGGGACGGTCAGATCGAGCTCGATGAGCTCCATGCTTTGCACACTCATCTCTTCAACTCTCCTCAACTCCTCTACACTGTTTGATTTCCCTGCAATCAAACATAGACCTTTCATTTCACAAATTAACACCATTTTAATGCTTTTTAATCCACATTTTTAATTCCCAAACCCGAATTCTCCACTCCATGCCCTAGCTCTTCACCATTCTGAAAATTCTAGCAAAAACCCTCTCAAAAGTTCTTAAGTGCAATTGGAGTAAAGTGGAGTTAGCGAGCAAACTTCTTCGGCCGAAGATCGAAACCGATTCCGGAGCTCCCGCGACGTAATGATGACACTCTTCCCTTCCTAACCTTCTTCCTAAGTTATTCAAACCGTAAGTCCCTCCCAATCTCTCTTTCTCTTCATTGAAATTCAACTTTAAAACTTATATCGGTAAGTGGAGTTATTACCGATATCCTCTTTCTAAACCCTAGAAACTCTTTTTCCTTTATACTTTGATCAACCAAATTTTTACACAATACTTGTAACCTTAATTATAAGTGTTTAGAATCAAGTTTAACCAAGAATCTCATGTGAAACAATCATAATTGATCTTCTTCACTAAAATACCTTGAACTTTAATATCACCTCTTTTAGTTTTGTCAAAACCATAATTTTAGGAAAATTTTCATGGGGTAATGACCTACCCCTCAAGAAAACTTTGGTTTCATACCACGATACCAATTTGTATGTATTTTTATTACGAAGAATAATCATTATAATAAAATACTACCTACTTTAAAACGGGTTTCTTTTAAACGGTATTTCGTATTCCTTTGCAAATATGCATCTATAACCCTTGTTAGGGGACCTGCTAATGGATGATGCAGATTATCGCATATCTTGGGGATAGTAGAGCGAGATGCAGCACTCCTCACGGAGTATTCGATCTCGAAAGGATATAAATACGGTTTTTAAGAAAAACGAATTTTGTAAATAAAACTAAATTTTAAAAAATTAAAATTATATAAAATTATAAATCCATATTTTCATTATATTATGAAACTATATTTTTTGTATAAAAAGGAAAGATTAAAAAATGTCAATAAAATGCCATCAAATTACCAAAAAGACTATTTTTCACTAAAATACCATAAACATTTGAAAGCTAAGAATTTATCATGAAAATACCCTAATAATCAAAACACATGCTCATGAAAACCCTAAATAATACAAATCACCCTCAAGATTTTATTTTTAATCCATATTAATATATTTTTCATAAAACACCCTCGAGATATACAAAACAATATTTAAGGATTTTAGTAAATATAAGTTTAAGAGGAATCAATTCTCTTCAGCCCCATAGAGCTGGAGAAAGTGTTAGTTATATATATGCCCTAGAGGCTATTGTTGTACATATGATATATATTATAGTGGATGCTTTGATATATATAGAGAGGACTTTCTTGCTCAACATGATAGTATGCAATTTGGTTTCACTTTGTCTTAACATGTTGACTTGTATTGGTTTATTATCTTGCTCTCACATGTTGATAAAGCCCTTCGGATATGTACTCGACTACTAGGACTATGATGCAGATATATTAGTGGGGCCAGGGTAGTCCAAGAGTACATCCTATAACAGTTCCTTGTCGAGGGTATATCGAGGCAGGGCATCGATAATCCAGAGTAGATTAGCATATACGCATTTTGACCCATATGATGGGCGATGGATGATCCCATATCCATTGGTGTTAGACATCAAAGATGGTGTACAGGTGCTCAGTGGAGAATGGATACACTGAACGGACTCGCCGAGAACTCCTAGATGGTATTATACCTATCGTCGGATTGCAGTTCTCTGGTGACACTGGTACAGGTTAGTCTATAGACCCGAGATCGTCATAGAGTCTTGTGTGATTCCCAGTGTGCTTTTATTTCCACCTTACCACGTTCATGAGAACATGCAAAGCGGTGGCTTTTGGGTACATTCCCGAATCACATGGAGGCAATGAGCGACAGGAGGGGTTTCGTCTCTCCCGATATTGGGGGTTGATGTTGCACTGTGTTCGATTGGCTATAACTGGAAGTCCCTGGCCAGGGCTGATATGGAGATCTATTGGTAAGTGTTATCAGTAGTTTCTCGGCCCGTTATGAGCCTTACATCGATACGACTTATCCGTTACTGGGGACTAACGTTTACCACCCCTAGACTAGATATGCGACATATCAGACGAAGATATCGGACTGTACGAGAGTGTTACTGATTGGATTCACAGGAGTATGTACAGGCTTGCTTGTTGATCTTATGATCGCTCAATACCTGGGTGGCTGTTACGTTTAGCTGACCGCTTGCAGTTTGTGGGTGTTTGATATGATCATCACCTACTGCCAGCGTATTGACGATTCTTTAGAGTCCTACACAGAGGTTTCCTGGCTCAGGAAAAACGGAGTTGGAGCACATATGTGATATGTGCGGGACCGAGATTAATACGATATGAGATACCGTATTTTATTCTCGCGATATATGATATCGGCCGGATATATGTGATATAGCCGGGATATCGGATCAAGTGTTGATTCGATAAGATGATACATGTTAAATTAGTCGGTTATATGTTATATAGCTGGATTATCGGATCAAGAGTTGATTCGATAATTTAATGTATAATTATATATATGATATATTACATTATATTAACTAATATAAGCTCACTTAAATGATTCTTTTTCTCACTTGATAATACATTGATATATATGTGACATATGTTAATTGTATTATTTTCTTTTTTTACATTATATATTATATATGTGATATATAATATTGTAACATGTTAGGGTTACAAATGCAACTAGGGTTTTGAGATTAAACCATGCTAGGGTTTGGATTAGGGTTAATCTTTTGTTTTGGGTTAATTCTAAATTGTGTGGATATTTATCTTTGTTGACTAAAGTCCACTCTTTAGATATTTTCTTGATATTTATTAATCCTACCTTAACCTTAACCCATGGTCAAGTATTTACAAGGGTTAAGCATGAAATGCTTAACCCTTGGTTGCATTTCTAACCTCAAGGATAATTCATTTTTCATCACAACTCAAACTTCATCTTCTTCTTGCAATTGAAAAAGCTTGCTTGATTTTTCTTTTGTGATGAATGAATGTGAGAAATAGAAAACAAAAGAGAGCAAAATTCCTACTTCATCATCCTCATCTATTCTAGCCACTTAGATTATGATGTTTGCTTCACTAGTAGCTCATTAGTGTAGCAAAAGCTTGGGTTTGTGTTTCCTCAAGGTAGATCGTCTTGGATTTCGAAAACTTCAAGCAAGATGCATCATTCACCTCATGGAGCCACTCGAGAGCCCGGGAACTTGATGATCGCAGCGAAAGGACCTCAACTCGAAGATTATGAAGTGAAGAAACGGACTACAAAGGTTGTAATCCCAAGTTCTTAGATGTTAAGTTGTTAACATATAGTTTTAGTTTGATTCTCTAGTTAAGATCCTAGGTTTAGGGTTATCTATAATGGAAAATTTTTAACTTGGCATGAATGATGCTAACCGAAACCTTGCTGCCGTTGTAGGTAACCCAGCAGTGGTATCAAAGCCTAGCTAGAGAATTAGACGGATTGTGTAGGATTACGAAACCGAAACAACTCCGAAACACCCGACGTAAAACCCTAGTTTCTGTAAATTTTTCAGAGTGTCAATTTTTTTTTCAAATGATTGCAGAATGATGTATGTGATACAATATGAACACCGTACAAATTTTAGCCCATTCCCTGAAAATTTGGCCGAGATCACCACTCCCAAATTTGGCCAGATCGGACCCCTTGGGGCTGAAATTTGCATAGTGTTTATGGTTCTGGGTTTTGATAGTTTAGGTGTTGTTTGTGTTTGCTAATTTTTCATGTGATGTTATCTTTTAGCAAAGGAAATTCGGAGTGTTTCGTGTTCGTAATTCTAGGTTTTGTTTCGGGTTGTTTAGATGGTGTTAAAAAGTTCGATTGGATATCAAATACCCACTTTAACCCTTGCCGGAAATTTTTTCAAGAGTTGGATCTTTTTCATAGTTAATGAACATTTAAATATTGTGCAAGTGACGCGGTAGACCCTCTAGAAGAACGAAACCTTAACTCGATTATGTGACCGTTAGAACCACCTCTAAACCATAGGGTTTGTGGTAGTTAAGCGTTGCCACATGTGAGGCGTTGGTTTGACTCTTCTACGGCTGGTCCATTGGTACTGTGGAATGTGATGGATGCTTTTAAACTAAGTTCAAGTGTTGAGCATCTAGGGAAATTTTGGGTGTTTGTTGATTCGATCGGAATGTTTAATGTAGTCTAGCTTTTTCTGGAATGTGATACAACATGTGGAATTCATAAAGTTAGGCATGAAATTCGTAATATGTGATATTTCGGGTTTACGATATCTAAAGTGATTGTGGATTCCAAATGTTGTAGTTTTTCACTTTCTTTTCTGCGACCGTAAGTGTAATATGTGGTATATCACCGTTTTCGTTGCTATACATCAACGACAATTGGGGTACGCATATTTACTTACGTTGATGACATGTGATGTTATGTGTTGCTATGATATGTTATATTGGATCGTCATGATTTGAATAGCCGGGGCTTTTAAGTGAGATGAGGGTTTTTATTTTCATTCATGTATAATTCATTTGTATGTAATATTCTTTTTTTGCGGCACTTCCGGGTTGAGGATGATGTCACCATTGTATATTATATACTTTTCTGCATTAGGATAGACCTAAGGAGGAGAGCACAAGTAGCCGGGTTCTAGGGTCCAGTGGGAGGCCATCTCGAGGAGTCGAGACCGGGTCTCCTAATCCTAGAATTCGGAGGGTTTCTTGCCGCTCTCGTAGGGTCTAGGGATGTGGGCTTGGCTATTCATCGCGACTGTAGAATCCGTGTTTTATACAGGCTCAAAATAAAACACGGACAACCTAGTATATCCAATATTTCGTATGTTTCTTCTTCTGCTGATATACTGTGATGTGATCATTTTATATACGAGAGACGAATGCTTTATTATTGTATAGATGATATATAATAAACGTTGTTTATGTTTTGCACCCGCGCTAGTCCCGTCCTATTATGCCGTTAGTTAAGTAACCTGACGGTGTATAACGGGACACTGTGGCGAATGTGGATGGCATAAGCGTACATTGTATTTTCGTTTCTTATGTGATGCTTAGGAAGCTTAAATGATGGGAATCATTAATGAGATTAATGAAAGAAAAAGAAACCTAAAAGATGTTGTAGTATCAAATTTATAAAAAAAGGGTAGCTCTAGTTTTTGCTTAGCATAGCGGTATTCCTTGTAGAATATCCAGCACGTTATTCGATAAGGAAAGAGCCGAGATCCCTTCACCGGGAGTGGCCGCTTTAGCAAAACTAGCAGATGCTACAACTCACTCGGTTATGTTTTTGACAGCTTTTATAGTTCTTGCTTTGCATAACGGTATTTGTGAAATATCATGCACCTTATTCAATAACGAAAGAGCCGAGATCCCTTCACCGGGAGTGACCTCTTTAGCAAAACTAGAAAAAGCCTCAAGAACACTCCTTTTAAAAATCACTTGTTTCTACAACGATATCAAGTTCATTACGCAAAATTTTTTCAGAAAAACCTATCGTAGCCCTCCGTCATTTCAGATAAAGACTATTTAGTATTCATGCTGCGTTTGTTGGCCTTCGTCAAGGCGTAGTGTGCGGCAGCTGATTAGTACTTATCTGCTTAAGCATGTGATGCGATTGGATTAGGGTAGTCTTACGACCTTTTTGGCCTTTGTCTAGGGTCATACGGGTGGGTTAAATTCAATCGGGAAATGACAGGTTGAACTTGACTAGCATCTCATGGTTTGTTAGCCTTTGTTAAGGTCATAGGGGGTTACGGGCAAAAGAATTATCGGGAATTTCAAGTGTTGAAATTTGCAATGAGATTGCATACTTTCTATGAGATAGTTGGATCCTGATATCCACTGCGAGTAAGAGTTACTCCTGGGAGAATTTTACACAGGACAATTAGCCAATCAAGTAGGTGTCTAGAAAGATGTTAACAGGGTTATGCCTCTGGGAAAAAGAGGTTTATTTTAATTAGGTCCGTACGAAAGCACGGGGAACCTCCCTCAAAGTACCAACACTGGCCTGGCCGAAAAATTGGCGAATTTGTAAAATGTAATTAATCCCGGCTAGTCTTACCTTTTTGGGTTTGAAGAAAGATTTGATGAAAACAGTGGAAGCCATCCTGATTAGATAAGATAATAACCAATCTAATCTTGCAAGAGAATACGCTAAAGTGTTTTCTTCTCTCTCTTTCCAGGTAGCGACCATATCAGGCCTTAATCAAGATAATAATATGGATGTATTGACCGAACCCGCTTATTATACTGAGCAGGGGAACGTTGGTTCCATTTTTTCTTATAATTTTTATAAGACAGAACAGAAAATAGGAGAATATCCAGATTCTCACGCCACCCAAACGAAGAACAAGCATGTTGATGCATCTTCTTCGGGTGTGTTAGTTATCGAGAACTGTTTCTCAGTTCACTCTACGTCCTGGGTATTAGATACCGGATCGGGATCCCATTTATGTAATATGTTACATGGTCTACGTAAAGGTAGAGAACTGGGAGAGGGTGATCATTTCATAAGAGTAGGGAATGGTGCAAATGTTGCAGCCAAGGCTGTTGGCGAATATCATCTTGTGTTACCAAATGATAATACATTGATTCTGAACAAATTCTATTACATTCCGACCCTGATATGCAATCTTATATCAGTTTCTATATTGAGTAAGGAAGGATATAATTTTGTAGTACAGGATAATTTTATGAACATCATCCTCAATCAAAAGTTGATTGGATCATGCTCGTTAAATAGTGGCATATACGTTTTCAATCAAACTACAATACTTAATGTGCAAAACAAACACAGAGGAAGAGTTCAGAAATGAACGAATTCTTCTTGTGGCATTGTAGATTAGGTCATATCAATGCGACACGAATAGATAAGTTACATAAGGATGGATATTTGAATCCATTCGAATTTTCATCTTATGACACTTGCCAGTCACGTCTCAAAGGCAAAATGACCAAAACTCCGTTCAGTGGACACGGAGAAAGCGTTACGGAACTCTTGGGACTGATACATAGTGATGTATGTGGTCTCATGTCTAAACATGCCAGGAATGGTTCCTCATACTTTATTACATTCACTGACGATCTCTCAAGATATGGACATGTGTTCCTGTTGAAATACAAGTCTGAAGCTTTTGAGAAATTCAGAGAATATAAGCACAAAGTAAAGAACCAAACGGGTAAAAGTATTAAGATCCTTCGATCTGATCGAGGAGGACAATACTTGAGCAAAGAGTTCCTAGACTATCTAAAAGAGAATGGAATTCTCTCTCAGCTTACTCCTCCTTACACACCACAGTACAACGGTGTATCGGAGCGGAGAAATCGCACCTTATTAGATATGGTGCGCTCTATGATGAGCACTGCTGAGTTGCCTATTTCCTTTTGGGGTTATGCTCTTGAGACAGCAGCATACCTATTGAATCAAGTTCCATCTAAATCTATACCTACCACACCATATGAGATATGAAGTGGGAAGAGACCATATCTTAAACGAGTTAAGATATGGGGTTGTCTGGCCTATGTCAAAAGGCAAAATCCGGACAAACTCGAGGCACGGTAAGTTCTTTGTAAGTTTGTGGGATATCCTAAACATTCACATGGATATATTTTCTACCATAGCGAGGAACAAAAGGTGTTCGTTTCTCGACATGTCACCTTTTTAGAAAAGGAATTTCTTGCAAAAGAAATTAATAGCGACGAGGTAGAACTGGAAGAAATTCCAGCAGCACAAACTACAACTGAAGATTCAGTGGAACCAGAGGATTCGATAGTTCCCGACGCCCGCAGCCTCTTCGCCTATCTAGTAGGGTTCCTCATCCACCTGAGAGATACTATAGTTTTCTCATCGATGGTGGGAGCGAGGATTGCATCTTGGAAGATGATGACCCGACTAGCTTCGAGAAAGCCATCACGAATGGGGACTCTGTGAAGTGGCTGGATGCAATGCGATCTGAGATGGAATCCATGTACACCAATAAAGTATGGACTTTGGAAATTGCTCCTGAAGGGGTAAAACCCATTGGGAGCAAATGGATCTTTAAGAATAAACTTGGTGTAGATGGAAAAGTTGAGACTTTCAAAGCTAGACTTGTTGCAAAGGGTTTTCGTCAACGACCAGGTGTGGATTATGACGAAACCTTTTCTCCAGTGGCTATGCTTAAGTCCATCCAGATCCTACTTGCCATTGCTGCATCTTATGACTACGAAATCTGGCAAATGGATGTTAAGACCGCTTTTCTAAATGGCGATTTAGAGGAGTGCGTGTACATGACTCAGCCAGAGGGCTTCGTAGACGGTGGGAGCAGCGGAAAGGTGTGCAAGCTGCTTAAATCCTTCTATGGGTTAAAGCAGGCATCGCGGAGTTGGAACATCTGTTTTGATGTTGTAGTCAAAGAGTTTGACTTTATCAAAAACGTAGATGAACCTTGTATCTACTAGATGGTGGCAGAGAGTAAGGTTGTCTTCCTCGTATTGTACATGGATGACATACTCTTGATAGGAAATGATGTTCCTATGCTACACTCGGTCAAGCTCTTCTTATCACATAGATTCTCAATGAAAGATCTAGGTGATGCCTGTTGCATTTTGGGAATTAAGATCTAAAGAGATAGATATAAGCGGATACTGGGATTGTCCCAATCTAGGTACATTGACACCATACTAAAGAGGTTTAGTATGGAAGAATCCAAGCCTGGAAACCAACCCACGATCTCTGGACTCACTCTCTCCAAAGAGATGTCTCCCAAGAATGATTTGGAGAGAGCTCGCATGCAAGGGATACCCTATGCTTCGGCAGTAGGCTCTATCATGTACGCAATGCTATGTACCAGACCCGATGTATCATACTCACTAAGTGTAGTGAGTAGGAATCAAGCAGATCCAGGAGAGAGTCACTGGACAGCTGTGAAGAACATTCTCAAGTACTTGAGAAGGACTAAAGAGATGTTCTTGCTGTATGGTAACGGAGAACTCCAGGTGGAGTCCTTTACCGATCCAAGCTTCCAAAGTGATAAGGACGACTCAAAGTCGCACTCGGGATTTATATTTACCCTAAATGGCGGGGTGGTTTGTTGGAAGAGTTCAAAACAAGAAACCGTGGCAGACTCGACGATGGAGGCTGAATACATCGCTGCCAACGATGCTGCCAAAGTGGCTGTCTAGATGAAGAAGTTCATCACTGAACTTGGTGTGGTTCCGTCCATTATGCATCCAATACCTTTGTATTGTGATAACAATAGAGCTGTGTCATTGGCCAAGGAACCTAGGTCCCATCAGAGATGCAGACATATTCTGACGTGGTGTCACCTGATCCGGGAGATAGTTGATCGCCGAGATATCGAGGTCAGGAGAGTTGACACGAAGGACAACACTGCGGATCCACTCAAGAAGGCCATACCCCTAGATTCAATTTGATAGACTCTTCGGGAAGTTAGGTATGAGATACTACAACGGCTGGCCTTAGTGCAAGTCGGAGATTGTTAGTTATATATAAGCCCTAGAGGCCATTATTGTACATATGATGTATATTATAGTAGATGCTTGGATATATATAGAGAGAACTTTCTTGCTCGACATGATAGTATGCTATTTGGTATCATTTTGTCTTAACATGTTGACTCGTATTGGTTTACTGTCTTGCTCTCACATGTTGATAAAGCCCTTAGGATATGTACTCGACTACTAGGACTATGATGCAGATCATACTAGTGGGGCCAGGGTAGTCCAAGAGTACATCCTATAACTGTTCCTGGTCGAGAGTGTATCGAGACAGGGCATCGATATTTCAGAGTAGACTAGCGTATACGCATCTTGACCCATATGATGGGCGATGGATGATCCCATATCCATTGGTGTTAGAAATCAAAGATGGTGTACGGGTGCTCAGTGGAGACTGGGTACACTGAACGGACTCGCCGAGAACTCCTAGATGGTATTATACCTATCGTCAGATAGCAGTTCTCTGGTGACACTGGTACAGGTTAGTCTGAAGACCCGAGATCGTCATAAAGTCTTGTGTGATTCCCACCATGCTTTGATTTCCACCTTACCACGTTCATGAGAATGTGCAAAACGGCGGCATTTTGGTACAGTCCCGAATTACATGGAGGCAATGAGCGATAGGAAGGGTTTCGTCTCTCCCAGTATTGGGGGTTGATGTTGCGCTGTGTTCGATTGGCTATAACTGGAAGTCCCTGGACAGGGCTGGTATGGAGATCTAATGGTAAGTGTTATCAGTAGTTTCTCGACCCGTTAGAAGCCTTACATCGACATGACTTATCGGTTACTGGGGTCTGACGTTTACCACCCCTAGACTGGATATGCGACATATCAGACGAAGAGACTGGACTGTACGGGAGAGTTACTGATGGGATTCACAGGAGTATGTACATGCTTGCTTGTTGATCTTCTGATCGCTCAATCCCCGGGTGGCTGTTACGTTTAGCTGACCGCTTGCAACTTGTGGGTGTTTGATTTGATCATCACCTACTGCCGGCATATTGACGATTCTTTAGAGTCCTACACAGAGGTTTCCTGGCTCAGGCAAAACGGAGTAGGAGCATATATGTGATATGTGCGGGACCGAGATTAATACGATATGAGATACCGTATTCTATTCTCGCGATATGTGATATCGGCCGGGTATATGTGATATAGCCGGGATATCGGATCAAGTGTTGATTCGATAAGATGATACATGTTATATTAGTCGGTTATATGTTATATAGCCGGATTATCGGATCAAGAGTTGATTCGATAATTTAATGTATAATTATATATGTGATATATTACATTACATTAACTAATATAGGCTCACTTAAATGATTCTTTTTCTCACTTGATAATACATTGATATATATGTGATATATGTTAATTGTATTATTTTCTTTTGTTACATTATATATCATATATGTGATATATAATATTATAACATGTTAGGGTTACAAATGTAACTAGGGTTTTGAGATTAAACCATACTAGGGTTTGGATTAGGGTTAATCTTTTGTTTTGGGTTAATTCTAAGTTGTGTCGATATTTATCTTTGTTGACTAAAGTCCACTCTTTAGATATTTTCTTGATATTTATTAACCCTACCCTAACCCTAACCCTAACCCATGGTCAAGTCTCTACAAGGGTTAAGCATGACATGCGTAACCTTTGGTTGCATTTCTAACCTTAAGGATAATTCATTTTTCATCACGACTTAAACTTCATCTTCTTCTTGCACTTGAAAAAGCATGCTTGATTTTTCTTTTGTGATGAATGAATGTAAGAAATAGAAAACTAAAGAGAGAAAAATTCCTACTTCATCATCCTCATCTATTCTAGCCACTTAGATTAGGATGTTTGCTTCACTAATACCTCATTAGTGAAGCTAGAGCTTGGGTTTGTGTTTCCTCAAGATAGATCGTCTTGGATTTTGAAGACTTCAAGCAAGATGCATCATTCACCTCATGGAGCCACTCGAGAGCCCGGGAACTTGATGATCGCAGCGAAGGGAACTCAACTCGAAGCTTATGAAGCGAAGGAATGGACTACAAAGGTTGTAATCCCTAACTCTTAGATGTTAAGTAGTTAACATATAGTTTTAGTTTGATTCTCTAGTTAAGATCCTAGGTTTAGGGTTATTTATAATGGCAAAATTTTAACTTGGCATGAATGATGCTACCCGAAACCTTACTGCCGTTGTAGGTAACCCAACAGAAGGTGAGTGCTTACCTATTCATGTTAGAAAACTTAACAGAAGTTATCAATGGCAATTGCCTTGGAAAAAGACACAAATCCTGTCATTCATGTGCAGCAGTTGCCGATGACTCCCGAACCTAAGAATTCTATAGTTAAATCAGTTTACAAGTGTCTGACTCAGTCTGAATCTAACCTCAAACCTGAATCCAAAATCAAACATGACTACTTGATCATGAACATGAATACTAGAATTCAAACATCAATATCAAACATGTATATTTGACTTGACTTGACTGAACCATGGTTATAATCTATCGTGATAATGGTGGGGTTGGTGAAAGAAATGAGTGTAGAGGAATGAGATGAGAAGCACACGAGACCGTGTGGAGATAGAAACAGTATACGGTCTCGGTGGAGGAGAAGAATGGCGGAAGGGAAAAAGTAATGGTAGAGGTTCTATGTCTTCAAGTGGAGGTTGATTAATCACAAAAATTCGTACCGTTTAAGAATGCGAGTTTGTCGGCGAAAATATCTTCGAAACTTTCATCGAAGGTCCAATTAAAAATTATCGAACTCAAAATATCGAATTGTGGCTCATCAACACTCGGTAACATTAAAGGAAGATTAGAAGAACCAAAGAAAGTGGGAATTTGAACTTGAGGGTGGGGATGGAGTGTATAAATTAGAACAATTTGTAATGACCGATATGTAAAAATCGATTTTGCTAATCTATCAACCCGCGGAAAAATGAGATTAAATTCCTCAAGATTCGTGATCAAACATGGGTACATCGAACTTGGTAGCATAACGGTCTCTTGCAAGGTCGGAACGAGGACGGAGGGAAGTGAGTGAGGAAGAGTATCAGTTAAAGAATCAGGAGGGTGTACACAAACAGTGGAAGGGACATGATGAATTGGGAAACTAAATTAATCTAGATCTAAATCTTTCTAGGGTTAGGTCTAGGTTAAGTTTGGAAAGTCAATAAATCTCACCGCTTTCTATACCCATATTAAGATCTATTAGGAGTTATGGTAATTACTAATAAAGAGAATTAGAACCATCGGGAAGATGTTTCTTCCACTAGCTTCTTATCCTTCCTTTATCAATCCTTACCCTAACCTCCATGGAAAACATGCTCAACCGGGCCTTTATACTACGGTATCACCGCTACCTCGTGGGATAGGGTGTCGTAGCGAGCGGTGTGTGCATGTATGCATGGAGTCTTATTAATTATATGTGATGGGCAAGAAAGGGGTGAGAGATCTTCATCTCTCAAAGCTTCCGCAAATCTAACCCTAACAAGCGAGGAGACTACTCGCTCATTAGGGAATTTAAGAACAGATCTAACTATTTATCTAGGGCAAGGAATTAAAGATCTAACTAGGGCAAGGAATATAAATTACCTAGGGCAGATAAGAAATTTAACCTAGGGAAGAAAAATAAATTGATGCTCTCCAAAAAGAATTCTGAATTTTATTATTGAAAGTAGGCATACCTCAAAAGAGGTATTTGGGTTTCTATTTATAGGACATAGAAAACCCTAGGGTTACAAAGACTCGCACATCTGCTATTCCAAAAATACCCCTAAAAAGACTAGTCAGCGCCGCCTCAACATATGGTAAAATTTTTATCTTTTACGTGCACAACACGGCCGCGGAACCGCGGCCGCAGCCAGGGTTTGGCCGCGGTTCCGTGGCCCAATGGGAAGCTTGTGTCTTCAGTTTTCTTCTGCTGGCTCTTGTCATGTTGGTCTTCCAACTTCTTTAGTTCTTTTCTCAATTTGACTTCTAGGTTTCTTCCAGATCTCCCAGGGAATAACTGTAGTGGACTTTTACCGTTGCTTCTAGACGAAGTCTTGAATCTTGCGCTGCCTTGTACTTTGTGAGTTGATCTTCGTGAAGACTTGATCAAGATCCTTCTATTTGTTGGTTGTAGTCCTACTTTTGCATCGTCTTTTATCTTTTTCACTGTTTTTGCTCCAAGAACCTGTAACCTGTACTATGTAGCAGACACGGGTCAAAAGCACCTGTTTATTTGTAAAATGCATAAGAATGGGTAATATAATAATGCAATATTATGATATGAACACTTAGCTACTAGAGGTTTCCTCGATCGAGCTTGGCCACCGGTCTTCCTCCGTCGAAGATGATCCACCCGAAGGATGTAGCACACGGCTCTAGCTCCACATTATGAATCTAGTGAAGATCCTAAGGACTCCAGGTTGTTAGTTATATGTATGCCCTAGAGGCCATTACTGTATATACGATGTATATTGTAGTGGATGCTTGGACATACATAGGGAGGACTTTCTTGCTCTACATGATAGTATGCTATCTGGTTGCACTTTATCTTAATATGTACACTGATTGTCTCTATGTTACATGTTGATAAATCCTTTAGGATGAGTACTTGACTACCATGATTATGATGCAGATCATACTAGTAGGGATAGTGTAGTCACTAAGTACATCCTTCAAATGTTCATAATCGTGGGTGTATCGAGACAGGGCATCGATATATCAGAGTAGACAAGCGTATAGCTTCTCGACCCATGTAGATGGGCGATGGATGATCCCATATCGATTGGTGTTTGACATCAGAGACAGTATACGGGTGCTCTGTGGAGACTGGGTACACTAGACGGACTCGCCAAGAACACCCAGATGGTATTATACCTCACATCAGATGGCAGTACTCTGGTGACACGGGTACAGGTTAGTCTATAGACCCGAGATCGTCATAGAGTCTTGTGTGATTCCCACTTTGCTTTGATTTCCACCTTACCACGTTCAAGAGAACATGCAAAACGGTGGCTTTTGGGTACAGTCCCGAATCATATAGAGGCAATGAGCGATAGGAGGGGTTTCGTCTCTTCCGGTATTGGGAGTTGATGTTGCGCTGTGCTCGATTGGCTATAACAGGAAGTCCCTGGCCCGGGTTGCTTCGGAGATATACTGGTAAGTGTTATCAGTAGTTTCTCGACCCGTTATGAGCCTTATATCGACACGACTTATCGAGTTACCGCGGTCTGATGTTTACCACCCTTAGATGAATATGCGACATATCAGACGAAAAGACCGGACTGTACGGTAATGTTACTGATTGGATTCGCAGGAGTTTGAGAAGGCTTTCTTGTTGATCTTCTGATCGCTTAATACACGGGTGACCGTTACGTTTAGCAGACCGCTTGTGACTTGTGGGTGTTTGATATGATCATCACCTACTGTCGGAGTATTGACGAGTCTTTAGAGTCCTATACAGAGGTTTCCTGGCTCAAGCGAAATGGAGTAGTAGCACATATGTGATATGTGCGCGATTGAGATTAATGTACTATGTGATACCGCATTCTATTCTCGCGATGTGTGACATGATTGGTTATATGTGATATAGCCGGGTTTTCGGATCAAGTGTTGATTCGATAAGATATTACATTTGATATTAGTCGGTTATATGTGATATAGACGGATTATTAAATCAAGTGTTGATTTAATAATTTAATATATAATTATATATTTGATATATTACATTACATTAACTAATATTAGCTAACTTAAGATTTCTTTTCTCACATTGGATACATTGATATATTTGTGATATATGTTAAATGTATCATGCTAGGTTATAAATGCAACTAGGGTTTATGAGGATTAAACCATGCTAGGGTTAAGATTAGGGTTTATATTTTATCATTAAGTAATTCAAATATTGTGGATTTTGTCATGGTTGATATTTGATGAAAGCTTGTAGAAGCTTGTAAGCATCTTTGACTTTGTACACTCTTTTTGTTTAGCTTAAGATATTTTTTGACCTAACCTTTAACCCTAGCTCATGGTTAACTCTCTACAAGGGTTAAGCATGACATGCTTAACCCTTGGTTGCAATTCTAACTATAACATTTTTTCATCACAACTTCACTTGATCTTCTTTTTCCTCTCACTTGAAGCTTTCTAGCTTTTGTGTTTGTGATGAAAACTTATGAGAATATGAAATCTAAAGTGAACAAAATTCCTACTTCATCATCCTCTACTACTTGCCATTTTGTATAGGGTGTTTGCTTCACTAATTCCACAATTAGTGAAGAGATAGCTTGGGTTAGTGTCTCCTCGACGTAGATCATCTTCGGCCTCGAAGACTTCAAAGTAAGCTTGTTCTATTCTTCTTGTGGAGCCTCTCTAGTGCTCGGAGTTCATGATCGCAGCGAAGGGACAACTACACGGAGCTAATGAAGTGAAGGACCGGTCTATAAAAGTTGTATTCCTTGTTCTCTTTTAATTGCAAAGTGTTTGCATTTACATTCGGTCGGATTTCTAGTATACGATTCTAGGGTTAGGGTTAGCTAGAACGGCAAATTTTTGAATTTACCATGGACGATACCTCCCGAAACCTTTCTGCCGTGTGTTTGCAAGGTTTTGAACTATGTCAAAAATGAACCATCCATCAAGTGAGAGAAAATATGAAGCAAGGTTCTGTAAAACCATTTTATTCAATAAACATATGCAACCATGCTTGAATTGTTTGCACAAATGAATTAAAAATTCATTTGTCAACACTATTCAAGCATGGTTCTCACCATTCTCTCTTCTTCACCTTTACACCTCATTTCCATTTAAAAAAATAAATGGATAATCCAAAATGATGCGTCCACCTTCCAGAATGTTTTCCGTATAAATACGGACTACACTCAACAGTATATACATACCCGAATTCATACAAAAATACGAATACCCAAAGAGATAGAATAACACAATGAACATAATACTAGAATATGCATATCGAAATACATATACGTAAATTATTAAATCAATACCTGATTTAATAATCCGACTCAATCCCGAGCCGGCTAGTATTATCAACCATCCGATCTAATGTCCGGGTAACTAGTACAATCATTCGATCGGAACCCTGCACGTATCAAAATACGACTACTACATCATTTCACCTGAACCAGGAAAACCCTCTGTGTGGGACTCTAAAGACTCGTCAATACGCTGGCAGTGGGTTTAACGACAAGCACGTCAGCGACACTAGCTGTACGTAATGGTTACCCAGGTATTGAGCGAAAGGAATGCCGAGGATCAAACTCATCCGAACCCCTACTGAGCCTGTGTGTGACAATCTCCATACAGTCTGGTCTGTTCTTCTAAGAGTATCGCATATCGGGTCTAGGGGGTGGATAAAGTCTGACCCCTAATAACGCGATATTTCGTGTTGGTGTGAAGCCCATCATCCACTGAGAAACTACATATCCAAATCAGTAATTCTCGTCTACCTTGGCAAATGATTTCTGGTGATGGCCACTCGTGCACATCACGACATCAACCCCCAATACCGGGAGAGACGAATCCCCGATGATCCGTTTACTGCCTCTATGTGGCTCGGGACTGTACCCAACTAAAACCTGCTTCCACGGCTCCTTTGAGCCGTAGTAGGGTAGTAATCAAAGCATAGTGGGAACTCACATGAGACAAATGATGATCTCAGGTCGACAGACTAACCTATACTCATGACACCTGAGAACTGCTATCTGACAATAAGTATAATATCATTTAGCATGTTCCCGGCGAGTCCGTCCAATATAACTCATAACCCACTAAGCACCTGTATACTATCTTAAGTGACTAACTGACACCAATGTCTTGTGAGACCGGCCATCGCCCCTCGTCGGGGTCTTAAAAAGTATACACTAGTCTACTCCGAAGTATCGATGCGCAGTCTCGATACTCCCTTGACTAGGGACATTTAAGGACGTGCTTATAGACCACCCAGCTGTCACGTATATGATCTCCATCATAATGCTCATAGTCAAGCAAGAATCCTATGGTCCCTATCAACATGTAACAGTGATCTGTAATACCATATAAATAATGTACATGATGATAGAGACAAACCAGATAGCATACTATCATCTCGAGTAAGATTGTTCTACACGTATAGGTCCTCCCTCAATCATCACAATCGTGTGCTTGCGATTACAATAATTGACTTGGGGAACTAATTCCAACAATCTCCCACTTGCACTTAAGGCTAATTATTGCGATGTCGCATACTCACAGCCCGTGAAATACCGAACACCCAACTTCTCTACTAATCAGTCCCGCAAAGCCCGTTTTTGAAACTATTTCGTTCGAGAAATAGCCTCAGTGACTGGATCCACTCCAATGTTTTTATCTTTATCTCTCTATATCTCAACTTCGTTGAGAAAGACTATCTCCCGAAATGAGCGATATATGTCTCAGAATTTGTCTGGATAACTGATGGGACCTGGTTCACAAATGAACTCCAAATCCAACAAACTTTTTAGACCGTATCTTCTACTTAATTTAATCGGTATCCTGCTCCATGCCTTCCTCAGTATCCGCATGGATCGCCTGTCAAACACACTTCCCCTTAAAAGAGAGGAAACTATAACTCTGTCAATCATTCTGTCATCCAGGTCACCTGGGATGCCTAAAATGATAACCGCCTCCTGAAGGAGGCTGCCGTTACCATATACCAAGAACATCCACTTATATTCATAACTGCTTTTCAATGTTTCTATAGGATTGGATTAATACATGCTTATTGCAGCTAGTGCAAAAGCAATATTTGGTGTGGTACTTGACATCTCATTATTGACTCAATTTCCCAAGCAAGAGATATGCCAATCAAGCTGCTGTGATGCCCAGCACGACAGCAAGGTTTCGGGAGGCATCATCCATGCCGTTTTAAAAAAATTGCCATGCTAAATAACCAGAACCATAGAATCTTAACTAGAGAATTAGACGATACATGAATATAAACAATTTTACATCAAGTGAACAAGGAATACAACCTTTATAGACCTGTCTTTCACTTCACATGCTCCGTTTAGTAGTCCCGCGACTGCACTAGGCCCCACTTGAGGCTTTGGACGAGCTTTTTCCGATGACCTTCGTGCCAAAGATGATCCACGCGAAGTCCCTCCAACTCAAGCTACCACTACACTAAAATCTTTAGCGTAGGAAACACGCTACACTCGATCGCTAGTTAAGTGTAGGATGGTGATGTAGGGAATGTTATAAGCTCACAAGTTTGTGTTCAAGCTTCATGGTTCACATCACATGTGTGGGTTGAAGCTTGAACCATGACATGAGGGGGAAGAAGAAGCTAGAGAGCAACTCAAGAAAAATGGCTAAGTGTTTAGAATGAAGCAAAAATGAATGGCAACTTTTGACCCCTCACTCATTCAAGTATAGAATTATACAATATAAAATTACAACCAAGCTTGAATAGTGAGTCAAGATGAATAAACAAAAGTAAATCCCATGCTTGCAACCATGCTCTCATTTTCCACCTCATTTCTATTTTCACAAAATAGAAATTCATATGCCATGCTCCATTATTATATATATATATATATATATATCATATATTAATATATATATATATATATAATGAAGAATAATTAGTGAACTAATGATATTAGTTAAGATATAATTACATCACATATAATATATATCACATTATTAAATGAACACTTGATTTAATAATCCGGTTATATCACATATGACCGACTAATATCATTTACCTGTATATCACATTATCAAATCAACACTTAATTGGACAATCTGGTTATATCATATATAACCGAACCGATAACAGATAACTGCCAGATTACAATACGGTATCATATACTCGTATTTAATCAAGCCCACACACATATCGCATATGTGTCCTACTTCGTTTCGCTTGAACCAGGAAACTTCTGTGTGGGACACTAAAGACACGTCAATACGCCAGCAGTAGGTGATGATCACATCAGTCACCTATAAGTCATCAGCGATACTAGCTGGACGTAACGGCTACCCGGGTATTGAGCGATATGAAGATCAACAAGCAAGCCTGTCCACAGTCTCCATGAAGCCTATGAGTAACACTACCGTACTTACAGTCCGGTCTTTTCGTCTGATATGTCGCATATCAAGTTTAGGGAAGAAATCGTCAGACCCCAGTAACATGATAAGTCATGCCGATGTATGGCCTATAACGGTTTGAGAAACTACTGATAACACTTATCAGTAAATCTCATAAGCAGCCCTTGCCAGGAACTTCCAGTTATAGCCAATCGAGCACAGCGCAACATCAATCCCCAATACCGGGAGAGACGAAACACCTCGTATTGATCATTGCCTCCATGCGACTTGGGACTGTACCCAAAATCCACCTGTTTGCACGTCCGCTTTGAGTATCGTAAGGAGGAAATCAAAGCACAGTGGGAGTCGCATAAGACTCTATGACGATCTCAGGTCTACAGACTAACCAGTACCAGTGTCACCAGAGGATTGCTATCTGACGATAGGTATACTACCATATAGGATTCCTCGGCGGGTCCTGTTCAGTGTACCCAGCCTCCACTGAGTACCCGTATACTATCTTTGAAGTCAAACACCAATGGATGTAGGATCATCCATCGCCCATCATATGGGTCAAGAAGCGTATACGGTAGTCTACTCTTGAATATCGATGCCCTGTCTCGATATACCCTCGACTAGGAACAATTAAAGGATGAACTTGTGGAGTACCCTGGCTTGACAAGTATGATCTCCATCATAGTCCTGGCAGTCAAGTACACATCCTAATAGCTTTATCGACATGTGAGAGCAAGACATTATAAATACCAGTCTACACATTAAGATAAAGGTAACAAGATAACATACTATCATGTCGAGCAAGAAAGTCCTCTCTGTATATGTCCAAGCATCCACTATAATATACATCATATGTACAATAATGGCCACTAGGGCATACATATAACTAACAATCTCCCACTTGCACTGAGGCCAGTTGTTGTAGTATCTCATACCCAACGTCCCAAAAGTCTCTCGAATAGCATCTTGGGGATGACCTCGGTGAGTGGATCCGCTGTGTTATCCATTGTGTCAACTCTCCTGACCTCGATCTCCTGGAGATCAACTATCTCTTTAATGAGGTGATACTGTCTAAGAATATGTCTGGATCGCTGAAGGGACTGGGGTTCCAGGCCAAAACCATAACTCCATTATCATCCCAATACACAGGTATTGGATGCCCAATTGTAGGAACGTAGTTCATCTCATGAACTCTAATTATCCAGACAAGCTCTTTGGCAGCATCATTGGTAGCGATGTAATTAGCCTCTATCAACGAGTCTGCTACGGTATATAGCTTGGAACTCTTCCAACAAACCGTCCCTCCACTGAGGGTGAATAAAAAACCCGAGACTGACTTTCAGTCGTCCTTATCACTCTGGATGCTCGAATCGGTAAAGGAATCCATCTGGAGTTCACCTTTACCATACACCAAGAACATCTTTTTAGTCCTTCTCAAGAACTTAAGAATGTTCTTCAGCTGTCCAATGGTTTTCCTGAAGAACTTTTCGATACTTATTCACTACACCTAGTGAGTAAGCTACATCTGGTCTGGTACATAACATCGCATACATGATAGACCCGTCTGCCAAAGCATAGGGTATCCCTTGTATGCGAGCCTTCTCCAAATCAGTCTCGAGAGACATCTTTTTGGAGAGGGTGATTCCTTAATAAGCGGGTACATTACCACGCTTAGAATAATCCATACTAAACCCTTTTAGCGTGGTGTCTATGTACCTGGATTGGTACAATCCCATATCCATTTAGATCTATCATGGAGAACCTGTATGATAAGAAGGGCTTGACCGAGTGTAGCATACGAACACCCTTTCCTATTAAGAGTATGTCATCCGCGTACATTATGAAGATAACAACCATACTCTCTGTAGGGTGTTTTTCATCACCCCATTGAGATGGGAATACGCGCGCGCTTGTCAGGCGTACAACAGATTCCCCCTGCCTGGGGTAGGCCAGGGTTTATTGATTGTGGGGATCTGAATCTCCGGCAACCGCGGACTAAGCTGCCGTTAATTACCCCTCGCCAATAGGGCGAGGGAACCTCCGATTAACAGGTTGAACCGGTCATGCGAACTCAATGTGTGGTGTGCGTGTGTTGTGTTTTGAAAGAGGGTTTTGGATATATCGGGAGCCACGCAGAGTTTTTACGGGGACAGTGTCGTGGAGCACGTGTATGTGCAAATATGTATACATATGTATATGTATATGTATATGTATGTACATAAAAAGAGGGGGGAAAGGCATCCAAGGGATGCGTGGGGCCAGCCCCTTGGGCGCTGTGCGCCCAGGTGTTGTGCGCTCAGGCGCTAGCGTGCCACGTGTCGGCACGTGGGCGCTCTGTGCTTGAGCGCCGGGCGCCATAGCGCAAGCGCGCCACTTGTCGGCACGTGGGCGCTTTGCGCTTCAGCGCTTGACACTCGAGCGCAAGTGCGCACGTGTTGGCAAGGGGGCGACTTGCGCTTGAGCGCTAGGCGCTTGAGCGTAAGTGCGCCATGTGTCGGCACGGGGGCGACTTGCGCCA
Organism: Agapanthus africanus; assembly: GCA_030015575.1. Lineage (NCBI taxonomy): Eukaryota > Viridiplantae > Streptophyta > Magnoliopsida > Asparagales > Amaryllidaceae > Agapanthus > Agapanthus africanus. The sequence continues at coordinate 52,885,642 of CM057351.1, read as the reverse complement.
GAGCGCTGTGCGCTCGAGCGCAAGCGTGCTACGTGTCGGAACTGGGGCGACTTGCGCTCGAGCGCTTGCGCTTGAGCGCAAGCGTGCCACGTGTTGGCACGTGGGTGCTTTGCGCTCAAGCGCGGGGCGCTGTTGTGCAAGCGCGCCACGTGTCGGCACGTGGGCACTATGTGCTTGAGCGCTGAGCGCTTGAGCGCAAGCGCGCCACCTGGGCACTCTGCGCTTGAGCGCCGGCGAGGAAAAGAGGCTTTTAGCCTAAAAAGATTCTCGGAAGAGAAATCAGAGTGGAGTTGGTCTCCTAAGTGTGTTTTTGGGGTTAATGGAAGGGTTCTTCTTCTTCCTCTTCTGTTAGCTGGATCTTGAAGATCAAGAGATGTGAGATCTCAAAATCTCTCTCTTTTGGGATCTAAAGACATATCCAAGTTCCCATTTGTGGGTTTGTGGTGAAAAACTGTCTTGTTTTTGAAAAGGAAGAGTAAAACTCTTGATTTAATTCAAAGAAAGAAAATGGTTTGAAACCTTCACAAAAGGGAAAGATGTACAAACCCTAGGTTTTTGAGAGAATGGAAAAAGTGTTTTATCTTTTTTTATTAATCATGTTGCCTTTTATAGGCTTACATATTTACATATAGCCCCTTGGGGTTCACAAAATGGCATTTTTGCCTATCCCATGGCTCATGTGCCATTTCATTTTTGCACATAAGCCATGGGCTTACAAAAATTTGGCTTTATGCCCATTTTGCATACATTCATGTATAAAATTACATAAAAATTATTTATTACATGATCTATATTTTAGCATGGAGGAGGCTAGACGCGGGCTCGACTTGGGCATGGGCCCGCTTGACCTGGGCTTGGGCCCACCTGGCTTGTGGTTGACCTTGACTTTGACTCGGTCAACGGGGGTATAAATTTTTACCCCAACACTCTCTACAACCTTCTTATTTATACATGGTTCATCTATCTTTTGATGAAGACAAACTCTTTGATACCTTCATTAAAACAGATGTTCCATCTCCGCGATGCCTGCTTTAACCCGTAGATGGATTTAAGCAGCTTGCACATGCTTTCGCTTCTCCCACTGTCTACGAAGCCCTCTGGCAGTGTCATATATACGCTTTCTTCAAAATCACCATTTAGAAAAGCGGTTTTGACATGCAGTCTGCCAGATTTCGTTTTCATGGTATGCAGTAATGGCAAGTAGGACCCTGATGGACATAAGCATAGTTTTGAAAGTCTTAACTTTTCCATCTACACCAAATTATCTTTCTCAAATATTCTCTTGTTCCCGATGGGTTTTACCCCTTCATGAGCAACATACAAAGTCAACACTTTGCTGCTATACATGGATTCCATCTCAAATCGCATAGCATCCAGCCATTTCACATAGTCTTCACTTGTGATGGCCAGCTCGAAACTAGTTGGGTCATCATCTACATAATGCAATCCTCGCTCCCACCATCTATGAGAAAACCGTAGTATCTCTCAGGTGGATAAGGAACCCAACTAGATCTGCGGAGTGGCTGCGGTTTGTCGTGGACTATTGAATCCTAAGGTTCCACCAAATCGTCAGTTAAAGTTTACTTTGCTGGAACTTCTTCCAGTTCTACATCATCGCCACTAATTTCTTTCACAAGAAATTACTTTTCTAAAAAGGTGGCATGTCGAGAAACGAAACATCTTTTGTTCCTCATTGTGGTAGAAGATATTCCCTCGTGAATGTTTGGGATATCCTATAAACTTGCACATAACTGGCCTTGCCTTAAGCTTGTCCGGATTTTGCTTTTCAATATTGGCTGGACAACCCCATATCTTAACTCGTTTAAGAGATGGTCTCTTCATATTCCATATCTCATATGAAGTGGTAGACAACAGATTTGATCGGAACTCTATTCAATAGGTATGCAACTTCTCAAGTGCATGTCCCTGGAAGGAAATAGGCAACTCAGCAGTACTCATCATAGAGCACACCATATCTCATAAGGTGTGATTCCTCCACCCCGATATACCGTTGTGCTGTGGCTTATACGGAGGAGTAAACTGAAAGAGAATCTCATTCTCTTTTAAAAAGTTTCGGAATTCAGTGCTCAAGTATTCTTCTCCCCGATCATTTCGAAGGATTTGAATACCTTTACCCATCTGGTTCTCTTCTTCGTACTTATATTCCTTGAAATTCTCAAAAGATTTAGTTTTGTGTTTCAACAAGAACATATGTCCGTATCTTGCGAGAACATCGGTGAATGTAATAAAGTGTTGTTAGTTGTATGTATGCCTTAGAGGCTATTATTGTACATATGATGTATATTATATTGGATGCTTATACATATATAGAGAGGACTTTCTTGATCGACATGATAGTATGCTATCTGGTTGAACTTTATCTTAACATGTATACTTGTCTCTTGACACTGTCTTATGGTTACATGTTGGTAAAGCACTTAGGATATATACTTGACTACCAGGATTATGAAGCAGATCATAGTAGTAGGGCCATGGTAGTCCATAAGATCATCCTTTAATGTTCCTAGTCATGGGTATATCGAGACAGGGCATCGATATACCAGAGTAGACTAGCGTATACGCTTCTCGACCCATGAGATGGGCGATGGATGATCCCATATCCATTGGTGTTTGACATCAGAGATAGAATACGGGTGCTCAATAGAGACTGAGTACGCTGGACGGACTCGCCGAGAACTTCTAGTTGGTATTATACCTATCGTCAGATAGCAGTTCTCTGGTGACACTGGTACAGGTTAGTCTGTAGACCCGAAATCGTCATAGAGTCTTGTGTGATTCCCACTGTACTTTGATTTCCACCTTACCACGTTCAAGAGGACGTGAAAAATGGTTGTTTTTGAGTACAGACCCGAGTCACATGGAGGCAATGGGCGATAGGAGGGGTTTCGTCTCTCCCGGTATTGGGGGTTGATGTTGCGCTGTACTCGATTGGCCATAACAGAGAAGTCCCTGGCCAGGGCTGATTTAGAGATTTACTTGTAAGTGTTATCAGTAATTTCTCGACCCGTTATGATCCTCGTATCGGCATAACTTATCGGTTATTGAGGTCTGACGTTTACCACCCCTAGACTGGATATGCAACATATCAGACTAGGTGACCGGACAGTACGGTAGTGTTACTGACAGGCTTTTGCACGAGTTAGAGCGGGTTTGCTTGCTGATCTTCTGATCGTTCAATACCCGGGTAGCCGTTACGTCCAGCTAGTACCGCTGACGGCTTATGGGTGCTTGATGTGATCATCACCTACTACCGGTGTATTGACGAGTTTTTAGAGTCCTACATAGAGCTTTTACTGGCTCAGGCAAAACGAAGTAGGAGCACATATGTGATATGTGCGGGACCGAGAATAATACGAGTATGTGATACCATATTATATTCTCGCGATTTATTCGTACCGATAGGTTATATGTGATAAAGCCGGGTTATCGAATCAAGTGTTGATTCGATAAGTTGGTACATTTAATATTAGTTGGTTATATGTGATATAGCCGGATTATTAAATCAAGTGTTGATTTGATAATTTAGTGTATAATTGTATATTTGATATACTAATTTACATTAACTAATATTTGCTCACTTAAGCATTTATTTTTCTCACTTGTGTGCATGTGATATAAATGTGATATATATTATTGTACATTATTTTGTGTCATGGTTGTTGATACACACTACATGAGTGTATGAGACTTACACCATACTAATTATAATGTAGGGTTTTAATATTTAAAGTAATTCTAAATTAGTGGATAATTAGCCACATGCATGAGGCTTGTAGATGCTTGTGGATGCATTGACTTAGTCCACTAGTTTTGTTTTACTTAAGATATTTATTAACCTAACCATTATAATTTAGCCATGGTTATGTCTCTATATAAGTTAGGTATATGATACAAACTCACCCATGGTTGATTCTCTCATCTCATTAGTTCATTCTCATTTCTTTGCTTCATCTTCTTCATCCTTGAGAAAAAGCTTGCTAGGTTTTTGCAAAGTGAGAAAATATTGTGAGAAAAATAAAACTAAAGTGAGCCCACTTCCTACTTCATCATCCTCTACTAGATTAGTAATTTAGAATAGGGTGTTAGCTTCACTAATCTCTCAATTAGTGAAGTAGTAGCTTGAGTTAGTATCTCCTCGACGTAGATCATCTTCGGCCTCGAAGACTTCAAGCAAGATCGTTCTTTTCACCTTGATAAGTCATGCAAGAGTCTGGGAGTACCATGATCGTAGCGAAGGGACAACTACAAGGAGCTATTGAAGTGAAGGACCGGTCTACAAAGGTTGTATTCCGTTATCACTTAGAAGTAAAGTAGGTTACATTATAGTTTTGCTCCTAAAACTCTAGTTAGATCCTAGGTTAGGTTGTTTGGCACACTAGAAAATTTGAAATTAGCATGTTTGATACCTTGTGAAACCTTGTGGTTGTGCCAAAGAACCCTACAGTGGCATCAGAGACTTACTAGAGCATTAGGAGTTGTTTAGGAGATGTTAGATGTTCGAACGAACTCCGAAAACCCGATATTGCCCACTTTCTGGAAATTTTTCAAAATGTTGGAATTTTTCACATTAAAAATCCTCAGAAAATCATGCAGGTAAAACTATGGACCCTCTAGAAGAACGACACCCTAACTCGACAACATGACCGCGGAACCGGGGCCGAACCATGGGTTGGGCGGCGGTTCCGCGGCGCCATGTGTGTGGCTTGGGATGATACTTCTACGGTTGGTCCGTAGCTACTAGGGCATGCTTCTGGGTATTTTTGATATTGCTCAAGTGTTGAGTTTTCTGGAGTAATTTTAGGAATTCGTTGATTCGATCGAAAGGTTTAACATAGTCTAGCTGTCTGGAATGTGATACAATATGTGGAATTCGTATAGTTAGGCATGAAATCCAAAGTATGTGATATTTTGGGTTTATGATGTCTAAGGTTATTATGAATTCCAAATGTTGTAGTTTGACATTTTCTTTTCCACGACCGTAAGTGTAATATGTGGAGTATCGCCGGTTTCGTTGCTATATGTCAACGACAATTGGGATACGCATATTTACTTACGTTGATGACATGTGATGTTATGTGTTACTCTGATATGTTATATTGGATCGTCGCGTTTTGAATAGCCGGGGTTTTATGTGAGATGAGAGTTTTTATTTTCATTCATGTAAAATTAATTGTATGTAATATTATTTTATTAGGGCACTTCCAGGTTGAGGATGGTGTCACCGTTGCTGTATATTATTTACTTTTCCGCATTAGGATAGACCCAAGGAGTGGAGCACAAGTAACCGGGTTCTAGAGTCCAGTGGGAGACCAACTCGAGGAGGCGAGTCCGGGTCTCCTAACTCTAGAATTGATAGGGTTGCTTGCCGCTCTCGTAGTAGTCTAGGGATGTGGGTTTGGCTATTCATCGCGACCGTGGAATTCGTGTTTCATACAGGCTCGAAATGCAACACGGACCTCCTAGTATATCCAATATTTCATATGTTTCTTCTGCTGCTCTGTGATGTGATCACTGTGGATTCTAAGACGATTGGATATACATTATATATGAGATATATAGTAGACATTGCTTATGTTTTGCACCCGCGCTAGTCCCGTCCCGGTATGCCGTTAGTTAAGTAACCTAACGGTGCATAATGGGACACTGTGGCGAATGCGGATGGCATAAGCGTATGTTGTATTTTCGTTTCATCTGTGATGCTTATGAAGCATAAATGATGGGACTTCATTAATGAGATTAATGAAAGAAAAGAAACCTAAAAGATGTTGTAGAATCAAATTTTCAAAAATGGTAGCTCTAGTTTTTGCTTTGCACAGCGGTATTCCTTGTAGAATATCCAACACCTTATTCGATAAGGAAAGAGCCGATATCCCTTCACCGGGAGTGAGATCTTTAGCGAAACTAGCAGATGCTACAAACACTCGGTTTTGTTTTTGATTGCTTTTATTGTTTTGCTTTGCATAGTGGTATTTATGAAATATCCTGCACCTTATTCGATAAAGAAAGAGCGAGATCCCTTCACCAGGAGTGACCTCTTTAGCGAAACTAGTAAAAGCCTCAAAAAACACTCATTTTCAAAAATTCACTCGATTCTACAACGATATCAAGTTCATTACGCAAAAGGTTGTTTGAAGAACCTGTCGTAGCCCTCCATCATTTCAGATAAGTCCTACTTAGTATTCGTGCTACGTTTGTTGACCTCCGTCAAGGCGTTGTGTCATGACCCGAAATATTAGCTCATGACCAGCACATAAATCACACGACGTCTACAGGCGTAACGTAATTCAAGTAAGGTGAAACCCAGAAATAAAAACCTTTTTAAGAAATAAAGAGGTGAAGCTTTGAAATAAAGGTATAATAAATCATGTTTTGTCTTTTGAAAATTTGGGCAGCACCTCCTTTGTAAAAACTAGCCCCGAAAACGAGTATAACACAGAATATAAATAAAGTATCGCCAAACGGTAGCAAATCACGCCCAACAGCGGAAACAACCACCACATGTATAAATAACAAGTATACGACGCCCAACGGCGAAGATCTACACAAGGAAATAAAATAAAGCAAGACATCAACCCTAAAAGCGAACATAAAATCCATCGCTCAAGTCTCGCAACTACAAGTCTTCTAAGTCTTCAACATATACAATTACTAGTTTGATTGAAGGAGTTGACTGGATACAATATGAAATATAAATACAAGAGGGGAACGATCCAACATGTACCATCAACCAAAGCAAAACACCCGAAAGCAAGCTGTGTGCCAGCGATGCTGCTACTGATCCATGCGGACAATCTGCAAGTACTATGGCACAACGGGGGTGAGTTGCCAACTCATGAGTAGAAAACATCAACAGGTAGAAATCGAAATAAACAACGATTCCTATGTCAATTATATCATAAAGGTAATACTATGATATCTAGGGTGACCGTATCTGCATATGTGCTAACACATAATAAATGTCTATCAGCAAGTGGATATCATCCAACCCTATAATCAATGCATGTATGCAGTGGATCTCGTCCGACAATATAATCAATGCATGTATGCAGTGGATCTCGTCCGAAAATATAATCAATGCATGTATGCAGTGGATCTCGTCCGACAATATAATCAATACATGTATGCAGTGGATCTCGTCCCACAATATAATCAATGCATGTATGCAGTGAATCTCGTCCACAAGTCAACCACTGACACAACAACTCCTGCATGTGAATATCATAAAAGCATATGCAGGTAAAATGAGAATATAAATCAACGTGTGTCCCTCGCGACACAACAAAATCATGGAACCAGAGTGTCCACATCGACAATCGAAACATCATGAAACCCGTGTCTAGCATCGACACGTAAATCCTCATCTGTCAGGCGCCATCACCATGACCGGCTGTGATGTCAGTACATCTCATGGACCCTGAGTGTCCACATCGACACCCGAAATCCACATAGCATTTCTGAACATGACTCCGGTTGGTATCCCCCCGATATCCGCCGAGTCCAAATAATATCACCGGTAAGTAGTGGTCCCTCTGCCAGGCTCATCGTCTACACCACGAAATCACCTCTCGCCCCAAGGTACCATACCAGGTCCACCATGTACCCACAGAAGGTGCCCCCCACTCCTCGAATCGGGTATCACGTGCCAATCTCAGAACCGAGAAATCACATAGTGGACGCACTGAAATATCATATCAAGAGAAACCGGGTTTTCAAACAATACATAAATTTCTTGATACATCCCGCGTTTCTCAAATCCAGAAATCACATGAAAACCATATTTCAATGCGTAAATCCATGTAAATATGATATATGCAACATAAAATAGCAATATGTGCCTATTAAGGGAAAGCCGCTCTTTTAAATGAGTCCAGCTTTAAAATATATCATACGGTTCCCAAATCCTCCGAAATCAAGTGCAGCATCATATTAGGTATACATGTAACTGTAGCATGGTATAAGTATCTACATGTAAGCAAGTATGTATGATGCTTTTCATAAGCGCAATAGCACAATAATCAATATCTCAAAATCACATGTCAATACAATACCATTTAGGGGTATATGCAGCTATAGCAAGATATGTGGGTGTACATGTCAGTATGTATGCATGAAGTAGATGTAGCTGTAACCAAGTATGTGGGTGTACATGTCAGTATGTATGCAACATTTAACAGGATGCAAGCATGTCCGTATATCTCATGCAATGTGGAACGGAGATATGAACATAGCAAATATATCATGGCATGATGTAGCAATTCTACAACGTAGTGATATGGCAATTATCGATGATGAAGGTGTATGAACCGGCAAATCTGTGTAAGTGTAACATGCGCATCATCGATAATGGTGTAGGTGTACTAGCACAGATATATTTAATGCAATGAGAATAACATAATCATAGCATAAAGTACATCATCAGCTAAAAGTTATAAGGTATACGTGTCTACAATAAATCCGAGTTAGTGAATCCATCAATCGGCATCCAGCCTCACAACATCACGTACGGTACACTCCATCGTACGACCACCTCTAATCAAGGGTATGGATAAAACAACAGATAAAACTCATCGCGTACTATAAATCCATCGTACGACGGCATTAATCAAATAGGGATTCTATCAACCTATACAACATCGGGGTACAGATCTAAGTCTCTTAGGGCATATCACTCAATTTGCAAAACATTATCCATATATATATATATATACACCTATCTCTCAGGTCACATCCATGTCAAACTCGTATCAGGGGACCAACAAAGGTATCAACAATCTCATATCGACTCGAATCCATATAACGACATATCACACTAAGTCAACATATCACATCGTAAACTCATTCATCACATTAATATCCCGCATCACATTATATAAACGTCACACGTGTTCTCTTTCAATTCGTACCCATCCTGATTCACTTATCATTTCATATTCTCATATATCAAAATGTTCATTAGCATCAACTTCTATCATATTATCGTTTGTAAATCCTACAATCATGTCCGTCGCATATCATTTATCAGGATAAAATAATCAAACGACATTCCATATCAATGTTTGCGGGGGTGCTATACGCCATCCACCCGACTTTCCCAGTAGATATAAATCTACTCACCTGCTAAACTCCTCGCTTAGCCGTTGTCGATGCACTTCGTCGTCTCGAAATCCACGCGAAGGTACCTACAATCAGTATGAAATCGCAAAGCTATTAACATCAAATTCCGAAATCCAAATACGGCACGCGGTGCGCTCATTGGTTAGAACCTATAGCCTACGAATGCAAAATAACCAAACAACCCTCGTCGTTGACGTACAAACGTCCAACGACCCAATACAATATCCAGTCGCAAAACCAAGAAATCCAAATAGCGGAAAACGTAGCCAAAACCCTCACTAGGGTCACTATACTAGAAAACTGCCACGCCAAAAACCCAATCGTACCAAGACTCATTCACAACACAATAATTATCGTAGATAATAATATATATGTCATCTCTACGACAATTAAAACCCACGTTTTATTTTAGCGAAAAGCTAGTAAGCAATTGTTGGAGATAGTGCCCTCAGAGTCAATTATTGGATCACAGGCACGTGATTGCAATGATTGAGGGAGGACCTATACCGGTAGGACAGTCTTACTCAAGATGATAATATGCTATCTGGTTTATCTTTATCATCGTGTACTATTTTAGGTGACCTTACAGGTCGCTATTACATGTTGATAGAGCCCCTAGAATTCTTTCTTGACTGCCAGCAGTATGAGGGCGATCATATTCATGGGAGCTGGGGTCTATAAGCACATCCTTAAAAGGTCCCTAGTCGTGGGAGTTTGGAGACAGGGCATCGATACTCCAGAGTAGACTAGTATATACAGTCGATATCCCGACGAGGGGCGGTGGTCGGTCTCACAAGCCACTGGTGTCAGTTGGTTCACCTAAGATGTATACATGTGCTCATTAGGTTATGAGTACACCGGACAGGACTCGCCGGGAACATGTTAGTTGGTCTTATACCTGACGTTAGATAGCAGTTCCCTGGTGACATGTGTACAGGTTAGTTCATCGACCTGAGATCGTCATTTGTCTCGTGTGAGTTCCCACTGTACTTTGATTACTACCCTACCATGCTCAAAGGAGACGTGCAAACATGTTTTAGTTGGGTAAAGTCCCGAGCCACATGGAGGCAGTGAGCGGATCTGCAGGGGTTCGTCTCTCACGGTATTGGGGGTGAGGTCGCGCTGTGTCTAGGAGAGCCATTACACGAAGTCCTTGGCCAAGGCAGGAGATTTACTGGTAGGTATTCCAGTAATATCTCAGAGTGTTATGGGCTACACTCCGACACGACTTGTACCGCTTTTGGGGGTTTGACTTTTACCAACCCCCTAGGCCCGACATGCGATGCTCATAGACGAACGGACCGGACTGTACGGATATTGTCACTGACAGGCTCAGTAGGGTGTTAGGATGAGTTCGCTCATCGACGTCCCTTTTTGTCAATACCTGGTAGCCCGTCACGTATGGCTAATACCTCTGATGTGCTAGTGGTTAGATCCACAATCAAAGTATTGACGAGTCTTTATAGTCCCCTACAGACCGTTTTCTCAAGTTTCGGGCGAAACGCTGTAGAGGCCGTATAGAGATATGGCAGGGTTCGATCAGATACGTGCGGTATTGCACGGATCATGATCGGACGGATTATACTAGCGGCTCTGGTTTAAGCCGGATCCTAGTATTGTACAGTGTAGATTATGTCTTTTTGCATTTGTATTCAGTGGGAATACAAATGCGGGCATGTATATGCAGTCGCGGGGTTTTCCTGTTATTTATTACGGGATCAGTTTTCTGAAGTTGCCAGTTTGCATTCCGTTCCGGCCAGTTTTCCTTTATTCCTTCACGGCCGGATTTTTCCGATGGAGGGGCTAATTTGCATATTTGCAAATTAGCTTTGTGGAGGGGGTTTCTTGCAAATGAGGCATCATGATAACACTAGCATCATTTCATTCTTTTTGAATCAACTCTTTTGCATTAAATGGAGATAGGATTGAGTTGGATTTGGATTAGACCTTGGTGTGACTTTTTTCTTCTCATTATCACACATATTCTCCTCTTGTATTTTCCATTTTTCTTTTTCCCTCCACCATGAGGAAGGGCCGGCCACTACTTGAGGGGTGAGATTTTTGGAGAGAAACGATTGATATTTCATCTCATTCCTTGCTAGAAAAATGAGAGCACCATTTTTCCTCCAAAGTTCTTTTCTCTTCTCCATCATCAAAGGCAACTTCACCCCATTGAGACAAAGTGATTCTATACTAGCCTACAGCATTTCATGGGCACGTCGGCTCGCCAACTTCGTGTCCGAGTTGCCTCGGTCCAGAGGTGGGAGCCCGTAAAAGAACCCGGCGATGTGGTGCCCGTTCCGACGAGGAGCTGAAGACCGGAGATTCCGCGAGGAGATCGGAGTGGAGGCCGAAGACCGAAGGACACGGATCGCTCGGTATAGCTTCCTTCCCATTTTCTAGTTTGCTAGAGTTAGGTTAATGGCCCGATCCGGGATTTTAGTGCGCGGTGGTGCCGGTTTCTAGTTTTTAGAAAAGTTTTGTTTCCGCATTTCGGCGTCGGATTGACGGCCGGGGCACCGCCGTGCACTTACATTGGTATCATAGCCACGTCATTAACCTAGTCTAGCTTGCTCTAACGTGTTTACAAGTTCAATCGAACGGATTTTCCGAAAACCCGATTTCTAAATAACAGTTTCTGTCGAATTTTTGGAGTGCTTAAAAAATTATTTGGTACATTGTAAAAATACGAGCAGGGTTTTTAAAGAATACTGCAGAAAATTGGTGGCTTGAAGGCACTCTAGCGTCGCAGAACCGTGGCCATAACCCCCTTTTGGCCACGGTTCCGCCGCCGAACAGTAGCCGTGCTGCACCAAATTTCTGCAGTGTGTCTTGGACTTGGAAATAGGGTTTTTGGAATATTCTTTTTGGGCCCAGATTTTCTTTGAGTGCTACAGTAGTGCTTGGGGCCCACTTCGGTAAATTTGATCGATCGAAAATTTTAAACATGTTAGTTCACAGTATTTACATTATATCTGCGACCGTGAATGTCATTTGATCGGTAAATCCTGTCTAACTGCTATAGCCCTTTTAGACGGATTTGCGAACATGACATTCACGTTGATGTTCTGTGTTGTGCTGTGATGTTGCGGATTGGTCGTGGGGGATAGCCTAGATGCAATGGTAGTACAGTTTTGTTTTATATGTACATTTGATATTGCGGGGAAAGCGTCCGACATGTGGACTGCCGTCACTGCCTGTTTGTATATTATTTTTTGGGGGCACGACGGGGCTGAGGTCGATGTACCCGTTGTATGTATATTTTACTTTCTGTACTAGGATTACCCCAAGGTGGGGTGCACGGATAGCCGGGTTCTAGAAGGCAACGGGCCCGCATCTCATGGCGTTGAGACGGAGGGGGCTTTACTCTAGAATTGGCGGGCTATTCACCGCACCCGTAGGGGGTAAGGTTGACCCAAGTAGGGGTGCCCAAGTTACCGAATTTCATGAAGTGCTGAGTGGTCCATTCACGTTGCTGAAGGGTGCTGCCTCGCTTCAGGTCTTGACGGGTAACTTGCCGCGCCCATAGGGGTCTAGGATTTCATTGCACAGGCTATCCACACGACCAGGGGAACGTCGGGTTTCAGTAGCTTCTCTATGAAACCCGGGGATCCCAGATATCTATATTGTTCTGTGATGCTTATTACATTTCTGTGATGTTGCATTTTATCATGCCTTGAGCGAATATTATATATTGATATATATACTAGTAGATGTTGTATATGTTTTGCATCCGCGCTAGTCCTTTCCCCACTCTGTCGTTAGTTAAGTAACCTAACGGGTGATGACGGGACCCAGTGGCGAATGCGGATGGCATATACGTACATCATTATTTTCGTTCTTTATTGGTGTGATCAATTGATGGGACTGCGTTGATTCGGATCAATGCAAGCTAAACAAACCTATTCAAATGTTGTTGGAACATTTTTCAAAAGGCTGTTATTGCAAGGGCGTTCTCTTTTGTTTTGCACAGTGGTATTCGGTTGTGAATATCCACCTCCTCAGTCGACGAGGCAAGGGCCGAGATCCCTTCACCGGGAGTGACACCTTGGACCGAAGTTTGCGCCAGGGCAATAACTTCACTATAGTAGTTTACTTTTGCTTTACGTCGTGGTATTCAGTTGGAATATCCTGCACCTCATTCTACTGGGAAAGAGCCGAGATCCCTTCACTGGGAGTGACCTCTTTAGCAAAGGTTTTCGCCACTATATTTTTTATAAAGCTATCAGGTTCCTTCAACAATATCAAGTTCATTAGGTTAAAGGTTTTTCGCCAGAAACCATTTGTAGCCCTCCGTCATTTCAGACGGGTAGCACGTAGTATTCATGCTATGTTTGTTGACCTTCGTCAAGGCATAGTGTATGGTAGCTGCTTATTACCTTTCTGCTGCATAGATAGATGCGTTGGTTTGGGACAGTCGTATAGCCTTGTCGACCTTCGTCAAGGGCTTGTACGGGTGGATTCAAATTAACCTGGACAATGACGGGTAGAACTTGACATGTGACTTATGATTTGTTGACCTTCGTCAAGGTCATAAGAGCATGGGGCAAAAATCACATCGGGAGTTTCTAAAGAAACTGAAACTTGCCAGATATGCGCATACCTTCTGGAGTGTGATAACGTGAGCGGATTCCGTCACGTTATCATGCGATGATAGTTGGATCCCGATTCCCACTGATGACTTGGTTTACTCCTCCGGTGACCCCGACTAATTCTTCTTTCAGGTTTGGGGAAGAATTTGACGTTACAGTGGGAGGTTTCCTGATTAGATAAAGTGATAACCATTATGATCTAGGTTAGAGTGCACGCTGAGTGTTTGTTTTCTCTCTCTCGTTGGCAGCAACCATGACCCGACCGTAGACTACAACTTAGTGACCAAAATTAACCGAACCTTCTTATAACACTGGCTTTTGGATTGTCAGAGTTGCAAACCTCATTGCCACTCCTACTTTTACCCTTTTCTCCAGGACACCCCGTATTACTACGAACGTCCACTTCCATTGGACAAAACCATCGTATGGTTATATACGAACTCGAAAGAATTTATTCGAGGATGGTTTCCGGTTCTGGAGAAAACGAATAGGACTATTCAGTTGTCTTTTCCTTTTACCTTCTCTCAGGTTGCGAGTACTCCTTTGTTTAGGAGATAGTACACCTATTACGCAAATTGGATAGTCTTCTTCCAAACCTTAGGCTGGTGCCGAACGGTGGGGGATGAAGAAAACCAATTAGTATAACGATGGTGTACAGAAGGTATTAAGTAAAGACATATCAAGGGATTAGTAAGAGGGCAAAGTAAATTGCGATTGCTATTCACGACCAAACCAAGTATTTCTTCGCCAATCCTAAATCACCTTTGTATTTCTCCAGAACACTCCGTATCACTACGAAGATCCACAGTTTATTTGGATACTCCATCGTATGGTTATATACGAACTCGAAAGGAACTTGTTCCAGTTCGGTGATGGATTCTGGTTCAGGAGAAATAGGAATAAGGTTTATTCGGTTGTCTTTTATCTTCACCTTCTCTCGCATTGCGAGTGCTCCTAGGATTAGGACAGTACACCCATTATGCTTATTTGATAGTCTTCTTCCAAACTATAGGCTGGTGCCGAGCGGTAGGGAAGGAAGAAAACCATTTGGCCTAAAGGGGTGTACAGAAGGTAATGACTAAAGACATATGAAGGTATTTGGAGAGATGGCAAAGAAATATACGGTTACAGTTGTGAATCTGGATAATGGAAGAGGCATTACTAGGAATACCAGGATACCCCTACGAAACATTTCAATGTTTCAGTTTCACTGTGTACTGTTAAAAAAAACTGATTTCCCAATTAGACACTCGCTCCAGGGTATGTATTTACCAGGTTTGATTCTCACATCTGTATGGTTTTACAGATGATGAGTGGGAGTAAGTTATTGGGAATTAGGTGATCATCCTCATTATATCGGGATTCGTTGTAATTGGTGATATTTGAGGAAGTCACCTGGGTTGTTTGCCGGACGGCAAATATTTGGTTCTGAATATCCGTTGTTATGCATCAATTTCAAATTGATATATCTGTACGTCTATTTTTATAGTGTGAGATATACCTTTTTGAAATTATGTCTATGACATTTACCTATATCAGTGGATGGTTAGGTAAGGAGTATTGAACAGCGGTGTAATTCTTCTTAACCATAAGTACAATTTTCAACCCACGACACACAGGAATGAGTTATTAGACTCAAGGGATTTATACAGAGTATTGTATGTTGTCCAGCGTCCATTAGGACAGAGGGGTTGGTCCTCGTAGTATATTCGGTTTACTTATGACTTCTCTAGTTTTTAGAAAAGTGTTTCGTAGAAACACAGGGTCCAAGTTTTGAGAAGTTATAGGTATAAGAGTAAAGTAGAGAACCAAGTATTGCAGGTATCGGGATTCTTCAAGGTGATCGAAGATTTAGATACTTGTGTGTGGTATTCAGTTAATAGTAATGATTAAGAGAACTTGCTTCTCTTTCAGGTTACTCATAATTGGAAGAATTCCTAAGTTGAGTAACGCTGATCGGCCTCCTTCCATTTAGTTGACATGCACTGGAGACAGCTGCATGATTTGAATCTGGTTCAATTAAATCAGTGCCTCTGTTTCTATATTGGATATAGAACAGTTCATATCTTGACATTGTTAAGGTACGGGGAGTTGTCCAGCTTATGCTTAAAACTAGACTCTGGATAACTCAAGGCACGTTTATGTAATGGCTGTTTGTAGGTTGACCCAGGCTATGACGAGTATTGACTTTCTACCATCAGGAAGATCAATAGTGATATTGTTCTTGACTCGCCACAGTTTTAATAAAAATGGATTTTTTTGAGAAAACAGAAGTGGGAGTATGGTAGAACTAGAAGTGATTCCAGAACCGCAAACGATTACTGAAGATTTGATAGGAACCTAAAGATTCAATCTGGTTTGACATTCCATTGGCCACTCCACAGATATGGTGGGTAACCTCAGGCACCCGAGAGGTATCCGGTAGCCTCAAGGACGATGACAGGGAGGTTCTTGTTTACCTAGACTTACCATTGCTGCTGTTCCAAACTGTGAGACCAGGCAGGAGGATGAGTATAGCATCGTTCTAAACTAGCTTTAGAAGTGTATGTCTATATGACTCTGCCAGAGGGTTGTCGTAGTCAGTTGGAGCAGCGGAAGCATAATGGACAAGTGGCTTATGTCTATTTATAGACTAAAGCAAATATAGCGGAGATAGATCATCTATTTCTGATGTGACAATCATAGGTTCGACTTCATCAGAATATGGGATTGATCTGTTGAGAAGGTAGTAGGGTGTGATGTCCTGATATTTGGATGACATACACAGAGTAGGAAGTGATATTCCTATACTACGATCGGTTATACTTTGGATGTCACACAGTGGTTTCTCCACATGGGACTTGGATATAATATCATGACATTCTGGTTACTAGATCTATAGATCCAGATTTGGGTGGTTTCCCAATCAGGGTACTTAGACAGCATTCTAAGAGTTTTTAGAATGGACGACTCCTGGCATGATAGTATACCTGCAGGTGATGGAGTCACCCTCTCTAAAGGAGTCTTAGAGACTAAAGGGGAGAGGGATGTGCATGATTGACAGATCACTTGCTTAGGCAATTGAGTCAATCATGAGATGTCAAGTACCACACCAGATGTTGTTTTTGTAGTAGGTGCAATAGGTTGATATTGATCTAATCCTGGAGAAACATTCGGAAGTAGTTTTAGAACATAAATGGATGTTCTAGGGATATGATAACGACAGCCTCCTTCGGGAGACATTTATCATTCCAGGCTTCCAAGGTGACCTGGATGACAGAGTGATTGTCAGAGTTATAGTTCTCCCTCTGAAGAGGGGCAGTATTTTGGACAGATGGTCCAGGTGGATACAGAGGGAAGGCATGGCGCAGGACACTGTTTAAGTTCAGTCGACGATACAGTCTAAGAAGTTTGGATTTGGAGTTCACTTATGAACTAGGTCCCATCTGACATCCAAACATATTCTAAAGACAGGTATTGCTCATTTTGGGAGATGGGTTTCTCTGCGAACTTGAGATAAAGAGAGACATAGAAAGAAACATCACAGCGGATCCACTCACTGAGGTTATTCTTCGAACGCAATAGTTTCGCAAACGAGTTTTGTGAGACTGACTAGTAGAGGAGTTGGGTGTTCGGTATCACACGGGCTGTGAGTATGCCACATCGCAATAATTAGCCTTGAGTGTAAGTGGGAGATTGTTGAAGATAGTGCCCTCAGAGTCAATTATTGGATCACAGGCACGTGATTGCAATGATTGAGGGAGGACCTATACCGGTAGGACAGTCTTACTCAAGATGATAGTATGCTATCTGGTTTATCTTTATCATCGTGTACTGTTTTAGGTGACCATACAGGTCGCTATTACATGTTCATAGAGCCCCTAGGATTCTTGCTTGACTGCTACCAGTATGAGGGCGATCATATACGTGGGAGCTGGGGTCTATAAGCACATCCTTAAAAGGTCCTTAGTCGTGGGAGTTTCGAGACAGGGCATCGATACTCCAGAGTAGACTAGTGTATATAGTCGAGACCCCGACGAGGGGCGGTGGCCGGTCTTACAAGCCACTGGTGTCAGTTGGTTCACCTAAGATGTATACAGGTGCTCATTGGGTTATGAGTACACCGGACAAGACTCGCCGGGAACATGCTAGTTGGTCTTATATCTGACGTTAGATAGCAGTTCCCTGGTGACATGTGTACAGGTTAGTTCATCGACCTGAGATCGTCATTTGTCTCGTGTGAGTTCCCATTGTACTTTGATTACTACCCTACCACGCTCAAAGGAGACGTGCAAACAGGTTTTAGTTGGGTACAGTCCCGAGCCACATGGAGGCAGTGAGCAAATCTGCAGGGGTTCGTCTCTCCCGGTATTGGGGGTGAGGTCGGGCTGTGTCTGGGAGAGCCATTACACGAAATCCTTGGCCAAGGCAGGAGATTTATTGGTAGGCATTCCAATAATATCTCAGGGTGTTATGGGCTACACTCCGACACGACTTGTACCGCTTTTGGGGGTCTGACTTTTACCAACCCACTAGGCCCGCCATGCGATGCTCATAGACGAACGGACTGGACTGTATGGATATTGACACTGACAGGCTCAGTAGGGTGTCAGGATGAGTTCGCTCATCAACGTCCCTTTTTGTCAATACACGGTAGCCCGTCACGAATGGCTAATACCTCTGACGTGCTAGTGGTTAGATCCACAACCAAAGTATTGACGAGTCTTTAGAGTCCCCCACAGACCGTTTTCTCAAGTTTTGGGCGAAACGTTGTAGAGGTCGTATGGAGATATGGCAGGGTTCGATCAGATACGTGCGGTATTGCACTTATCATGATCGGACGGATTATACTAGCGGGCTTTGGTTTAAGCCGGATCCTAGTATTGTACAGTGTAGATTTTGTCCCTTTGCTTTTGTATTCAGTGGGAATACAAATGCGGGAATGTATATGCAGTCGCGGGGTTTTCCTGTTATTTATTACGGGTTCAGTTTTCTGAAGTTGCCAGTTTGCATTCCGTTCCGGCCAGTTTTCCTTTGTTCCTTCACGGCCGGATTTTTCCGATGGAGGGGCTAATTTGCATATTTGCAAATTAGCTTTGTGGAGGGGGTTTCTTGCAAATGAGGCATCATGATAACACTAGCATCATTTGATTCTTTTTGAATCAACTCTTTTGCATTAAATGGAGATAGGATTGAGTTGGATTTGGATTAGACCTTGGTGTGACTTTTTTCTTCTCATTATCACACATATTCTCCTCTTGTATTTTCCATTTTTCTTTTTCTCTCCACCATGAGGAAGGGCCAGCCACTACTTGAGGGGTGAGATTTTTGGTGAGAAAAGATTGATATTTCATCTCATTCCTTGCTAGAAAAATGAGAGCACCATTTTTCCTCCAAAGTTATTTTCTCTTCTCCATCATCAAAGGCAACTTCACCCGATTGAGACAAAGTGATTCTACACTAGCATACAGCATTTCTTGGGCACGTCGGCTCGCCAACTTCGTTCCTGAGTTGCCTCGGTCCAGAGGTGGGAGCCCGTAAAAGAACCCGGCGATGTGGTGCCCGTTCCGACGAGGAGCTGAAGACCGGAGATTCCGCGAGGAGATCGGAGTGGAGGACGAAGACCGAAGGATACGGATCGCTCGGTATAGCTTCCTTCCCATTTTCTAGTTTGCTAGAGTTAGGTTAATGGCCCGATCCGGGATTTTAGTGCGCGGTGGTGCCGGTTTCTAGTTTTTAGAAAAGTTTCATTTCCACATTCCGGCGTCGAATTGACGGCCGGGGCGCCGCCGTGGACTTACAGCAATTTTATCGAAAATTTAGAACAAGTCTAGAAATTTAACAATTCTAGCGACTTCCATTAACACAAAGTAGCTTAACTTAGTTATCCAAACCATTACCACAATTTTAATCTCACCTAAATAGAATTTAGAAAAACATAGTTTGCTAAAAACTAAATTAGACAAATTAGGAACTTTAACAAATATCGTTCTCACAATTTGATTAAGTTTTCCAAGTCTACACTTCATGATGAACAATTTAACACATCAAAACCCTAACTTGATTTTCATAACCTTTTCATGAATGTTCTAAACATGCAATTAAAGCTATCTTAAACACCTAATAAGCAAGTTTTAAAGATTTAAACAACAAATTAAAGATTAGGGTTAGATTTTATACCTCACAAACTAGATCTCAAATTAGCAACAGCTCCAAATTCTAGCATCCAAAATGAAGTCTTTCATGAAAATCCAAGCTTGTTTTGGCTTAAGGAATAATAGATAATAATTTGTTTATGAGTTTGTGTGAATAATTGATGATTTTAGATGTTTTATTTGAGCTTGGAGATGAAGAAAATGAGCAAGGAAAGATAACGGGCAGCATAGGGGGGCTCGGCCATGGTAAGGGGTGGGAGGGTTTGTGTAAAATGTAGAAATATCTAGCTAAAAATGCAATAAATGCTAATAAATGCAACAATTATCCAAAGCCACCTCATTTCCATTCTTTAAAATTTCATTTTTAATCACAAATATCTAGATATTTCTCTATGGATGGATTAAGCTAAATCAAATGATTAGATTAGTATAGATTCACATTAGAAGTAATTAACTCAAGCCAAAATTGTAATTACCACTAATTAAATGCATAATTAACAACTTAAAATAATAATATAATTAGGGAAAATATCAAAGTGAACCAAAACATCCAAATGACCACTAAAACCCGCAAACTAGCACTATTCTAGTTAAACTAGGTGTAGTCAAGTGTATACTGAAATTTGATCACATTCCAGGTTTTTACGGAAAACACCGACTATTTTACCCTAAAAACGGAAAATTCGCATAACGATTTCCAAAACGTTACAATCTTTCCCCTTAAAGAAATTCGGTCCCAGAATTTAAATTTAAACCCCCAATACTAAAACATTTTAAAATCCAACTCAATCAACAGGGATCCGAAATCACGGAAGCAACAGAAATAACATAGCGTGTCGCATGCGCCTGAAGCCGTGTATGAAACTCAAAACCGAACTCCGTCAAGCGTCAAGCAAATCATTAGACTTGCACGCATATCATCGGAGTTACAATGGAGATACAGATCTCGAAATCCATTACTGAAATCTAATATACACTAAACAAATGCTATAATATGTATATAGTACACATCGTTTTGAAAATCTCCAAAAAACTAAAATAACATATGAAGAATGTTTTTCTGAATCGCCGTATGATGTGTAACTCATGGCCCAATTGACGGATACTCATTTTTAAATTAATAATATACTTTCATATATGTTTTGCTCAAAATATACGTTCCGCCCTTTTTAAAATATCCCAAAAGGTTTTCCATTGTAAACGTTCGTGTCGCTCGTGGACACGTAAGAAATAGCGAGACTATAGCTCCTTTTTTAAAAGACTCTTGTTAACTTTTTTATGCATGCAAAGTACACAGGTACTGTCCTAGGATCAGTCCTGCTAGGGTAGTACAAAGTATAGGGCCTCATCATGAAAACAAAGTGCTCAAAAGCAATATCAGCCTCCAAAGGCGTGTCCAACCATCACGTGCGTATGGTGCGCATGGAAATCAAATCCAAGTATAGGTGCCACAATATGTACAAAAGTAAGACTGAGTGCTACGGGTGTGCACGAAAGTATCTGTCCAATGCAACTGGCGTGCACGACAATAACAACTAGTTCATCAAAAGTGCCCGAATATCTTAATCCAGTGCAACTAACAAGCACGAACGAAAACCCTAATCGAGTGCATCAGGTGTGCACTAAAATCATATCACGTGCCCAACATGCGCGAAAGTCCAAATCAAGTGTATTCGTCATGCACAAACGAAATCGAAGTCAAGTGCATCCCACATGCACGAATAAAAATCGAAAACAAGTGCATCCCATATGCACGAATAAAATCGCATCTAATATGCATGGATAAAAATCTATATCCAGGGCATCCAACATGCACGTGTAAAATCTCACTCAAGTGCATCCGATGCGCACAAAATCCAATACCAAGCGCCTAATATGCGGAAAAAATTCAACCCAAGCGCGTCGGGTTCGTAAAAAGTATCTAGTGCACGAAATATCAAATCCTGTGCATCGACTGCACGAAATATCAAATCCTGTGCATCCACTGCACGAAATATCAAATCATGTCCATCCACTGCACGAAATATCAAATTCTGTGCATCCACTGCACGAAATATCAAATCCTGTGCATCTAGTGCATGAAATATCAAATCCTGTGTAGGAAATCCAGGAAATCAAAAACATGGGCAGCTAAGGAAAAAAAATCGACATCAACACCACGGTGCATAAAATATATCAAGTGTAATAACTGTTCACAAAAATGTAATTACCCAGTAGGTGCAACCATGGTGCACGAAAACAATATCATGAAACTCAATCATCAAAACTCAAATCCAAGCGATATAAGCATGAAACTCGGATCACAAACGCAAATCGCAACAAATGACATTGAGGTTGTAACATTTCAGAAAAATAAAATATTATTTTTCGGAATTTTTATAATTAAATAATGAATATATTGAATATTTTAATAAGGCGGTATAATTAAATACCGATAAATGGGGGGAAATTTCGAAAATTATAGAAATTACTAAAAAGAGGGAGATTTATGCGATTTATGAAAATTATGAAATATGATGATTTATTATACACCATTTTAGTGCTAATCGTGATTAAATATCGCTAATCTCGCATTAATCCGGTTTTGTGCACATGACATGCACTAAGTCATTTTTAGCACTTGTTACATTTTTCTTTCATGCGTTCTTCTTTTTTTTTTTATCATACATGGTTCTAAATTTTAAAGAGAAGAAAAGAATAGAAAAGAAAAGAAAAGAGAAAAGAAAACATTAAAGAAACTAGGGATGGGCATGGAAAAGAGAGGTGAGGGTCAAACCTTGGTCTTGGCATTTTCCTCCTTCATTATTTTTCTCTTCACCTTCCTCTCCTCCTCTCCCCATGGCAACACACTCTCCCTCCCCCTCTTCAAGCAACAAAACACCATCAAAATCTACTCAAAAGTCCATCTCCTTTTCACAAAAAATGTGCACAAGCCCATTAGCTACACTTTGGACCAAGAAAGCAAGGATTTTGGGCACTTGGTGCAACTCAAGAAATTTCTTGAGTTGCCAAATGAGGTAATCCCTTCACCAATTGTATTGTATTTCATTCACTTAAGCATCTAAACTAGTTTAGAGTCCATTAAGTGTAGTTTAGTGAACTTTGATAATTCAAGAAAAGGATTAGGGTTTGAATTGAATCCTAGGGTTTAATTGAGGCTTAAGATTGACCTTAAGCCCCTGTGGTGATTGATTTAAGACCTAAACCGGAGACTTAAACCCCAATTAGCGAACTTAGAAATCCCCGATATCCGTATTTTGTGAGAATTATGATAGGAAAATGAAATCTGCTAACACTCGAGGACCTAGAAATTTAATTAGCAAACACTAAGAGATAAGCAGGCACCCAGGAAGCTAACCCCAAAACCAGAGCCACCCCCTCCATGTTCTGGCTGCACTTTTAATTGATCTGGCCGCAAATTGCTGCCAGGGTGGGATCATTTGGGTTCGTTGTTCTGTGGCTTTATCTCCAGTAAACTAGACCTTTACATATGCAAAATTGGCTAATTTCACTTCGGGTAAAATCTAGAGCATGTTTTCCAAGTTTCTGGTTTCGTTTTGCGGCTCTTTATGAAATTGGCTTTGGTATTTGATATTGTGTTTCTGTCGTGTGGCGTTTGAACGCCAACGGCTAGGGTTATTGGTCGTGTTTTATACACGAGACTATAGGTTTTGACCTATAGGCGAAACGTGTGCCGTTTTTGTTTTTCGACATGGTTTTAATACGCGTTTGCGATTGTGTATTGGTTTTAGGTACCCCATGTATACTTCGAGACGAAGAGGATGAGCGTGACGTCATCGACATCTACAAGTGAAGAGCAAAGTGAGTAGATATATATCTACGGGGGAAGTCGGGTGGATTGCGTTTAGCACCCCCGCAGTTCGTAGTATAGCTTATATATATGGTTATATAGGTGTTTTACGTTACATGGATGATTATCAAGATGTGATTTTGTGTTCATGGTTTAGTTTAGGGTAGTTAGAAGTAACTTAGTTTAGCTTTTTAGTCGCGAACCCTAGAATAAGGTTTATTCCCACATGCACACACACACTTGCATTCATTTTATTACTTGTGCTTATATGGGGATATGTGTATATATATATACACACACACATGGGTATGGGACTATGTACATATATGTGTGTATATATATATATACATATACCTATACATGGATGATGAGGATTGTATATAGTATTTGGAGATGAGTCGATGAGATTGGGCATGGTTCCATGAGATCGGTGATATGATGTGGTTCATATTATGAGATACAACATGAGATTTTAGCGGGCCTTTGGGCGTGTGTTTTCATACACGTATATATATGCAGATGGTATCAGTTTATACTAGACTTAGAACAATACCCCAATTCATGAGATATGATGATAAGGATACCAGATAAATGATGTGATGAATGTGATATTTGACCCGTACCCAGATTGGGATGCCGTACGATGGATTTACCGTACGAGCTATATATTGATGATAGATCCGCACTCTTGACTCGAGGACGTCATATTATATTTATATTGTATCGTACGTGATACTATTGAGGCGGGATCACCGACTATTATATTTATATGTATCGATTCAGATTTAGGTGGTTTTCCCTTATCCTTTCGGTTAGATTGTTCATTTAGTCCTGTAGTTTACTTGTATATGTTAGACTAGACTCGAGTCATACCTATTTCAAAACCAACGAATCGTGAGTATTTTAAAGACATGCCAAGGGATTATACGGATATTTTCAAAAGACGCATCTTTTCTTAAAACACCGTAGCACTTATTTTCTAAACACCACGATTCGTGTTATTTCAAATGGAAAAACTGTATGACACATACATATATATATATTGATATAGATTCTTCATTTTTGTGTTTATTATTCAGCTCCCGCATATTATTACTGTTCGTATCGCATTTGCATGCTTATATTGTGTTTTCATATGCCATTATTGAGATCATGCTGTCAGGACACCAGAACCATTACCGATGATGCGTATACTCTACGTACACTTACTTGCCGGCTCACATACAACATCATCGGTAATTGCCATGACACGTACACTTTATTGAATATTATTTCATTGACATAGCCTGCTAGCTGATAACTGCAATATGTTATCGCTTTCATATGCTAATTTTACTATTGCACTCATTGCATGATATTAGATGCATTCATATACTCATTGGTTATGCAGTATTTTGGGGTTTTATGCCCATATTCACTGTTTACTTACTCTTGATTTTTTTGGATTTCGGATTTTCATGAGATTTCTGGATTTGGGGGAAAACCGCAAGAATATTTATAAACTTCTCTCTCTCTCTCTCTTTTTAAAATGCAAGTTGCGGTTTTCTCGTGATGTATGAGTCGTCCACCATGAGTTTTCATGATAGCTGTTGACCCGTTTCGAGAAGTAGTATGAACCGTCTCGGGTACATGGTGGACCCGGTATGGTACCCCGGGGCAAGAAGCGAGTGGAGTCGATGAGCCCGGCAGGGGCAGACTGCCTAGCGGTGATTGTTTGGCGCGGAGGATATCCGGAGGATACCGTCCGTGGTCGTGTGATTTGATGATATGGGCCGATCCGGACTGACGGAGCCCGAGGTATTGAGACACTATGATATTGAGATATTGGGATTTATATTTTGTGTCGATGTTAGACACTGATTATGTTGATTTCATTGATGATACCTCGTTTTATATAAACAGAAATTTCATTAAAACAAGAAAACAGTTTCTTCATTTACATGTATTCTGTTTTCATTACATTACATTCATACCTCATACACATGATATATTGCTACCTGAGGTATTGACACGAGCGCATGGGATTACACTTATGTATAGTTGTTTACCCTTGTCACCTTTTCATGCTTCAGACTTTATCATTTTGAGTTTATATATTTTGATCGTATTGACCTAGGATTGAGTCATACGTACGATTTCTGCTCGATGATGTTTTCTACTCACGAGTTGGCAACTCACCCCCGTTGTGCCATGGTTTCTTGCAGGTTTTGCCGTACAGGTTTTGTTACGGCTTTGCTGGCACACTGCTTCCTTCTGAATGATTGCTTTGGTAGGTGGGTTCACTTGCATCGTGACCACCCTTGTATTTTATTTACATTCAGCTGTATCTAGTAAATTCCATCAACCTGCCTTGTATATTTTTATTTGACTAGAGATCGGTTGTATTATTCTTTCGACCATAGAGTCGCGCATTGTATTATTATGGTTTTCTTGATGTTTTGAGTTTCCTTTTGAGTTTTGATCCTCGCCCTTCTGCGTTGTACATTATATTGCTTGTGTGGTTATGACCGTCGATTTACGAAGTGCTATCTCCCGCTTGGGGATGCCTTTTATCATTGTGCATATATTATTCATGTTGTACCCCGTTTGGGGCCTGTATTTATAAAGGAAACTCTGCCGAAATTTTCAGAAAAGACTTGGGATTTCAAAAACTCATAATTCGGCCTATGCTATTAAAACAACTTCTTTAAAACCAGTTTTCCTTCATTTATTATTTAAAATGATTTTAGATTTCTGGGCCTTTGGCTTACTTGAATTAGATAGGGTCCTATAGACTTCATATGATTCAAAGGCAAGTCACGTGCCATTTCGGGTCGTGACAAAGCTGGTATCAGAGCGCTAGGTTAACCTTGGTTCGAGTCTATGTTTGACTATGCGGAGCCTAGGGCGTTTGTATATATATGGAATCTAGGCTTGACCTTACGGAACTTAGACTTAGTCGACGGGGTATTAGACCCGAACTTTCATCACGTAGGTAGACCTTGGTTGATGGAGTAGGTGACTTAAGGTGAGTGACGTACCGTGTGTATGTTCCGCAGCATACTTACGATACGCTACTGCGCTTAAGAAGCCTTAGGATGTATATTTTCTTGCACAACATTATATTCATTCATGATCTATCCTCATCAATATCGGTTTATGGTTTTGCTGCCATGATTATACGGGCTGAGAGATCTATGGCTAAAGTTGCAGTCAGCACGAGCCCGTCACAAACGAGGACTGACCAGGGCGTGATTCCAGGGTTATACGATTGCATAGAGAGGCATTGTTTTATTGTGTTTTCGCGCCATGAGCGTTTGATGGATCGCTTTTACGAGATTACTCGGACGTGCAGATCAGCACCAGAGGATTGAGCCACTGATAGAGTCCAGCCAGAATGTGATGACCATTGATGTATCGCTTATTCATGATGATTGAGGCACTGTTCAGCGTGCAGACGAATGAGCCAGTTGTTGCTGCGAACGACGAGATATTGCCCCAGATGTTGGAGCTATTGCAGTACGAGTTGTACTTAGAGATATGATAGAAGGTCGCTAGTCACCCGAGGATGAATGACTAGGACATGTGGTTCGTTTGCTTACCCCGATACGAGGTCATCAGATTGTTTGATTCCAGCTAGAGACGACTTCACGCAGGTACGTTGGGAGTCGATAGAGACGATCGAATGTCAAAAGCCCATTTTCCAAGTTTAAAGTATTCAGAGACAAATGCAAGTAATGATATGGACCCTCTAGAAGGTGAAACCCTAACTCGACGTAATGACCATGGAACGCCTTTGAACCTTAGGGTTTGCGGCAGTTCAGCGGTGCCATTTGTGTGGCTTGGGTTTGCCTTTCTACGGTTGGTCCGCAGGTACTGTGGCATGTACTGGAATATTATTAAACTGTACTCAAGATGTTGATCTCTTGGGGGATTATGAGGTTTTGACGAATCGATCGGAAGGTTCGACTTCAATCGGATATCATGTGATGGGATGCATTGCTTGGGAGACTCCAGATACGAGTATAGCCGTTAGAGCGCTGTCCATGGAGCAATGAAGAGACGAGTCCGAAACAGTCGACATTAGAGAAAAGTGGAGTAAGAGGTTCGTACTAGATCTTGATGAGAGGACGTTCCACTCCGCCGACATCAAAGATGTAACACGCATACAGAAGCGTTATATATGGATATATCTTCCAGAAGGAGTCGTGATGAGGATGCAGCTGTTTCGGAACAAGAAATAGATTAGTAAAGAACGATGACTTCCGGGCAGTTCGACAGAAACGAGAATTGGGAGAGACCTCGACAGGACCTTTCTGGAATATTTCACAAGAAGACTTGGACCCAGGAGTGGTCATTTTACGCACACCCAGCAGACCAGAGTTCGGCACCGTCGACGAAACATGTTATAAGTGACCACGACAGTTGGCCAGAGATTCTTAGAGGATGTGCTTGAGCGGAACTATTCTTTCATACTTGATTTCGGTATTTTGGGCGATCTATTCGCATGATTGAGTCTTGATGACTGAGTTTCATGATATTTGTTTTCGTGCACCATAGTTGCACCTACTGGGTATTCATATTTTATGCATAGTTATTACACTTGAGATATACTTTATACACCGTTGTGTTGATTTATGATTTGTGCACAGTTATCGCACTTGATATCGTTTTGCGCCTTGGTTCACATGTTTATGATTTCATGGATTTCATACAGTTGGGTTGATTTTGTGCATATGGTACGCACACGATTTGGTTTTTGCACTCGGTATAGTTCACATATGCTTGCAGTGCATTGATACGTATTTTTTGCACCACAGTTGCACCTGACTTCGTTTTGATGTCATTTGAGATATTGATTGTGATTTCATGCTTAGGGCATGCATATGATTTGACTTATGCTTTCGGCATAGTTTTCATGCACTTTTAGCATTTTGATTTTCTTTTGTGCACGCTGATGGATATGATTGTGAGATTATATACCACGGTATACCTGATTTGGATTTGGATTGAAATGTGTTGTATATCGTCGATTTCGATTGTGATACTCGATATTTTTTTTGTGCACCTTATGCACCTGATTGGATTCTTGCGCATATTTGACGCCCTTGGATTGGATTTTGCGCATGTTCGGCGCTTGATATTGGATTTCATGATTTTGTGCATGATGGATGCACCTGATTTGGATTTTCGCGCATGTTGGGCGCATGATATGAGATACGATTTTTGTGCACGCCAGATGCAGTAAATCGAGATTCTTCGTGCATATCAGATGCACCTAATTTTGCTGTCAGGCACACAAGTTGCCTCTGACAGGTGTTTCGTGCACACCCGTTTCACTTGGATGTTGTTTCTGTGCACATGTATGGCACATTCATGGATTTTGATTTCCGTGCGCACCAGACGCACGTAGCATTCATATGCACATTTTGGGATTGATTTCTTTTGGAGCAGTACGTTTTATGATAATTACGATTTATTTTAGTACTAAGCAGGACTAGTCAGAGGACAGTACCTGGATATATTTTGCATGTATTGATAGTTAACGGAGGGATTTCCAAAAAGGGAGCTATAGTCTCAGTATTTACCTACGTGTCTGATATGACACGAAATGTTTAAAACATGGAAACCCTACTAAATTGTTTTCAAAAACGGCGGGACATGCATATTAAACAAAAGATATATACATATATGATTATTTTCGTACAGTAGACGTCCGCCACTGTGCAGTGTTATGCGCATCGCAAATCAACATGAAAGGTTTGGCATGCATTTCCTTCAGATGTTTACATGTACAGATTTGATGTTTACATGTATAGTTTTGATGTATATCATATTGGTTTCGTTTTGGATTTGACATTTGTGTCTTCACCATGACTCCGATGATTGCGGGATGCTTGACGGAGTTTTTTTTTGAGTTATCTGCTCATTGTTCATGCGCATGCATTGCGCTACGATGCGTTTTATGTATTGATGATTTCGGAGCCCCGACGACTTGGACTTTTACTGAAATGTTTTAGTATTTGAGGGGTTTAAATTTAAATTTGGGGACCGAATTTCTTTAAGGGGAGAATACTGTAACGTTTCAGAAAAATAAAATATTATTTTTGGGAATTTTATAATTAAATAATGAATATATTGAATACTTTAATAAGGCGGAATATTTAAATAACGATAAATGGGGAAAAATTTGGACAATTATAGAAATTACTAAAAGAGGGTGCTTTATACGATTTATGCAAATTATGAAATACGGTGATTTATTATACACCATTTTAGTGCTAATCGCGATTAAATATCGCTAATCTCGCATTAATCCGGTTTTGTGCACATGACATGCACTAAGTCATTTTTAGCACTTGTTATATTTTTCTTTCATGATTTTTATTTTATCATACATGGTTCTAAAATTCAAAGAGAAGAAAAGAATAGAAAAGAAAAGAAAAGAGAAAAGAAAACATTAAAGAATTGAGGGATGGGCATGAGAGAGAGAGAGGTGAGGGTCAAACCCTGGTCTTGGCATTTCCCTCCTTCATTATTTTCCTCTTTACTTTCCTCTCCTCTTCTCCCCATGGAAGCACACTCTTCCTCCCCCTCTTCAAGCCACAAAACACCATCAAAATCTACTCAAAAGTCCATCTCCTTTTCACAAAAAATGTGCACAAGCCCATTAGCTACACTTTAGACCAAGAAAGAAAGGATTTTGGGCATTTGGGGCAACTCAAGAAATTTCTTGAGTTTCCAAATGAGGTAATCCATTCACCAATTGTATTGTATTTCATTCAGTTAAGCATCTAAACTAGTTTAGAGTCCATTTAGTGTAGTTTAGTGAACTTTGAAAATTCAAGAAAAGGATTAGGGTTTGAATTGAATCCTAGGGATTAATTGAGGCTTAAGATTGACCTTAAACCCTTATGGTGATTGATTTAAAACCTAAACTAGTGACTTAAGCCCCAATTAGCGAACTTAGAAATCCTCGATATCCGTATTTTGTGAGAATTGTGATAGGAAAATGAAATCTGCTAACACTCGGGGACCTAGAAGTTTAATTAGCAAACACTGAGAGATAAGCAGGCACCCAGGAAGCTAACCCTAAAACCTGAGCCACCCCCTCCATGTTTTGGCCACACTTTTAATCGATCTGGCAGCAAATTAATGCCAGGGTGGGATTATTTGGGATCGTATTTGTTCTATGGCTTTATCTCCAGTAAACTAGACCTTTACATATGCAAAATTGGCTAATTTCACTTAGGGTAAAATCTGGAGCATGTTATCCAAGTTTTTGGTTTCGTTTTGCGGCTTTTTATGAAATTGGCTTTGGTATTTGATATTGTGTTTCTGTCGTGTGGTGTTTGAACGCCAACGACTAGGGTTATTGGTCGTGGTTTGCACGCGAGACTATAGGTTTTGACCTATAGGCGAAACGTGTGCCGTTTTGGTTTTCCGACTTGGTTTTAATACGCGTTTGCGATTGTGTATTGGTTGTAGGTACCCCATGTAGAATTCAAGACGATGAGGATGAGCGTGACGTCATCGACTTCTGCAAGCGAAGAGCAAAGTGAGTAGATATATATTTACGGGGGAAGTCGGGTGGATGGCGTATAGCACCCCCGCAGTTCGTAGTATAGCTTATATATATGGTTATATATGTGTTTTATGTTACGTGGATGATTATCAAGATGTGATTTTGTGTTCATGGTTTAGTTTAGGGTAGTTAGATGTAACTTAGTTTATCTTTTTAGTCGCGAACCCTAGAATAAGGTTTATACCCACACGTACACACACACTTGCATTCATTTTATTACCTGTGCGTATATGGTGATATATATATATATACACACACACACACACACACACACACATGGGTTTGGGACTATGTGTGTGTGTGTGTATATATATATATATGTACATGGATCATGAGGATTGTATATGGTATTTAGGGATGAGTCGAAGAGATTAGGCATGGTGCCATGAGATCGGTGATATAATGTGGTACGTATTATGAGATACGACATGAGATTTTAGCGGGCCTTTGGGCGTGTGTTTTCATACATGCATATATATGCAGATGGTATCAGTTTGTACTAGACTTAGATCAGTATCCCAATTCATGAGATATGATGATAAGAATACCAGATAAATGATGTGATGAATGTGATATTTGACCCGTACCAAGATTGGGATGCCGTACGATGGATTTACCGTACGAGCTATATATTGATGATAGATCCGCACTCTTGACTTGAGTACGTCATATTATATTTATATTGTATCGTACGTGATAATATTGAGGTGGGATCACCGACTATTATATTTATATGTATCGACTCAGATTTAGGTGGTTTTCCCTTACCCTTTCGGTTAGATTGTTCGTTTAGTCCTGTAGTTTACTTGTAGATGTTAGACTAGACTCGAGTCATACCTATTTCAAAACTAACGAATCGTGAGTATTTTAAAGATAGGCTTAGCGATTATACGGATATTTTCAAAAGACGTGTCTTTTCTTAAAACACCGTAGCCCTTATTTTCTAAACACCACGATTCGTGTTATTTCAAATGGCAAAACAGTATGACACACACACACACACACATATATATATATATATTGATATAGATTCTTCATTTTTGTGTTTATTATTCGTCTCCCGCATATTATTGCTGTTCGCATCGCATTTGCATGCTTATATTGTGTTTTCGTATGCCATTATTGAGATCATGCTGTCAGGACACCAGCACCATTACCGATGATGCGTATACTCCATGTACACTTACTTGCCAGCTCACACACATCATCATTGGTAATTGCCATGCCATGTACACTTTAGTGAATATTATTTCATTGACATAGCCTGCTAGCTGATAGTTGCAATATGTTATCGTTTTCATATGCTAGTTTAACTATTGCACTCATTGCATGATATTAGATGCATTCATATACTCATTGGTTATGCAGTATTTTGGTATTTT
This sequence comes from Agapanthus africanus, assembly GCA_030015575.1. Taxonomy (NCBI): domain Eukaryota; kingdom Viridiplantae; phylum Streptophyta; class Magnoliopsida; order Asparagales; family Amaryllidaceae; genus Agapanthus; species Agapanthus africanus. Next base: position 52,853,024 of record CM057351.1, on the reverse strand, counting down.
ATGCCGATATTCACTGTTTACTTACTCTTGATTATTTTAGATTTCGGATTTTCATGAGATTTCGGGATTTGGGGGAAATCCGTAAGAATATATATAAACTTCTCTCTCTCTCTCTTTAAAAAGCAAGTTGCGGTTTTATCGTGATGTATGAGTCGTCCACCATGAGTTTTCTTGATAGCTGTTGGATTTCAAGACCCGTTTCGAGGAGTAGGATGAACCGTCTCGGGTATATGGTGGACCCGGTATAGTATCCCGGGGCAAGAAGCGAGTGGAGTCGATGAGCCAGGCAGGGGCAGACTGCCTACCGGTGATTGTTTGGCGTGGCGGATATCCGGAGGATACCGTCCGTGGTCGTGTGATTTGATAATATGGGCCGATCCGGACTGACGGAGCCCGAGGTATTGAGACACTGTGATATTGAGATATTAGGATTTATGTTTTGTGTCGATGCTAGACACTGATTATGTTGATTTCATTGATGATACCTTGTTTTATATAAACAGAAATTTCACTAAAACAAGAAAACATTTTCTTCATTTACATGTATTCTGTTTTCATTACATTACATTCATACCTCATACATATGATATATTGCTACCTGAGGCACTGACACGAGCACATGGTATTACACTTATGTATAGCAGTTTACCCTTGTCACCTTTTCATGCTTCAGACTTTATCATTTTGAGGTTATATATTTTGATCGTATTGACCTAGGATTGAGTCATACATACGATTTCTGCTCAGTGATGTTTTCTACTCATGAGTTGGCAACTCACCCCCGTTGTGCCACTGTTTCTTGCCGGTTTTGCCATACAGGTTTCGTTACGGCTTTGCTGGCACACTACTTCCATCCGGGTGATTGCTTTGGTAGGTGGGTTCACTTGCAACGTGACAAACCTTGTATTTTATTTACATTCAGTTGTATCTAGTAAACTCCATCAACAAGCCTTGTATATTTTTATTTGACTAGAGAACGGTTGTATTATTCTTTCCACCATAGAGTCGCGCATTGTATTATTATGGTGTTCTTGATGTTTTGAGTTTCCTTTTGAGTTTTGATTCTCGCCCTTCGGCGTTGTATATTATATTGCTTGTGTGGTTGTGACTGTCGATTGACGAAGAGCTAGCTCCCGCTTGGGGAAGCCTTTTATCATTGGGCATATATTATTAATGTTGTACCCTATTTGGGGCCTGTATTTATAAAGGAAACTCTGCCGAAATTTTCAGAAAAGACTTGGGATTTCAAAAATGCATAATTCGGCTTATGCTATAAAAACCACTTCTTTAAAACAAGTTTTCCTTCATTTATTATTTAAAATGGTTTTAGATTTTTGGGCCTTTGGCATACTTGAGCTAGATGGGGTCTTGTAGACTTCATATAATTCAAGGGCCAGACACGTGCCATTTCGGGTCGTGACAGAGGTACATCTCCTACAATTTCGATAAATATCGGCACGCCCAAAACTGGCAGAGCAGGATCATCTACTAGCCTCCTGCTCACGGTCTGGCGTCCTCAGTCTCTGGGTCCTCATTTCTCTGCGGATTCCTAATCCCATATTATATTGGCTCATCGGCTCGGTCAAGTGTGCTAACGGAAACGATTCCGCTCTGGCACTCCTCAGGTCAATTAGTATGATCACTCATAAAGAAGCACATCACTGACTTCGGCCTCTGGCCCTCTGAATACACATGACACAACTGATCCCCGGTGCAATCTCATCGTGGCAGTATCCTGGAAGGAACTGGCTCAAGGTCTCTTCCGATCTCGCCTATACCAAACTATATGGAGGCTGGTATACTTACAAATCTTTTCTCGCTTTCTGGACATCTGCGTTCTTAGAACAACATTTTCTCGGAAACTGGCCGTATCCCAACGCCTCTACATACATATCAGTTCTCTAATCTCGATGGGGAGTAATAACTGTTAGTTATATCTATGCCCTAGAGGCCATTACTGTACATAGGATGTATATTGTAGTGGATGCTGGGACATATATAGGTAGGACTTTCTTGCTCGACATGATAGCACACTATATGGTCGCTCTTTATCTTCACGTGTATACTTTCTGTCTCTCTGTTACATGTTGATAAAGCCCTTAGGATGTGTACTCGACTTCCAGGAGTATGATGCAGATCATACTACTGTGGCCTGGGTAGTCCATGAGTACATCCTTCAATGTTCCTAGTCGTGGGAACATCGACACGGGGCATCGATATTCCAGAGTACACTAGCGTATATCTTCTCAACCCATGTGATGGGCGATGGATGATCCCATATCCACTGGTGTTTGACATCAGAGATGGTATGCGGGTGCTCAGAGATGACTGGGTACACTGAACGGACTCGCCGAGAACTGCCAGATGGTATTATACCTCACGTCAGATGGCAGTTCTCTGGTGACACTGGTACAGCTTAGTCTGTTGACCCGAGATCGTCATAGAGTCTTGTGTGTCTCCCACTGTGCTTTGATTTCCACCCTACCACGGCTCTTCTGAGTCGTGCAAACAGGTGGTTTTTGGGTACAGTCCCGATTCACATAGAGGAAATGAGGGACAGGAGGGGATTCGTCTCTCCCGGTATTGGGGGTTGATGTTGTGCTATGCTCGACTGGCCATAACTGGAAATCCCTGGCCAGGGTTGCAGTGATATACTGGTAAGAGTTATCAGTAGTTTCACGCTATGTTATGGACCTTACATCGGCATGACTTATCAAGCTACTGGGGTCTGACATTTACCACCCCTAGGCGAGATATGCGACATATCAGACGAACAGACCGGACTGTGCGGTAAGTGTTACTGGTTGGATTCACAGGAGTGTGAGCGGGCTTGCTCGTTGATCTTCTAATCGCTCAATACCCGGGTGGCCGTTACGTTTAGCAGACCGCTTGCGGCTTGTGGGTGTTTGATATGATCATCACCTGCTACCGGCGTATTGACAAGTCTTTAGAGTCCTACACAGAGGTTTCCTGGCTCAAGCGAAACGAAATAGGAGCGCATATGCGATATGTGCGGGACCGAGAATAATACCAGTATGTGATACTGTATTCCATTCTCGCGATTTGTATCATTGGACGGTTATATATGATATAGCCGGGTTACCGAATCAAATGTTGATTCGATACATTGATACACTTGATATTAGTAGGTTATATGCAGTATGGCCGGATCATTAAATCAAATGTTGATTTAATGATTTAATGTATAATTATATATTTGATGTATTACTTTACATTAACTAGTATTAGTTCACTTAAGATGGATTTTCTCACTTTATATGCACATTGTATATATGATATAGTTTTGTGCACTGGTTTGTATCATGTTTGATGATATATGCAAACTTGGGTGAGTGTATGCTATACACCATGTTTGGGTAAATGGTTAGGGTTTTAATTTATTTATTCATTTATTTATTTATTCATTTTGGGCAAGAAATAAAATGGTGGCTTCTTTTGTATTTTACTTGAAGCTTCATGAAGCTTCTTTCTTAAACCTAACTATTCACCTAAACCCTAGTTTAGTCTCTTCACTAGTTACACTAACCCATGGTTGCTATATGATAAGATCACTTGATTTACTATTATTAATCAATTTATTTTATCATTCTTATCATATTCTTTCTTCTTCTTCTTCTTTTTCAAGAAGAAAGAACCTTGCTACCAACAATGGTGCCATGAGAAAAAGTGTGAGAAATCCAAATCCAAAGTAAACCCACTTCCTATTTCTTCATCCTCTACCACTTGCCATGTAGTAGAATATGTTATCTTCACAAGTTTCATGACCTAGTGAAGGTGGAGCTTGAGTTTGAGTTGCCTCGACGTAGATCATCTTCGGCATCGAAGTCAACGACCTAGCCCGCCCATTTCTCCGATGAAACCGACGCTAGGGTCCGGGATTCCGATGATCGTAGCGGAGGGACATCAACACGGAGTTAGAAAAGTGGAGGACCGGATCTACAAAGGTTGTAGTCTCTTTCATTTAGCACTAAAGTTGTTTACTTGCTTGTTTCGCCTTTACCTCTAGTAACGATCTTGCTTAGGGTTACTTGGCACTTGATAGAAAATTTTGATTTTGGCATGTTTGATCTATTATGGAACCTCATGTGTGTGCCTAGGAACCCTACAGTGGTATCAGAGCTAAGCTAGAGCCTTAGGCGATGTGTAGACGAAGTTAGAAACCCGATCGAACCCGAAACCCTAATCTAAAACCTTCTCTGTACATTTTTTCAAATCGTGGAATTTTGTGAATTAAAAATATGCAGAAAAATCAGCAGGGTTTTCTAGGAGTTACTATGCAAAATGAGCTTCTAAATCGATCATGTCACCGTGGAACCGCCGCACGAGCATGGCCGTACGGTCGCCTCTTTCATCGAATTTTGCACAGTAATTCCTATATTGTAGTGCTATTTTTTTCTGGGAATTTTTAATCCGTACTCAAGAGTTGAGTTTTCTGGGTTGTTTTTGGAGTTCGTAGATTTGATCGGATTGTCTAACTTTGTCTATGTGTTTTTCCGGATTATTTTTGAACATGTTAGAAAGTTCGACCAGATATAAATACCCACTTTTTCCCCTGCCGGGAAATTTCCAAGTGTTGGATTTTCCCGTAGTTTAAGAACGTCTGAGTAGTGCATGTAACGCGATGGACCCTCTAGAAGACAACAAACCTTAACTCGATTATGTGACCGTCTTGAACTGCCCTTTGAACCTTAGGGTTTGGGGCAGTACGGCGTGCCACATGTGAGGCGTTGGCTTGACCCTTCTACGGCTGGACCGTTGGTACTGTGGCATGAAATGGATGTTTTTGAACTTATTTGATGTGTTGAGCTGTTTCGGGAAATCTTGGGTGTTTAATTGTTCGATCGGAAAGTTTAACATTTTCTATTTATCTAGAATGTGATACAATATTTGGAATCCACAAGTAGTTATGAGATAACTGATTTGGATGTTATAAACATAGCAGTTTAGCCTCACTTGATTGGTTGCCACGGAATTATGATGTGATCAAAATTCCGTCGCAATCACGTAGTGTACGCGGATACTCGCCGGATAAACTTAATAGACAGCTACACCCCTTAGCCTCGACCAAGTGACTATAGGAGAACCCCGTCGCCAAAAAGCATCCGTCCGGGTGCTCGCGGCAGCGGTGTTCCGCCTTAGTGCACTTCGTCGACGGTATCGGGGTGTGGCTGTCTACTAAAGTTTGCGACAAACATTCGTTCTGGATGCCGGGAATCTTGTTGAATTGCCTGACTTTAAATTGAAAAGTGTTTTCGATATTGAGACTAAAATGCGGGGTTTATAACTGTTAGGCATGCGATGACTAAGGAATTCATTTGGTTAGGCATGCGATGTCTAAAGAGTTTGCGGATTCCAACTGTTGTAGTTTTACACTTTATTTTCTGCGACCATAAGTATAATATGTGATATCGCCGGTTTCGTTGCTATATGTCAACGACAATTGGGATGCGCATATTTACTTACGTTGATGACATGTGATGTTATGTGTTGCTGGATATGTTATATTGGATCGTCGTGTTTGAATAGCCGGGGGTTTTTATGTGAGATGAGTGTTTTTCATTTTCATTCATGTAAAAACTTGTATGTAATATTCTTTTATTGGGGCACTTCCAGGTTGCGGATGATGTCACCATTTGTATATTATTTACTTTTCCGCATTAGGATAGACCCAAGGAGGGGAGCACAAGTAACCGGGTTCTAGGGTCCAGTGGGAGACCATCTCGAGGAGTCGAGTCCGGGTCTCCTAACCCTAGAATTGGTAGGGTTGCTTGCTGCTCTCGTAGGGGTCTAGGGGTGTGGGATTGGCTATTCATCATGACCGTGGAATCCGTGTTTTATACTGGCTCGTATTAAAAACACGGACGTCCTAGTATATCCAATATTTCATAGGATATTTTCTGCTGCGTTATCTGTGATGTGATCATGTGATATGTTCTGATAGATATTGTGTAGGGTTCCTAGGCACTCTAGTATGGTCTCACAAGGTATCGAACATGCCAATTTAAAAAAAAATGGTGCCGAGAAACCCTAGACTACGGATCTTAGACTAGATATTTAGGCGAAACGTAAACTAGTTAACACTTAACTACTTGGATATGGAAATTACAACCTTTGTAGATCCGGATATCCACCTCCACGGCTCCGCAACGAAGTCTCCTCGCTGTCCATGTCAAACCCCGGGCTCTAACGTCGGCTTCATCGGAGAAGTAAGCGGAATAGTTCGTCGGCTTCGTGTCAAAGACGATCTACGTCGAGGTTGCACTAGATCAAGCTCCCGACTTCACAAAGTGATGAAACTTGTGAAGGAAACACACTCTACTACTTGGCAAGAGATAGAGGATGAAGAAATAGGAGGTGGGTTCTCTTTAGATTTGGATTTCTCACTCTCAAGCTCAAGTTGCCATTGATGGCCTCAAGGTTTCAAGCTTGAAGATGAAGAAGAAGATGAGCTATAAAATATGATAAGTCTTTTTGAAATAAAAAGAAAATGGAATACTTATCATAATTCTTACTAGGGTTAAGTGTAGAGAATATACCATGGTTAATGGATGGGTTAGGGTTAAGCATGAGTCAAAGCTTCATGAAGCTTCAACAAAAAGACAAAGAAAGCCATCATCCCTTTTTAAACTTATCCAAATAAATGAATAAACAAATAAATGAATAAATAAATATGCAAAACCCTAATTATCATAATAACCATGGTTTAATTCTATTCACTTAACCATATGATCAAGTATCATCAAACATGATACAAAAAGGTGCACAAAAGTATATCACATATACAATGTGCAATCCAAGTGAGAAAAATCCGTTTAAAGTGAACCAATACTAGTTCATGCAAAGTAATATATCAAATATATAATTATACATTAAATCATTAAATCAACATTTGATTCAATGATCCGGTCATGTCGCACATAACCGACTAGTATCCAATGTATCGATTTATCGAATGAACAATTCGATAACTAGGTCATATCGAATATAACCAATCGAAACATTTATCGCGAGAATGAAATGCGGTATCACATACACGCGTTATTCTCGGTCCCGCACATATCTCATATGCGCTCCTATTTCGTTTCGCTTGAGCCAGGAAACCTCTGTGTAGGACTCTAAAGACTCGTCAATACGCCGGTAGCAGATGATGATCATATCAAGCATCCACAAGCCGCAAGCGGTCTGCTAAACGTAACGGCCACCCGGGTATTGAGCGATCAGAAGATCGACGAGCTAGCCCGCTCACACTCCTGCGAATCCGACCAGTAACACTTACCGTACAGTCCGGTCTCTTCGTCTGATATGTCATATCAAGTCTAGGGGTGGTAAACGTCAGACCCCAATAACCCAATAAGTCGCGCCGATGTGAGGCTCATAACGGGTCGAGAAACTACTGGTAACACTTACCAGCAAATCTCTGATCAGCCCTGGCCAGGGACTTCCCTGTTACGGCCAATCGAGCACAGCGCAACATCAACCCCCAATACCGGGAGAGACGAAACCCCTCCTATCGCTCATTGCCTCCATGTGACTCGGGACTGTACCCAAAGACCACCGTTTTGCATGCCCTCATGGACGTGGTAAGGTGGAGATCAAAGCACAGTGGGAATCACACAAGACTCTATGACGATCTCGGGTCTACAGATTAACCTGTACAAGTGTCACCTGAGAACTGCCATCTGACGTGAGGTATAATACCATCTGGGAGTTCTCGGCGAGTCCGTCCAGTGTACCCAGTCTCCACTGAGCACCCGTATACCATCTCTGATGTCAAACACCAATGGATATGGGATCATCCATCACCCATCTCATGGGTCGAGAAGCGTATACGCTAGTCTACTCTGGTATATCGATGCCCCGTCTCGATACACCCACGACTAGGGACCTTGAAGGATGTACTTATGGACTACCATGTCCCCACTAGTATGATCTGCATCACAGTCCTGGTAGTCAAGTACATATCCTAAGGGCTTTACCAACATGTAACTATAAGACAGTATAAAGAGACTAGTGTACATGTTAAGATAAAGAGCAACCAGATAGCATACTATCATGTCGAGCAAGAAAGTCATCTCTATATATGTCCAAGCATCCAATATAATATACATCATCTGTACAATACTGGCCTCTAGGGCATACATACAACTAACAATCTCCCACTTGCACTAGGGCCAGCTGCTGTAATATCGCATACCGAGCATCCCGAAGAGTCTCTCAAACTGTATCTGGGGAATGGCCTTCGTGAGTGGATCCGCAGTGTTGTCCTTCGTGTCAACCCTCCTGACCTCGATCTCCCGGCGATCAACTATCTCCCGGATCAGGTGATACCGCCTCAGAATATGCCTGGATCGCTGATGGGACCTGGGTTCCTTGGCCAAAGCCACCGCTTCATTGTTATCGCAATACAAAGGTATTGGATTCTCAATGGATGGAACCACTCCAAGTTCAGCAATGAACTTCTTGACCCAGACAGCCTCTTTGGCAGCATCGTTGGCAGCGATGTATTCAGCCTCCATTGTCGAGTCTGCCACGGTTTTCTGCTTGGAACTCTTCCAGCTAACCGCCCCTCCGTAAAGGGTAAAGACAAAGCCCGACTGCGACTTAGAGTCGTCCTTATCACTCTGGAAGCTCGAATCGGTAAAGGACTCCACTTGGAGTTCTCCGTTACCATACACCAAGAACATGTCTCTAGTCCTTCGCAAGTACTTGAGAATGCTCTTCACAGCTGTCCAGTGACTCTCTCCAGGATCAGCTTGATACCTGCTCACTACACTTAGTGAGTATGCTACATCGGGTCTGGTACATAGCATCGCATATATGATAGAGCCTACTGCCGAAGCATAGGGTATCCCTTGCATGCGAGCTCTCTCCAAATCAGTCTTGGGAGACATCTCTTTGGAGAGAGTGACTCCAGAGATCGTGGGTAAGTTCCCACGCTTGGACTCTTCCATACTAAACCTCTTTAGTATGGTGTCAATGTACCTGGATTGGGACAATCCCAAAATCCTTTTGGATCTATCTCTATAGATCCTAATTCCCAATATGCAGGAGGCATCACCAAGATCTTTCATTGAGAATCTTTGTGATAAGAAAAGCTTGACCGATTGCAGCATAGGAATATCATTTCCTATCAAGAGTATGTCGTCCACGTACAATACGAGGAAGACAACCTTACTCTCTGCCACCTTCTTGTAGATACAAGGTTCATCTGGATTTTTGACGAAATCAAACTCTTTGATAACGACATCAAAGAAGATGTTCCAACTCCGCGATGCTTGCTTTAATCCATAAATGGATTTAAGCAGCTTGCACACCTTCCCGCTGCTCCCACTGTCTACGAAGCCCTCTGGCTGAGTCATGTACACGCACTCTTCTAAATCACCATTTAGAAAGGCGGTCTTAACATCCATTTGCCAGATTTCGTAGTCATGAAAGGCAGCAATGGCAAGCATGATCCGGATGGATTTAAGCATAGCCACTGGAGAAAAGGTTTCGTCATAGTCCACACCTGGTCTTTGAAGAAAACCCTTTGCTACAAGTCTAGCTTTGAAAGTCTCTACTTTCCTATCTACACCATGTTTCTTCTTGAAGATCCACTTGCTCCCAATGGGTTTTACCCCTTCAGGAGCAACTTCCAAAGTCCATACTTTGTTGGTGTACATGGATTCCATCTCGGACCGCATAGCATCCAGCCATTTCACAGAGTCCCTACTCGTGATGGCCTGCTCGAAGCTAGTTGGGTCATCATTCTCCATGATGCAATCCTCGCTTCCACCATCAATGAGAAAACCGTAGTATCTCTCAGGTGGACGAGAAACCCTACCAGATCGGCGGAGAGGCTGAGGTTCGTTGGGTACTACCGAATCTTCTGGTTCCACTAAATCTTCAGTTATAGTTTGTGTTTCTGGAACTTCTTCCAGTTCTACCTCAGAGCCACTAATCTCTTTTGCAAGAAATTCCTTTTCTAAAAAGGTGGCATGTTGAGCAATAAACACTTTTTGTTGTTCACTGTGGTACAATAGATATCCATTTGAATGCTTAGGATATCCCACAAACTTACATAGAACTGACCGTGCCTCGAGTTTGTCTGGATTTTGCCTTTTGACATAGGCCAGACAACCCCATATCTTAACTCGTTTAAGACATGGTCTCTTCCCACTCCATATCTCATATGGTGTGGTAGGTACAGATTTAGTTAGAACTTGATTCAATAGGTATGCCGCTGCTTCAAGCGCATACCCCCAGAAGGAAATAGGTAACTCAGCTGTACTCATCATAGAGCGCACCATATCTAATAGGGTGCGATTCCTCCGCTCCGATACACCGTTGTGCTGTGGTGTATAAGGAGGAGTAAGCTGAGAGAGAATCCCATTCTCTTTTAGGAAGTCTAAGAATTCATTGCTCAAGTATTCACCTCCTCGATCAGATCGAAGAATTTTAATACTTTTTCCGGTTTGTTTCTCGACTTCTTGTTTATATTCTCTAAATTTCTCAAAAGCTTCAGACTTGTGTCTTATCAAGTACACATGTCCGTATCTTGAGAGATCGTCAGTGAATGTAATGAAGTACGAAGAACCATCCCTGGCATGTGTAGACATGGGACCGCATACATCACTATGTATCAGTCCCAAGAGTTCGGTAACTCTTTCTCCGTGTCCCGTAAACGGAGTTTTGGTCATCTTGCCTTTGAGACATGACTGGCAAGTGTCATAGGATGAAAATTCGAATGGTTTCAAATACCCATCCTTATGCAACTTAGCCAGTCGTGTCGCATTGATGTGACCCAGTCTACAATGCCACAAGAAGGATTCGTTCAGTTCAGAACTCTTCCTCTTGTGTGTGTTTGTTATACTCAGAACTGTTGATTGATTTAGAACATAAATGCCATTGCACAACGTGCCTGATCCAACCAACTTTTGGTTATGGAAAATGTTCATAACATTGTCCTGTGATACAAAATTATATCCCTCTTTACTTAATAAAGAAACCGATATAATGTTGCATATCAGGTTCGGCATGTAATAGCATTCGTTCAGAACCAATGTATTACCGGTTGGTAATACAAGGTGATATTCCCCGACAGTCTTAGCTGCAACAATTGCACTATTTCCAACTCTAATGTCTTTATCACCTTCTCCAAGTTCTCTACCTTTCTTAAGCCCATGTAACTGATTACATATATGGGATCCTGACCCGGTATCCAATACCCAGGACGTATAGCAAATGGAGAAACAGTTCTCAGTAACGAACACACCCAAAGAAAATGCATCAGCATGTACTTTCTTCATTCGGGTGGCATGGGAATCCTGGTATTCCCCTATATCCTGTTCATTCCTATAATTCTTATAAGAATGAACGGAACCAACGTTCCCCAGCATAGTATAACATGCGGGTTCGGTCAATACATCCATATTATTATCTTTAATAGGGTATGAAATGGTCGCTACCTGGAGAGAGAGAGAAGAAAACACTTTAGCGTATGCTCATGCAAGATCAGATTGGTTATTATCTTATCTAATCAGGATGGCTCCCACTGCTTTTTATCAAATCTTCCTTCAAACCCTAAAAGGAAAGACTAGCCGGGATTAATTACACACTACAAGTTCGCCAATCTTTCAGCCAGGCCAGTGTCGGTACTTTGAGGGAGGTCCCCCGTGCTTTCGCACGAACCTAATTAATGTAAACCTCGTTTTCCCAGAGGCGTAACCCCGTTGACACCTTTCTAGACACCTACTTGATCGGCTAATTGCAATGTGTAAAACTCTCCCAGGAGTAACTCTTACTCGCAGCGGGTATCGGGATCCAACTATCTCATAGAAGGTATGCAATCTCATTGCAAATTTCAACTCTTGAAATTCCCGATAATATTTTGCCCCTAGTGTACCATGACCTTGACAGAGGTCAACAAATCATAGTGCACTAGTCAAGTTCAACCCGTCATTTCTTGATTGAATCAAACCAACCCGCACGACCCTTGACAGAGGTCAACAAGGTCGCACGACTACCCTAATCCAATCACATCACATGCTTTGCAGATAATTACTAGTTAGCTACCGCACACTACGCCTTGACAGAGGTCAACAAACGCAGTACGAATACTAAATAGTCTTTATCTGAAATGACGGAGGGCTACGTCAGGTTTTTCTGAAAACCTATTGCGTAATGAACTCGATATCGTTGTAGAATCAAATAAAGTTTTGAAATGGAGTGATTTTGAGGCTTTTCCAGTTTTGCTAAAGGGGTCACTCCCGGTGAGGGGATCGTCGGCCCTTTCCTCGTTGAATGAGGTGCGGGATATATCATATATATCACTGTGCAAAGCAGAAACTATAAAAGCAATCAAAAACAAATCGAGTGTGTAGCATCTGCCAGTTATTACTAAAGGAGTCACTCCCGGTGAAGGGATCTCGGTCCTTTCCTCATCGAATAAGGTGCGGGGTATATCATATATACCGCTATGCAAAGCAAGAACTGTAGCTACCTGTTTTATTTAAAATCTGATTCTACAACATCTTAGGTTTCTTTTCTTTCATTAATCACATTAATGAAGTCCCATCATTTAAATACCTAAACATCACAGATAGATATGACGTACACTTATGCCATCCGCATTCGCCTCGATGTCCCCTCGTGCACCGTTAGGTTAGGTAACTAACGACAGAGCAGGACAGGGCTAGCGCGGGTGTAAAACATAAGTAACGTCTATACAATATTTCATATATACTATATACTATATCCATCACAGAATCAAAACACAGATATCGCAGCAGAATAAACATATGAAATATTGGATATACTAGGACGTCCGTGTTTTCAATACGAGCCACTATAAAACACGGATTCCACGGTCGTGATGAATAGCCAATCCCACACCCCTAGACCCCTACGAGAGCGGCAAGCAACCCTGCCAATTCTAGGGTTAGGAGACCCGGACTCGACTCCTCGAGTTGGTCTTCCACTGGACCCCAGAACCCGGTTACTTGTGCTCCCCTCCTTGGGTCTATCCTAATGCGGAAAAGTAAATAATATACAAAGGGTGACAACTTCCGCTACCTGGAAGTGCCCCAAATAAAAGAATATTACATACAAGTTTTTACATGAATGAAAATGGAAAACACTCATCTCACATAAAAACCCCCGGCTATTCAAACACGACTATCCAATATAACATATCCAGCAACACATAACATCACATGTCATCAACGTAAGTAAATATGTCCATCCCAATTGTCGTTGACATATAGCAACGAAACCGGCGATATCACATATTACACTTACGGTCACAGAAAAGAAAGTGTAAAACTACAACAATTGGAATCCGCAACTTCTTTAGACATCGCATGCCTAATCAAATGAAACACTTAGACATCACATGCCTAACAGATATAAATCCCGCATTTTAGTCTCATTATCGAAAACTCTTTTCAATATCAAATGAAACTAAACCGCTAGATTTATATCATTCATTCAGTTATCACATAGCTGTTTGTGAATTCCAATTATTGTATCCCATTCCAGATAAATAGAATATATTAAACTTTCCGATCGAACATTCGAATACCCAAGTTTTCCCGAAACCATCCAACACATGAAATAGGTTCAAAGACATTCGTTTCATGCCTCAGTACCGACGGTCCAGCCGTAGAAGGGTCAAGCCAACGCCTCACATGTGGCACGCCGTACTGCCCCAAACCCGAAGGTTCAAAGGGCAGTTCAAGACGGTCACATAATCGAGTTAAGGTTTGTTGTCTTCTAGAAGGACCATCGCGTTACTTGCACTACTCAGAACGTCCTTAAACCACACAATAATCCAACACTTGGATATTTTTGGCAGGGGAAAGATTGGGTATTTATATCCGGTCGAACTTTTTAACATAACCAAAAAATATCCGGAAAACACATAGACAAAATTCGATAATCCGATCGAATCGACAATTCCCAATACAACCCCAGAATACTCAAACCTGGAGCCAAATTAAAATTCCCAGAAAACTCAGAATAATAAATCAGGTATTACTGTGCAAAGAAGTGGGGCTAACGTCATCAAGGAGCCGCGGAACCGCCGCAGAAGCCATGCTTCTGCCGCGGTTCCGCCGCATTATTTACTGTTCACAGGAAACTTTTTACACAGTAATTCTTAGATTTTATTGCTGATTTTTTTAGGCAATTTTAATTGACAAAAAACCACAAATTCGGAAAATTTCCAGAGAGCTATTTTGGGGTTGGGTTTTCGGTTCGTCCGGGTTTCAAACTCCGTCTAGACTTCGCCTAAGGCTCTAGCTAGGCTCTGATACAACTGTAGGGTTCCTAGGCACTCTAGTATGGTCTCACAAGGCATCGAACATGCCAATTTAAAAAAAAAATGGTGCCGAGAAACCCTAGACTACGGATCTTAGACTAGATATTTAGGCGAAACGTAAATTAGTTAACACTTAACTACTTGGATATGGAAATTACAACCTTTGTAGATCCGGATATCCACCTCCACGGCTCCACAACGAAGTCTCCTCGCTGTCCATGTCGAACCCCGGGCTCTAACGTCGGCTTCATCGGAGAAGTAAGCGGAATAGTTCGTCGGCTTCGTGTCAAAGACGATCTACGTCGAGCTTGCACTAGATCAAGCTCCCTACTTCACAAAGTGATGAAACTTGTGAAGGAAACACACTCTACTACTTGGCAAGAGGTAGAGGATGAAGAAATAGGAGGTGGGTTCTCTTTAGATTTGGATTTCTCACTCTCAAGCTCAAGTTGCCATTGATGGCCTCAAGGTTTCAAGCTTGAAGATGAAGAAGAAGATGAGCTAGAAAATATGATAAGTCTTTTTGAAATAAAAAGAAAATGGAATACTTATCATAATTCTTACTAGGGTTAAGTGTAGAGAATATACCATGGTTAATGGATGGGTTAGGGTTAAGCATGAGTCAAAGCTTCATGAAGCTTCAACAAAAAGACAAAGAAAGCCATCATCCCTTTTTAAACTTATCCAAATAAATGAATAAACAAATAAATGAATAAATAAATATGCAAAACCCTAATTATCATAATAACCATGGTTTAATTCTATTCACTTAACCATATGATCAAGTATCATCAAACATGATACAAAAAGGTGCACAAAAGTATATCACATATACAATGTGCAATCCAAGTGAGAAAAATCCGTTTAAAGTGAACCAATACTAGTTAATGCAAAGTAATATATCAAATATATAATTATACATTAAATCATTAAATCAACATTTGATTCAATGATCCGGTCATGTCGCACATAACCGACTAGTATCCAATGTATCGATTTATCGAATGAACAATTCGATAACTAGGTCATATCGAATATAACCAATCGAAACATTTATCACGAGAATGAAATGCGGTATCACATACACGCGTTATTCTCGGTCCCGCACATATCTCATATGCGCTCCTATTTCGTTTCGCTTGAGCCAGGAAACCTCTGTGTAGGACTCTAAAGACTCGTCAATACGCCGGTAGCAGATGATGATCATATCAAGCATCCACAAGCCGCAAGCGGTCTGCTAAACGTAACGGCCACCCGGGTATTGAGCGATCAGAAGATCGACGAGCTAGCCCGCTCACACTCCTGCGAATCCGACCAGTAACACTTACCGTACAGTCCGGTCTCTTCGTCTGATATGTCGCATATCAAGTCTAGGGGTGGTAAACGTCAGACCCCAATAACCCGATAAGTCGGGCCGATGTGAGGCTCATAACGGGTCGAGAAACTACTGGTAACACTTACCAGAAAATCTCTCATCAGCCCTGGCCAGGGACTTCCCTGTTACGGCCAATCGAGCACAGCGCAACATCAACCCCCAATACCGGGAGAGACGAAACCCCTCCTATCGCTCATTGCCTCCATGTGACTCGGGACTGTACCCAAAGACCACCGTTTTGCACGCCCTCATGGACGTGGTAAGGTGGAGATCAAAGCACAGTGGGAATCACACAAGAATCTATGACGATCTCGGGTCTACAGACTAACCTGTACAAGTGTCACCTGAGAACTGCCATCTGACGTGAGGTATAATACCATCTGGGAGTTCTCGGCGAGTCCGTCCAGTGTACCCAGTCTCCACTGAGCACCCGTATACCATCTCTGATGTCAAACACCAATGGATATGGGATCATCCATCGCCCATCTCATGGGTCGAGAAGCGTATACGCTAGTCTACTCTGGTATATCGATGCCCCGTCTCGATACACCCACGACTAGGGACCTTGAAGGATGTACTTATGGACTACCATGTCCCCACTAGTATGATCTGCATCACAGTCCAGGTAGTCAAGTACATATCCTAAGGGCTTTACCAACATGTAACTATAAGACAGTATAAAGAGACTAGTGTACATGTTAAGATAAAGAGCAACCAGATAGCATACTATCATGTCGAGCAAGAAAGTCATCTCTATATATGTCCAAGCATCCAATATAATATACATCATCTGTACAATACTGGCCTCTAGGGCATACATACAACTAACATATTGTATATAGTATATATGATATATTATATAGACGTTGCTTATGTTTTACACCCGCGCTAGCCCTGCCTCGCTCTGGCGTTAGTTACCTAACCTAACGGTGCAGACGGGACATCGAGGCTATTGCGGATGGCATAAGCGTACGTTATATTTATCTGTGATGTTTAGGTGGACTTAAATGATGGGATATTCATTAATGTGATTAATGAAAGAAAATAAACCTAAAAGATGTTGTGGAATCGAATATCAAAAATAAAACAGGTAGCTACAGTTCTTGCTTTGCATTGCGGTGTTCCTTGTAGAACATCCTGCACCTTATTCGATAAGGAAAGGACCGAAATCCCTTCACCGGGAGTGACTTCTTTAGCAATAACTGGCCGATGCTACAACCCTCGGTTTGTCTTTTGATTTCTTCTATAGTTTCTGCTTTGCACAGCGGTATATATGATATATCCTGCACCTTATTCGATGAGGAAAGGGCCGACGATCCCTTCACCGGGAGTGACCCCTTTAGCAAAACTAGAAAAGCCTAAAAAACACTCCATTTAAAAACCATTTGATTCCGCAACGAGATCAAGTTCAAAGCGTTAAAGGTTTTTCTCAAAAACCATTTGCAACCCTCCATCATTTTAGGAAGTAGAGTACTTAGTATTCGTGCTGTGTTTGTTAACCATAGTCAAAGCACAATGTACGGTAGCTAAGTGATGTCTTCCTACACCGCATATGATGCGATTAGTTAGGACAGTCGCGTGACTTTGTTGACCTTAGTTAAGTGTCATGTGGGTGGGTCTAATTAATCACGAAATGACGGGTAGAACTTGACTAGTGCTTATGATTTGTTGACCATAGTTAAGGTCATAGGTGCTAGGGGTAAAACCTTTATCGGGAATTTCAAGTGTTGAAATTTGCAATGAGATTGCATACCTTCTATATGATAGTTGGATTCCGATACCCACTGCGAGTAATTGTTACTCCTGGGAGAGTTTTGCACTTTGCAATTAGCCGATCAAGTAGGTGTCTAGAAAGGTGTCAACAGGGTTATGCCCCTAGGAAAACGAGGTTTGTTGTAATTAGGTCCCTGCGAAAGCACGGGGAACCTCCCTCAAAATACCGACACTGGCCTGGCTGAAAAATTAGCGAACTTGTAGAGTGTAATTAATCCCGGCTAGTATTTCTTTTTAAGGTTTGAAGGAAGATTTGATAAAAAAAGTGGGAGCCATCCTGATTAGATAAAATATATATGTATCCAATCTAATCTTGCAAGAGCGCACGCAGAGTGTTTTCTTTTCTCTCTCTCCAGGTAGGGACCATATCACGCCTTAATCAAGAAAATAATATGGATGTATTGATCGAACCCGCTTGTTATACTGAGCTGGGGAACGTTGGTCCCGCTCCAACTTATAATTGTTATAAGACAGAGTAGGAAATAGGGGAATACCAGAATTTCTATGCCGCCCAAACGAAAAAAGTGCATATGATGCATCTCCTTCGGGTGTGTTCGTTACACAAAACTGTTTCTCAGTATCCTCTGCGTCCTGGGTATCTGATACCAGAACAGGATCCCAGATATGTTATCTGTTACATAGGGCTACAGAAAGACAGAGAACTGAGAACGGGTGATAAGTTTCATGAGACAGAAAACGGGGCAAGTGTTGCAGCCAAGTCTGTTGGTCACTATCACCATGTATTACCAATACATTGATTCTGAACAAATGCTATTAGATACCGAACCTGATATACAAAATCATATCAGTCTCTTTATTAGTAAACAAATGATAAAATTTTGTATTGTTGGATAATGTTTTGAACATTTCCTATTTCAAAAGTTGATCGGTTCAGGCACGTTATCTAAAAGCATTGACATTCTAAATCAAACTACAGTTCCTAGTAAACAGAACACACACAAAAGGAAGAGTTCAGAAATGAACGGATCCTTCTTGAGGTATTATAGACTAGGTCATATCAATGTGACCCGACTAGCTTAAGTTACATTTAAGATGCATATTTAAATCAGTTTGAATTTACATCTTGTGAAACTTGCCAGTCATGTCACAGAGATAAGATGACCATAGCTCTGTTTACTGGAAACAGAGAAAGAGTTAGTAAACTCTTGGGACTGATACATGATGATGTATGTAAGGTCCCCTGTCTACATATGCCAAGACTGGTTCTTTGTACTTCCTTACATTCATTGATGATCTCTTAAGATTCGGAAACATGTTCCTGTTGAAACACATGTCTGAAGCCTTTGAGATATTCACAGAATATAAGTAAGAAGTAGAGAACCAAAAACCGGGTATAAGTATTATGTCCTTTGATGAGATCAGGGAGGAGAATACTTGTGCATGGAATTCTTGGACTATTCTAAAGCAGATTGAGATTCTCTCTCGGTGTTACTCCTCTGTATACACCACAGCACAATAGTGTATCAGGGCGGAGCAATAGCACCCTATATGATATGGTGTGCTCTATGATGAGTACTACTGAGTTACCTATTTCCTTTTAGGGTTGTTCACTTGAGAAGCTGCATACCTATTGAATTAGGTTCGAATCAAATCAGTGCCTACCATTCCATATAAGATATGGTATGGGAAGAACCTATCTCTTAAGTATGTAAAGATTTGGGATTGTTCGGCCTATGTCAAAAGCAAAATCCGGACAAGATCAAGGCAAGGTCAGTTCTGTAGAACTGGAAAGGTTCCAGCTATACAAAACTACAGCTGATTTGACAGGACCAAAGGATTCAATAGTCCCCAACGAACCTCAGCCTCTCCGCCGATCTAGCAGGGTTCCTCACCTGCCTGAGAGATACTTCGGTTTCTCGATGACAGTGGGAGCGAGGATTGCATCATGAAATGATGACCCAACTAGTTTCGAGCAGGCCATCATGAGTAGGGACTCTGTAAGAATGGCCGGATGCTTAGCGATCTGAGATGGAATCCATGTACACCAACAAAGTATGGACTTTGGTTGCGATATCTGAAGGGTTAAATTTCTATCAGGAGCAAGTATATCTTGAGAAGATTACTTGGTCTAGATGAAAAAGTTGAGACTTTCAAAGCTAGACTTGTTAATGGTTTTCGTCATCGACCAGGCGTGGAAAATGATGAAACCTTTTCCAGTAGCTATGCTTAAGTCCATCCAGATCCTACTTGCCATTGCTACATACCATGACTACGATATCTGGTGGTTGGGTGCCATAACTGCTTTTCTAGATAACGATTTAGAAGAGAACGTCTATAAGTACACAGCCAGAGGGCTTCGTAAACAGTGGGAGCAGCGGAAACGTGTGCAAGTTGCTTTACAGGATAAAGCAGGCATCGCGGAGTTGGAACATCTGTTTTGATATGGTAGTCAAAGAGTTTGACTTCATCAAAATGGTAGATGAACCTTGTATATACAAAATGGTAGTAGAGAGTAAGGTGGTGATCCTCGTAGAGTACGTGGACAACATACTCTTATTAGGAAAAAAGTTTCCTATGCTACGCACGGTCAATCTCCTCTTATCACATGGATTCTCCATATAGGATCAAAGTGATACCTCCTAAATCCTGAGTTTTGATATATGAGATAGAAATAATTGGATGTTAGGATTCTCACTAGTTGTAGTGAGATGGTATCAATCGATCCTGGGGAGATTCACTGGAAAGGTTCCATGGTGATAAAGACGACTGAATGTCAGTCGCAGGCAATGTCTTTACCCTCAGTGGAGGGATGGTAAGTTAGAAGAGTTCCAAGCGAGATACCGTGGCAGACTAGACGATAAAGGTTGTTGACATCGCTATCATAGATACTACCAAAGAGGCAGTTTGGGTGTATATTGGTTCATGAGATGAACTAGGTTCCTACCATTGTGTGACAATGGAAGGGTGGCTTTGGCCCAGGAACCCCGGTCCCATCAGTGACCCAGACATATTCTGAGACAGCATTGCCTAATCATGGAGATAGTAGATCTCCAGGGTGATCGAGGTTAGGAGAGTAGACTTAGAGGACAACACGGCGGATCCACTCACAAAGGCCTTTTCCTAGAGAGAGACTTTTATGGGATAGTTGGGTATGAGATACTGCAACCACTGCTACAGATGGCCCTAGTGCAAGTGGGAGATTGTTAGTTATATGTATGCCCTAGAGGCCATTACTGTACATAGGATGTATATTGTAGTGGATGCTGGGACTTATATAGGTAGGACTTTCTTGCTCGACATGATAGTACACTATCTGGTTGCTCTTTATCTTAACGTGTATACTTTCTGTCTCTCTGTTACATGTTGATAAAGCCCTTAGGATGTGTACTCGACTTCCACGACTATGATGCAGATCATACTAGTGGGGCCTGGATAGTCCATGAGTACATCCTTCAATGTTCCTAGTCGTGGGAATATCGAGACAGGGCATCGATATTCCAGAGTACACTAGCGTATATCTTCTCGACCCATGTGATGGGCGATGGATGATACCATATCCATTTGTGTTTGACATCAGAGATGGTATGCGGGTGCTCAGTGATGACTGGGTACACTGAACGGACTCGCCGAGAACTCCCAAATGATATTATACCTCACATCAGATGGCAGTTCTCTGGTGACACTGGTACAGCTTAGTCTGTTGACCCGAGATTGTCATAGAGTCTTGTGTGTCTCCCACTGTGCTTTGATTTCCACCCTACCACGGCTCTACTGAGTCGTGCAAACAGGTGGTTTTTGGGTACAGTCCCGATTCATATAGAGGCAATGAGCGATAGGAGGGGATTCGTCTCTCCCGGTATTGGGGGTTGATGTTGTGCTATGCTCGACAAGCCATAACTGGAAATCCCTGGCCAGGGTTGCAGTGATATACTGGTAAGAGTTATCAGTAGTTTCACGCTATGTTATGGACCTTACATCGACATGACTTATCAAGCTACTGGGGTCTGACGTTTACCACCCCTAGGCGAGATATGCGACATATCAGACGAACAGACCGGACTGTGCGGTAAGTGTTACTGGTTGGATTCACAGCAGTCTAAGCGGGCTTGCTCGTTGATCTTCTAATCGCTCAATACCTGGGTGGCCGTTACGTTTAGCAGACCGCTTGCGGCTTGTGGGTGTTTGATATGATCATCACCTGCTGCCGGCGTATTGACGAGTCTTTAGAGTCCTACACAGAGGTTTCCTGGCTCAAGCGAAACGAAATAGGAGCGCATATGAGATATGTGCGGGACCGAGAATAATACCAGTATGTGATACTGTATTCCATTCTCGCGATTTGTATCATTGGACAGTTATATATGATATAGCCGGGTTACTGAATCAAATGTTGATTCGATACATTGATACACTTGATATTAGTAGGTTATATGCAGTATGACCGGATCATTAAATCAAGTGTTGATTTAATGATTTAATGTATAATTATATATTTGATATATTACTTTACATTAACCAGTATTAGTTCATTAAGATGGATTTTCTCACTTGATATGCACATTATATATATGATATAGTTTTGTGCACTAGTTTGTATCATGTTTGATGATACATGCAAACTTGGGTGAGTGTATGCTATACACCATGTTTAGGTAAATGGTTAGGGTTTTAATTTATTTATTCATTTATTTATTTATTCATTTTGGGCAAGAAATAAAATGGTGGCTTCTTTTGTATTTTACTTGAAGCTTCATAAAGCTTTGACCATTTTGTTTCTTTCCGAAACCTAACCATTCACCTAAACCCTAGTTTAGTCTCTACACTAGTTACACTAACCCATGGTTGCTATATGATAAGATCACTTGATTTACTATTATTAATCAATTGATTTTATCATTCTTATCATATTCTTTCTTCTTCTTCTTCCAGAAGAAAGAACCTTTCTAGCAACAATGGTGCCATGAGAAAAAGAGTGAGAAATCCAAATCCAAAGTGAACCCACTTCCTATTTCTTCATCCTCTACCACTTTCCATGTAGTAGAGTATGTTATCTTCACATGTTTCATGACCTAGTGAAGGTGGAGCTTGAGTTTGAGTTGCCTCGACATAGGTCATCTTCGGCATCGAAGTCAACGACCTAGCCCGCCCATTTCTCCGATGAAACCGACGCTATGGTCCTGGATTCCGATGATCGCAGCGGAGGGATGTCAACATGGAGCTAGAGAAGTGGAGGACCGGATCTACAAAGGTTGTAGTCTCTTTCATTTAGCAATAAAGCTGTTTACTTGCTTGTTTCGCCTTTACCTCTAATAACGATCTTGCTTAGGGTTACTTGGCACTTGATAGAAAAATTTGATTTTGTCATGTTTGATCTGTTGTGGAACTTCATGCGTGTGCCTAGGAACCCTACAATAACTGTAAGGTTTTTCTAGCACCCTATAATGAGTTTTGAAGCATCACATGTCCCAAAGTTTAAATTTTGATGGTGCTAAACAAGCATGCAAAGGAATCGATCCTAGAAAATTAGGGTTGTGAAACTTTAAAGCGAACAAAACTAGGGTTTCGAGACTACAACCTTTGTAGCTCCATTTCGCTGGACTCCTTGGTGTCTTGGGAGTTGGAAGAAGGTTCTCTTGAAGTCCTCTCACGTCCACGACGATCCACCCGGAGTTCACCGTCCAAGCTCGCAACTTCGAGAATCGAAGAGAACACTCTAAACAAGTTGGCTAAACTTGTGTAGAATGATGTTGTGGTTTAGAATCTCACTTCAAAAACCTTTCTTTAAGTGTGTTTTACTCACTAGAAAAAACTAGAGAGCAATTGGTGAAGGAGGATGAAGATGGTAGCTTTTCTTTTTAGCAAGAGTAAAAGATAAAAGATGATCCATCAAAAAGAAATGAAATATATCCTTTTATATTTTATTCCTTCTTGCATCCTACCATGGTTAAGTGATGGAGAGTTTATTTAACTTGAGTTTTAAATTATAAAGAGAAGGATAACTCAAGGTTAGAGGTAGGTGAGCTTGGTTAGGTTAAAAGAAGAATGTAGAAGCTAGAAAGAATTATCCTTTTCTTTTCAATTTTGTTTTAAATCCAAAATCAAATAAAAATCTATCACTTAATCCATGGTGTGAGTCTTGTATTGCCACCATTTCCATGTGTTAACAACCATGATAGATGGGTGTATGTATGTATGTATCTATGCACATCCATATGTGCATGAAACTAGAAAGAAAGAAGAAAAATCATACATGCATGCATACATCCATCAAATACTAGAAATGTTTCAAGTGAGAAAACTAATGGTTAGATGATAAATCAACACTTGATTTATCAATACGGTCATATCTCATATGACCCCACCAAAAGCAGGCCGCCCGATCAATGTTCGGTATCAAATACGCACATTTTAATCGGGTGCATGCACATATCGCATACGCGTACCACAACGTTTCGCCTGGACTGGGTAACTCCTTTGTGGGACTCTAAGACTCGTCAATACGCCGGCAGAGGGTGATGATCATATCAGGTACCCCCAAGCCGCAAGCGGTCAGCTAAACGTAACGGCCACCCGGGTATTGAGCGATCAGAAGAAAACAAGCGAACCTGCTACAACTCCTGTCGAGCCAACCGGCAACACTACCGTACAGTCCGGTCTCTTCGTCAGATATGCTGCATATTGAGCCTAGGGATGGTCACGTCGACCCTAATAACTCAATAAGTCGTGCCAGTGAATGGTCTATAACAGATCGAGAAACTACTGACAACAATTATCAGCAAATCTCAGCAGCCCTGGCCAGGGACTTACTGATATAACCATTCGGGCACAGAACAGCATCAACTCCCAATACCGGGGGAGATGAAACCCCTCCTATCGCTCATTGCCTTCGTGTGTCTCGGGACTGTACCCAACGGCCACCTGTTTGCACGACTCTGTAGAGCCGTGGTAGGGTGGCAATCAAAGTACAGTGGGAGAACACACAAGACTCCATGACGATCTCGGGTCTACAGACTAACCTGTACCAGTGTCACCAGAGAACTGCTATTCGACGATAGATATAATTCCATATAGGAGTTCTCGGTGAGTCCGTCCAGTATACCCAGTCAGCACTGAGCACCCGTATATGATCTTGATGTCAAACATCGATGAATGTGGGAACATCCATCGCCCATCGTATGGGTCTAGTATCATATACGCTAGTCTACACTGGTATATCAATGCCCCGTCTCGATATACCTACGACCAGGGACTTTCCAGGATATGCTTATAGACTACAGATGTCCCACTAGTATGATCTCCATTATAATCAGAGTAGTCAAGCAGATATCCTCAGGGCTTTATCAGCATGTATGAATGAATAAAAGCATGATCAGATCATTATGTCAGATAAAGAAGAACCAGATAGCATACTATCATGTCGAGCAAGAATGCATACTGAATATATATACATGTATAGATACATCCACTATCACATAATGCCCTCTAGGGCATACATATATCCAACAATCTCCCACTTGCACTAAGGCCAGTTATTGGCGTATCTCATACACAACATCTCAAAAAGTCGCTCATGCTGCGGCTGAGAGAGGGCCTTGGTGAATGGATCCGCGGCGTTATTCTTTGTGTCTACCCTCCTATTCTCGATCTCGCGGCGATCTACAATCTCCCGGATCAAATGAAAACGCCTCAGGATGTGTCTGGACCGCTGATGGGATCTGGGCTCCATGGCTAATGCCATAGCCCCATTATTGTCACAATACAAAGGTATTGGATCAATAATGGTTGGAACTACTCCTAGCTCCGAGACGAACTTCTTCATCCAGACGGCTTCCTTAGCGGCATTATTTGCAGCAATGTACTCAGCTTCCATCGTAGAGTCTGCAACGGTATCTTGTTTGGAACTTTTCCAACTCACCGCCCCTCCATTAAGGGTAAATACAAACCCAGAGATAGATTTGCTGTCGTCCTTATCGCTCTGGAAGCTCGAATCGGTAAAGGCCTCCATTTGGAGATCACCATTACCATACACCAAGAACAATTCTTTAGTCCTTCGCAAGTACTTAAGAATGTTCTTCACAGCTGTCCAGTGATTCTCCCCTGGGTTGGATTGATACCTGCTTACAACACTAAGTGCATAAGCTACATCTGGGCGTGTACATAACATCGCATACATTATAGATCCTACTGCCGAAGCATAGGGTATAATACTCATGCGAGCTCTCTCTTCATCGGTCTTTGGGCAAGAATCCTTGGAGAGAGTGACCCCATGGCAAGCGGGTAAGGCACCCCGTTTGAAGTCTTCCATACTAAACCTTTTTAGGATGGTGTCAATGTACCTGGTTTGGGACAATCCTAATAACCTTTTGGATCTATCTCTATAGATCCTTATGCCCAGAATGTATGTGGCATCATCCAGGTCCTTCATAGAGAACCTCAGTGATAAGAAAGATTTGACCGACTGTAGCATAGGAATATCATTTCCTATCAGAAGAATGTCATCCACGTACAATATGAGGAATGTGACAGCTCTTGCTACAGCCTTCTTATAAACACAAGGTTCATCTGTATTTTTGATGAAATCAAACTCTTTGATAACATCATCGAAACAGATGTTCCAACTCCGAGAAGCCTGCTTTAACCCATATATGGATTTAAGCAATCTACATGCTTTCCCGCTGCTCCCACTGTCAATGAAGCCTTCTGGCTGATCCATATAAACGCATTCTTCTAAATCTCCATTTAGAAATGCTGTTTTAACGTCCATCTGCCAGATTTCATAGTCGTAGTGAGCAGCAATAGCAAGTAGGATCCGAATGGATTTAAGCATGGCTACGGGCGAAAAGTTTCGTCAGAGTCCAAACCTGGTCTTTGATGAAAGCCTTTCGCCACAAGTCTTGCCTTATAGGTCTCTACCTGCCCATCTACACCAATCTTTCTTTTAAAGATCCATTTGCACCCCACAGGTTTTACCCCAGGGGGTACAACGTCCAAAGTCCATACTTTGTTGGTGTACATAGACTCCATTTCGGATCTCATGGCATCCAGCCACTTCATAGAGTCTCTACTCGTGATAGCTTGCTGAAAACTGGTAAGATCATCATCATCCATGATACAGTCTTCTCTGTCACCATCAATGAGGAAACCGTAGTACTTCTCCGGTGGGCGAGAAGTCCTACCAGACCTACGGAGTGGCCGAGGTTCTTCAGTTTCTGTTGCAACAGCCGGTTCAACCAAATTGTCATTTGTAGTTTGTGTCTCTAGAACCTCTTCTAGATCCACCACTTTGCCATCATCTTTATCTGTGGAAAATTCTTTTTCCAAGAATGTGGCATATTGAGAAACAAACACTTTTTGTTCCTCTTTGTTGTAGATTAGATATCCATAAGAATTCTTTGGATATCCCACAAAGTTACACATGACTGACCGTGTCTCGAGTTTGTTCGGATTCTGCTTTTTAACATAGGCTGGGCAACCCCAAATCTTAATTCTCTTAAGAGGTGGTTTATTCCCATGCCATAACTCATATGGCGTGGTAGATACGGTTTTGGTTGGAACCCTGTTTAGCAGAAATGCTGCAGTCTCCAATGCATGCCCCCAAAACGAGACGGGTAACTCAGCGTCACTCATCATGGACCGGACCATATCTAATAGGGTCCTATTCCGTCGTTCTGACACACCATTGTGCTGTGGTGTGTAAGGGGGAGTGAGCTGAGAGAGAATCCCATTCTCTTTTAGGAAGTTTGCAAAATCTGTACTGAGATACTCACCACCTCGATCTGATCGAAGCATATTGATACTCAAGCCGGTTTGTTTTTCTACTTCTTGTTTATATTCAATGAATTTCTCGAAAGCTTCGGACTTGTGCTTTAATAAAAATACATGACCGAATCTTGAGAAATCGTCAGTGAATGTAATGAAGTATGAAAAACCTCCTCTAGCCTGTGTAGACATTGGCCCACATACATCACTATGTATGAGGCTTAGGAGCTGAGTAGCTCTTTCTCCGTGTCCGGTAAACGGAGGTTTGGTCATTTTACCCTTGATACAAGACTGGCAAGTTGCATAAGATTTATATTCAAAAGAGTTTAAATATCCATCTTTGTGTAACTTGTTTAGTCTTGTTTCGTTAATATGACCAAGTCTACAGTGCTAAAGAAAAACTTCATTAAATTCTGAAAGTTTTCTTTTATTAGTGTGTTGTATACTGAAAACCGTGTGTTGATTTAGGACATATATTCCGTTATTAAGCGTACCATACCCAACCAACATTTGATTCAGGTGAATGTTCATAACATTGTTCTGCAATAAAAAATTATATCCTTCATTGTCCAACAAAGAAACGGATATTATATTACATAGCATACTTGGTACAAAATAACATGGATTTAAAACCAAAATACATCCAGATGGCAACCCCAAGTGATACTCTCCCACTGCGACTGTATGTACATTGGAACCATTTCCAACGCGGAGAGTATGGTCACCTGTCTACAAAACATTGCTATTTCTCAGCCCCTGCATAGAATTGCAAATGTGAGAACCTGAACCGGTATCTAATACCCAGGAAGCAGAGTTTATTGAAAAACAGTTTTCTGTCACAAACGCACCTGAAGCAGAAGCATCCCCATGCTTCTTCTTGAGACTTAAGTACTCCGTGCAGTTGCGCTTCCAATGTCCTGTCTTGTGGCAATAAAAACATTCGCCCTTCCCCGAGTCTCCAGCCTTGGACTTTTCCTTTCCCTTCACCTTTTTAACTCCACCTTTAGGATTGGTTGGCTTCTTCTTTTTCTTTCCCTTGGCCTTAGCTTTCGGGCGAGAAGAAGAAGATTGTCCAACAGTCATAACGGGAGTTCTTGCTGACTTCATAGTGCTCTCTGCACTCCTTAACATGTTAAGGAGTTCAGGGAGTTCCTTCTCCATGCCATGCATGTTGAAGTTCACTATGAACTGAGTGTTGGAGATAGTGCCCTCAGAGTCAATTATTAGGTCACAGGTACGTGTTTTCAATGATTGATGGAGGACCTATCCCGGAAAGACAGTCTTACTCGAGATGATAGTATGCTATCTGGTTTACCTTTATCATCGTGTACTGCTTTAGGTGACCTGACAGGTCGCTATTACACGTTGATAGAGCCCCTAGGATTCTTGCTTGACCACCAGCAGTATGAGGGCGATCATATAAGTGGGAGCTGGCAGTCTATAAGCATATCCTTAAATGGTCCCTAGTCGTGAGAGTTTCGAGACAGGGCATCGATACTCCAGAGTAGACTAGTGTATACAGTCGAGACCCCGACGAGGGGCGGTGGCCGGTCTCACAAGCCACTGGTGTCAGTTGGATCACCTAAGATGTATACAGGTGCTCGTTGGGTTATGAGTACACCGGACAGGACTCGCCGGGAACTTGCTAGTTGGTCATATACCAGACGTCAGATGGCAGTTCCCTGGTGACATGTGTACAGGTTAGTTCATCGACCTGGGGATCGTCATTTGTCTTGTGTGAGTTCCCACTGTACTTTGATTACTACCCTACCACGGCTCAAAGGAGTCGTGCAAACAGGTTTTAGTTGGGTACAGTCCCGAGCCACATGGAGGCAGTGAGCGCATCTTCAGGGGTTCGTCTCTCCCGGTATTGGGGGTGAGGTCGCGCTGTGTCTAGGAGAGCCATTACACGAAGCCCTCGACCGAGGCAAGGAGATTTACTGGTAGGTATTCCAGTAGTATCTCAGGGTGTTCTGGGCTACACTCCGACACGACTTGTACCGCTTTTGGGGGTCTGACTTTTACCAACCCCCTAGGCCCGCCATGCGATACTCATAGACGAACGGACCGGACTGTACGGATATTGTCACTGACAGGCTCAGTAGGGTTGTCAGGCTGAGTTCTCTCACAGACGTCCCTTTTAGTCAATACCTGATAGCCCGTTACGTATTGGCTTATACCTCTGACGTGCTAGTGGTTAAATCCACAACCAAGGTGTTGACGAGTCTTTGGAGTCCCCCACATTCAGTTACTCAGCTCTCGGGCGAAAGGTTGTAGAGGCCGTATGGAGATATGGCAAGGTCCGATCAGATACGTGCGGTATTGCACGGATCAGGATCAGACAGTTTGTAATACAGGCCGTATGGATATATGGCAGGGTTCGATCAGGTACGTGCGGTATTGCACGGATCAGGATCGAACGGATATTACTAGCCGCCTTTGATTTAAGCCGGATCCTAGTATAGTACAGTGTGAATTTTGTCTGTTTGCATTTGTATTTCGGTCGGAATACAAATGCGGGTGTGTATGCACAGTATCGGGGTTTTCCTGTAATTTATTACGGGACCAGTTTTCTGGAGTTGCCAGTTTGATTTCCGTTTCGGCCAATTTCCTTTGTATCGTTCATTAGCCGAAGTTTGGTGGAGGAGGGCTTATTTGCATTGTTGCAAATAAGTGTTTGTGGAAGGGGGTCTTTGCATATTCTTGTGTCATGATGGTTGCACCATTCCTTGACCTTGACTTCTTGACTTCTCCATCATGGCTTGACTTTCATATGACATGGTTTTCATGATGGTTGTGGTGGAGTGAGGTTCTCTTTTGGTGATCATTTCTTTGCATGATTTGGTTGTTGAGTGAGGACTTTTCTTTGTGATCATTTTTCCCATATGATAACCATTCCTCTCTCTCTCTCTTGTATTTTTTTTTTTTTGGTCACCTCCCCCCCTTGATTTTTTTCCCTCTCTCATTTTTCCATGCTTGGGCCGGCCACTTGAGGAAAGGGGGGTTTCATTTTTGGTGTGGAATTTTGTTCATTTCATGCTCCAAAAATCCCCTAGTTCCTCCACATAATTCTTGTATCATCCCTCCACTAAAATGGCACCTCCATGAATCCCAAAGTGAGACTTGAGTACTACACATTCTACAGCAAATCTTGGGCACGTCGACTAGCCAGCTTCGTGCCCGAGTTGCCTCGGCATTGAGGTGGGAGCCCGTAAAAGAAGTAGGCGATGTGGTGCACTTCCGGCGACGAGGTGGAGACCGGACATTCCGCAGGAGATCGGGACGACGACGAGAAGACCGGAGGACTCGGATCAGTCAGTATATCTCTCTTCCCCATCTTGTAGTTAGTTAGGACTAGTTAATGGTTCGATCCGGGTATTAGTGCGCGGTGGTGCCAGTTCATGAAAAATTTAAATATATCATAGCTTCCGCTTTTTGGCCTCGGGATGGAGGCCGGGGCGCCGCCGTGCACTTACAGTGGTATCAGAGCCTCGCCATTAACTTAGTCTAGCTTTGTTTAATGTGTTTACATTTCCGATCGACCAAAATTCCAAAATCCGCACTTTTGTTCACATCAGTTTTCTGTTGAAATTTTTTGGTGTCGAAATTTTTTTCAGGTTACAGAAAAGTGATCTACTAGAAAAAATAAGAGTTCTGTGAAAATTCGATGCACTAACTCCACTGTAGGAGCGCGGAACCGCGGCCCAACACACCCGTTTGGGCCGCGGTTCCGCCGCACTATTTTGGGTTCCCTGCACCAAATTTCTACAGTGTCTTTCTGGGATGATTTTAGGGGTTTTGGAATAATAACATTGGGCCTAGAATTTCTTGATGTGCTACAGTTGTGCTTTGGGGCCCACTTGTTAAAATTTGATTGATCGGATATTTTAAACACATTATTTCACAGTATTTACATTATATCTGCGACCGTGAATGTCACTTGATCGGTAAATCCGGTCTAACTGCTATAGCCCGGTTAGACGGATTTGCGAACGTGACTTTCACGTTGATGTTCTGTTTTTGCTGTGATGTTGCGGATCGGTCGTGGGGATAGCCTGGATGCAATGCTAGTGCAGTTTTGTTGTATTATGTACATTTGATATTGCGGGGCGAGCGTCCGACATGTGGACTGCCGTCACTGCCTGTTTGTATTATTATTTTGGGGCACGACCAGGTTGCGGTCGATGTACCCGTTGTATGTATATTTTACTTTCTGTACTAGGATTACCCCGCGGAGGGGTGCACGGATAGCCGGGTTCTGGAGAGTAACAAGCCCGCATCTCATGGCATTGAGACGGAGGGGGCTTCACTCTAGAATTGGCGGGCTATTCGCCGCACTCGTAGGGGGTACAGGTTGACCCAGGAGGGGTGCCCAAGTTACCGGATTCCGTGAAGTGCTGGGTGGTCCATTCACGTTGCTGAAGGGGGCTGCCTCGCTTCAGGTTTTGACGGGTAACTTGCCGCGCCCGTAGGGGTCTAGGATTTCATTGCACAGGCTATCCACACGACCAGGGGAACGTCGGGTTTCAGTAGTGGCTCTGTGAAACCCGGGGATCCCAGATATCTGTATTGTTTCTGTGATGCTGTACATTTCTGTGATGTTGCATTTTATCACGCCTTGAGCGAATATAATATATTGGTATATATATTAGTAGATGTTGTATATGTTTTGCATCCGCGCTAGTCCAGTCCCCGCTCTGTCGTTAGTTAGCTAACCTAACGGGTAATGACGGGACCCAATGGCGAATGTGGATGGCATATATGTACATCAGTATATTTTCGTTCTTTGTGGTGTGATCAATTGATGGGACTGCGTTGATTCGGATCAATGCAAGTTAAAAACAAACCTATTTTGATGTTGTTGGAACACTTTTTCAAAAGCTGTTATTGCAAGGACGTTCACTTTTGTTTTGCATCGTGGTATTAAGATGGAATATCCTGCTCCTCAGTCGACGAGGCAAGGGCCAAGATCCCTTCACCGGGAGTGACCCCTTGGACAAAAAGTTTGCGTCAGGGCAATGACTTCACTATAGCCGATTACTTTTGCTTTGCACCGTGGTATTCAGTTGGAATATCCTGCACCTCATTCTACGGGGAAAATGCCGAGATCCCTTCACCGGGAGTGACCTCTTTAGCGAAGGTTTTCGTCACTATATTTTTAAAAAAGTTATCAGTTCCTTCAACGATATCAAGTTCATTACGTTAAAGGTTTTCGCCAGAAACCATTCGTAGCCCTCCGTCGTTTCATATGGATAGTCAATAGTATTCAAGCTGTGTTTGTTGGCCAAAGTCAAGACACAGTGTTTGGTAGCTGTTGGTTATTCATATGCAGCATAGATAGATGCGTTGGTTTGGAACAGTCGTATAGCCTTGTTGGCCAAAGTCAAGGGCTTTTGCGGGTGGATTCGAATCAACCTGGAGAATGACGGGTAGAACTTGACATGTGACTTATGATTTGTTGGCCAAAGTCAAGGTCATAAGAGCATGGGGCAGAAATCACATCGGGAGTTTCAAAAGAACTGAAACTTGCCAGATATGCGCATACCTTCTGGAGTGTGACACCGTGAGCGGATTCCGTCACGTTGTCATGCGATGATAGTTGGATCCCGATTCCCACTGATGAGTTGGTTTACTCCTCGGGTGATCCCGACTAATTCTTCTTTTAGGTTTGGAGGAGAATTTGACGGTACAGTGGGAGGTTTCCAGATTAGATAAATTGGTAACCATTCTGATCTAGGTTAGAGTGCACGCTGAGTGTTTCTTTTCTCTCTCTCTTTGGCAGCAACCATTGACCCGACCCTAAGACTATGACTCAGTGACCAAGTTGACCGAACCTTCTTAAACACTGGCTTTTGGATTGTCAGAGTTGCACACCTCATTGCCATATCTACTTTTACCCTTTTCTCCAGGACACCCCGTATTACTATGAACGTCCACTTCCATTGGACAAAACCATCGTATGGTTAGATACGAACTCGAAAAGATTTATTCGAGGATGGTTTCAGGTTCTGGAGAAAACGGATAGGACTATTCAGTTGTCTTTTCCTTTTACCTTCTCTCAGGATGCGAGTACTCCTTGGTTTAGGAGATAGTACACCTATTACGCAAATTGGATAGTCTTCTTCCAAACCTTAGGCTGGTGCCGAACGGTGGGGAATGAAGAAAACCAATTAGCATAACGATGGTGTGCAGAGGGTATTAAGTTAAGACAAAACAAGGGATTAGTAAGAGGGCAAAGTAAATTGCGACTGCTATTCACGACCAAACCAAGTACTCCTTCGCCAATCCTAAATCACCTTTGTATTTCTCCAGGACACTCCGTATCACTACGAAGATCCACAGTTTATTGGATACTCCATCCTATGGTTATATACGAACTCGAAAGGAACTTGTTCCAGTTCGGGGATGGATTCTGGTTCAGGAGAAATAGGAATAAGGTTTATTCGGTTATCTTTTATCTTCACCTTCTCTTGCTTTGCGAGTGTTCTTAGGATTAGGACAGTACACCCATTATGCTTATTGGATAGTCTTCTTCCAAACCATAGGCTGGTGCCGAACGGTAGGGAAGGAAGAAAACCATTTGGCCTAAAGGGGTGTACAGAAGGTAATGATTAAAGACATATAAAGGGATTTGGAGAGGTGGCAAAGAAATATACGGTTACAGTTGTGAATCTGATAATGGAAGAGGCATTACTAGGAATACCGGGATACCCCATCGAAACATTTCAATGTTTCAGCTTCACTGTGTACTGTTAAAGGAAAACTGATTTCCCGATTAGATACTTACTCCAGGGTATGTATTTACCAGGTACGATTCTCACATCTGTATGGTTTTACAGATGATGAGTGAGAGTAAGTTATTGGGAATTGGGTGATCATCCTCATTATATCGGGATTCGTTGTAATCAGTGATATTTGAGGAAGTCACCTGGACTGTTTGCCAGTTGGCAAATATTTGGTTTTGAATATCCTCTGTTATGCACCAATTTCAAATTGATATATCTGTACGTCTATTTTCATAGAGTGAGATATACCTTTCTGAAATTATGTCTACGACATTTACCTATATCAGTGGATGGTTAGGTAAGGAGCATTAAACAGCGGTGTAATTCTTCTTAACCATAAGTACAGTTTTCAACCTACGACACACAGTGAATGAGTTATCAGACTTAAGGGACTTATACAGAGTATTGTATGTTGTCCAGGGTCCATCAGGACAGAGGGATTGGTACTCGTACTATATTCGGTTTACTTATGACTTCTCTAGTTTTTAGACAGGTGTTTCGTGGAAACACGGGGTCCGAATTTTGAGAAGTTATAGGTATTTGAATAGAGTAGAGAACCAGGTGTAGCGAGTATCGGGATTCTTCAAAGTGATCGAAGATGTAGATACTTGTCAATGGTATTCAGTTGATAGTAGTGATTAAGAGAACTTGCTTCTCTTTCGGGTTACTCATAATTGGAAGCATTCCTAAGTTGAGTAACGCTGATCGGCCTCCTTCCAGTTAGTTGACATGCACTGGAGACAGTTGCATGATTTGGATCTGGTTCAATAAAATCTGTGCCTCTGTTTCTATATTGGATATAGAACAGTTCGTATCTTAACGGTGTTAAGGTATGGGGATTTGTCCGGATTATGCTTAAAACCAGACTCTGGATAACTCAAGGCACGTTTCTGTAATGGATGTTTGTGGGTTGACCCAGGCTATGACGAGGGTTGACTTTCTGCCATCTGGATGAACAATAGCAATATTGTTCTAGACTCGCCACAGTTTTATTAAAAATGGAGTTTTTCAGAAAAACAGAAGTGGGAGTATGGTAGAACTGGAAGTGATTCCAGAACCACAAACGATTACTGAAGATTTGATAAGGAACCTAAAGATTCAGTCTGGTTTGACATTCCATTGGCCACTCCGCAGATAAGGTGGGTAACTTCAGGCACCCGAGGGGTACTCCGGTAGCCTCAAGGACGGTGACAGGGAAGTTCTTGTTTACCCACACATGCCATTGCTGTTGTTCTAGACTGTGAGACCCGGCAGGAGGATGAGTATAGCGTCGTTCTGAACTCGCTTCAGAAGTGTACGTGTATATGACTCTGCCAGAGGGTTGTCGTAGTCAGTGGGAGAAGCGGAAGCATTGGTGGACAGGTAGCTTATGTCTATTTATAGACTAAAGCAGATATAGCGGAGATAGATCATCTATTTCTGACGTGACAGTCATAGGTTTGACTTCATCAGAATAGGGGATTGATCTGTTGAGAAGGTAGTAGGGTGTGATGTCATGGTATTTGGATGACGTACACAGAATAGGAAAAGAAACTCCTATACTACGATCGGTTATACTTTGGTCGTCACACAGTGTTTTCTCCATATGGGACTTGGACATTATATCAGACATACTGGTTACTAGACCTATGGTTTTAGATCTAGATTTGGGTGGTTTCCCAATCTGGGTACTTAGACGGCATTCTATGAGTATTTAGGATGAACGACTCCTGGCATGGTAGTGTACCTGCAGGCGATGGAGTCACCCTTTCTAAAGGTGTCTTAAAGACTAAAGTAGAGAGGGATGTACATGATTGGCAGATCACTTGCTTAGGCAATTGAGTCAATCATGAAATGTCAAGTACCACACCAGATATTGTTCTTGCACTAGATGCAATAAGCTGACATTGATCCAATCCTGGAGAAACAGTCGGAAGCAGTTTTAGAACATAAGTGGATGTTCTAAGGGATATGATAACGACAGCCTCATTCGGGAGACAGTTATCATTCCAGGCTTCCAAGGTGACATGGACGATAAGGAGGTTGTCAGAGTTATAGTTTTCCCTCTGACGAGGGCAGTATTTTGGACAGTTGGTCCAAGGCAATACTGAGGGAGGCATGGCGCAGGATACTGATTAAGTTCAGTTGACGATACAGTCTAAGAAGTTTGGATTTGGAGTTCATTTATGAGCTGTGTCCCATCAGACATCCAGACACATTCTAAGACAGGTATTGCTCTTTTCGGGAGATGGCTTTCTCCGCGAACTTGAGATATAGAGAGACATAGAAAGAAACATCTAAGTGGATCCACTCACTAAGGCTATTCCTCGAACGCAATAGTTTCACAAACGAGCTTTGTGAGACTGACTAGTAGAGGGGTTGGGTGTTCGGTATCACACGGGCTGTGAGTATGCGACATCGTAATAATTGGCCTTGAGTGCAAGTGGGAGATTGTTGGAGATAGTGCCCTCAGAGTCAATTATTAGGTCACAGGTACGTGTTTTCAATGATTGATGGAGGACCTATCCCGGAAAGACAGTCTTACTCGAGATGATAGTATGCTATCTGGTTTACCTTTATCATCGTGTACTGCTTTAGGTGACCTGACAGGTCGCTATTACACGTTGATAGAGCCCCTAGGATTCTTGCTTGACCACCAGCAGTATGAGGGCGATCATATAAGTGGGAGCTGGCAGTCTATAAGCATATCCTTAAATGGTCCCTAGTCGTGAGAGTTTCGAGACAGGGCATCGATACTCCAGAGTAGACTAGTGTATACAGTCGAGACCCCGACGAGGGGCGGTGGCCGGTCTCACAAGCCACTGGTGTCAGTTGGATCACCTAAGATGTATACAGGTGCTCGTTGGGTTATGAGTACACCGGACAGGACTCGCCGGGAACTTGCTAGTTGGTCATATACCAGACGTCAGATGGCAGTTCCCTGGTGACATGTGTACAGGTTAGTTCATCGACCTGGGGATCGTCATTTGTCTTGTGTGAGTTCCCACTGTACTTTGATTACTACCTTACCACGGCTCAAAGGAGTCGTGCAAACAGGTTTTAGTTGGGTATAGTCCCGAGCCACATGGAGGCAGTGAGCGCATCTTCAGGGGTTCGTCTCTCCCGGTATTGGGGGTGCGGTCGCGCTGTGTCTAGGAGAGCCATTACACGAAGCCCTCGGCCGAGGCAAGGAGATTTACTAGTAGGTATTCCAGTAGTATCTCAGGGTGTTCTGGGCTACACTCCGACACGACTTGTACCGCTTTTGGGGGTCTGACTTTTACCAACCCCCTAGGCCCGCCATGCGATACTCATAGACGAACGGACCGGACTGTACGGATATTGTCACTAACAGGCTCAGTAGGGTTGTCAGGCTGAGTTCGCTCACAGACGTCCCTTTTAGTCAATACCTGGTAGCCCGTTACGTATTGGCTTATACCTCTGACGTGCTAGTGGTTAAATCCACAACCAAGATGTTGACGAGTCTTTAGAGTCCCCCACATTCAGTTACTCAGCTCTCGGGCGAAAGGTTGTAGAGGCCGTATGGAGATATGGCAAGGTCCGA
The DNA here is from genome assembly GCA_030015575.1 of Agapanthus africanus. NCBI lineage: Eukaryota > Viridiplantae > Streptophyta > Magnoliopsida > Asparagales > Amaryllidaceae > Agapanthus > Agapanthus africanus. The sequence goes on along the minus strand of CM057351.1, from coordinate 52,815,507 downwards.
TCAGATACGTGTGGTATTGCACGGATCAGGATCAGACAGTTTGTACTATAGGCTGTATGGATATATGGCAGGGTTCGATCAGGTACGTGCGGTATTGCACGGATCAGGATCGAACGGATATTACTAGCCGTCTTAGATTTAAGCCGGATCCTAGTATAGTACAGTGTGAATTTTGACTCATTGCATTTGTATTTCGGTCGGAATACAAATGCGGGTGTGTATGCACAGTATCGGGGTTTTCCTGTAATTTATTACGGGACCAGTTTTCTGGAGTTGCCAGTTTGATTTCCGTTTCGGCCAATTTCCTTTGTATCGTTCATTAGCCGAAGTTTGGTGGAGGAGGTCTTATTTGCATTGTTGCAAATAAGTGTTTGTGGAAGGGGGTCTTTGCATATTCTTGTGTCATGATGGTTGCACCATTCCTTGACCTTGACTTCTTGACTTCTCCATCATGGCTTGACTTTCATATGACATGGTTTTCATGATGGTTGTGGTGGAGTGAGGTTCTCTTTTGGTGATCATTTCTTTGCATGATTTGGTTGTTGAGTGAGGACTTTTCTTTGTGATCATTTTTCCCATATGATAACCATTCCTCTCTCTCTCTCTTGTATTTTTTTTTTTGGTCACCTCCCCCCTTTGATTTTTTTCCCTCTCTCATTTTTCCATGCTTGGGCCGGCCACTTGAGGAAAGGGGGGGTTTCATTTTTGTTGTGGAATTTTGTTCATTTCATGCTCCAAAAATCCCCTAGTTCCTCCACATAATTCTTGTATCATCCCTCCACTAAAATGGCACCTCCATGAATCCCAAAGTGAGACTTGAGTACTACACATTCTACAGCAAATCTTGGGCACGTCGACTAGCCAGCTTCGTGCCCGAGTTGCCTCGGCATTGAGGTGGGAGCCCGTAAAAGAAGTAGGCAATGTGGTGCACTTCCGGCGACGAGGTGGAGACCGGACTTTCCGCAGGAGATCGGAACGACGACGAGAAGTCCGGAGGACTCGGATCAGTCGGTATATCTCTCTTCCCCATCTTGTAGTTAGCTAGGACTAGTTAATGGTTCGATCCGGGTATTAGTGCGCGGTGGTGCCAGTTCATGAAAAATTTAAGTATATCATCGCTTCCGCTTTTTGGCCTCGGGATGGAGGCCGGGGCGCCGCCGTGCACTTACACTGAGCAAAGGTGGAGGGAAGGGACTGCAGAATAATATCTATATATTGTTCATTGTCCATCGTCCATCCAAGGTCCTCAAGCTCTTCTATAAGAGCTATCATCTTCAGAACATGGTCTCCTACTGGTGTGCCAGGGGCCATTCGCATCTGAAACAATTTCTTTGATGCTTTGTATCGTAATACGCGGGATTGCTCTCCATACAACTCCTTTGTATGGAGCAATATTGTTAGTAAAATGTATGCCCTAAAGGCCATTATATGGATAGTGGAAACTTGGACATATAATCTATGGAGATAGATGACTTTCTTGCTCAACATAATAGTATGCTATCTGGTTTACTTTATCTTAACATGTAGATTTAATCATTTACACATGTAGATAAAGCCTAAAGGATATTTGCTTGACTACTGTGATTATGATGCAGATCATACTAGTAGGGCATGTGTAGTCTATAAGCATATCCTTGAACTGTTCCTAGTCGAGGGTGTATCGAGACATGGCATCGATATTCCAGAGTAGACTAGCGTATACCATTCTTGTCCCATATGATGGGCGATGGATGATCCCATATCCATCTGGTGAGGAGACACCAAAGATTGTATGCGGGTGCTCAGTGGAGACTGGGTACACTGAACGGACTCGCCGAGAACTCCTATGTGGTATTATATCTATCATCGGATAGCAGTTCTCAGGGAACACTGGTACAGGTTAGTCTGTAGACCCGAGATCGTCATAGAGTCTTGTGTGTCCTCCCACTATACTTTGATCTCCACCCTACCACGGCTCTACTGAGTCGTGCAAACAGGTGGTCTTTGGGTACAGTCTCGAGGCACATGGAGGCAATGAGCGATAGGAGAGGTTTTGTCTCTCCCGGTATTGGAGGTTGATGTTGTGCTATGCTCGATTGGCTATAACATGAAGTCCCTGGCCAGGGCTACTGAGATTTACTGATAAGAGTTATCAGTAGTTTCTCGATCTGTTATGTGCCATACACCAGCATGACTTATTGAGTTACTGGGGTCGACGATTCCATCCCTGGACTCGATATGCAGCATATCTGACGAAGAGACCGGACTGTACGGTAAGTGTTACCAGTTGGCTCGACGGGAGTTTTTACAGCTTCGGTGGTTTTCTTTTGATCGTTTCAATACCCGGGTGGCCGTTATGTTTAGCTGACCTCTTGCGGCTTGTAGGTGTTTGATATGATCATCATCTACTGCCGGCGTATTGACGAGTCTTAGAGTCCCACAATGAAGTTTCCTGGCTCAGGCAAAAAGATGTGGTGTGCATTTGAGATATGCGCGGGACCCGATTAAATACGGTTATGTGATAACGTATATTAATCGGGCATTTTTCCATTTGTCGGATCATATGTGATATGACCGGTTTGCTAAATCAAGTGTTGATTTAACAAATTACATTTAGATTAATTCTTTAATTAAATCCTTTTGTATGCATGCATGTATGCACATGATGATGTGCATTGACACATATATACATACATAGTATCATGGTTGATGATACAAGAATGGTGGCAATGCAAGACTTATAATGAAGCTTTTATTTATATTTATCATTTTAAGTTAATGTAAAGAAAACCCACTCATGCTCCTTTATTCTTTAGTGGGTAAACTTTATTTAACTTTAATGAAAAGAATTTCCACCCATGCTTAATTCTTTATGAAAAGAATTTCCACCCATAATTATAGTGGGAATGGAATAATGATGATTATTCCTTCTCATCACTATAAATAGCTTCATATGTGATATGAAACAAGATGTACAAAACAAGAAAAAAAATTGTGAACAAGGGTGTGAAAACAAGTTATCATATGTGATATGATAGAAAGCTCAAGCTTAGCCACCATAATCTTCTTCTTCCTCTTTTGATGTTTCTCTAGAGTGAAGTTGATAAAAAGAAAGGGTTTTAATTGTTGAATACAAACCACATCATCATACTATACACATCTAGCCGATTTGTGTAGGGTGTTTGCTCTACTTCGTTTGCGAAACAAGTAAGGCAAGAAGCTTTGGGCAAAGGGACTTCGGGTGGATCATCGTGGACAAGGAAGGCTTCCATCGATCCGTTGCAAACTCTCATAGTGCCAAGGAGTCACCGAGGGAGATCTACAAAGGTTGTAATCTCTACTCTTAGTGATAGTTTTCCATTTGCATGTGATGCTTAGTTATATGAATCCCTAAACTTCTAGTTTCGATTCTTGTCGAGTTAACTTAGCACCTCTAAAATTTTGATTATTGCATATGTGATGCTACCAAACCCTTGATGAGGTGCTAGGCTAACCCTTCAGTGGTATCAGAGCCAGGCTAGAGCTTTAGGCGATGTGAAGGCGATGTTAAAAGTCCGATCGAACCACGAAACACCAATTTGGACCGCTCTCTGAAATTTCTTTGAAAATTGGATTTTTCCATATTAAATATTCTTAAAAAATTCAGCAGGCTTTTCTATGAGTTACTGTATAAAAATTATTTAATGATCTCACTAAAACGCTATGGAACCGCAGCCTAACCATGCCTTTTGCGGCGGTTCCGCGGCCGTTTGTGGGAATCAGGGAATAATCTTTCTACAGTAGACCCGTATGTAATAGTACATGCCTCTGAGATATTTTAAACATACACAAGTGTTGAGGTTTCTGGAGATATATTGTATTTGGTGATTCGATCGGAAAAGTTTAACTTCGTTCAGATTTTTAGATTTTTAGAACGTGTTAAAATGTTTGTAACGAATATTAGAAACACAATTTTTCCCGTATTGGAAAAATTCCAAGTGTTCGATTTTTCCCGAATTCGAAACTTTCGAAAAACATTCAAGCGTATTTGTGGACACTCTAGAAGAACATAACCTTAACTCGATTATATGACCGTCAAAACTGTCACTGAACCTTAGGGTTTGTGATAGTTTAGCGTTGCCACATGTGAGGCGTTGGTTTGACCCTTCTACGGTTGGTCCATAAGGGGCTGTGACATCTTCTAGAAATTTTTGAACTCGGCTCAAGTGTTGTGCAATTAGGGAAATCTAGGGTGTTTGTTTATTCGATCGAAAAGTTTAACATTGTCTATTTATCTGAAATGTGATACAATATGTGGAATTCATATAGTTAGGCATGAAATACGAAGTATGTGATATTTCGAATTTATGATGTCTAAAGTAATTGTGGATTCCAAATGTTGTAGTTTTTCATTTTATTTTCTGCGACCGTAAGTGTAGTATGTGGTGTATCGCCATTTTCGTTACTATACGTCAACGACAATCGGGATACGCATACTTACTTACGTTGATGATATGAGATATTATGTGTTGCTGAGATATGATGAGTAGGATTGTCGCGAATGAATAGCCGGGGTTTTTTTTTTGAGATGAGAGTTTTATTTTCATTCATGTATAAATCAATTGTATATTATTTACTTTTCCGCATTAGGATAGACCCAAGGAGGGGAGCACAAGTGACCGGGTTCTAGGATTCAGTGGGAGGCCATCTCGAGGAGTCGAGACCGGGTCTCCTAAACTCTAGAATTGGCGGGATCACTTGCCGCTCTCGTAGGGGTCTAGGGGTGTGGGCTTGGCTATTCATCACGACCGTGGAATCCGTATTTTCTATTGTTGGCTCGATACAAAATACGGACATCCTAGATATCCTTTTATGTGCTTCTGCTGTTGATATTCTGTAATGTGATTACTTAGTATCTGAGACGAATGGATTATTATTATATATATGAGATATATAATAAACGTTGCTTATATTTTTCACCCGCGCTAGTCCCGCCCCGCTATGCCGTTAGTTAAGTAATCTAACGGTGCATAACGGGACACTGTGGCGAATGCGGATGGTATAAGTATACGTTCTGTTCTGTGATGGCTTAGGAACTTAAATGATGGGATCACATTAATGAGATTAATGTAAAGAAAAGAAACCTAATGATGTTGTAGAATCAGATTTGAAACCAACTCGGCTTTTTATGAAAATGCAAGTTTCAAAAAGATGCGGAGCTTAAGCCACTCCTTTTCTTAACTGTTTTGATTCTACAACGAGATCAAGTTCAAAGTGTTAAAGGTTTTCTTAAAAACCATCCGCAACCCTCCGTCATTTTAGGAAGCAGAGTACTTAGTATTCGTGCTGCGTATGTTGATTATAGTCAAGGCGTAGTGTACGGTAGCTAAGTGATGTCTTCCTACAAAGCATATGATGCGATTAGTCAGGACATTCATGTGGTTATGTTGATCAAAGTCAAGGGTCATATGGGTGGGTCTAGTTAATCATGAAATGACGGGTAGAAGTTGACTAGTACTTATGATATGTTGACCATAGCCAATGTCATAAGTGACTAGGGGTAAAAACCATATCGGGAATTTCAAGAGTTGAAATTTGCAATGAGATTGCATACCATCTATATGATAGTTGGATCTCGATCTCACTGTGAGTAAATGTTACTTCCAGGAGAGTTTTGCACTTTACAATTAGCTAATCCAGTGAGTGTCTAGATAGACTGACCGGTTAGCGAAACTGTAGAATGTAATTATTCCTGGCTAGTTTTCTTTTCAGGTTTTGAAAGAAAATTTGATAAAAGCAGTGGGAGACATCGATTAGATAAAATAATAACCAATCTAATTCTTTGCTAGAGCATTTCGCTAAGTGTATCCTTTTCTCTCTCCGAATGGCAATTACAGATGTCAGGACTTAAGCTTCTACTTGAGAAAAATAAACTGACAGGACCAAATTATAAAGAATGGTTGAGGAGCTTAAACATTGCACTTTCATATGATAAGGTATCATATGTCCTCAATACTGAAGCCCCACCCGTCCCAGGACCTGAATCATCTGTCTCGGATAGGCAGATCCGAAAAACTTAGGAAAATGACTGCAACACGGCCAAGTGCCTCGCGCTAGCTTCTATGGACAATGTCCATCAGAAGCAACACGAGAATATGGATGTGCAATCCATCTTTCTTCACACAAAGGAGTTGTATGAAGAGCAATCTCGTACTTTGAGATACGAGGCATCTAGAAAGCTGTTTCAGATGCGAATGGCCCCTGGTGCATCAGTTGGAGACCATGTTTTGAAAATGATTGGTCTTATTGAAGAACTTGAGGAACTGGGATGGACTATGGATAATGAGCAATATACGGATATTGTTCTACAGTCTCTCCCCCCTGCCTTTGCTCCGTTCATAGTAAATTTCAATATGAATGATTTAGAGAAATCATTGCCTGAACTTCTCAATATGTTGAGAAGTGCAGAGAACACGTTGAAAACGGCAAGGACTCCCGCTCTGCTTGCTGGGCCATCTTCCTCTTCATTCCCAAAAGCTAAGGCCAAGGGAAAGAAGAAGAAGAAGTCTATCACACAGACAGGAGGAGTTAGAAAGGCGAAGGGGAAAGACAAAGCCGGGGCTGTGGGAAGCAGGAAAGGAGAATGTTTTTACTGTAAAAAGTCAGGACATTGGAAACGCAACTGTGCTGAATATCTTGCTGATCTCAAGAAGAAGAAGCATGTTGATGCTTCCACTTCAGGTGTGTTTGTAACTGAAAACTGTTTTTCTTTAAACTCTGCATCTGTGGTATTGGATACCGGTTCTGGTTCTCACATCTGCAATTGTATGCAGGGATTGAGAAATAGTAGAGTTTTAAAGATTGGAGAGCATACTCTGCGGGTTGGAAATGGTTCCAATATACATGCTGTATCCGTGGGAGAGTATCATCTAGGGTTGCCTTCAGGAAGTATTTTGGTTTTGAACCCGTGTTATTTAGTACCAAGTATGCTGTGTAATATAATATCCATTTCTTTGTTGGACAATGAAGGATATCATTTTATGTTGCAAAATAATGTTATGAACATTAACCTGAATCAAGAGTTGATTGGGTATGGTATACTAAATAACGGTATATACGTCCTGAACCAACACACAGTTTTCAATATACAACATACTAGTAAAAGAAAGTTTTCAGATATAAATGAAGCTTTTATTTGGCATTGTAGACTTGGTCATATTAATGAAAAAAGACTAAACAAGCTACATAAAGATGGATATTTAAATCCGTTTGAATATAAATCTTATGCGACTTGCCAGTCTTGTATCAAAGGTAAAATGACCAAAACTCCATTTAGTGGACACGGAGAGAGAGCTGGTGAACTCTTAACCCTCATACATAATGATGTATGTGGACCAATGTCTACACATGCAAGAGGTGGTTTTTCATACTTCATCACTTTTACTGATGATTTCTCAAGATTCGGACACGTGTTTTTGATAAAGCACAAATCCGAAGCCTTTGAGAAATTCAAGGAGTATAAACTTGAAGTAGAGAAGCAAACAGGCTTGAGCATCAAGAAACTTCGACCGGATCGAGGTGGAGAATATTTAAGTACAGAGTTCCTAGACTTCTTAAAAGAGAATGGGATTCTCTCTCAGCTCACTCCTCCTTACACACCACAGCACAATGGTGTGTCAGAACGGAGGAATCGTACCCTATTGGATATGGTACGATCCATGATGTGTGATGCTGAGTTACCGCTTTCCTTTTGGGGACATGCATTGGAGACAGCGATGTATCTATTGAACAGGGTTCCAACCAAGACCGTGTCTACCATTCCATATGAGATGTGGAATGGAAAGAGACCATCTCTTAAAAGGTTTAGGATTTGGGGTTGTCCGGCTTTTGTTAAAAAGCAGAACCCAGATAAACTCGAGACACGATCAGTTATGTGTAAATTTGTGGGGTATCCAAAACATTCGTATGGATATCTATTCTACCACAAAGAGGAACAAAAGGTGTTTGTTGCTCAGCATGCCACATTTTTGGAAAATGAGATCTTTACGGAAAGTACTAATGGCAATGTGGTAGAACTAGAAGAGGTTCTAGAGAGACAAATTACTCAGGAGGAATTGGTTGAAACTGATGTTGCAGTAGAACTTCAAGAACCTCAGCTGCTCAGGAGGTCTAGTAGAACTTCTCGCCCACCAAAGAGATACTATGGGTTTCTCATAGATGGTGATGGAGAAGATTGCATCATGGATGATAATGACCCTACTAGTTTTCAGCAAGCTATCACGAGTAGTGACTCAGTGAAATGGCTGGAAGCAATGAGATCCGAAATGGAGTCAATATACACCAACAAAGTATGGACTTTGGATGTTGCGCCTCCTGGGATAAAACCCGTTGGGTGCAAATGGATCTTCAAGAGAAAGATTGGTGTAGATGGACAGGTGGAGACCTATAAGGCAAGGCTTGTAGCGAAAGGTTTTCGTCAAAGACCAGGCTTGGACTATGATGAAACTTTCTCTTCGGTAGCAATGCTTAAATCTATTAGGATTCTACTTGCTATTGCTGCTCACTATGATTATGAAATATGGCAGATGGACATGAAAACTGCATTTCTAAATGGTGATTTAGAAGAATGCGTTTTTATGGATCAGCCAGAGGGCTTCATTGATAGTGGGAGCAGCGGGAAAGCATGTAGATTGCTTAAATCCATTTATGGATTAAAGCAGGCCTCAAGGAGCTGGAACATCTGCTTTGATGATACAATCAAAGAGTTTGATTTTATCAGAAATGAAGATGAACCATGTATTTATAAGAAGATTGTAGGGAGTACTGTCACATTTCTCGTATTGTACGTAGATGACATTCTCCTGATAGGAAATAATGTTCCTATGCTACAATTGGTCAAACCATTCTTGTCACAAAGGTTCTCCATGAAGGACCTGGGTGATGCTTCGCGCATTTTGGGCATTAGGATCTATAGAGATAGATCCAAGAGGTTATTGGGACTGTCCCAATCAAAGTACATAGACACCATTCTAAAGAGGTTTAGTATAGAAGATTCCAAGCGTGGTGCCTTGCCTGCTAGTCATGGAATCACTCTCTCCAAGGACTTCTGTCCGAAGACTGATGGAGAGAGAGCTCGCATGAGCGTTATACCCTACGCTTCAGCCGTGGGATCTATAATGTATGCGATGTTGTGTACTCGCCCTGATGTGGCTTATGCACTGGCTGTAGTAAGCTGGTATCAATCCAACCCAGGGGAGAAACATTGGATAGCAGTGAAGAACATTCTTAAGTACTTGCGAAGGACTAAAGAATTGTTCTTGGTGTATGGTAATGGGGATCTCCAGTTGAAGGCCTTTACCAATTCCAGCTTCCAAAGTGACAAGGATGACAGCAAATCTATCTCAGGGTTTGTATTTACCCAAAATGGAGGAGCGGTTAGTTGGAAGAGTTCCAAACAGGACACCGTTGCAGACTCCACGATGGAAGCTGAGTATATTGCTGCAAGTGATGCTGCTAAGGAAGCCGTCTGGATGAAGAAGTTCATTGCGGAACTAGGAGTAGTTCCAACCATTCTTGATCCAATACCATTGTATTGTGATAATAATGGAGCTATAGCATTAGCCAAAGAACCAAGGTCCCATCAGAAATCTAGACACATCCTAAGGCGATATCATCTGATCCGGGAGATAGTAGATTGTCAGGAGATCGAGATTCGGAGAGTAGAAACAAAGGATAACACAGCGGATCCATTCACCAAGGCACTTCCACATCCGCAGCATGAGCGACTGTTTGAAATGTTGGGTATGAGATACGCCAATAGCTGGACTTAGTGCAAGTGGGAGATTGTTAGTAAAATGTATGCCCTAAAGGCCATTATATGGATAGTGGAAACTTGGACATATAATCTATGGAGATAGATGACTTTCTTGCTCAACATAATAGTATGCTATCTGGTTTACTTTATCTTAACATGTAGATTTAATCATTTACACATGTTGATAAAGCCCAAAGGATATTTGCTTGACTGCTGTGATTATGATGCGGATCATACTAGTGGGGCATGTGTAGTCTATAAGCATATCCTTAAACTGTTCCTATTCGAGGGTGTATCGAGACAGGCCATCGATATTCCAGAGTAGACTAGCGTATACAATTCTTGTCCCATATGATGGGCGATGGATGATCCAATATCCATTTGGTGAGGAGACACCAAAGATTGTATGCGGGTGCTCAGTGGAGACTGGGTACACTGAACGGACTCGCCGAGAACTCCTATGTGGTATTATATCTATCGTCGGATAGCAGTTCTCAGGGAACACTGGTACAGGTTAGTCTGTAGACCCGAGATCGTCATAGAGTCTTATGTGTCCTCCCACTATACTTTGATCTCCACCCTACCACGGCTCTACTGAGTCATGCAAACAGGTGGTCTTTGGGTACAGTCTCGAGGCATATGGAGGCAATGAGCGATAGGAGGGGTATCGTCTCTCCCGGTATTGGGGGTTGATGTTGTGCTATACTCGATTGGCTATAACATGAAGTCCCTGGCCAGGGCTACTGAGATTTACTGATAAGAGTTATCAGTAGTTTCTCGATCTGTTATGAGCCATACACCAGCATGACTTATTGAGTTACTGAGGTCGACGATTCCATCCCTGGACTCGATATGCAGCATATCTGATGAAGAGACCGGACTGTACGGTAAGTGTTACCAGTTGGCTCGACGGGAGTTTTTACAGCTTCGGTGGTTTTCTTCTGATCGTTTCAATACCCGGGTGGCTGATTGGTAGATTTTCCGTTGTGTTTGTAGAAAATTGTAAAGAAATCACAACCAAAAATTATTTTGACCGCAATCAAACTACGGTGTCAATTGTAGTTCATGAATGAGTGCGGATCGTCCACAGGGATTGCACGATTCATTTATATTTTTTAATATGTTTGAATTGAAAAGTTAAGTAACGATAAAAGAAAACATGATTCAAGAATGATTCATATCAATTGTCACTATTCTTATTCAAGAATCAAGAAAATGTTAAACAATCAAGAATCGGTGTATTGATGATATTTCCAATCAACAGTCAAGAATCTAAAAGAGGCTCATAGGAATCGATTTGATCGATAGACGTGATGTAATCTAAAGATTTCGTGTTCTTGTCCTTCGAAAGATTGATACTAGATCGATGATCATCGATGAGAGTTAGGGCTTTCTCGTGAAACTAGGGTTTCATCTTATCCCTTGTTCTTTTGTCGATATCATTCACATTCTAGTCTCTAGCAATTTCAAGAAACGATCCTAACTCCCCAATTTCGAGCGATATCATTCAAGAAAGCATCGTAACGAAATGGGTTATCGGTTCTTGAACTTGCTAGGGTTTACAAAACTTGTAGGAATCAAGAATCGATTAAAGCTATGTTACATCATCATTCTATTGACCGTCTCGACTCCTTAACGAGCGGAGTTTTATTCACACATCACCACACAGAGAATATTTACGAATTGTAAAGATATCATGATGCAGAATTTAAAGAAAACAAGATAAAAGAATATCACCTTTATTTATCTCAACAATTTTGATTACATTCGCTTCAAGAACTATAAGAGTAAGAATCTAGATTGTTGATCGGGCATTGCTCGGCTTCGTGAGTCGTGGATCGGCTCGGATCGCTTGCTCCGTTGAAGATCGGCTCCGCTCCTAAAGGTTGTAGGGCTTCTTGCTTAATGGGTACTCGGGATCTTGATTTTGATTGGAATTAGGGTTAGGGTTTCACACAAGCCCTGTCACTAGACTTGTGGAAGAAGAGGATGAAGAAAGAGGTAGAATGGGTCTAGTTTGATACTAGATTTCGGATTGATGATCTTATTTTTCCAAGATCCATAGTTAGTGAGCCTGGGGTCTTATTTATAGAACACCCAAACCCTAGGTCTAAGTTTGAACTTCCCATTCCCTCCAAAAGTTTGTTGAGGAGTTTCAAGAATGAGTTTGTTAGGAGCTAGTTTAGGGTTTAAGCTAGGGTTTAGGGGGAAAGTTCTAGAATGATAGGCTAGTTTAGTGTAGATCAAAGTGTTTGCTGATCTGGTAGAAGTCCCTGGAGTTTTCTGGAAGTTGAAGTGCATTTCTGAACTGTAGCCACTGATGTAGGATTTTTGGTGCAAATTTGGTAAGGTAACTCCATGGACCCACCGCGGATCCGCGGCATTAGCAAGCCCATGCCGCGGATCCGCGGCTCTTTAATAGGGTTGGCCTTTGGGTCTTCTGTTGTGGACTTGTGCTGGAGTTTGGGGCTTCTTCTGATATGCTGAATTGTGATTGCTCCTTTGGATTGATACCAGATCTGAAATTAGTGAGTTGACGTATCTTTTGAGCGGTGTAATGTTCGAGCGAGCTTTTCTTTTCCTACACAGACTTCGAAACACGGGTTGCGACATATAGAAATATTGCGATGCCATGCAATGCAGTCAATTTCCCTAGAAATGCTGGTTTTAAGGTCTAATACATGTAATCTGATAATCTGTGATAGATTTGCTAATATGTGAAATATGGATGCCGTACACTTCTAAATGAGTGCAAATGATGAGGAAATTGCCGGCTAAAATATACAATATTTTCGACTAATCAAATACCCCCAAACTTAATTTCGATCGTCTCGAGCGAATGTTTTATTAAAAAGAGAAGGAGAAAATAAAGAAAGAGAAAAACTAACTAGCACACTTTCGTAGGCAACACGATTGCACTGAGCATGTGCAACAAGCCTTTAAACCTCTAGGTGTCCCTAGTAGGAGGAGTGTTGTCTCCTGAGGGTTTTCAGCGGATTGCACCCACAAAATCAAATAATAAAAGCAAGATCATGAATATTACATTTAAAGAAGAGAATTGTAAAAGAAAAGCCTTGAAAATTAGGGTTTCCAACTAAGCTAGCTTTTCGGTTGTCATGAGCCCTATCTTAATGGTCATGAAAAGATGTCAGAAATCACGTCCTCCCTCAATAAAACATCGTCTTATTCTTCATTCCTATCTTTCTTCCAAACATCGATCATATAACCCTGCGTGTGTGTAAAGACATCCCTACACCCGGAGAATTCAATTCAAGCTATCATACTCTTGCCCATCAGCCTCAGTACTTTTTAATTAATGAATATTTAGATAAGATTGCTCACACACTTTCATGCGACCGTTAATACTTCTTGAGGTACTAACCGACCGATTACTCCTGTGCTTGCTTACTTGGTGTATTTTCCTCGTCTTGCACCACCTCAGGCATAGTAGTGACTCGCAGACCAGTTGGCCTTAGGGCACTAGGTGAAGAAGCCCTCTCGCTATACATTTTTATTGCCCTTGGTGATAACAAAACCAGTGTTCATTTTTCTCACCACTTTATATTTTCTTCATTTTTTTATTTTTTTATTTCCTTCATACTTTTGGCTTTAAGACAAGAGCATTTCAAGGTATCCTCTACTATCCCAGGCTTTAAGACGTGTGTAAGTGCGAATAGCAGGGTATCAACGTTCAAAATGTTTGGCTTCCAGAATAGAAATTATTTTTCAGACTTATTTTTATCCTCAGATTAGTGACATCCTTCATCTTACTAACCCTTGGGACAACGGCTCATAACTACTTATTTCTAGTTCGTATAAGAAAACTTCTAATTTTCTTAGTTTTCTTAAATTTTTCTAATCTCATGGATGTAATTTTTCACTATCTAAACTTTTATTATCTTATTTATGTACAAAATTGTTTTTATCTTTTTGAAATTTTTTTTTAAATTTTTATGGTTTTCAAAAAAAGGTTTTGTGCTTATGCAAAGTGATATGCAAATGATGCGAAAATAAGCACAAACCTCCCCCAAACTTGTTTTCAACAGTGTCCTCACTGTTGCCTTCTGCTAAATCTCAAAAAACCTGTAAGCTTGGGAGGAATTTATTAGTGGGGGAAAAATATTTAAGTGAAGAACCTCCCCCAAACTTATTTTTGGCTCAAAATTTTGTAAAATTTTCTTTTTAGGAGCCAGAAAAACATACCCCCCCAAACTTGAGTTATGCAATGTTAAACTTTGAAAATCACAAGAGGGGGTAAAAAATTAGTGGTCGATGCCAAGCTTTGCAAAGACCGAATGTCAATACCAACCATTCAAAAAATTTATCAATGCAGTGCTCGGGTTGGTGGAAGAAAAAGTGGGGAAAAGGTAAGTGGTGGAAGAGAATGTGTGTGCGTCTCATTTTGGAGAGACGATGCAGTGTATGTGATGGATTACTCGCATTCTTTTTACAAGTCAGAAAAAGGGGTGGAGGTTCAATTTCATTGAGTGAGACATGATTCATCTCAACACCCGTGTTATTCAGAAATGCGAGTTCATCAGCGAAGATCTCCTCAAAAGTTTCATCAATACCCCGAAGAATAATGTCATCACAAAGTGCGGGGTGATCTTCAGACTCTAAGAATGGTTCATAATCAGTGTTAATTGTTGACCCGGACATCTCGGTGGAAGAGTCCATATGTGTATGATACAAAGTTGGGTCAAACAATAACGTATGAAAAGAGTCAAGATCAGTCTTATGAGGGTCATTAAATTCGCTGCTGTCGACATCTATTAAGTCGACAGAACAAACCTGAGCAGTAGGTTCAGAGGGTACACTTCCTAACTTGTAAATGTTCATCTCAATTGTCCTCTTCCCGAAGGATAGGGTCATAGAACCATTACGACAATTGATGATAGCATTGGAAGTGGCCAAAAAGGGGCGACCTAAAATCACCGGAATTTGATTCCGTGAGTTCGCTACAGGCTGTGTATCAATTACAATAAAGTCTACAGGAAATATAAATTCCCCGATTTTTATTAACACATCCTCTAGTTCACCCCTAGGTCTGGTGATTGATCGGTCAGCCATCTGGAGAGTGCATGGAGATGGTTTTAATTCTCTGATCCCTAACTGCTCATAAACTGAGAAAGGAAGTAGGTTAACACTTGCCCCAAGATCTAGTAGAGCACGGTTAATGTGTTTCTCCCCAATAGAGATGGAAAAAGTAGGATATCCAGGATCCTTACGTTTCCTCGGTAATTGCTGGGGGAAAGCTGTGTCTACTGTTTTTGCCATGAATATCTTCTTGGGCATTTGTTTCTTCCTCTTTCTAGTGCAAAAGTCTTTAAGAACTTTAGCAGATGCAGGGACTTGTTGGATAGCATCTAGAAGAGGGATATTGATGTTAACCTGTTTAAACATCTCAGTGATCTTCTCCATATGTGGACTTGGTGTGTTAACCCTTAACCGATTAGGATAAGGTGCTTTAGCAATAAGCGCTGGGTCCATCATAGGAGAAGGAAGTGTGTGTAGAACCGATCCCAGAATAGAATTGGGTATCGTCCGTGGAGGGGTAAAAGAGGTGGGCTGTAGTGGCGAGCCTTTTGGGGAATGGAGAATAGGCTCGGAAAAAGGTGGTGGGGTAGAAGAACTGGGGTCAGAATTAGAAGTGTGTGTGTGTGGAAAGATCTCAGCCGGGGTGTTGATAGGATTGTCAGTATCATCAACTTCTTCCCCAACATGATTGTCAAGCACTCGTCCAGATCTCAACGTGGTGATTGCATTCACATGATGTGAATAGCCAGGATTGGGTAAGGGTTGAGCTGGAAGTTTCCCTTTCTCTCTTGCACTCATTTCGGCTTTTAATCGTGCAATTTCTTCTTCCATCGATTTAATACTCTCATTTTGGGACGCAGAGTTTTTCTCAATTTTATCGGCAGAAGACTTCATTTCAGCCGAAACTTGCATGATATTTGTTAAGATCAAATTCATGTATTGTGCAAAAGAGGATTCATCAGTTCCGGTCAACTGTAAAGGACTAGACAGTGCAGGTGTGTTGACCTGATTTTGAAAATTATGTGCTTGAAAGGGGTGCTGACTCAATTAAAGTTGTGGCTGCTGTTGTGGCGGAGGAACCCTTTGAAAATTGTTTTGGTTTGGAACCGTGTTTTGTGATTGTGATTGGTTCCAAGCAAAATTAGGGTGATTCTTCCAACCCTGATTATATGTGGAAGAAAAAGGATCGTTTCTAGGTCGTTGAAATGCGGCATTGGTATGCTCACGACCTTGAAACGGACATTCTTCCGTCAAGTGAGACGGATCAGAACAGCAGCCACATACAGTTTTGGAAAGTGACATTTGATTAAGGGAGGCGGCTAAAAATTTGTTTTCCATAGTCTCGAGTTTCTTTTGTATGGCTGAAATGTCAGCTCTAACTCCTATGGAAACATCCGATTGGTTGTTGCCACTCCTAAATGATGGACTTTCCCACTGTAAAGACTTTTCAGCGAACTCTTCTAAATATCGCCAAGCTTCCCCATCATCCTTAGACATAAAAGTACCTTGACACATGTTTTCAAGGCTCTGTTTAGTGTTAGGGTTACTGCCTTCATATATGATTCGGCACAATTCCCATCTCGGGATGCCGTGATGAGGACACTGAACCAATAGATCCTTGAAACGTTCAAAGCATTTTGAAAATGGTTCAGCAGGGAGCTGGGCAAATTGATTCAGTTCGCTACGGATTCGAGTTATCTTTTGTATTGGGTAAAATTTCTTAAGGAATGCCGCGACGAATTCTCCCCAATTCGTAATAGAATGTGCGGTAGTGTTGTATAGCCACTTCTCGGCTATATCACACAAGGTAAATGGGAGAAGTCGTAGACGCATCGCATCCACTGAAAGTTGTGACGTACCCATCATTGCGCATACGTTTTCAAATTTGGTAATGAAAACGTAAGCGTCCTCAGTCTCGAGTCCGTGGAATTTGGGTAAAAGATTGATATACTGGGGCTTAATCTCAAAGTTATCCCCATTGGCCGGTGGTGTGGATAAGCAGGTCGAAAGAGGACCTCGAATAAGGTAGCACCTCTCCTAGAGAGAGATGCGGGGTGGATTCTGCGCACCAATGGACGGCGGCAGATTAGGGTTTAAGAAGTTTGATGGATTCGGATCCATCGGTGTGGGTGTGATAGTGGGTAAAGAAAAGGTAAATGGAGAAATATCGACTTCGGAGTCGATAAAGGGTACGCGGACTAAACGGGCACTAGAATCCCGTGTCCAGCCTATCTTGTACTAAAAAGAGTTAGTACAAGTGGCAGCGTTGGCTTATAATTAGGGGTAAATGAATACGGTGTTTGCTTTTGAAAAAGAGTCTGATTTTTGAAAAAATGATGCGACAAAACAAATGCAGGTCACAAACCCTAGAATCTAGTGGTCACCTAGGTCCGGCTCTAGACCGCTCCTAACTGCCAAAAGACAAGTCGCAGGATAGAATCCTCCACTGCCTCTTTGTCTCCCTGTGGCCGGATAAGTGCCAGGTAAGTGGGAAGGTACTCCACTACGTAAGTAGTGGGCCTAATTAAAAACCACTAGCCTTAGACACACTCGCCTTAGGCACCACAAGAAAACGCGGATAAGCAATGAATTACCCACGGCCTTCTCTTGTCCTAATTCAGCGCGACAGTCCTTAGAGTCTTCTCTAGATTTCTTTTAATTAATGAGGGTAATGCGGATGCAAGTTTTGCGATTTTCGGGGCCTAGGAAGGGTAATGAAATCCCCACCTAATTTGGATTTGGCCGTGCCCCTTAAATTCCGTATTAGAATGCAAACAACCAAGAAATCAAAATCACGCACAAATTTAATTTTTCTTTTGTGGCGCTGCGATTATTTGCAAAGAATCCTGCAGCAAAGTGTTAGTTGGAGCTAAAATAGGAGAGGGGAGAGAGTAAGAAGTTACCTGCTGCAAAGATACTGCAGAGATCACCTCAACATGCCGCGGTTTCGCCGCATATGGTGGGTATTTGCCGTGCTTACGCGGTCCTCTGGTGGGTTCACTGCACAAGCTTTCTTCAGGGAGCTTATCTTAGCTCCCTCAGCTCTCTGGTATATTCAAAAAAAAATTTCCACAGCACAGAATGCTCCAGATCACCTCGCAATCAATCACAACACACGTATAAGAGTTTGTATGAATTTTGATCTCAAAAACAACAATGGAATAATTTCTTTCAATTCAAACTATAATATGAAATGAATTAGCGCGCGATCCCCGGCAACGGCGCCATTTTGATTGGTAGATTTTCCGTTGTGTTTGTAGAAAATTGTAAAGAAATCACAACCAAAAATTATTTTGACCGCAATCAAACTACGGTGTCAATTGTAGTTCATGAATGAGTGCGGATCGTCCACAGGGATTGCACGATTCATTTATATTTTTTAATATGTTTGAATTGAAAAGTTAAGTAACGATAAAAGAAAACATGATTCAAGAATGATTCATATCAAGTGTCACTATTCTTATTCAAGAATCAAGAAAATGTTAAACAATCAAGAATCGGTGTATTGATGATATTTCCAATCAACAGTCAAGAATCTAAAAGAGGCTCGTAGGAATCGATCGGATCGATAGACGTGATGTAATCTAAAGATTTCGTGTTCTTGTCCTTCGAAAGATTGATACTAGATCGATGATCATCGACGAGAGTTAGGGCTTTCTCGTGAAACTAGGGTTTCATCTATCCCTTGTTCTTTTGTCGATATCATTCACATTCTAGTCTCTAGCAATTTCAAGAAACGATCTTAACTCCCCAATTTCGAGCGATATCATTCAAGAAAGCATCGTAACGAAATGGGTTGTCGGTTCTTGAACTTGCTAGGGTTTACAAAACTTGTAGGAATCAAGAATCGATTAAAGCTATATTACATCATCATTCTATTGACCGTCTCGACTCCTTAACGAGCGGAGTTTTATTCACACATCACCACACAGAGAATATTTACGAATTGTAAAGATATCATGATGCAGAATTTAAAGAAAACAAGATAAAAGAATATCACCTTTATTTATCTCAACAATTTTGATTACATTCGCTTCAAGAACTACAAGAGGAAGAATCTAGATTGTTGATCGGGCGTCGCTCGGCTTCGTGAGTCGTGGATCGGCTCGGATCGCTTGCTCCGTTGAAGATCGGCTCCGCTCCTAAAGGTTGTAGGGCTTCTTGCTTAATGGGTACTCGGGATCTTGATTTTGATTGGAATTAGGGTTAGGGTTTCACACAAGCCTTGTCACTAGACTTGTGGAAGAAGAGGATGAAGAAAGAGGTAGAATGGGTCTAGTTTGATACTAGATTTCGGAATGATGATCTTATTTTTCCAAGATCCATAGTTAGTGAGCCTAGGGTTTTATTTATAGAACACCGAAACCCTAGGTCTAAGTTTGAACTTCCCATTCCCTCCAAAAGTTTGTTGAGGAGTTTCTAGAAGGAGTTTGTTAGGAGCTAGCTTAGGGTTTAAGCTAGGGTTTAGGGGGAAAGTTCTAGAATGATAGGCTAGTTTAGTGTAGATCAAAGTGTTTGCTGATCTGGTAGAAGTCCCTGGAGTTTTCTGGAAGTTGAAGTGCATTTCTGAACTGTAGCCACTGATGTAGGAGTTTTGGTGCAAATTTGGGAAGGTAACTCCATGGACCCACCGCGGATCCGCGGCATTAGCAAGCCCATGCCGCGGATCCGCGGCTCTTTAATGGGGTTGGCCTTTGGGTCTTCTGTTGTGGACTTGTGCTGGAGTTTGGGGCTTCTTCTGATATGCTGAATTGTGATTGCTCCTTTGGATTGATACCAGATCTGAAATTAGTGAGTTGACGTATCTTTTGAGCGGTGTAATGTTCGAGCGAGCTTTTCTTTTCCTGCACTGACTTCGAAACACGGGTTGCGACATATAGAAATATTGCGATGCCATGCAATGCAGTCAATTTCCCTAGAAATGCTGGTTTTAAGGTCTAATACATGTAATCTGATAATCTGTGATAGATTTGCTAATATGTGAAATATGGATGCCGTACACTTCTAAATGAGTGCAAATGATGAGGAAATTGCCGGCTAAAATATACAATATTTTCGACTAATCAGTGGCCGTTATGTTTAGCTGACCTCTTGAGGCTTGTAGGTGTTTGATATGATCATCATCTACTGCCGGCGTATTGACGAGTCTTAGAGTCCCACAATGAAGTTTCCTGGCTCAGGCAAAAAGATGTGGTGTGCATATGAGATATGCGCGGGACCCGATTAAATACGGTTATGTGATAACGTATATTAATCGGGCATTTTCCATTTGTCGGATCATATGTGATATGACCGGTTTGCTAAATCAAGTGTTGATTTAACAAATTACATTTAGATTAATTCTTTAATTAAATCCTTTTGTATGCATGCATGTATGCACATGATGATGTGCATGGACACATACATACATACATAGTATCATGGTTGATGATATAAGAATGGTGGCAATGCAAGACTTATAATGAAGCTTTTATTTATATTTATCATTTTAAGTTAATGTAAAGAAAACCAACTCATGCTCCTTTATTCTTTAGTGGGTAAACTTTATTTAAGTTTAATGAAGAGAATTTCCACCCATGCTTAATTCTTTATGAAAAGAATTTCCACCCATAATTATAGTGGGAATGGAATAATGATGATTATTCCTTCTCATCACTATAAATAGCTTCATATGTGATATGAAACAAGATGTACAAAACAAGAAAAAAAATTGTGAACAAGGGTGTGAAAACAAGTTATCATATGTGATATGATAGAAAGCTCAAGCTTAGCCACCATAATCTTCTTCTTCCTCTCTTGATGTTTCTCTAGTGTGAAGTTGATAAAAAGAAAGGGTTTTAATTGTTGAATACAAACCACATCATCATACTATACACATCTAGCCGATTTGTGTAGGGTGTTTGCTCTACTTCGTTTGCGAAACAAGTAAGGCAAGAAGCATTGGGCAAAGAGACTTCGGGTGGATCATCGTGGACAAGGAAGGCTTCCATCGATCCGTTCCAAACTCTCATAGTGCAAAGGAGTCACCGAGGGAGATCTACAAATGTTGTAATCTCTACTCTTAGTGATAGTTTTCCATTTGCATGTGATGCTTAGTTATATGAATCCCTACACTTCTAGTTTCGATTCTTGTCGAGTTAACTTAGCACCTCTAAAATTTTGATTATGGCATATGTGATGCTACCAAACCCTTGATGAGGTGCTAGGCTAACCCTTCAAATATACCGTGAATGTCCATATCCTCGTGCTGCTTTTGATGTGTGTTATCCATCGATGCAAGCGCGAGGCATTTTGCCGTGGCACAGTCAGCGTCCCATGTCTTGCGAACTTCAATGTCCGCAACTGAGGATTTTGGACCTGGGACGGGCGGGGCTGAAACCGTGAGGACATATGATACTTTATCATAAGTCAAGGCGATTTTCAGATTCCTCAGCCAGTCTTTATAGTTGGTCCCATTCAGTTTGTTTTTATCTAGTAAAAGCTTGAGTCCAGTCATGGGTATCTGCCATTAAGAGAGAGAAAAGAATACACTCAGCGAAAGCTCTTGCATAGATCAGATTGGTTATTATCTTATCTAATCGATGTTTCCCACTGCTTTTATCGAGTTTTTCTTTCAAACCTTAAAAAGAAAAACTAGCCAGGATTAATTACAGTCTACAACTTCGCTAACCGTTCAGCCAGGCCAGTGTCGGTACTTGAGGGAGGTTCCCCGTGCTTTCGCACGGACCTAATTAAAGTAAACCTCGTTTTCCCAGAGGCGGAGCCCCGTTAACACCTTTCTAAACACCTAATGAGTTAGCTAATTGTAAACTGTAAAACTCTCCTAGGAGCAACTATTGCCCACAGTGGGATCGGGATCCAACCATCACATGGAAGGTATGCAATCTCATTGCAAATTTCAACTATTGAAATTCCCGATGTGGTTTTTACCCCTAATACTCGTGACCTTGGCTAAGGTCAACAAATCACGAGTACTAGTCAAGCTCAACCCGTCATTTCTTGATTAATTAAACCCGTTTACATGACCCTTGGCTAAGGTCAACAAAGTCATATGCCCGTCCTAATTAATCTGCATCATATGCATTTGTAGGAAGACATCACTTAGCTACCGTACACTACGCTTTGGCTAAGGTCAACAAACGTAGCACGAATACCAAGTACTCTACTTCCTAAAATGACGGAGGGTTGCGGATGATTTTTAAGAAAATCTTTAACGCTTTGAGCTTGATATCATTGTAGAATCAAATGGTTTTCAAAAGGAGTGGCTTAAGCTCCGCAGTTTTGAAATATAGCTTTTTCATAAATAGCCGAGTGGTTTTTAAATCCGATTCTACAACATCTTTTTAGGTTTATTTTCTTTACATTAATCACATTAATGTAATCCCATCATTTAAGTCCTTAAGCCAATCACAGAAAAGAAACGAAAATAACACGTACGCTTATGCCAACCGCATTCGCCGCAATGTTCCGTTATGCACCGTTAGGTTACTTAACTAACGGCATACCGGGACGGGACTAGCGCGGGTGTAAAACATAAGCAACGTCTACTATATATCATATATATAATATGTCATTCGTCTCAGATATCACAGAACACAGGCAGCAGAAATATAGATATAAAGTGGGATATACTAGGACGTCCGTATTTAGTATTTAGCCAGAATAGAAAATACGGATTCCACAGTCGCGATGAATAGCCAAGCCCACACCCTGGACCCCTACGAGAGCGGAAAGTGACCCTACCAATTCTTGAGTTTAGGAGACCCGGTCTCGACTCCTCGAGATGGCCTCCCACTGAACCCCAGAACCCGGTCACCTGTGCTCCCCTCTTTGGGTCCATCCTAATGCGGAAAAGTAAATAATATACAACACTGGTGACACAACCTCAACCCGGAAGTGCCCCAAATAAAAGAATATTACATTACATTTGAATTTACATGAATGAAAAATATAAAACTCTCATCTCACATAAAAAACCCCGGCTATTCAATCGCGACAATCCTGCACATCATATCTCAGCAACACATAATATCTCATATCATCAACGTAAGTAAGTATGCATACCCCAATTGTCGTTGATGTATAGCAACGAAACCGGCGATATCGTACATACTACACTTACGGTCACAGAAAAGAAAGTGTAAAACTACAATATTTGGAATCCACATTCTCTTTAGACATCATAAATGTGAAATATCACATATTTCGTATTTCATGCCTAAACTATATGAATTCCACATATTGTATCACATTCCAGATAAACAGACAGTATTAAAGTTTTTCGAACGAACGATCAAGTACTCAAGATTCACTAAAGCTCAACACTTGAGCAGGGTTCAAAAATCCGGAGTGTGACACAGTAGTAGCAGTCCAGCCGTAGAAGGGTCAATCCAACGCCTCACATGTGGCACGCCGTACTGCCCCAAACCCTAAGGTTCAAAGGGCAGTTCAAGACGGTCACATAATCGAGTTAAGGTTTGTTGTCTTCTAGAGAGACCACCACAAAAAGACTTGCACGTATTTCCAAAGTATTTAAACCCTGTGAACAGTGAGCAAATGATACTCGTTGAAACACTTCAATACTTTCTAATTTACCAGGAAAAGCCACGAAATCAAAAATCCGATCGAATCGACGAGTCCAAAACTATCTCCAGGATTTTTCAAAACTAAATACAGATTAAAAATACCCTAAAAAATATACAAGCAGATTCCAGAATTACTGTAAAAAAATTATCCATGATTGATGTATACGGCCGCGGAACCGCGGCCTAAGCAAGCTTAGGCCGCGTTTCCGCGGCAACAATTACTGTTCATTGAATAATTTTTGTACCGTAATCCTTATTTTTACCTGCTGAATTTTTTACATATTTTTAATTCTGAAAAATGTCAAATTTTAGAAAATTTCCAGAGAGCACTCTAAAATGCCGTATTTCGGTTCGATCGGAGTTTTAACTTCGTAAAAAGGTCGCCTAATGTTCTAGGTCGGCTCTGATACCAATGTAAGGTTTGTCTAGCACCCTATAATGAGTTTTGAAGCATCACATGTCCCAAAGTTTAAATTTTGTTGGTGCTAAATAAGCATGCAAAGGAATCGATCCTAGAAAATTAGGGTTGTGAAACTTTAAAGCGAAAAAAACTAGGGTTTCGAGACTACAACCTTTGTAGCTCCCTCTCGCTGGACTCCTTGGTGTCTTCGGAGTTGGAAGAAGGTCCTCTTGAAGTCCTCTCACGTCCACGACGATCCACCGGAGTTCGTCGTCCAAGCTCGCAACTTCGAGAATCGAAGAGAACACTCTAAAAAAGTTGGCTAAACTTGTGATGAATGATGTTGTGGTTTAGAATCTCACTTCAAAAACCTTTCTTTAAGTGTGTTTTACTCACTAGAAAAAACTAGAGAGCAAATGGTGAAGGAGGATGAAGATGGTAGCTTTTCTTTTTAGCAAGAGTAAAAGATAAAAGATGATCCATCAAAAAGAAATGAAATATATCTTTTTATATTTTATTCCTTCTTGCATCCTACCATGGTTAAGTGATGGAGAGTTTATTTAACTTGAGTTTTAAATCATAAAGAGAAGGATAACTCAAGGTTAGAGGTAGGTGAGCTTGGTTAGGTTAAAAGAAGAATATAGAAGCTAGAAAGAATTATCCTTTTCTTTTCAATTTTGTTTTAAATACAAAATCAAATAAAAATCCATCACTTAATCCATGGTGTGAGTCTTGTATTGCCACCATTTCCATGTGTTAACAACCATGATAGATGGGTGTATGTATGTATGTATCTATGCACATCCATATGTGCATGAAACTAGAAAGAAAGAAGAAAAATAATACATGCATGCATACATCCATCAAATACTAGAAAGGTTTCAAGTGAGAAAACTAATGGTTAGATGATAAATCAACACTTGATTTATCAATCCGGTCATATCTCATATGACCCCACCAAAAGCAGGCCTCCCGATCAATGTTCGGTATCAAATACGCATATTTTAATCGGGTGCATGCGCATATCGCAAAGCGCACCACAACGTTTCGCCTGGACTGAGTAACTCCTTTGTGGGACTCTAAGACTCGTCAATACGCCAGCAGAGGGTGATGATCATATCAGGTACCCCCAAGCCGCAAGCGGTCAGCTAAACGTAACGGCCACCCGGGTATTGAGCGATCAGAAGAAAACAAGCGAACCTGCTACAACTCCTGTCGAGCCAACCAGCAACACTACTGTACAGTCCGGTCTCTTCGTCAGATATGCTGCATATTGAGCCTAGGGATGGTCACGTCGACCCTAATAACTCAATAAGTCGTGCCAGTGAATGGTCTATAACAGATCGAGAAACTACTGACAACACTTATCAGCAAATCTCAGCAGCCCTGGCCAGGGACTTACTGATATAACCAGTCGGGCACAGTACATCATCAACTCCCAATACCGGGAGAGACGAAACCCCTCCTATCGCTCATTGCCTTCGTGTGTCTCGGGACTGTACCCAACGGCCACCTGTTTGCACGACTCAGTAGAGCCGTGGTAGGGTGGCAATCAAAGTACAGTGGGAGAACACACAAGACTCCATGACGATCTCGGGTCTACAGACTAACCTGTACCAGTGTCACCAGAGAACTGCTATCCGACGATAGATATAATTCCATATAGGAGTTCTCGGTGAGTCCGTCCAGTGTACCCAGTCAGCACTGAGCACCCGTATATGATCTTGATGTCAAACATAGATGAATGTGGGAACATCCATCGCCCATCTTATGGGTCTAGTATCATATACGCTAGTCTACACTGGTATATCAATGCCCCGTCTCGATATACCTCCGACCAGGGACTTTCCCGGATATGCTTATAGACTACAGATGTCCCACTAGTATGATCTCCATCATAATCAGAGTAGTCAAGCCGATATCCTCAGGGCTTTATCAGCATGTATGAATGAATAAAAGCATGATCAGATCATCATGTCAGATAAAGAAGAACCAGATAGCATACTATCATGTCGAGCAAGAATGCATACTGAATATATATACATATATAAATATATCCACTATCACATAATGGCCTCTAGGGCATACATATATCCAACAATAACAGCTCATCAGCATCACGCACGAACCTCTTGGTCCACTCGTCCTTATTATCGTCCACTTTGACATCATGTCATGCTATCTGTGTACTGCAAATGTTCTCGACGACAATCAATCCGGAATCTCTCGCACGGACTCGAAATGATGAACTCGGTATCTTTATCACTCTGTAGATGATCTTTAGCCGAACACGTCCTCGGGAACTCGTCCCAACCATCAGAGGAATACTCAAAACTCATACGTTTCTCGATCAACTCACAACACATCTGGATGAGGTCCTCTATCTAAAACTGGTCAGCTTACCGATCTCACATCGGGACATCCGACGAACAACGTTCTCTCTAGATCGATCTACTGTAGATCTTAGTAAGACTCTCCACACTGGAAATCTTCAACTCAACAGGGCCTGCGTCGGCGCATCAAATCTGACGAATCACTTTCGTCTCTCAACTCAAGATAAACTAGCAATCACCTGTCGCATCTCTTCCTGGAAGCTCCAGCGATCTCAGCTCGTAAGCTCTAGAAGCGACATCACATCAATCTCAGCAACAACTGGGTCATCTGTCTACACTTCAATGAAATCACAATCTATGAGGTATGCTGTACATCAACAGTCCTCCCACAGTAGGCAGCCTCCAACAATAGCCTGATCATCCGGTACAAAACCGTACACTCGTCTCAAACGAGAGATCTCAACACCACACTACATCAATACGTTCCCATGTCACCAGAAAACATAATGGTCAGTCCTCATCCACGACGAACTCGCCCAGACCGCATCACTAGCAGCAGCTCAAACTGCGCTCAAACCATGGTGACAGGAACCTCAATCAAGTATCGACGAAAAAAGATCAAAGTGATGGAATGAATCAACAGATCCAGAAAGAATATATGATCATATGGAGGAACAGAATCAGTGAGAGTATGATCATGTAAACTAATAGAATCAAGGATCTCAAATGGATGTATAATCATGGAAACGAAGAGAATCACAAGTCTCAAGATATGTACATCCTAAGGTCACTTAAGTGGAGTATCGTATCGTAAATATGCCGCGGAACATACGTACGGTATGTCACTCTACTCAAGCTACCTACTCCATCAATCAGGGTCAGCCTATGTAACGAAAGTTCGGGTCTAACACCCCCTTGTTCAAGTCTAAGTTCTATAAGTTCAAGCCTAGGTTCTGAAATATATACGCCCTAGACTCCATATAGTCAAACCTAAACTCGAACTAAGGTTAAACCTAGCGCTCTGATACCAACTTTTTCACGACCCGAAATATTAGCTCGTGACAAGCACTTAAATGACGCGAAGTCTACAGGCGTAACATAATTCAAGTAAGCTGAAACCCCGAAATCTAAACATTTTTAGGAAATAAAGAGGTGAAGCTTTGAGATAAAGGTATAATAAATCATGTTTTGTCTTTTGAAAATTTAGGCAGCAGCTCCTTTGTAAAAACTAGCCCCAAAAACGGGTACAATACAGAATATAATTAAAGCATCCCCAAACGGGAGTAAATCACGCCCAACGATGGAAACAACCACCACAAGTATAAATAACAAGTATACGACGCCCAACGGCGAAGATCCACACAAGGAAATAAAGTAAAGTAAGACATCAACCCCAAAAGTGAACATAAAACCCATCGCTCAAGTATCGCAACTACAAGTCTTCTAAGTCTTCAACATATACAATTACTAGTTTGATTGATAGAGTTGACTGGATACAATATGAAATATAAATACAAGATGGGCATGATCCAACATGTACCACCTACCAAAGAAAAACACCCAAAAGCAAGCTGTGTGCCAGCAATGCCGCTACTGATCTATGCGGACAACCTGCAAGTACTGTGGCACAACAGGGGTGATTTGCCAACTCGTGAGTAGAAAAAATCAATAGGTACAAATCGAAATAAACAACGATTCCTAGGTTAACTATATCATAAAAGTAATACTATGATATCTAGGGTGACCGTGTCTGCTTATGTGCCAACACATAATAAATACCTATCAGCAAGTGGATATCGTGCAACCATATAATCAATGCATGTATGCAGTGGTTCTCGTCCAACAATATAATCAATGTATGTATGCAGTGGATCTCATCCAACAATATAATCAATGCATGTATGCAGTGGATCTCATGCAACAATATAATCAATGCATATATGCAGTTGATCTCGTCCAACAATATAATCGATGCATGTATGCAGTGGATCTCGTCCACAAGTCAACACTGACACAACAACTCCTGCATGTAAATATCATAAAAGCATATGCAGGTAAAATGAGGATATAAATCAACGTGTGTTCCTCGCGACAAAACAAAATCATGGAACCAGAGTGTCTACATCGACACTCGAAACATCATGAAACCCGTGTCTAGCATCGACACGTAAATCCTCATCTGTCAGGCGCTGTCACCATGACCGGCCCTGATGTCAGTACATCTCATGGAAACTGAGTGTCCACATCGACACCCGAAATCCACGTAGCATGTCTGAACATGACTCCGGTCGGTATCCCCCATATATCTGCCGAGTCCAAATAATATCACCGGTAGGTAGTGGTCCCTCTGCCGGGCACATCGTCTACACCACGAAATCACCTCTCGCCATGGGTACCATACCGGGTCCACCATATACCCAGAGACGGTGCCTCCCACTCCTCGAATTGGGTATCACATGCCAATCTTAGAACCGAGAAATCACATGGTGGACGCACTGAAATATCATATCAAGAGAAACCGGGTTTTCAAACAATACATAAATTTCTTGAAACATCCCGCGTTTCTCAAATCCAGAAATCACATGAAAACCATATCTCAATACATAAATCCATGTAAATATGATATATGCAACATAAAACAGCAATATGTGCCTATTAAGGTAAAACCACTCTTTTAAATGAATCCAGCTTTAAAATATATCATGCGGTTCCCAAATCCTCCGAAATCAAGTGCAGCATCATATGCGGTGTACATGTAACTGTAGCAACGTATAAATATCTACACGTATGACAGTATGTATGATGCATTTCATAAGCGTAATAGCACAATAATCAACGTCTCAAAATCATATGTCAATACAATACCACTTAGGGGTATATGCAGCTATAGCAAGATATGTGGGTGTACATGTCAGTATGTATGCATGAAGTACATGTAGCTGTAACCAAGTATGTAGGTGTTCATGTCAGTATGTATGCAACATTTAACAGGATGAAAGCATGTCCGTATATCTCATGCAGCGTGGAATAGTGATATGAACATTGCAAATATATCATGGCATGATGTAGCAATTCTACTGTGTAGTGATATGGCAATTATCGATTATGAAGGTGTGTGAACCGACAAATCTAGGTAAGTGTAACATACGCATCGTCGATAATGGTATAGGTGTACAAGCACATGTATATTTAATGCAATGAGAATAACATGATCGTAGCATAAAGTACATCATCAGCTAAAAGCTATAAGGTATACGTGTTTACAATATATCCGAGTCGGTGAATCCATCATTCGGCATCCAGCCTCACAACATCACGTACGGTACAATCCATCGTACGGCCTCCTCTAATCAAGGGTATGGATAAAACAACAGATAAAACTCATCGCGTACGGTAAATCCATCGTACGACAGCATTAAACAAATAGGGATTCTATCAATCTATACAACATCGGGGTACGGATCTAAGTCACGTACTGCATATCACTCAATATGCAAAACATTATCCATATATATATATATACCTATCTCTCAGGTCACATCCATGTCAAACTCGTATCAGGGGACCTACAAAGGTATCAACAATCTCATATCGACTCGAATCCATATAATGACATATCACACTAAGTCATCATATCACATCGTATACTCGTTCATCACATTAATATCTCGCATCACATTATATAAACGTAACACTTGTTCTCTTTCAATTCGTACCCATCCTGATTCACTTATCATTTCATATTCTCATATATCAATATGTTCATTAGCCTCAACTTCTATCATATTATCGTTTGTAAATCCTACAATCATGACCATCGCATATCATTTATCAGGATAAAATAATCAAACGATATTCCATATCAATGTTTGCGGGGGTGCTATAGGCCATCCACCCGAATTCCCCAGTAGATATAAATCTACTCATCTGCTAAACTCCTCGCTTAGCCGTAGTCGATGTGCTTCGTCGTCTCGAAATCCACGCGAAAGTACCGACAATCAATATGAAATCCCAAAGCTATTAACATCAAATTCTGAAATCCAAATACGGCACGCGGTGCGCTCATAGGTTAGAACCTATAGCCTACGCATGGAAAACAACCAAACAACCTTCGTCGTTGACGTACAAATGTCCAACGACCCAATACAATATCCAGTAGCAAAACCAAGAAATCCAAATACCGGAAAACATAGCCAAAACCCTAACTAGGGTCACTATACTAGAAAAGTGCCACGCCAAATACCCAATCGTACCGATACTCATTCACAACACAATAATTATCGTAGATAATAGTATATACGTCATCTCTACGACAATTAAAACCCACGTTTTATTTTAGCGAAAAGCTAGTAAGCAACTTTATCGAAAATTTAGCACAAGTCTAGAAATTTAACAATTCTAGCGATTGCCAACAACACAAAGTAGCTTAACTAGTTATCCAAACCATTACAACAATTTTAATCTCACTCAAATAGGATTTTGGCAAACAAAGTTTGCTAAAAACTCAATTAGACAAATTAGGAACTTTAACAAATATCATTCTCACAATTTGATTAAGTTTTCCAAGTCTACACTTCATGATTAACCATTTAACACATCAAAACCCTAACTTGATTTTCATACCCTTTTCATGAATGTTCTAAACATGCAATTAATGTTAGTTATATGTATGCCCTAGAGGCCATTACTATACATAGGATGTATATTGTAGTGAATGCTTGGACATATATAGGGAGGACTTTTTTGCTCGACATGATAGTATGCTATCTGGTTGATCTTTACCCTAACATGTATACTGTTTGTCTCTCTGTTACATGTTGGAAAAGCCCTTAGGATGTGTACTTGACTACTTGGACTATGATGCGGATCATACTAGTGGGGACATGGTAGTCCATAAGTACATCCTTCAAGGTCCCTAGTCGTGGGTGTATCGAGACGGGGCATCGATATACCAGAGTAGACTAGCGTATACCTTCTCGACCCATACAGATGGGCGATGGATGATCCTATATCCATTGGTGTTTGACATCAGAGATGATATACGGGTGCTCGGTGGAGACTGGGTACACTGGACGGACTCGCCGAGAACTCCCAGATGGTATTATACCTTACGTCAGATGGCAGTTCTCTGGTGACACTGGTACAGAGTAGTCTGTTGACCCGAGATCGTCATAGAGTCTTGTGTGGTTCCCACTGTGCTTTGATTTCCACCTTTCCACGTCCAAGAGGGCGTGCAAAACGGTGGCTTTTGGGTACAGTCCCGAATCACATGGAGGCAATGAGCGATAGGAGGGGATTCGTCTCTCCCGGTATAGGGAGTTGATGCTGCGCTGTGTTAGATTGGCTATAACCGGAAATCCCTGGCCAGGGTTGCTGAGATTTAATGGTAAGTGTTACCAGTAGTTTCTCAAACTGTTATAGAACTTATATCGACACGACTTATCGAGCTATTGGGGTCTGACGTTTACCACCCCTAGGCGAGATATGCGACATATCAGACGAACAGACCGGACTGTGCGGTAAGTTTTACTGGTTGGATTCACAGGAGTATGAGGGGGCTTGCTCGTCGATCTTCTGATCGCTCAATACCCGGGTGGCCGTTACGTTTAGCAGACTGCTTGCGACTTGTGGATGCTTGATATGATCATCATCTGCTGCCGGCGTATTGACGAGTCTTTAGAGTCCTACACAGAGGTTTCCTGGCTCAAGCGAAACGAAATAGGAGCGCATATGAGATATGTGCGGGACCGAGAATA
This sequence comes from Agapanthus africanus, assembly GCA_030015575.1. Taxonomy (NCBI): domain Eukaryota; kingdom Viridiplantae; phylum Streptophyta; class Magnoliopsida; order Asparagales; family Amaryllidaceae; genus Agapanthus; species Agapanthus africanus. Next base: position 52,783,624 of record CM057351.1, on the reverse strand, counting down.
ATGCGTGTATGTGATACCGTATTTCATTCTCGCGATGAATGTATCGAATGGTTGTATGCGATATAACCTAGTTATCGAATCAAGGATTGATTCGATAAGTCGATACATTGGATATTAGTCGGTTATATGCGATATGACCGGATCGTTAAATCAAGTGTTGATTTAATGATTTAATGCATAATTATATATTTGATATATTACTTTGCATTAACTAGTATTGGTTCACTTTAAATGGATTTTCTCACTTGCATTGCACAATTTGTATATGTGATATACTTTTGTGCACTTGATTGTATCATGTTTGATGATACATGTTTACTTGGGTTTGTGTAAAGATTAAACCATGGTTATATGAATGGTTAGGGTTTTGTTTTCTTATTCATTTATTTATTTATTTATTCTTTTTGGAAAATAAATGGCATAAAGAGAAAATGGTGGCTTTCTTTGTTTGCATCTTGAAGCTTCATGAAGCTTTGACTAAGTGACCATTTTGTCTCATGCTTAACCCTAACCACTCCACTTAACCCTAGTTGATTCTCTACACTTGACCATGGTTGTATTATGATAAGTATTGATTTTCTTTTCTATTCAAAAAACCACTTATCATATTATTCATTTTCTTCTTCTTCTTCTTCAAGATGAAGAAGCTTGATTCCATCAATGGTGATTTGATGAAATGAGTGAGAAATCCAATTCTAAAGTGAACCCACCTCCTATTTCTTCATCCTCTACCACTTGCCAAGTAGTATAGGGTGTTTTCTTCACAAGTTTCATGACTTGGTGAAATGGGAGCTTGATCTTGTGATGCCTCGACGTAGATCATCTTCGGCATCGTAGTCGATGACCTAGCCCGCCCTTTTCTCCGATGAAGCCGACGCTAGAGCCCGGGATTTGATTTGGACAGCAAGGGGACTTCATCACGGAGCTATGGAGGTGGAGCACCGGATCTACAAAGGTTGTATTTCAGTTCTTTTAGTTAAGTTGTTAACTAGCTTCTAGTTTCGCCTAAAATTCTAGTCAACGATCCGTATTAGGGTTTCTCGGCACTTGTAAAATTTGAAATTGGCATGGTTGATGCCTTGTGTGACCTCATTAGTGTGCCTAGGAACCATACAGTGGTATCAGAGACTAGCTAGAGCCTTAGGCGATGCTTAGACGATGTTAGAAACCCGATCGAACCGAAACCCTAAACCCAAAATTGCTCTCTGTCCTTTTTTGAAAATTGTGGATTTTTGAGAATTAAAAATATGTAGAAAATTCAGCAGGGAATTGTAAGAGTTACTGTGAAGCCCGTACCCATGATTCCCTCAAAGTGTGGCGGAACCGCGGCATTAGCATGGCTAATGCGGCGGTTCCACGGCCATTTTGTCTTTTCTTCAGTTGGTCTTTGCACAGTAATTCATATATTTGGGTGCTGTATTTTCTGGGAGTTTTTAATTTAACTCAAGAGTTGAGTTTTCTGGGTTGTATTGGGAGTTCGTAGATTCGATCGGATTATCAGACTTTGTCTATGTGGCTTTCCGGATAATTTTTTAGAATCTGTTAAAAAGTTCGACCGGATATAAATACCCACTTTTTCCTCTGTCGGAAAATTTCCAAGTGTTGGATCTTTCCGTAGTTTAATAACGTTCTAAGTAGTGCAAGTAACGCGATGGTCCCTCTAGAAGACAACAAACCTTAACTCGATTATGTGACCGTCTTGAACTGCCCTTTGAACCTTCGGGTTTGGGGCATTACGGCGTGCCACATGTGAGGCGTTGGCTTGACCCTTCTACGGCTGGACCGTTAGTACTGAGGCACGAAGTGAATGTCTTTGAACTTATTTCATGAGTTGAGCTGTTTCGGGAAAACTTGGGTGTTTGAATGTTCGATCGGAAAGTTTAACATTTTCTATTTTATCTGGAATGTGATACAATAATTGGAATTCACAATCAGTTATGAGATAACTGAATGAATGTTATAAACATAGCAGTTTAGTCTCACTTGATCGGTCGCCACGGAATTTTGATTTGATCAAAAGTCCGTTGCAATCACGTAGCGTACGCGGATACTCGCTGGGTAAACTTAATAGACATCCTCACTCCATAGCCCCGACCAAGTGACTGTAGGAGAACCCCGTCGCCAAAAGCATCCGTTCGGGTGCTCGCGGCAGCGTTGTTCCGCCTTGGTTCACTTCGTCGACGGCATCGGGGGTGCGGCCGCCTACTAAAGTTTGCGACGAGCATTCGATCAGAATGTCGGGAATCTTGTTGAATTGTCCGACAAGATATTGAAAAGTGTTTTCGATAATGAGACTAAAATGCGGGGTTTATAATTGTTAGGCATGCGATGTCTAAGTATTTCATTTGATTAGGCATGCGATGTCTAAAGCGGTTGCGGATTCCAACTGTTGTAGTTTTACACTTTCTTTTCTGTGACCGTAAGTGTAATATGTGATATCGCCGGTTTCGTTGCTATATGTCAACGACAATTGGGATGCGCATATTTACTTACGTTGATGACATGTGATGTTATGTGTTGCTGGATATGTTATATTGGATTGTCGTGTTCGAATAGCCGGGGGGTTTTATGTGAGATGAGTGTTTTTCATTTTCATTCATGTAAAAACTTGTATGTAATATTCTTTTATTGGGGCACTTCCAGGTTGCGGAAGATGTCACCGTTTGTATATTATTTTCTTTTCCACACTAGGATAGACCCAAGGAGGGGAGCACAAGTAACCGGGTTCTGGAGTCCAGTGGGAGACCAACTCGAGGAGTAGAGTCCGGGTCTCCTAACTCCAGAATTGGTATGGTTGCTTGCCGCTCTCGTAGGGGTCTAGGGGTGTGGGTTTGGCTATTCATCGCGACCGTGGAATCCGTGTTTTATACTGGCTCGTATTGAAAACACGGACGTCCTAGTATATCTAATATTTCATATGATTCTTCTGCTGCGATATCTGTGATGTGATCATGTGATGTTCTGTAATGGATACTTTATATAGTATATATGATATATTATATAGACGTTACTTATGTTTTACACCCGCGCTAGCCCTGCCCCGCTCTGCCGTTAGTTACCTAACCTAACGGTGCACGAGGGGACATCGAGGCGAATGCGGATGGCATAAGTGTACGTCGTATTTATCTGTGATGTTTAGGTATTTAAATGATGGGACTTCATTAATATGATTAATGAAATAAAAGAAACCTAAAGATATTGTAGAATCGAATTTCAAAAATAAAACAGGTAGCTACAGTTCTTGCTTTGCACAGCGGTATATATGATATATCCTGCACCTTATTCGATAAGGAAAGGACCGAGTTCCCTTCACCGGGAATGACTCCTTTAGCAATAACTGGCAGATGCTACACACTCGGTTTGTCTTTTGATTTCTTTTAAAAGTTTTTTCTTTGCACAGTGATATATATGATATATCCCGCACCTCATTCGACGAGGAAAGGACTGACGATCCCTTCACCGGGAGTGACTCCTTTAGCAAAACTAGAAAAGCTTCAAAAACACTCCTTTTTAAAATCATTTGATTCTACAACGATATCAAGTTCATTACGCAAAAGGTTTTCAGAAAAACCTGTCGTAGCCCTCCGTCATTTCAGATAAGTAGTAGTTAGTATTCGTGCTGCGTTTGTTGGCCTTTGTCAAGGCGCAGTGTGCGGTAGCTAATTGGTGCTTATCTGCTTATGCATATGATGCAGATTGGGTTAGTGTAGTCGTGCGACCTTGTTGGCCTTTGTCAAGGGTCGTGCGGGTGGGTTTAATTCAATCAGGAAATGACGGGTTGAACTTGACTGGCATACTATGGTTTGTTGGCCTTTGTCAAGGTCATAGGAGGTTAGGGGCAAAAATATTGGGAATTTCAAATGTTGAAATTTGCAATGAGATTGCATACCTTCTATGAGATAGTTGGATCCCGATACCCACTGCGAGTAAGAGTTACTCATGGGAGAGTTTTACACATTACAATTAGCCGATCAAGTAGGTGTCTAGAAAGGTGTCAACGGGGTTACGCCTCTGGGAAAACGAGGTTTACATTAATTAGGTTCGTGCGAAAGCACGGGGGACCTCTCTCAAAGTACCGACACTGGCCTGGCTGAAAGATTGGCGAACTTGTAGTGTGTAATTAATCCCGGCTAGTCTTTCCTTTTTGGGTTTGAAGGAAGATTTGATAAAAAGCAGTGGGAGCCATCCTGATTAGATAAAATAATAACCAATCTATTCTTGCAAGAGCGCACGCTGAGTGTTTTCTTCTCTCTCTCTCTAGGTAGCGACCATATCACGCCTTAATCAAGATAATAATACGGATAATTGACCGAACCCGCTTGTTATACTGAGCTGGGGAACGTTGGTCCCGCTCCAACTTATAAATGTTATAAGGCAGAGCAGGAAATTGGGGATTACCAGAATTCCCATGCCGCCCAAACGAAGAAAGTGCATACCGATGCATCATCTTCGGGTGTGTTCATTACAGAGAACTGTTTCTCAATGTCCTTTACGTCCTGGGTATATGATACCGCATCAGGATCCCACATATGTAATCTGTTATATGGGCTACAGATAGGTAAAGAACTGAGAACGGGTGATAAGTTTCATGAGGCAGAAAACAGGGCAAGTGTTGCAACCAAGTCTGTTGGTCACTGTCACCCTGTATTACCAATACATTGATTCTGAACGAATGTTATTAGATACCGAACCTGATATACAAAATCATATCAGTCTCTTTATTAGTGAAGAAAGGATATAATTTTGTATTGTTGGATAATGTTTTGAACATTTCCTATATCAAAAGTTGATCGGTTCAGGCACGTTATCTAATAGCATTGATGTTCTAAATCAAACTACAGTTCTTTAGTATACTGAACACACAAAAGAGGAAGAGTTCAGAAATGAACGGATCCTTCTTGAGGCATTGTAGACTAGGTCATATCAATGCGACCCGACTGGCTGAAGTTACAATTAGATGCATATTTAAATTAGTTTGAATTTACATCTTATGAAACTTGCGAGTCATGTCACAAAGATAAAATGACCTCAGCTCTGTTTATTGGAAACAGAGAAAGAGTTAGTAAACTCTTGGGATGATACATGATGATGTATGTAAGGTCCCCTGTCTACATATGCCAGGACCGGTTCTTTGTACTTCGTTACATTCTCTGATAGTCTCTCAAGATTCAGACATATGTTCCTGTTGAAACACAAGTCCGAACCTTTTGAGATATTCACAGAATATAAGCAAGAAGTAGAGAACCAATACGGGTATAAGTATTATGTCCTTTGATGAGATCAAGGAGGAGAATACTTGAGTACGGAATTCCTGGACTATTCTAAAGGAGAATGAGATTCTCTCTCAGCATTACTCCTCCGTATACACCATAGCACGATGGTATATCGGGGTGGAGCAGTTGCACCCTATTCGATATAGTGCGCTCTATGATGAGTACTACTGAGTTACCTATTTCCTTTTAGGGAGTTATGTACTTGAGAAGCTGCATACCTATTGAATAGGGTTCAAATCAAATCAGTTGCCTACCACATCATATGTGATATGGAAAGGGAAGAGCCCATATCTTAAGTTAGTTAAGATTTAGGGTTGTCCGGCCTATGTCTAAACGCAAAATCCGGACAAGCTCGAGGCAAGGTCTGTTATGTAGAACTGGAAATGTTCCAGCTATACGAACAACAGCAGATGATTTGGTAGAACCAAAGGATTCAGTAGATTCCAACTAACCTCAGCCTCTCTGCCGTTCTAGTAGGGTTCCTCACCCACCTGAGAGATACTTCGGTGTCTCGATGACAGTGGGAGCGAGGATTGCATCATGAGATGATGACCCAACTAGTTTTCGAGCTGGCCATCAGGAGTGGGACTCTGTAAGAATGGCTGGATGCTTAGTGATCTGAGATGGAATCCATGTACACCAACAAAGTATGGACTTTGGGTGCTATATCTAAAGGGTTAAATCCCCATCAGGAGAAAGTATATCTTGAGAAGATTACTTGGTGTACTTGGAAAGGTTGAGACTTTCAAAGCTAGACTTGTTAAAGGTTTTCGTCATCGACCAGGCGTGGATAATGATGAAACCTTTTTCCAGTGGCTATGCTTACGTCCATCCAGATCCTACTTGCCATGGCTACATACCATGACTACGATATCTGGTGGTTGGGTGTCATGACAGCTTTTCTAAATGATGTTTTAGAAGAGAGCGTCTATAAGTACACAGCCAGAGGACTTCGTAGACAGTGGGAGCAGCGGAAACGTGTACAAGATGCTTTATAGGATAAAGCAGGCATCGCGGAGCTGGAATGTCTGTTTTGATGAAGTAGTTAAAGAGTTTGACATCATCAAAATGGTAGATGAACCTTGTATAAACAAAAAGGTAGTAGGGAGTATTGTGACGATCCTCGTAGAGTACGTGGATGACATACGCTTGATAGGGAAGAAGTTTCCTATTCTACGCTCGATCAATCTCTGCTTATCACAATGATTCTCCACATATGATCAAAGTGATACCTACTAAATCCTGGGTTTTTGGATCTATGAGATAGATCTAAATGGATGTTAGGATACTCACTAGTTGTAGTGAGATGGTATCAGTTGATCCGGAGGAGAATCACTGGAAGTGTTCCAAGGTGATAAGGACGACTGAATGTCAGTCACAGGCATTGTCTTTACCCTCAGTGGAGGGACGGTATGTTGGAAGAGTTCCAAGCAAGATACCGTGACATACTAGAAGATAAAGGCAGGATACATCGCTACTTAAGATGCTACCCAAGAGGATGTTTGGGTGTATATTGGTTCATGAGCTGAACTACGTTCCAACCATTGTGAGAAAATGGAGTTGTGGCTTATGCCAAGAAATGCCGGTCCCATCAGTGATCCAAACATATTCTAAGGCAGTGTCACCTGATCGTGGAGATAGTTGATCTCCAAGGAATCAAGGTTAGGAGAGTAGACTCAGAGGACAACACGGCAGATCCACTCACAAAGGCCTTTTCCCAGAGAGAGACTTTTATGGGATGGTTGAGTATGAGATAGTACAACCACTGCTATCAGATGGCCCTAGTGCAAGTGGGAGATTGTTAGTTATATGTATGCCCTAGAGGCCATTACTATACATAGGATGTATATTGTAGTGGATGCTTGGACATATATAGGGAGGACTTTCTTGCTCGACATGATAGTATGCTATCTGGTTGATCTTTACCTTAACATGTATACTGTTTGTCTCTCTGTTACATGTTGGTAAAGCCCTTAGGATGTGTACTTGACTACTTGGACTATGATACGAATCATACTAGTGGGGACATGGTAGTCCATAAGTACATCCTTCAAGGTCCCTAGTCGTGGGTGTATCGAGACGGGGCATCGATATACCAGAGTAGACTAGCGTATACCTTCTCGACCCATACAGATGGGCGATGGATGATCCCATATCCATTGGTGTTTGACATCAGAGATGATATACGGGTGCTCAGTGGAGACTGGGTACACTGGACGGACTCGCCGAGAACTCCCAGATGGTATTATACCTTACGTTAGATGGCAGTTCTCTGGTGACATTGGTACAGAGTAGTCTGTTGACCCGAGATCGTCATAGAGTCTTGTGTGGTTCCCACTGTGCTTTGATTTCCACCTTACCACGTCCAAGAGGGCGTGCAAAACGGTGGCTTTTGGGTACAGTCCCGAATCACATGGAGGCAATGAGCGATAGGAGGGGATTCTTCTCTCCCGGTATAGGGAGTTGATGCTGCGCTGTGTTCGATTGGCTATAACCGGAAATCCCTGGCCAGGGTTGCTGAGATTTACTGGTAAGTGTTACCAGTAGTTTCTCGAACTGTTATAGACCTTATATCGACACGACTTATCGAGCTATTGGGGTCTGACGTTTACCACCCCTAGGCGAGATATGCGACATATCAGACGAACAGACCGGACTGTGCGGTATGTGTTACTGGTTGGATTCATAGGAGTATGAGCGGGCTTGCTCGTCGATCTTCTGATCGCTCAATACCCGGGTGGCCGTTACGTTTAGCAGACCGCTTGCGGCTTGTGGATGCTTGATATGATCATCATCTGCTGCCGGCGTATTGACGAGTCTTTAGAGTCCTACACAGAGGTTTCCCGGCTCAAGAGAAATGAAATAGGAGCGCATATGAGATATGTGCGGGACCGAGAATAATCCGTGTATGTGATACCGTATTTCATTCTCGCGATGAATGTATCGAATGGTTGTATGCGATATAACCTAGTTATCGAATCAAGGATTGATTCGATAAGTCGATACATTGGATATTAGTCGGTTATATGCGATATGACCGGATCGTTAAATCAAGTGTTGATTTAATGATTTAATGCATAATTATATATTTGATATATTACTTTGCATTAACTAGTATTGGTTCACTTTAAATGGATTTTCTCACTTGCATAGCACAATTTGTATATGTGATATACTTTTGTGCACTTGATTGTATCATGTTTGATGATACATGTTTACTTGGGTTTGTGTAAAGATTAAACCATGGTTATATGAATGGTTAGGGTTTTGTTTTCTTATTCATTTATTTATTTATTTATTTTTTTGGAAAATAAATGGCATAAAGAGAAAATGGTGGCTTTCTTTGTTTGCATCTTGAAGCTTCATGAAGCTTTGACTAAGTGACCATTTTGTCTCATGCTTAACCTTAACCATTGCACTTAACCCTAGTTGATTCTCTACACTTGACCATGGTTGTATTATGATAAGTATTGATTTTCTTTTCTATTCAAAAAACCACTTATCATATTATTCATTTTCTTCTTCTTCTTCAAGATAAAGAAGCTTGATTCCATCAATGGTGATTTGATGAAATGAGTGAGAAATCCAATTCTAAAGTGAACCCACCTCCTATTTCTTCATCCTCTACCACTTGCCAAGTAGTATAGGGTGTTTTCTTCACAAGTTTCATGACTTGGTGAAGTGGGAGCTTGATCTTGTGATGCCTCGACGTAGATCATCTTCGGCATCGTAGTCGATGACCTAGCCCGCCCTTTTCTCCGATGAAGCCGACGCTAGAGCCCGGGATTTGATTTGGACAGCAAGGGGACTTCATCACGGAGCTATGGAGGTGGAGCACCGGATCTACAAAGGTTGTATTTCCGTTCTTTTAGTTATGTTGTTAACTAGCTTCTAGTTTCGCCTAAAATTCTAGTCAACGATCCATATTAGGGTTTCTCGGCACTTGTAAAATTTAAAATTGGCATGGTTGATGCCTTGTGTGACCTCATTAGTGTGCCTAGGAACCCTACAATTAAAGCTATCTTAAACACCTAATAAGCAAGCTTCAAAGATTTAAACAACAAATTAAAGATTAGGGTTAGAGTTTATACCTCACAAACTAGATCTCAAGTTAGCAACAACTCCAAATTCTAGCATCCAAAATGAAGTCTTTCATGAAGATCCAAGCTTGTTTTGGCTTAAAGAATAATGGGTAATGATTTGTTTATGAGATTGTGTGAATATTTGATGATTTTAGATGTTTTATCTGAGCTTGGAGATGAAGCAAATGAGCAAGGAAAGATAATGGGCAGCATAGGGGAGGCTCGGCCATTGCAAGGGGTGGTTTTTTTTTTGAGTAAAATGTGGAAATATCTAGTTAAAAATGCAATAAATGCTAATTAATGCAACAATTATCCAAAGCCACCTCATTTCCTTTCTTTAAAATTTCATTTTTAATCACAAATATCTAGATATTTCTCTATGGATGGATTGAGCTAAATCAAATGATTAGATTAGCATAGATTCACATTAGAAGTAATTATGCCAAGCTAAAATTTTAATTACCAATAATTAAGTGTATAATTAACAATTTAAAATAATAATATAAATAGGAAAAATATCAAAGTGAACCAAAACTTCCAAATGACCACTAAAACCCGCAAACTAGCACTATTCTAGTTAAACTTGGTGTAGTCAAGTCTATACTGAAATTTGATCACATTCCGGATTTTTACGGAAAACACCGACTATTTTACCCTAAAAACGGAAAATTCGCATAACGATTTCCAAAACGTTACACGTAGTGTGTGGTAGCTGACTAGTATTTATCTACTTATGCATATGATGCAGATTGGATTAGGATAGTCGTACGACCTTGTTGACCTCCGTTAAGGGTCGTGCGTATGGGTTTAATTCAATCAAGAAATGGCCGGTTGAACTTGACTAGCAGCCTATGGTTTGTTGACCTCCGTTAAGGTCATTGGACGCTAGGGGCAAAATATTATCGCGAATTTCAAGTGTTGAAATTTGCAATGAGATTGCATACCTTCTATGAGATAGTTGGATCTCGATACCCACTGCGAGTAAAGTTACTCCTGGGAGAGTTTTACACAGGATAATTAGCCGATCAAGTAAGTATCTAGAAAGGTGTTAACGGGGTTACGCCCCTGGGAAAACGAGGTTTATTTTAATTAGGTCCGTGCGAAAGAACGGGGAACCTCCCTTAAAGTACCAACACTGGTCTGGCTGAATGATTGGCGAAATTGTAAGGTGTAATTAATCCCGGCTAGTCTTTCCTTTTAGGGTTTGGAGGAAGATTTGATAAAAACAGTGGGAGCCGTCCTGATTCGATAAAATAATAACCAATCTGATTTTGCAAGAGTATACGCTAAAGTGTTTTCTTCTCTCTCTCTCTCTTTAGGTAGCGACCATGTCACGTCTTAATCAAGATATTAATATGGATGTATTAACCGAACAAGCATGTTATACTGTGCTGGGGAACATTGGTTCCGTTCTTTCTTATAATTGTCATAAGATTGAGCAGGGAATAGGGACATATCCGGATTACCACGCCGCCCAAACGAAGAATAAGCATGTTGATGCATCTTCTTCGGGTGTGTTAGTTGTTGAGAACTGTTTCTCGGTTCACTCTATGTCCTGGGTATTAGATACCGGATCGGGATCCCACATATGTAATATGTTACATCGTCTAAGAAAGGTAGAGAACTGGGAGTAGGTGATCATTCCGTAAGAGTAGGGAATGGGTCAACTGTTGCAGCCAAAGCAGTTGGCGAATATCACCTTGTATTACCAAATGGTAATACATTGATTCTGAACGAATGCTATTACATTTCGACCCTGTTATGCAATCTTATATCAGTTTGATTACTAAGTAAAGAAGGATATAATTTTGTAGTACATGATAATGTTATAAACATCTTCCAGAATCAAAAGTTGATTGGATCAGGCTCGTTAAATAAAGGCATATACATTGTAGATAAAACCACAGTTCTTAATGTACAAAACACACACAAGAGGAAGAGTTCAGAAATGAACGAATCCTTCTTGTGGCATTTTAGACTGGGTCATATCAATGCGACACGGCTAGCTAAGTTGCATAAGCATGGATATTTGAATCCGTTCGAATTTTCATCTTATGACACTTTCCAGTCATGTCTCAAAGGCAAGATGACCAAAACTCCATTTACAGGACACGGAGAAAGAGTTACGAAACTCCTTGGACTGATACATAGTGATGTATGTGGTCCCATGTCTACACATGCCAGGATTGGTTCTGTTAGTTATATGTATGCCCTAGAGGCCATTACTGTACATACGATGTATATTGTAGTGGATGCTAGGACATATATAAGGAGGACTTTCTTGCTCGACATGATAGTATGCTATCTGGTTTTACTTTATCTTAACATGTACTCTGATTGTCTCTATGTTACATGTTGATAAAGCCCTTAGGATATGTACTCGACTACTGGGACTATGATGAGATCATACTAGTGGGGCCACGGTAGTCGACGAGTACATCCTATAACTGTTCCTACTCGAGGGTGTATCGAGACAGGGCATCGATACACCAGAGTAGACTAGTGTATACGCATCTTGACCCATATGATGGGCGATGGATGATCCCATATCTATCGGTGTTTGACATCAAGGATGGTGTACGGGTGCTCAGTGGAGACTGGGTACACTGGACGGACTCGCCGAGAACTCCCAGATGGTATTATACCATACGTCAGATGGCAGTTCTCCGGTGACACTGGTACAGAGTAGTCTGTTGACCCGAGATCGTCATAGAGTCTTGTGTGGTTCCCACTGTGCTTTGATTTCCATCATACCACGTCCAAGAGGGCATGCAAAAAGGTGGCTTTTGGGTACAGTCCCGAATCACATGGAGGCAATGAGCGATAGGAGGGGATTCGTCTCTCCCGGTATAGGGAGTTGATGTTGTGCTGTGTTCGATTGGCTATAACCGGAAATCCCTGGCCAGGGTTGCTGAGATTTACTGGTAAGTGTTATCAGTAGTTTCTCGAACTGTTATAGACCTCATATCGACACGACTTATCGAGCTACTGGGGTCTGACGTTTACCACCCCTAGGCGAGATATGCGACATATCAGACGACGAGACCGGACTGTACGGGAGTGTTACTGTTTGGATTCACAGGAGAATGTACAGGCTTGCTTGTTGATCTTCTGAGCGCTCAATACCTGGGTAGCTGTTACGTTTAGCTGACCGCTTGCAGCTTGTGGGTGATTGATATGATCATCACCTACTGCCGGCGTATTGACGATTCTTTAGAGTCCTACACAGAGGTTTCTTGGCTAAGGCAAAACGGGGTAGGAGCACATATGTGATATGTGCGGGACCGAGGATAATGCGATATGTGATACCGTATTATATTCTCGCGATATTTGATATCAGCCGGGTCATCGGATCAAGTGTTGATTCGATGAATCGGTACGGATAAATATTAGTCGGTTATATGCGATATAGCCGGATTGTCGGATCAAGTGTTGATTCGATAATTTAATGTGTAATAATATATATGATATATTTGTTAGTGTATATGCCCTAGAGGCCATTACTGTATCATACTAGCTTGTATATTACTTAATGGAAGCTTGGGATATTCACAGTTGTATATACAATCTTTCTCGAAATGGTAGTATGCTACTTGGTTTGTCTCTGCTTTAATATGTGCATGTGTTTCTTTTAGCATATTGCTGGTATACATATTAGTAGAGCCCTTAGGATCTTTGCTTGATTACCAGCGTTGTGATGGCGCTCGCACTCGTGGGAGCTGGGTAATCTATAAGCACATCCTTATACAGGTCCCTGGTCGTTGGACTATCGAGACAGGGCATCGATACTCCGGAATAGACTAGCGTATGCGCTTCTCATCTCAGTGTGGGAGACGGTCTGTCCCACAGCCGTTAGTACGTCGTACTTGGGATAGTATGCGGGTGCTCGTTAGGTTACGAGTACACTGGACAGGACTCGTCGGGAACTGTTGGTTGGTAATATACCTATCGTCAGTTATCAGTTCCCAGGTGACATGAGTACAGCTTAGTCCGCTGACTTGACACTGTCACTTCGCCTCGAGTGTGTTCCCACTGCACTTTGATTACTACCCTACCACGGCTCAGAGGAGTCGTGCAAACAGGTAGTTTTTGGGTGCAGTCCCGAAGCACTTGGAGGCAGTGACGGTTAGACAGGATTCGTCTCTCCCGGTATTGGGGGTTGACATCGCGCTGTGTCCAGGAGAGCCATTACACGAGTAGTCCCTGGCCAGGGCAAGCGAGATATACTGGTAGGCTTCCAGTGTTATCTCAGGGTGTTCTGGGCTTCACTCCGACACGACTTGTACCGCTATTAGGGGACTGACGTTCACCGCCCCCCTAGGCCCGCCATGCGATGTATCAGACGAACAGACCGGACTGTACGGAGACTGTCACATACAGGCTCAGTAGGAGTGCAGATGGGGTTCACCTCGTCAGACTTCTTATCGACATCTACCTGGGGACCGTTACGTACAGCTAGTGCCGCTTGCGGTCTGTGGTTAAACCCACTGCCAGCGTAGTGTCGAGTCTTTAGAGTCCCACACAGAGAGCTATTCGCCTTTAGGCAAAACGAGTAGAGGTCGCATGGTTTTGCGACAGGGTTCGTTCGCATCCGCGCACTTGTGCACGTTTGCTGTCCGGACAGTTTATACTAGCGGGCTTTGGTTTAAGCCGGATCCTAGTATATGATTTGAGATTGGTTTTTCTCATTGTGTTCGTGTTCCTCGGTTCACGAATGCGGGTGCGTATGCACGGTTGCTTGAGATTGAGGGAGAGGACCTTGTTTAGGGTTAATGACTATTGTCATTGTATTAACCCTATTGTTTTTGTGTGTATTATTGTTAATTAATAATTAGCTTAATTATTGTGCATGGTTGTTGTTGTTGACACTTTGACTTTGTTGACTTGTTGACCAAGTTGACAATTTGACCATGATCATTTCATTTGGAAGATGCTCTTTGATTCTTGCAATTTGCATTAATAATGAAATGATAATAGTCACCTCTTGATTAAACCATGACAATTTTCTTGCTAATTGATTAATTAAAATAACTCACACATATTAGTGAGAATGGCTCACTATTATTCTCATTCTCTCATTTCTTTTCTCTCTCTTGCTCATCCGCTCCCTCAAGCTCTCTCCCTCTCATGTGTTGAGAAACAAAAAGCTTGAGAAAAACCCTCTCTTGATCTTCTCTACTCACTTCTAGGGTTCAAGTCTTAGCATTTCTTGCACTCTAGTTACTCCTAGCTTGGAGTTGAAGCTAAAGGTGGTGGCTTTCAAGTGGATCCTTCTTTGACGGGAGAAGACAAGCAAGGTGAACTCTTTCTACCATACCTAGGAGCAAGGAGAGAAGGACTAAAGACCAAAGGTATAACCTTTCTTCACTTAGCTACTTTGTAGTTAGGGTTAGCTAGTTTAAGTTTAGCAAAGATCCTCACAAGCATAGTCCATGTTGCCTAAGTCATTAAAAATCCGATTTTTATTATGTTTTCCGCCTCCCCGTAAGCACCGGGGTGGGCAACACGGACTTACAGTGGTATCAGAGCCTAACTAAACTCAAACTAGCTAAGTAGTTAAGTGTAACGAAGTTTCGAAACCGAAAAACCCTAAAACCAAACTTTTTCAAAATCCAACTTTCTGTTAAAATTTTTCCTGGTTAAAATGAAAAACTGTATACTTGTAAAATTGTCTCAGGGTTTTGTGTGAAACACCACCAAATACGAACCAGAGAGGAGCCAAGAGGACCGCGCTTCCGCGGCATAAGGAAGCTTTTGCCGCGGAAGCGCGGCCGTCTTGTCAACTCTCTGTATCGTTTTTGCTGCAGTTTGTTTCTGAGTTGGTTTTAGGATTTTTAGGATATGTTATATGTGCCCAGATTTTCCAGAACTAAAATTTACTTTTGGGGGCCTATAAATCCGTATTTTTCGGAACTTCACTACACTTTAACTATATCGGTTATATCTGTGATGCTTGTATGTATTGAACGTCGGCTAATCGCTATAAGTCGATTGGTCGGGGTTATACATCTCTGTGATCTGTGATTGTTGGTTTGTGGATATGAATGGATTGGATTGTCGCGGGTGAATAGCCGGGTTGGATGTGAGATGAGCGTTATTTTCTTTCATTCATTTGTAACATGTAAATTGATGTAATAATATTCTTTGTATGGCCGCACAACCGGGTCGGGGTTGTAGCCGTCATTGTATAATTCTTTTTACTGTTTTTGCTCCTAGGATAGACCCATGGAGGGGGTGCACAAACTACCGGGTATCTCGAAGTGCCGAGTGGCCTACTCACGGTGGTGAGGGAGGTTGCTTCGCTTCGGGTGCTTGGCGGGTAGTTTGCCGCACCCGTAGGGGTCTTGGGTGGGGTATTGGCTATTCACCGCGACCGTGTAATCCGCTTTGCGTTGCAGGCTCGAACGCATTGCGGATTCCTAGTATATCCAATGTATTCATCTGTGATCTGTAATGTCTATCATTGCTATATATTTATATATAATAACTATTTAGGCGTTGCTTATGTTTTACAGCCGCGCTAGCCCAGCCCCCGCTCTGTCGTTAGTTAAGTAACCTAACGGGTGATGACGGGGCCCCGTGGCGAATGCGAATGGCATAAGCGTACGTCATATTTTGGTTGTTTTCTGCAATGGTAGGATTAAATGATGGGACGCATTAAAAGAACTAATGCAAGAAATAAACCAAGTAAAAGTCGATTGGAACACTTTGAAAACCACTCGGTTCTTTTCAAAACTAAAACTTTTAAACGCGGAGCTTGAACCACTCCTTTTAAAAGCTATCTCGTTCCATCGATTATATCAAGTTCACTACGTTCACGGTTTCGCCAAAACCATCCGTAGCCCTCCGTCATTCCACATGAATGGTCAAAAGTATTCAAGCTATGTATTTTGGCCAAAGTCAAGGCATAGTGATTGGTAGCGTTTGGGTATTCATGTGCAGCATAGATAGATGCGTTGGTTTGGGACAGTCGTGCTGCCATTTTGGCCAAAGCCAAGGGTAGGTACGGGTGGGTCCAAATTAACCAGGAGAATGACGGGTAGAACTTGACATGTGACTTATGATATTTTGGCCAAAGTCAAGGTCATAAGAGCATGGGGCAAAAATCCACATCGGGAGTTTCATAAGTACTGAAACTTGCTAGATTTGCATACCATTTGGAGTGTGATGATTCTGGTAGGATTCCTTCGGTTTTATCACGCGATGATATTTGGATCCCGATCCTACTGTGAGTATATGCTACTCCTCGGGAAAACTCTCACTTAACGATCAATGCTATAAACCTAGTAGGTGCCTAGAAAGGTGTTAGCGGGGCTACGCCCACAGGGAAAAGAGGTTACTTAATTAAGGAACTTCGCGAAAGCGTTGGAAAACCTCCCTCGAAGTACCGACACTGGCCTGGCTGAACGGTTAAGCAAGTATTGTACGGTGAGAATGATCCCGGCTAATCCTTTTCTTTATGGTTTGAGAAGGGATTCGAGAGACAGTGGGAGCCATCCAGTTTAGACAAACTAAAAACCACTCTAAACTTGCAAGAGCATCATGCTAAAGTGTTTCTTTTCTCTCTCCTAATTGCAGCGACCATTCAAGATGACCGGACTTAAGTTACTATTAGATAAAAACATATTGACAGGGCCAAACTACAAAGATTGGCTCAGGAATGTCAAGATGGCTATCACTTATGACAAGCTGGGGTATATACTTACCACCAAAGCTCCCCCCGTCCCAGGTCCCACCTCCAGCGTCGCGGATGTAGAAATCCGTAAGACATGGGAGATAGATTGCGCGAGGGCCAAATGCCTCGTACTAGCCTCGATGGACAATGACCATCAGAGGAGGCACGAGAATATGGACCTAGAGTCCATATTTCTCCATACAAAAGAACTGTATGGAGAGCAGTCTCGTATCGCAAGATACGAAGTGTCGAAGAAGCTCTTTTCGGCAAGGTTGGCCGTCGGATCATCGGTAGCGGACCACGTGCTTAAGATGATCGGCTACATAGAGGAGCTCGCGGACCTTGGGACCACGTTGGAGAATGAACTCTATACTGATCTGATTCTCCAGTCCCTTCCTTCCACTTACGCCCAGTTCATTCTTAACTTCAACATGCAAGGAAAGGAGGTTGAACTTGCCGAGCTTCTGAACATGTTGAGGACTGCTGAGGGCACCCTACAGAAGGGTAGGGAGACATCCACTTTGTTTGTAGGAGGATCTTCCTCTTCTAGGTCCAGGGCGAAAGCCAAGGGCAAGAAGAAGAAAGCCCCCGCCAAACCAAGAGGCGGTGTCGGTAAAGTGGATACGAAGGGAAAGGGTAAAGCAACAAAAGTAGCGGGGAAGCTGGTGGGGAAGGAAGAATGCTTCTATTGTCACAGAAGTGGTCACTGGAAACAAGATTGCAAGGCTTGGAAAGCCAGAACACAGGATTTGAAGCGAGTTGCAGCTTCAGCTTCAGGTGTGTATGTTATTGAAAACTGTCTATCTATAAACTCTACTTCCTGGGTATTGGATACCGGATCGGGATCTCATATCTGTAATTCTTTGCAGGCGTTGAGAAAGCGTAGAGTTTTGAAGGCAGGTGACATGACCCTCAGAGTTGCGAACGGTGCTAGCATGGATGCTGAGGCCGTGGGGGACTATCACCTGGGATTATCAGATGGACACTTTTTGGTTTTGCGTAGTTGTTATTATGTACCAAATGCAACCTGTAATATCATTTCTGTATCTTTATTATCTAAAGAAGGTTATGAATTTGCATTTGTAAGTAATGTAGTGAACATTCACCTTAATCAAGTGTTGATTGGGTCAGGTACATTGAACAACGGTATTTACGTTTTAAACCAACCACAGGTTTTCAATATCCAGAATACACACAAAAGAAAGTCTCCAGAAATTAATAAAACTTTCTTATGGCATTGTAGACTGGGTCACATCAACGAGAGAAGATTGACTAAGTTACATACTGAAGGATATTTAGATTCGTTCGAATATCAATCGTATGCAACTTGTCAATCCTGTCTCAAAGGAAAGATGACAAAGGCTCCGTTTTCTGGACACGGAGAAAGAGCGAGCGAGCTCTTGGGACTCGTACACAGCGACGTGTGCGGTCCAATGTCTACACATGCGCGAAGCGGTTTTTCTTACTTCATAACTTTTACGGATGATTTTTCAAGGTACGGTTATGTCTTCTTAATGAAACATAAATCCGAGGCTTTTGAAAAATTCCAGGAATATAAGAGTGAAGTAGAAAAACAGACCGGCAAAAGTATCAAGATCCTAAGATCGGATCGAGGAGGAGAATACTTAAGTGCCGAATTCCTGAATTACTTAAAAGAGAATGGAATTCTCTCTCAGCTTACTCCTCCATACACTCCGCAACATAACGGTGTATCGGAGAGACGGAACCGAACCCTATTGGATATGGTACGGTCCATGATGAGTAATGCTGAGTTACCGCGATCTTTCTGGGGGTATGCGCTAGAAACAGCTGCATATCTTTTGAACCGTGTTCCCACTAAGACTGTGCCTACCACACCATATGAGTTATGGAGTGGGAAGAAACCCTATCTTAATCACATTAAGACATGGGGATGTCCAGCTTTTGTAAAAAAGCAGCATGCGGACAAGATCGAGGCACGCTCAGTACAGTGCAAGTTTGTGGGATATCCAAAGAACTCCAAGGGATATTACTTCTATTACGAAGAGGAACAAAAAGTCCTTGTTTCTCGCCATGCCCACTTTCTAGAACATCAGTTCATAGAAAAAGAATTAAGTGGGAGCGCAATAGAACTGGAAGAAATTCCAGAACCACAAACTATTACTGAAAGTTTAGTGGAACCAGAAGGTTCAAAAGAACAGGACATTCCTACGCCGCTCCGCAGGAGTAGTAGGCAGTCTCATCCGCCCGAGAGGTACTACGGTTTCCTCATTGACGGGGATAGAGAGGACTGCATCCTAGATTGTGATGAGCCTACTAGCTTCCAGCAAGCCATTCAGAGCGTCGACTCGGTAAAATGGCTGGATGCAATGCGGACCGAGATGGAGTCCATGTACACCAACAAAGTATGGACGTTGGACATTGCTCCAGACGGGGTAAAACCCGTAGGATGCAAGTGGATCTTCAAAAGGAAGATTGGTGTAGATGGACAGGTTGAGACCTATAAAGCTAGACTGGTAGCAAAGGGTTTTCGTCAGCGACCTGGTTTGGACTATGACGAAACCTTTTCTCCAGTAGCTATGCTGAAATCCATTCGGATCCTTCTTGCCATCGCTGCTTTCCACGATTATGAGATTTGGCAGATGGACGTAAAGACAGCTTTTCTAAATGGTCATTTAGAGGAGTGTGTCTATATGGACCAGCCAGAGGGTTTCATTCAGGGTGGGAGCAGCGGAAAGGTGTGCAAGTTGCTCAAGTCCATTTATGGACTCAAGCAGGCATCGCGGAGTTGGAACATCTGTTTTCATGAGACGGTCAAAGAATTTGGCTTTATCAAAAATCCAGATGAACCATGCATCTATTGTAGATTTGTAGCGAGAACTGTAGTATTCCTCGTTTTATACGTGGATGACATTCTCTTAATAGGAAATGACATTCCTATGCTACAATCTGTCAAGGGGTTCTTGTCACACAGGTTCTCCATGAAAGACCTGGGTGATGCCTCCTACATTCTGGGTATCCGGATCTACCGTGACAGATCCAAGAGGATATTAGGACTCTCGCAGTCCAGGTACATCGACACCATACTGAAGAGATTCAGTATGGAAGATTCCAAGCGCGGCAATCTACCGGCTTGTCACGGGATCACCCTCTCCAAAGAGATGTCTCCCAAGACTGATTTGGAGAGGGATCGCATGTCTATTATACCCTACGCTTCTGCGGTAGGCTCTATAATGTATGCGATGTTGTGTACCAGACCAGATGTGGCTTATGCACTGAGTGTGGTAAGCAGGTATCAGTCAAACCCTGGGGAGAAACATTGGATAGCAGTAAAGAACATTCTCAAGTACCTGAGAAGGACTAAGGAGATGTTCTTGGTGTATGGCGGAAAAGACCTGCAGATTGAGGCCTTTGCTGACTCCAGCTTCCAGAGTGACAAGGATGATTCCAAGTCCATGTCGGGTTTTGTCTTTACCCTCAATGGAGGGGCGGTGTGTTGGAAGAGCTCCAAACAGGAAACCGTTGCTGACTCGACTATGGAAGCGGAATACATCGCTGCATCTGATGCCGCAAAAGAAGCTGTCTGGATAAGGAAGTTCTTGAAAGAACTTCAGGTGGTTCCGTCCATTGTTGACCCAATACCTCTGTATTGCGACAACAACGGGGCTATAGCTTTAGCGAAGGAACCCAGGTCCCATCAGAAATCCAGACACATCTTAAGGCGGTATCACCTGATCAGGGAGATCGTGGATCGCCAGGAGATCGAGGTCCGGAGAGTTGCATCAGAGGATAACACAGCAGATCCATTCACCAAGGCCTTGCCCCAGACTCAGTTCGAGCGGCTGATCGAGATGATAGGTCTTCGATACGCCAGTACATGGCCTTAGTGCAAGTGGGAGATTGTTAGTGTATATGCCCTAGAGGCCATTACTGTATCATACTAGCTTGTATATTACTTAATGGAAGCTTGGGATATTCACAGTTGTATATACAATCTTTCTCGAAATGGTAGTATGCTACTTGGTTTGTCTCTGCTTTAATATGTGCATGTGTTTCTTTTAGCATATTGCTGGTATACATATTAGTAGAGCCCTTAGGATCTTTGCTTGATTACCAGCGTTGTGATGGCGCTCGCACTCGTGGGAGCTGGGTAATCTATAAGCACATCCTTATACAGGTCCCTGGTCGTTGGACTATCGAGACAGGGCATCGATACTCCGGAGTAGACTAGCGTATGCGCTTCTCATCCCAGTGTGGGAGACGGTCTGTCCCACAGCCGTTAGTACGTCGTACTTGGGATAGTATGCGGGTGCTCGTTAGGTTACGAGTACACTGGACAGGACTCGTCGGGAACTGTTGGTTGGTAATATACCTATCGTCAGTTATCAGTTCCCAGGTGACATGAGTACAGCTTAGTCCGCTGACTTGACACTGTCACTTCGCCTCGAGTGTGTTCCCACTGCACTTTGATTACTACCCTACCACGGCTCAGAGGAGTCGTGCAAACAGGTAGTTTTTGGGTGCAGTCCCGAAGCACTTGGAGGCAGTGACGGTTAGACAGGATTCGTCTCTCCCGGTATTGGGGGTTGACATCGCGCTGTGTCCAGGAGAGCCATTACACGAGTAGTCCCTGGCCAGGGCAAGCGAGATATACTGGTAGGCTTCCAGTGTTATCTCAGGGTGTTCTGGGCTTCACTCCGACACGACTTGTACCGCTATTAGGGGACTGACGTTCACCGCCCCCCTAGGCCCGCCATGCGATGTATCAGACGAACAGACCGGACTGTACGGAGACTGTCACATACAGGCTCAGTAGGAGTGCAGATGGGGTTCACCTCGTCAGTCTTCTTATCGACATCTACCTGGGGACCGTTACGTACAGCTAGTGCCGCTTGCGGTCTGTGGTTAAACCCACTGCCAGCGTAGTGTCGAGTCTTTAGAGTCCCACACAGAGAGCTATTCGCCTTTAGGCAAAACGAGTAGAGGTCGCATGGTTTTGCGACAGGGTTCGTTCGCATCCGCGCACTTGTGCACGTTTGCTGTCCGGACAGTTTATACTAGCGGGCTTTGGTTTAAGCCGGATCCTAGTATATGATTTGAGATTGGTTTTTCTCATTGTGTTCGTGTTCCTCGGTTCACGAATGCGGGTGCGTATGCACGGTTGCTTGAGATTGAGGGAGAGGACCTTGTTTAGGGTTAATGACTATTGTCATTGTATTAACCCTATTGTTTTTGTGTGTATTATTGTTAATTAATAATTAGCTTAATTATTGTGCATGGTTGTTGTTGTTGACACTTTGACTTTGTTGACTTGTTGACCAAGTTGACAATTTGACCATGATCATTTCATTTGGAAGATGCTCTTTGATTCTTGCAATTTGCATTAATAATGAAATGATAATAGTCACCTCTTGATTAAACCATGACAATTTTCTTGCTAATTGATTAATTAAAATAACTCACACATATTAGTGAGAATGGCTCACTATTATTCTCATTCTCTCATTTCTTTTCTCTCTCTTGCTCATCCTCTCCCTCAAGCTCTCTCCCTCTCATGTGTTGAGAAACAAAAAGCTTGAGAAAAACCCTCTCTTGATCTTCTCTACTCACTTCTAGGGTTCAAGTCTTAGCATTTCTTGCACTCTAGTTACTCCTAGCTTGGAGTTGAAGCTAAAGGTGGTGGCTTTCAAGTGGATCCTTCTTTGACGGGAGAAGACAAGCAAGGTGAACTCTTTCTACCATACCTAGGAGCAAGGAGAGAAGGACTAAAGACCAAAGGTATAACCTTTCTTCACTTAGCTACTTTGTAGTTAGGGTTAGCTAGTTTAAGTTTAGCAAAGATCCTCACAAGCATAGTCCATGTTGCCTAAGTCATTAAAAATCCGATTTTTATTATGTTTTCCGCCTCCCCGTAAGCACCGGGGTGGGCAACACGGACTTACAGTATTAAATTGCATTAACTAATATTTGCTCACTAAAAGATTCTTTTTCTCACTCGGATAATACATTGATATATATGCGATATATGTTAATTGTATTATTTTCTTTTGTTACGATAAATATTATATATGTGATATATAATATTGTAACATGATATGATAACTAATGCAACTTGTTTAGTAGAAATTAAACATGGTTAGGGTTTGATTAGGGTTAAGGTTTTCTAGAAGTTTCTAGAAGCTTTCTTTCTTTGTCTTTGTTAAGATATTATGCTAGATATTTCCTTAACCTAACCAAACCTTTAACCTTAGTCAATTCTCTACAATGGTTAAGTGAACCATGGTTGCATAATTGATCATTATCTCCTTTTCCTATTCATCACAAAAGGATTATTATTATGTTCATCTTCTTTTTCCTTTCTTCTTTCATGAAAAAGCTTGCTAGATTTTTCCAAAGTGATGAATAAATATGAGAAAAAGATAAATAAAGAGAGCAAAAATCCTACTTCATCATCCTCATCTTACCTTACCATTTAGATGAGGGTGTTCACATCATTTCATGAGTGTTAGCTTGTGTTAAAGAAACTTCAAGGTAGATCATCTTAGTATCGAAGATCGGAAGCAAAGGTTGCGTCATTCTCTTCGTGGAACCTCTCGAGAGTCCGGATCCCGATGATCGCAGCGAAAGGACCACAACACGGAGCATATGAAGTGAAGGACCGGATCTACAAAGGTTGTAATCCCTCTCACTTAGTGTTAAAGTGTTTAGCATGCTTGTTTTCGCCTAATCTCTAGTTTAAAGTTCCGTATTCGGGTTGTTCGGCACGGCTAAATTTTTAATCAGGCATGGTTGATGCCTCGTTGACCCTTTTGCGCGTGCCTAGCAACCCTACAGTGGTATCAGAGATAAGCTAGAGCTTTAGGCGAAGTCTAGACGAAGTTTGAAGTCCGATCGAACCCGGAAAACCCGAACAAACCCCTTCTCTGGAAATTTTCTGAAAATTTGGATTTTTGTGAATTAAAAATTGCCAAAAAATTCATCAGGGAATTTGATGAATTACTGTGAAGCACGTGCCATTGATTCCACAGAAGAGTCGCGGAACAGCGGCGCCACCCTGGCTTGTGCGGCGGTTCCGCGGCCAAAGTACTGAATCACTGCACGTGCTTTGCACAGTAATTAGTAACTTTATGTGCTGAGTCTTCTGGAAATTTTTATATTTACTCAACAATTGAGTTTTTCTGGGGTTGTTTTGGGGATTCGAATATTCGATCGGATTGTCTAATTTTGTCTATGTGTTTTGTCCGGATAACTTTTAGAAACTGTTAAAAAGTTCGAACGGATATCAATAACTCACTTTTTCCCCTGTCGGAAAATTTTTCAAAAGTTGGATTTTTTCTTGTGTTTAAGAATGTTCTAAGTCATGCAAGTAACTCGGTGGACCCTCTAGAAGACAACAAACCTTAACTCGATTATGTGACCGTCTTGAACTGCCTTTTGAACCTTAGGGTTTGGGGCAGTATGGCGTGCCACATGTGAGGCGTTGGCTTGATCCTTCTACGGCTGGACCATTGCTACTGTGGCATGTAATGGATGTTTTTAAACTGATTTCAAGTGTTGAGATATATTGGGGAAATCTTGGGTGCTTGATGATTCGATCGAAAAGTTTAACTTTTTCTATTTATCTGGAATGTGATACAATATTTGGAATCCACAGAAAGTTATGAGATAACTGATTTGAATATTATAAACATAGCAGTTTAGTCTCAGGTGATCGGTTGCCACGGAATTTTGATGTGATCAAAAGTCCGTCGCAATCACGTACCGTACGCGGATACTCGCCGGGTAAACTTAATAGACAGCCTCACTCCATAGCCCCGACCAAGTAACTGTAGGAGAACCCCGTCGCCGAAAGCATCCGTTCGGGTGCTCCCGGTAGCGGTGTTCCGCCTTGGTGCACTTAGTCGACGGTATCGGGGGTGCGGCCGTCTACTAAAGTTTGCGACGAGCATTCGATCAGGACGTCGGGAATCTTGTTGAATTGCCCGACTTGATATTGAAAAGAGTTTTCGATAATGAGACTAAAATGTGGGGTTTATAATTGTTAGGCATGCGATGTCTAAGGAATTCATTTGGTTAGGCATGCGATGTATAAGGAAGTTGCGGATTCCAACTGTTGTAGTTTTACACTTTCTTTTCTGTGACCGTAAGCGTAGTATGTGGTGTATCGCTGGCTTCGTTGCTATACATCAACGACAATCGGGATACGCATACTTGTTTACGTTGATGATATGAGATATTATGTGTTGCTGTGATATGTTGTATTGGATCGTCGCGTTTGAATAGCCGGGGGTTTTATGTGAGATGAGAGTTTTTCTTTTTCATTCATGTAAAATTCATTTGTATGTAATATTCTTTTATTGGGGCACTTCCAGGTAGCGGAAGATGTCACCGTTGTATATTATTTACTTTTCCGCATTAGGTAGACCCAAGGCGGGGAGCACAAGTAACCGGGTTCTAGGGTCCAGTGGGAGACCATCTCGAGGAGTCGAGACCGGGTCTCCTAACCCTAGAATTGTCAGTGTTACTTGCCGCTCTCGTAGGGGTCTAGGGATGTGGGTTTGGCTATTCATCGCGACCGTGGAATCCGTGTTTTATACAGGCTCGTATTGAAAACACGGACGTCCTAGTATATCCAATATTTCATATATGTTCTTCTGCTGCAATGTTCTGTGATGAGATCATATTACTGCCTGAAACGAATGTTTATATTATATATATGAGATATATGTTATATTGCAGATTTCGTTTCAAAAAGAGATGCTTGTGAAGCATATTAAAATGGGACTTCATTAATGAGATTAATGAATTAAAAGAAACCTAAGATGTTGTAGAATCGAATTTCAAAGTAAAATAGGTAGCTACAGTTCTAGCTTTGCACAGCGGTATATATGATATATCCTGCACCTTATTCGATGAGGAAAGGACCGAGATCCCTTCACCGGGAGTGACTCCTTTAGCAATAACTGGCAGATGCTACATGCTCGGTTTGTCTTTTGATTGCTTTTACTAGTTTTTGCTTTGCATAGTGATATTTGTGAAATATCCTGCACCTTATTCGATGAGGAAAGGGCCGACGATCCCTTCACCGGGAGTGACCCCTTTAGCAAAACTAGAAATGCCTAAAAAACACTCCATTTAAAATCACTCGATTCTACAACGATATCAAGTTCATTACGCAATAGGTTTTCTTAAAAACCTGTCGTAACCCTCCGTCATTTTAGGAAGTAGAGTACTTAGTATTCGTGCTGTGTTTGTTGACCTTAGTTAAGGCACAGTGTACGGTAGCTAAGTGATGTCTTCCTATATAGCATATGATGCGATTAGTTAGGACAGTCATATGACTTTGTTGACCTTAGTTAAGGGTCATGTGGGTGGGTCTAATTAATCAAGAAATGACGGGAAGAACTTGACTAGTGCTTATGATTTGTTGACCATAGTTAAGGTCATAAGTCACTAGGGGTAAAATATTATTGGGAATTTCAAGTGTTGAAATTTGCAATCAGATTGCGTACCTTCTATAAGATAGTTGGATCCCGATACCCGCTGCGAGTAAGATTTACTCCTGGGAGAGTTTTACACATTACAATTAGCCGATCAAGTATGTGTCTAGAAAGGTGTTAACGGGGTTACGCCTCTGGGAGAACGAGGTTTACTTTAATTAGGTTCGTGCGAAAGCACGGGGGACCTCCCTCAAAGTACCGACACTGGCCTGGCTGAAAGATTGGTGAACTTGTAGCGTGTAATTAATCCCGGCTAGTCTTTCCTTTTAGGGTTTGAAGGAAGATTTGACTAAAACAGTGGGAGACATCCTGATTAGATATATTAGATAACCAATCTAATCTTGCAAGAGCATACGCTGAGTGTTTTCTTCTCTCTCTCTCCAGGTAGCGACTATATCACGCCTTAATCAAGATAATAAAACGGATATATTGACCGAACCCGCTTGTTATACTGAGCTGGGGAACGTTGGTCCCGCTCCAACTTATAATTGTTATAGGACAGAGCAGGAAATTGGGGAATACCAGATTTCCCGTGCCGCCCAAACGAAGAAAGTGCATGTTGATGCATCATCTTCGGGTATGTTCATTACACAGAACTGTTTCTCAGTATCCTTTACGTCCTGGGTATGTGATACCGGATCAGGATCCCGTATATGTAATCTGTTACATGGGCTACAGATAGGTAGAGAACTGAGAACGGGTGATAAGTTTCATGAGACAGAAAACGGTGCAAGTGTTGCAGCCAAGTCTGTTGGTCACTATCACCCTGTATTACCTGAATACATTGATTCTGAACAAATGTTATTAGATACCGAACCTGATATACAAAATCATATCAGTCTCTTTATTAGTAAAGAAAGTATATAATTTTGTATTGTTGGATAATGTTTTGAACATTTCCTACATCAAGAGTTAATCGGTTCAGGCACGTTATCTAAAAGCATTGACGTTTTAAATCAAACTACATTTCTTAGTTTACAGAACACACACGCGAGGAAGAGCTCAGAGATGAACAAATCCTTCTTGAGGTATTGTAGACTAGGTCATATCAATGCGACCCGGCTAGCTAAGTTACATTTAGATGCATATTTAAATCTGTTCGAATTTACATCTTGTGAAACTTGCCGGTCATGTCACAAAGATAAGATGACTATAGCTCTGTTTATTGGAAACAGAGAAAGAGTTAGTGAACTCTTGGGATTGATACATACTGATGTATGAAGGTCCCCTGTCTACACATGCCAAGACCGGTTCTTTTTACTTCATTACGTTCTCTGATAATCTCTCAAGATTCAGACATGTGTTCCTGTTGAAACATAAGTCCGAAGCTTTTGAGATATTCACAGAATATAAGTTAGAAGTAGAGAACCAAAATACGGGTATAGGTATTATGTCCTTTGATGAGATCAAGGAGGAGAATACTTGAGCACGGAATTCCTGGACTATTCTAAAGGAGAATGAGATTCTCTCTCAGCATTACTCCTTCGTATACACCACAGCACGTCGGTGTATCGGGGCGGAGCAATAGCACCCTATGTGATATGGTGTGCTCTATGATGAGTACTACTGAGTTTCCTATTTCCTTTTGGGTGTTATGCGCTTGAGAATCTGCATACCTATTGAATAGGGTTCAAATCAAATCAGTTGCCTACCACTTCATATGTGATATGGAAACGGAAGTTCCCATATCTTAAGTTTGTTAAGATTTGGGGTTGTCCGGCCTATGTCTAAAAGCAAAATCCGGACAAGCTCGAGGCAAGGTCTGTTATGTACAACTGGAAAGGTTCCAGCTATACAAAATGCAGCTGATGATTTGGTAGAACCAAAGGATTCAATAGTTTCCAACGAACCTCAGCCTCTCCGCCGATCTAGTAGGGTTCCTCACCCACCTGAGAGATACTCCAGTTTCTCTATGACAGTGGGAGCGAGGATTGCGTCATGAGATGATGACCCAACTAGTTTCGAGCTGGCCATCAGGAGTGGGACTCTGTAAGAATGGCTGGATGCTTATCGATCTGAGATGGAATCCTTATACACCAACAAAGTATGGACTTTGGTTGCTTTATCTGAAGGGTTAAATCCCCATCAGGAGCAAGTATATCTTGAGAAGATTACTTGGTGTACATGGAAAAGTTGAGACTTTCAAAGCTATGCTTAGGTCCATCCAGATCCTACTTGCCACGGCTACATACCATGACTACGATATCTGGTGGTTGGGTGTCATGACTGCTTTTCTAAATGATGTTTTAGAAAAGAGCGTCTATAAGTACACAGCCAGAGGGCTTCGCAGTCAGTGGGAGCAGCGGAAACGTGAGCAAGATGTTTTATATGATAAAGCAGGCATCGCGGAGTTGGAACATCTGTTTTGATGTGGTAGTCAAAGAGTTTGACTTCATCAAAATGGTAGATGAACCTTGTATATACAAAAAAGGTAGTAGAGAGTATGGTGGTGATCCTCGTAGAGTACGTGGATGACATACTCTTGATAGGGAAGGAATTTCCTATGCTACGCTCGGTCAATCTCCGCTTATCACAAGGATTCTCCATATAGGATCAAAGTGATACCTCCTAAATCCTGGGTTTTGGATCTATGAGATAGATCTAATTGGATGTTAGGACACTCACTAGTTGTAGTGAGATGGTATCAATCAATCCTGAGGAGAATCACTGGAAAGGTTCCAGACTGATAAGGACGACTGAATGTCAGTCGAAGGCATTGTCTTCACCCTCAGTGGAGGGACGGTATGCTGGAAGAGTTCCAAGCTAGATACCGTGACATACTAGACGATTAAAGGCAAGATACACCGTTACCAAGGATGCTACCAAAGAGGCAGTCTGGATATATATAAGTTCATAAGATGAACTTCCTTCCTACCATTGTGTGACAATGGAGTTGTGGCTTATACCAAGGAACTACCGTCCCATCAGAAATCCAGATATAATTCTTAGGCAGTATCACCTGATTATGGAGATGGTAGATCTCTAGGGAGATCGAGGTTAGGAGAGTAGACACAGAGGACAACAGCGCGGATCCACTCACGAAGGCCTTTTTCCCAGTAGAGACTTTTATGGGATGGTTGAGTATGAGATACTTCAACCGCAGCTAATTGTTGGGTATGCGATACCATAACAGATGGCCCTAGTGCAAGTGGGAGATTGTTAGTTATATGTATGCCCTAGAGGCCATTACTGTACATACGATGTATATTGTAATGGATGCTAGGACATATATAAGGAGGACTTTCTTGCTCGACATGATAGTATGCTATCTGGTTTTACTTTATCTTAACATGTACTCTGATTGTCTCTATGTTACATGTTGATAAAGCCCTTAGGATATGTACTCGACTACTGGGACTATGATGAGATCATACTAGTGGGGCCACGGTAGTCGACGAGTACATCCTATAACTGTTCCTAGTCGAGGGTGTATCGAGACAGGGCATCGATACACCAGAGTAGACTAGCGTATACGCATCTTGACCCATATGATGGGCGATGGATGATCCCATATCTATCGGTGTTTGACATCAAGGATGGTGTACGGGTGCTCAGTGGAGACTGGGTACACTGGACGGACTCACCGAGAACTCCCAGATGGTATTATACCATACGTCAGATGGCAGTTCTCCGGTGACACTGGTACAGAGTAGTCTGTTGACCCGAGATCGTCATAGAGTCTTGTGTGGTTCCCACTGTGCTTTGATTTCCATCATACCACGTCCAAGAGGGCATGCAAAAAGGTGGCTTTTGGGTACAGTCCCGAATCACATGGAGGCAATGAGCGATAGGAGGGGATTCGTCTCTCCCGGTATAGGGAGTTGATGTTGTGCTGTGTTCGATTGGCTATAACCGGAAATCCCTGGCCAGGGTTGCTGAGATTTACTGGTAAGTGTTATCAGTAGTTTCTCGAACTGTTATAGACCTCATATCGACACGACTTATCGAGCTACTGGGGTCTGACGTTTACCACCCCTAGGCGAGATATGGGACATATCAGACGACGAGACCGGACTGTACGGGAGTGTTACTGTTTGGATTCACAGGATAATGTACATGCTTGCTTGTTGATCTTCTGAGCGCTCAATACCTGGGTAACTGTTACGTTTAGCTGACCGCTTGCAGCTTGTGGGTGATTGATATGATCATCACCTACTGCCGGCGTATTGACGATTCTTTAGAGTCCTACACAGAGGTTTCTTGGCTCAGGAAAAACGGGGTAGGAGCACATATGTGATATGTGCGGGACCGAGGATAATGCGATATGTGATACCATATTATAATCTCGCGATATTTGATATCAGCCGGGTCATCGGATCAAGTGTTGATTCGATGAATCGGTACGGATAAATATTAGTCGGTTATATGCGATATAGCCGGATTGTCGGATCAAGTGTTAATTCGATAATTTAATGTGTAATAATATATATGATATATTAAATTGCATTAACTAATATTTGCTCACTAAAAGATTCTTTTTATCACTCGGATAATACATTGATATATATGCGATATATGTTAATTGTATTATTTTCTTTTGTTACGATAAATATTATATATGTGATATATAATATTGTAACATGATATGATAACCAATGCAACTTGTTTAGTAGAGATTAAACATGGTTAGGGTTTGATTAGGGTTAAGGTTTTCTAGAAGTTTCTAGAAGCTTTCTTTCTTTGTCTTTGTTAAGATATTATGCTAGATATTTCCTTAACCTAACCAAACCTTTAACCTTAGTCAATTCTCTACAATGGTTAAGTGAACCATGGTTGCATAATTGATCATTATCTCCTTTTCCTATTCATCACAAAAGGATTATTATTAAGTTCATCTTCTTTTTCCTTTCTTCTTTCATGAAAAAGCTTGCTAGATTTTTCCAAAGTGATGAATAAATATGAGAAAAAGATAAATAAAGAGAGCAAAAATCCTACTTCATCATCCTCATCTTCCCTTGCCATTTAGATGAGGGTGTTCACATCATTTCATGAGTGTTAGCTTGTGTTAAAGAAACTTCAAGGTAGATCATCTTAGTATCAGAGATCGGAAGCAAAGGTTGTGTCTTTCTTTTCGTGGTACCTCTCGAGAGTCCGGATCCCGATGATCGCAGCGAAGGGACCACAACACGGAGCATATGAAGTGAAGGACCGGATCTACAAACGTTGTAATCCCTCTCATTAAGTGTTAAAGTGTTTAGCATGCTTGTTTTCGCCTAATCTCTAGTTTAAAGTTCCGTATTCGGGTTGTTCGGCACGGCTAAATTTTTAATCGGGCATGGTTGATGCCTCGTTGACCCTTGTGCGCGTGCCTAGCAACCCTACAGGTTCTTCGTACTTCATTACATTCACTGATGATCTCTCAAGATTCGGACATGTGTTCCTGTTGAAACACAAGTCTAATGATTTTGAGAAATTCAAGGAATATAAATCCGAAGTCGAGAACCAAACGGGTAAAAGTATTAAAATCCTTCGATCTGATCGAAGAGATGAATACTTGAGCTCGGAGTTCCTGGTGTTAGTTATATGTATGCCCTAGAGGCCATTACTGTACATAGGATGTATATTGTAGTGGATGCTGGGACATATATAGGGAGGACTTTCTTGCTCGACATGATAGTATGCTATCTGGTTACCCTTTACCTTAACGTGTATGCTGATTGTCTCTCTGTTACATGTTGGTAAAGCCCTTAGGATCTGTACTTGACTACCTGGACTATGATGCGGATCATACTAGTGGGGACATGATAGTCCATAAGTACATCCTTCAAAGTCCCTAGTCGTGGGTGTATCGACACGGGGCATCGATATACCAGAGTAGACTAGCGTATACCTTCTCGACCCATACAGATGGACGATGGATGATCCCATATCCATCGGTGTTTGACATCAGAGATGATATACGGGTGCTCAGTAGAGACTGGGTACACTGGACGGACTCGCCGAGAACTCCCAGATGGTATTATACCTCACGTCAGATGGCAGTTCTCTGGTGACACTGGTACAGAGTAGTCTGTTGACCCGAGATCGTCATAGAGTCTTATGTGGTTCCCACTGTGCTTTGATTTCCATCTTACCACGTCCAAGAGGGCGTGCAAAACGGTGGTTTTTGGGTACAGTCCCGAGTCACATGAAGGCAATGAGCGATAGGAGGGGATTCGTCTCTCCCGGTATAGGGGGTTGATGTTGTGCTGTGTTCGATTGGCTATAACAGGAAATCCCTGGCCAGGGTTGCTGAGATTTACTGGTAAGTGTTACCAGTAGTTTCTCGAACAGTTATAGACCTCATATCGACACGACTTATTGAGCTATTGGGGTCTGACGTTTACCACCCCTAGGCGAGATATGCGACATATCAGACGATCAGACCGGACTGTACGGTAGTGTTACTGGTCGGATTCACTGGAGTGTGAGCGGGCTTGCTCGTCGATCTTCAGATCGCTCAATACCCGGGTGGCCGTTACGTTTAGCAGACCGCTTGCGGCTTGTGGATGTTTGATATGATCATCATCCGCTGCCGGCGTATTGACGAGTCTTTAGAATCCTACACAGAGGTTTCCTGGCTCAAGCGAAACGAAATAGGAGCGCATATGAGATATGTGCGGGACCGAGAATAATGCGTGTATGTGATATCGTATTTCATTCTCGCGATGAATGTATCGAATGGTTGTATGCGATATAACCTAGTTATCGATTCAAGCGTTGATTCGATAAGCCGATACATTGTATACTAGTCGGTTATGTGCGACATGACCGGATCATTGAATCAAGTGTTGATTTAATGATTTAATGCATATTTATATATTTAATATATTGTTTTGCATCAACTAATATCGGTTTACTTAAGATGGATTTTCTCGCTCGGGTGTGCGCATTGTATATGCGATATGTTTATGTGCACATGTTTGTATCATGTTTGATGATGCATACCACTTTGGTTAAGTGTAAAGTTTGAACCATGGTTGTGTTTATGTTTAGGGTTTTATTTTCTTAATTATTCATTTATTCTTTTTGATAAATGAATAAAAGAAAGTGAGAAAAGAAAATGAGAAAAGAATGGTGGCTTCTTTTGTTGTTTAGTTGAAACTTCATGAAGCTTTGACCTAAGTCCACCATTCTTATCTCATTCTTAACCCTAACCATTCAACTAACCTTGGTTAACTCTCTACACATTACCATAGTTAGAATTATGATAAGTATTCTATTATTTTCTATTTTCTAATAACTTATCATAATACTAGCTTCTTCTTCTTCATCTTCTTCATTGAAGAAAACCATTCTTCATCAATGGTGATTGATGAAAACAAGTGAGAAATCCAATTCTAAAGTTAACCCACTTCCTATTTCTTCATCCTCTACCTCTTGCCAAGTAGTAGAGTGTGTTTACTTCACAAGTTTCATGACTTGGTGAAGTTGTGAGCTTGATCTAGCGATGCCTCGACGTAGATCATCTTCGGCATGGACATCGATGACCTAGCTTGCCCATTCTCCGACGAAGCCGATCCAAGAGCCCGGATTTGACTTGTACAGCGGAGAGGACTTCGTTGCGGAGCTATGGAGGTGGAGCACCGGATCTACAAAGGTTGTATTTCCGTTTTCTCATTAGTTAAGTGTTAACTAGTTCTTTGTTCGCCTAGACATCTAGTTATCGATCCGTAGTTTAGGGTTTGTAGGCACCGTAAAATTTTAATATGGCATGTTCGATGCCTTGTGAGACCTCCTAGGGGTGCCTAGGAACCCTACAGTGGTATCAGAGCCTAGCTAGAGCCTTAGGCGAAGTCTAGACGGAATTTGAAGTCCGAACGAACACGAAACCCCGAATCAAACATGCTCTCTGTCCAATTTTTAAAATCTGGTATTTTTCCATATTAAAAATATTCAGTAAAATCAGCAGGCAATTCTAAGGAATGCTGTAAAATTCGAGTTCCTGATTCCTTCATTACGCCGCGTTTCCGCGGCACGAGCATGCCTCGTGCGGCGGAAACGCGGCCAGTTTGTCGTTTTGCGCATCTCATTTTCTACAGTAATTCCACTTTTGCTGTGCTGGATTTCCTGGAAATTTTTAATATTTTTTCCAGAGTTGAATTTTTCTGAGTTGATTTGGGGATTCGGTATTTCGATCGGGGTATCAAATTTTGTCTGTGTGGCTTTCCGGATAAATTTTAGAATATGTTAAAAAGTTCGACCGGATATAAATACCCAATTTTTCCCCTGTCGGGAAATTTCCAAGTGTTGGATTTTTCCGAAGTTTAACGACGTTCTAAGTAGTGCAAGTAACGCGATGGTCCCTCTAGAAGACACAAACCATAACTCGATTATGTGACCGTCTTGAACTGCCCTTTGAACCTTCGGGTTTGGGGCAGTACGGCGTGCCACATGTGAGGCGTTGGCTTGACCCTTCTACGGCTGGACCATTGGTACTGAGGTACGAACTGAATGTTGTTAGACTAGTTTCATGTGTTGATCTGTATCGGGAAAACTTGGGTGTTAGAATGTTCGATCGGAAAGTTTAACATTTTCTATTTATCTCGAATGGGATACAATAATTGGAATTCACAAGTGTTATGAGATAACTCAATGAATATTATAAACATAGCAGTTTTGTCTCACTTGATCGGTTGCCACGGAATTTTGATGTGATCATAAGTCCGTCGCAATCACGTAGCGTACGCGGATACTCGCCGGGTAAACTTAATAGACAGCCTCACTCCATAGCCCCGACCAAGTGACTGTAGGAGAACCCCGTCGCCGAAAGCATCCGTACGGGTGCTCGCGGTAGCGGTGTTCCGCCTTGGTGCACTTCGTCGACGGTAACGGGGGTGCGGCCGTCTACTGAAGTTTGCGACGAGTATTCGATCAGACTGTCGGGAATCTTGTTGAATTGCCCGACTCGATATTGAAAAGTGTTTTCGATAATGAGACTGAAATGCGGGGTTTATAATTGTTAGGCATGCGATGTCTAAGGAATTCATTTGGTCAGGCATGCGATGTCTGAGGTGATTGCGGATTCCAACTGTTGTAGTTTTACACTTTCTTTTCTGTGACCGTAAGTGTAATATGTGATATCGCCGGTTTCGTTGCTATACGTCAACGACAATTGGGATGCGCATATTTACTTACGTTGATGACATGTGATGTTATGTGTTGCTGGATATGTTATATTGGATTGTCTTGTTTGAATAGCCGGGGGTTTTTATGTGAGATGAGTGTTTTTCATTTTCATTCATGTAAAAACTTGTATGTAATATTCTTTTATTGGGGCGCTTCCAGGTTGCGGAAGTTGTCACCTGTTGTATATTATTTACTTTTCCGCACTAGGATAGACCCAAGGAGGGGAGCACAAGTAACCGGGTTCTGGAGTCCAGTGGGAGACCAACTCGAGGAGTCGAGTCCGGGTCTCCTAACTCCAGAATTGGTAGGGTTGCTTGCCGCTCTCGTAGGGGTCTAGGGGTGTGGGTTTGGCTATTCATCGCGACCGTGGAATCCGTGTTTTATACTGGCTCGTATTGAAAACACGGACGTCCTAGTATATCCAATATTTCATATGATTCTTCTGCTGCGATATCTGTGATGTGATCATGTGATGTTCTGTGATAGATACAGTATATAGTATATATGATATATTATATAGACGTTACTTATGTTTTACACCCGTGCTAGCCCTGCCCTGCTCTGCCGTTAGTTACCTAACCTAACGGTGCACGAGGGGACATCGAGACGAATGCGGATGGCATAAGTGTACGTCGTATTTATCTGTGATGTTTAGGTACATAAATGATGGGACTTCATTAATGTGATTAATGAAATAAATGAAACCTAAGATGTTGTAGAATCGAATTTCAAAATAAAACAGGTAGCTACAGTTCTTTCTTTGCACAGCGGTATATGTGATATATCCTGCACCTTATTCGATGAGGAAAGGACCGAGATCCCTTCACCGGGAGTGACTCCTTTAGCAATGACTGGCAGATGCTACACACTCGGTTTGTCTTTTGATTGCTTTTAAGTGTTTTTGCTTTGCACAGTGATATATGTGATATATCCCGCACCTCATTCGACGAGGAAAGGAACGACGATCCATTCACCGGGAGTGACTCCTTTAGCAAAACAAGAAAAGCCTCAAAAGCACTCCATTTCAAAATTCATTCGATCCTACAACGATATCAAGTTCATTACGCAATGGGTTTTCAGAAAAACCTGTCGTAGCCCTCCGTCATTTCAGATATGTACTGGTTAGTATTCGTGCTACGTTTGTTGACCTCTGTCAAGGCGTAGTGTGCGGTAGCTGATTAGTGCTTATCTGCATAAGCATATGATGTGATTGATTTAGGGTAGTCGTGCGACCTTGTTGACCTCTGTCAAGGGTCGTGCGGATGGGTTTACTTCAATCAGGAAATGACGGGTTGAACTTGACTAGCAGCCTATGGTTTGTTGACCTCTGTCAAGGTCATAGGACGCTAGGGGCAAAACATTATCGGGGATTTCAAGTGTTGAAATTTGCAATGAGATTGCATACCTTCTATGAGATAGTTGGATCCCGATACCCGCTGCGAGTAAGAGTTACTCCTGGGAGAGTTTTATACATTACAATTAGCCGATCAAGTAGGTGTCTAGAAAGGTGTCAACGGGGTTATGCCTCTGGGAAAACGAGGTTTACAGTAATTAGGTTCGTGCGAAAGCACGGGGGACCTCCCTCAAAGTACCGACACTGGCCTGGCTGAAAGATTGGCGAACTTGTAGTGTGTAATTAATCCCGGCTAGTCTTTCCTTTTAGGGTTTGAAGGAAGATTTGATAAAAAGCAGTGGGAGCCATCCTGATTAGATAAAATAATAACCAATCTATTCTTGACAGAGCGCACGCTGAGTGTTTTCTTCTCTCTCTCTCCAGGTAGCGACCATATCACGCCTTAATCAAGATAATAATACGGATTATTGACCGAACCTGCTTGTTATACTGAGCTGGGGAACGTTGGTCCCGCTCCAACTTATAATTGTTATAAGACCGAGCAGGAAATTGGGGAATACCAGATTTTCCGTGCCGCCCAAACGAAGAGAGTGCATGCTGATGCATCATCTTCGGGTGTGTTCATTATACAGAACTGTTTCTCAGTATCCTCTACGTCCTGGGTATGTGATACCAGATCAGGATCCCAGATATGTAATCTGTTACATAGGGCTACAGATAGGTAGAGAACTGAGAACGGGTGATAAGTTTCATGAGGCAGAAAACGGGGCAAGTGTTGCAGCCAAGTCTGTCGGTCACTGTCACCCTGTATTACAAATACATTGATTCTGAACGAATGTTATTAGATACCGAACCTGATATACCAAATCATATCACTCTCTTTGTTAGAAAAGAAAGGATATAATTTTGTATTGTTGGATAATGTTTTGAACATTTCCTATATCTAAAGTTGATCGGATCAGGCACGTTATCTAAAAGCATTAATGTTCTAAATCAAACTACAGTTCTTAGTATATAGAACACACACAAGTGGAAGAGTTCAGAAATGAACGGATCCTTCTTGAGGTATTGTAGACTAGGTCAGATCAATGCGACCCGACTGGCTAGAGTTACATATAGATGTATATTTAAATCAGTTTGAATTTACATCTTGCGAAACTCGCCAGTCATGTCACAAAGATAAGATGACCATAGCTCCGTTTATTGGAAACAGAGAAAGAGTTAGTGAACTCTTGGGATGATACATGTTGATGTATGTAAGGTCCCCTGTCTACACATGCCAGGATTGGTTCTTTATACTTCATTACGTTCTCTGATGATCTCTTTAGATTCAGACATATGTTCTTGTTGAAACACAAGTCCGAACCTTTTGAGATATTCACAGAATATAAGCGAGAAGTAGAGAACCAATATACGGGTATAAGTATTATGTCCTTTGATGTGATCTAGGAGGAGGATACTTGAGCACGGAAATCCTGGACTTTTCTAAAGGAGAATGAGATTCTCTCTCAGCATTACTCCTCTGTATACACCATAGCACGATGGTATATCGGGATGGAGCACTAACACCCTATGTGATAAGGTGTGCTTTATGATGAGTACTACTGAGTTACCTATTTCCTTTTTGGGAGTTATGCGCTTGAGAAGCTGCATACCTATTGAATAGGGTTCCAATCAAATCAGTTGCCTACCACTTCATATGTGATATGGAAAAGGAAGAGCCCTTGTCTTAAATTAGTTAAGATTTGGGGTTGTCCGGCCTATGTCTAAAAGCAAAATCCGGACAAGCTCGAGGCAAGGTCTGTTATGTACAACTGGAAAGGTTCCAGCTATACAAACTACAGAAGATGATTTGATAGAGCCAAATGATTCAATAGTTACCAACGAACCTCAGCCTCTCCGCCGATCTAGTAGGGTTCCTCACCCACCTGAGAGATACTTCGGTTTCTCTGTGACAGTGGGAGCGAGGATTACATCATGAGATGATGACCCAACTAGTTTCGAGCTGGCCATCAGGAGTGAGACTCTGTGAGAATGGCTGGATGTTTATCGATCTGAGATGGAATCCTTATACACCAACAAAGTATGGACTTTGGTTGCTATCTCTGAAGGGTTAAATCCCCATCAGGAGCAAGTATATCTTGAGAAGATTACTTGGTGTATATGGAAAAGTTGAGACTTTCAAAACTAGACTTGTTAAAGGTTTTCGTCATCAACCAGGCGTGGATAATGATGAAACCTTTTCCAATACCTATTCTTAAGTCCATCCAGATCCTACTTGCCACGGCTACGTACCATGACTACGATATCTGGTGGTTGGGTGTCATGACTGCTTTTCTAAATGTGGTTTTAGAAGAGTGCGTCTATAAGTACACAGCCAGAGGGCCTCGTAGACAGTGGGAGCAGCGGAAACGTGTGCAACATGTTTTATAAGATAAAGCAGGCATCGCGGAGTTGGAACGTCTGTTTTGATGCGTTAGTCAAAGAAGTTGACATCATCAAAATGGTAGATGAACCTTGTATAAACAAAAAGGTAGTAGCGAGTATGGTGACGATCCTCGTAGAGTACGTGGATGACATACTCTTGATAGGGAAGGAGTTTCTTATGCTACGCTCGGTCAATCTCCGCTTATCATTAGAATTCTCCATATAGGATCAAAGTGATACCTACTAAATCCTGGATTTTGGATCTATGAGATAGATTTAATTGGATGTTAGGATTCTCACTAGTTGTAGTGAGATGGTGTCAATCGATCCTGGGGAGAATCACTGGAAGGGTTCCAGGGTGATAAAGACGACTGAATGTCAGTCGCAGGCATTGTCTTTACCCTCAGTAAAGGGACGGTATGTTGGAAGAGTTCCAAGCTAGATACCGTGGCATACTAGACGATAAAGGCAGGATACATCGCTACTTAAGATGCTACCAAAGAGGCTGTTTGGGTGTATATTGGTTCATGAGATGAACTACGTTCCTCCCATTGTGTGACAATGGAGTTGTGGCTTATGCCAAGGAACGTCCGTCCCATCAGTGATCCAGACATATTCTAAGGCTGTATCACCTGATCATGGAGATAGTTGATCTCCAGGGTGATCGAGGTTTGGAGAGTAGACTCAGAGGACAACACAGCGGATCCACTCACAAAGGCCTGTTCCCAGAGAGAGACTTTTATAGGGATGGTTGAGTATGAGATACTGCAACCACTGCTACAGATGGCCCTAGTGCAAGTGGGAGATTGTTAGTTATATGTATGCCCTAGAGGCCATTACTGTACATAGGATGTATATTGTAGTGGATGCTGGGACATATATAGGGAGGACTTTCTTGCTCGACATGATAGTATGCTATCTGGTTACCCTTTACCTTAACGTGTATGCTGATTGTCTCTCTGTTACATGTTGGTAAAGCCCTTAGGATCTGTACTTGACTACCTGGACTATGATGCGGATCATACTAGTGGGGACATGGTAGTCCATAAGTACATCCTTCAAAGTCCCTAGTCGTAGGTGTATCGAGACGGGGCATCGATATACCAGAGTAGACTAGCGTATACCTTCTCGACCCATACAGATGGGCGATGGATGATCCCATATCCATCGGTGTTTGACATCAGAGATGATATACGGGTGCTCAGTAGAGACTGGGTACACTGGACGGACTCGCCGAGAACTCCCAGATGGTATTATACATCACGTCAGATGGCAGTTCTCTGGTGACACTGGTACAGAGTAGTCTGTTGACCCGAGATCGTCATAGAGTCTTGTGTGGTTCCCACTGTGCTTTGATTTCCATCTTACCACGTCCAAGAGGGCGTGCAAAACGGTGGTTTTTGGGTACAGTCCCGAGTCACATGAAGGCAATGAGCGATAGGAGGGGATTTGTCTCTCCCGGTATAGGGGGTTGATGTTGTGCTGTGTTCGATTGGCTATAACAGGAAATCCCTGGCCAGGGTTGCTGAGATTTACTGGTAAGTGTTACCAGTAGTTTCTCGAATAGTTATAGACCTCATATCGACACGACTTATTGAGCTATTGGGGTCTGACGTTTACCACCCCTAGGCGAGATATGCGACATATCAGACGATCAGACCGGACTGTACGGTAGTGTTACTGGTCGGATTCACTGGAGTGTGAGCGGGCTTGCTCGTCGATCTTCAGATCGCTCAATACCCGGGTGGCCGTTACGTTTAGCAGACCGCTTGCGGCTTGTGGATGTTTGATATGATCATCATCCGCTGCCGGCGTATTGACGAGTCTTTAGAGTCCTACACAGAGGTTTCCTGGCTCAAGCGAAACGAAATAGGAGCGCATATGAGATATGTGCGGGACCGAGAATAATGCGTGTATGTGATATCGTATTTCATTCTCGCGATGAATGTATCGAATGGTTGTATGCGATATAACCTAGTTATCGATTCAAGCGTTGATTCGATAAGCCGATACATTGTATACTAGTCGGTTGTGTGCGACATGACCGGATCATTGAATCAAGTGTTGATTTAATGATTTAATGCATATTTATATATTTAATATATTGCTTTGCATCAACTAGTATTGGTTTACTTAAGATGGATTTTCTCGCTCGGGTGTGCGCATTGTATATGCGATATGTTTATGTGCACATGTTTGTATCATGTTTGATGATGCATACCACTTTGGTTAAGTGTAAAGTTTGAACCATGGTTGTGTTTATGTTTAGGGTTTTATTTTCTTAATTATTCATTTATTCTTTTTGATAAATGAATAAAAGAAAGTGAGAAAAGAAAATGAGAAAAGAATGGTGGCTTCTTTTGTTGTTTAGTTGAAACTTCATGAAGCTTTGACCTAAGTCCACCATTCTTATCTCATTCTTAACCCTAACCATTCAACTAACCTTGGTTAACTCTCTACACATTACCATAGTTAGAATTATGATAAGTATTCTATTATTTTCTATTTTCTAATAACTTATCATAATACTAGCTTCTTCTTCTTCATCTTCTTCATTGAAGAAAACCATTCTTCATCAATGGTGATTGATGAAAACAAGTGAGAAATCCAATTCTAAAGTTAACCCACTTCCTATTTCTTCATCCTCTACCTCTTGCCAAGTAGTAGAGTGTGTTTACTTCATAAGTTTCATGACTTGGTGAAGTTGTGAGCTTGATCTAGCGATGTCTCGACGTAGATCATCTTCGGCATGGACATCGACGACCTAGCTTGCCCATTCTCCGACGAAGCCGATCCAAGAGCCCGGATTTGACTTGTACAGCGGAGAGGACTTCGTTGTGGAGATATGGAGGTGGAGCACCGGATCTACAAAGGTTGTATTTCCGTTTTCTCATTAGTTAAGTGTTAAATAGTTCTTTGTTCGCCTAGACATCTAGTTATCGATCCGTAGTTTAGGGTTTGTAGGCACCGTAAAATTTTAATATGGCATGTTCGATGCCTTGTGAGACCTCCTAGGGGTGCCTAGGAACCCTACACCTGGACTATCTAAAAGAGAATGGGATTCTCTATCAGCTTACTCCTCCGTATACACTATAGCACAATGGTGTATCGGAGCGAAGG
Organism: Agapanthus africanus; assembly: GCA_030015575.1. Taxonomy (NCBI): domain Eukaryota; kingdom Viridiplantae; phylum Streptophyta; class Magnoliopsida; order Asparagales; family Amaryllidaceae; genus Agapanthus; species Agapanthus africanus. The sequence goes on along the minus strand of CM057351.1, from coordinate 52,741,106 downwards.
AATCGCACCCTATTAGATATGGTGCGGTCTATGATGAGCACCGCTGAGTCACCTATTTTCTTTTGGAGTTATATGCTGGAAACGGCCGCATACCTATTGAATCGAGTTCCCACCAAATCAGTGCCTACCACTCCATATGAGATATGGAATGGGATGTGGCCATATCTAAATTTTATTAAGATATGGGGTTGCCCGGCCTATGTTAAAAAGAAAAATCCAGACAAGCTCGAGGCAAGCTCTGTTCTGTGTAAGTTTGTAGGATATCCCAAGCATTCGCTTGGACATATCATCTATCACCCTGAGGAACAAAAGGTGTTTGTTGCTCAACATGCCACCTTTTTAGAAAAGGAATTTCTTGCAAAGGAAATTAGTGGCGAGGAGGTAGAACTGGAAGTGGTTCCAGCGATACAAACTACGACAGATGATTTGGTGGAACCAGAGAATTCGGTAGTTCCTAATGAACCTCAGCATCTCCGCCGATCTAGTAGGGTTCCTCATCCACCTGAGAGATACTACAGTTTTATCATTGATGGTGGAAGCGAGGATTGCATCATAGAGGATGATGACCCAACTAGCTTCGAGCAGGCCATGACGAGTGGGGACTCAGTGATGAGGCTGGATGTCACGACCCGAAATTAGCACATGACGACCCTAATACTACGCAACGCCTACAGACGTAACGCAATAAAAGAAAGCCAAAGCCCAAAAATCTAAACCATTAAAAAGACAAGAAAAGATAATAGAAGTTTTAAAACATTTGAAATCACAACCCAAATTTTTTAAAAGTCCAACTTTTCTTTCATTAAAATTTTGGCAGCACCTCCTTTGTAAAAACTAGCCCCAAAAATGGGTACAACAAAAAGAAAAGTAAAGCATCCCCAAACGGGAGCAAATACATGCCCAAAGGCGGAAAACAACCACCACAAAAAATATACGACGCCGTAGCGTAGAAATAAAAGACGATAGAAAGAAAGCTGTATAAAAGACAAACAATTCACAAATAATATACATTATCGTCATCACCAAGTCTCTAAGTCAACAAAATAATAGTAGATGGAGAGTACAAGGATAAAACGAATATACAATACAACAATACGGATAACCACAAAACCAACCTAAGCAAAACTGCACACTATGAGCTGAAGCGTTATCTGTAGCAAAAGATGATCAGATAGATGAATAGCCAGCCTCGACTACTCTGGGGAACACCCTACAAAACAACTGTGGCATAACGGGGGTGAGTTGCCAACTCGTGAATAGTAAATAACATATGCAGGTAATCGCAAGTATGCACGTACAGCATGAATTTAACAATAATAGCAATAAAAGGTCATATGAAAATAATAATCATGAAAGGTACACTAGCAGGTATAACTAATACATGAAGCAATAATAATATGACTATCAGTATGCAATAATCATGCAATAATGATATGAAATTTATATATGCAAAAATCATGAAAAGTATGCTAACAGGTATAACTACACATGAAGCAATGCATATAAATAAAGGTATGTGAATGAAACAGTCATGAAAAGTACACTAACAGGTACTACTAATACATGAAACAGTAAATGTGAGGTATGGAATAAAATATGTCATTTCCACGGAATCCTGACATCGTGGTAGGATCACAATCCATCAAGACAATCCAAATCACAATTTCCTCAAATTATCCCCCAAATTGGCTCTCATATCGTATAAGTCTCACAAATCCTTAATGTACAATATCGAATAAATCTCCTATATCCTGAATGTACAAAATCAAGTGAATCTCATATATCCTTTATGTACAATATCAAGTAAATGTAATATGTCCTAAATCCAATATCAAGTGAATCTCTTATAACTTAGGTATATTTGCATGAATAAATATGATGTATATAAAACTAAAGTCAATACACATATATTAGGGTCCCATTCCACTAATATTGGTGTAAGGGCATATATAACAGCGTCCTAATCCACTGTTATATATACAAAGAAGTAAATAGAAATATCATGAATCCAATGTGCCAAGCATCGACACAGAAATGCTGATCTATCAGGTGCTGTCCCCAAGACTGGCACCCTGATAGGTACGTATCGTACGCTATCCCGAAAGCTCGAGTGCCTAGCTCTGATCCTCGTCTCTCGACGTATTTATACATACATGACTCCCGTCGGTATCCCCATGATAACCGCTGAGTCATTGGTAATGTCACCGGATGGTATGGTTCCCCTACCGGGCTCATCGGCGTGGTACATTGACATCCCTTTCTTGCCCCGGGTACCTTCGGGCCCCACCTGTACCCTCATACGGCCTCGACGCCTCCTCGTAGAGGTATATATATATATATATCAGAACCGATAAATCTCATGGTGGATGCTGCAATATCAAATCAAAGGAAACATGGTTTTTAAAATAATGCATAATTTCATGAACCCCCACGGTCCCCAAATCCAGAAAACATCATGAAAAATCAATATCTCAATACGAAAATCCATGAATATAATATATGCAACATAAAACTGTAATGAAAGCATATAAAAGAAAAGCCGCTAATTAACTGCAATAAGTTAATATAAAATATCATGCGGTTCCTATTTTATCCAATTCTAAATAAGATCATGTAAAGGTAAATATATAACTATAACTGATATATGTGTAAACACAAAGGTATAGCAAAGTATGTGTATCTACCTATAAGTAATGATGTAGTATACCCCCTGGGTATAAATGAAATATATGTGCAAGGTATACCTGTAGCTATGTCATAAGGTGTGTATGTAACAATCACTAATGGCACAATACCCTATAGGTATACAGGTATCTAGCATATAAGTATGTGAAGGCATATGTGTAAGCATGTAGATATACAGGTATGCTATATGTCATATGCGATAATAAATATGAATCAAAGTCTCAATGTCCCTAGCCAAGCTATATCATATCTATAAGTGGGTTGTGCGCGGCATGGCAATTATTGACGGTGTGTGTGACATACAATCAGTGCTCGTGTAACATGAATCGTCAATAATAGTGCAGTGTCCTAAGGATACTAGTCCAAGCACAACAATATCTAAGATATAGGGTAAATGCGCAATTCTAAATATGACATAGAATATGCGACAGAAATAACATCTCTAGCCCAGACGCATAACGCCATGTGGGCGATTCCCCTGTAGATATTAAATCTACTCACCAACGCTCCAAGCTAGGTGACGTCTACCACCTGTTTTCCCTTTGTAGCAGTGTCCGTAGTACCCGCCTGCGAACCTGCAACATTAAAACAACAAAGCAAATATATATTAATAATAGACCTAAAATACTTACAATCTATACGGACCAACACGACACACATGCATACTCTGAAGGGTTCGTGCTGTAGCTAACGCGTATAGCGACACTACGGAACTAACTCAGAGCAACAGCAACACAGAATACGCATCGTATCGGGTAACGTATCGCGTGAAATGAAACACGAGAAATACACAAGTGGTCCCAGATTTTTCTGTACCAGTAATCTGTAAAAATTGCAAGTACCATGAGATCACAAACAACCCAGAGACCCCTACCCAAAAACCAAAACCCCAACTCCCCAGTCTGGACGCAAATTGCGGCCAGAAGCAATAAATCTGCGGCCCAATCATGATGGAATTGGTTCGTATTTTGAGGTAGGTTCTAGGTCACTACACTAGGTTACTGTCAAGTCAATTTTTGCAACAATTACCTGGTTTAACAGCAGATCATCCGAGACCCCAAATCGACACTAAAAATATGATATTTATCCCAAACGATACGATACGCGATAAAAACATCAACTTTAAAGCTAAGATACAGAATAAACATCTAAAGAACATAAAGGCATCAATACCTACACAAAAGAACTCAAATATCCAAGCTTTGTATACTCCTAGGCATCTATGAGGGAAAACCAAGATAATGATGTGATTTTTGTGATGAAATTGTGAATTTGTGATGGATTTAGGTGATGAGGGAATAAGGCTTCAGTTAAGAGCTCAAGGTGATAGAAAATAATTGAGAGAAAAGAGTGAGAGAGAGTGAGAGATAAAAATGAAGAGAGGTGAGTGTAGGGTGAATTATTGCTTACACTCACTCTCCTCCCCTCACCTTATTAATGCACAATTAATTCCCTCATGACTCACAAGCCACCTCTCTCTCTCTATTAACCTAGAAGCTTCTCACAAAACAACTCATGGAAAAAGGTTAAGGAAAGGATAAGATAAAGCAAAGAGATTAGGTTAAGTGTCAAGGTTGCTAAGAACAAAATTAACACAAACAAAACTCACATTTACGTGCACACGTGCGTGCATACTTATAACAAATAATAATAAATTATTAATTAAATGTTATAAAATGTGAGGAACCCGTTGGTAAAATTTTTACAGTAAACCCGTATTAACGTCTAAAAGAACACTAACCGAAATCTAAGGCGTTACAATCTCCCCCCTTATAGAAATTCGTCCCCGAATTTAAAATTCTCACTAAACGTACCTTCAAAGAGAAGATTAAAAACTCTCAAATCTCGCTCGCAGCCTCCCAAGTGATTACCTCACTATACGGCTACGTCCAAGAAAACCCTTCACAGATGGCAAGACCTTTGACCAAAGTTTCATCACCTGCCGAGCCATTAACACAATTTGCTGCTGGTGAACGAAAGATCGCGTCCAAGCTAAATGGTCTGGTGCTGAATCATGTGAGAAAGGTCATGAAGTTAATTGCAACGTATCGACACCAGGAATACGGGGTGAATACTCAATAATCAGGGCGGAAGTACCAAATTAAAGGCAACGAAACTAACTCACCTTAAGGATCTCAAAGGAACCTACAATTCTGGGATAAGCTTCCCAAAGCTCAACACGTCATTTATCGGAAATATCCGTAGGAATACATGATCTGCCACTGCGAACTCAAGTTTACGACCAACACGGTCGGCATAAGACCTCTGTCCGCAATGGACAATTCTCATCCTGACCTAAAACAACTGGATCATCTCCGAAGTCTCTAGACTAGCTAGGGTCCAAAAATCCTACAACGCAAAGTCAGAAAAACAACAGACTGGTGATCGACACGACCTAACCCCTAAACCTAAAGGTTGCCAATTGGAGTGTCTCCTGATAACAGCTATCGAAGGAGAACCCTAGCAATGGCGAGTGACGATCCCCAACTGCCGACAACAATTAATACGTACGCACAAACATAACAAAGAACAGCTGATCAAACTGAGTATAACCGGACGACAAGCATCCGAATGGAGTCACACCCTGACTAAACCTAGGTTGACACCATAACGAAATTCATGGAGATCTTCTCCCACTCCCACTTCGGAACGGTTAAAGGTTGCAACTCTCCAGTCGGTCTCAGATGCTCAACCAAAACATACAACAAGACAAACACCTTGAAACGAAATCCGAATCTTCTCTTTACATCCCTGCCCACCCGTAACTATCTCACAAGTCACGTCAAATGTTGGTGGAACTTGGATGAGTACAGAGAGTTAACAGATGTGCCTGCTCTAGGATTTTTACGTCTCTTCCTAATAATATTAGGTACACAAACGCGCCCCTAAACTTAGCACACCCTTGTCACAATTCAAGGACTCCGAATCTTTACCCAGCCGATTATGCTCAAGTATCTCTGACGAACGAGCATCGGCGGGCAGTGTCTCGCGAAAGCGATTAAAGAAAAGTGGTCGCGCATGGACATGAGCAAGCTGTCCCTTAAGTAGAAACGAACTTAAGCTGTACTCAACGATTGTGTTAGTGTATATGCCCTAGAGGCCATTACTGTATCATACTAGTTTGTATATTACTTAATGGAAGCTTGGGATATTCACAGTTGTATAGACAATCTTGCTCAAAATGGTATGCTACTTGGTTTGTTTCTACTTTAATATGTGCATGTGTTTCTTTTAGCATATTCCTTATACATATTAGTGGAGCCCTTAGGATATTTGCTTGATTACCAGCGTTGTGATGGCAGTCACACTTGTGGGGGCTGGGTAATCTATAAGCACATCCTTATACAGGTCCCTAGTCGTAGGATTATCGAGACATGGCATCGATACTCCGGAGTAGACTAGCGTATGCGCTTCTCATCCCAGCAGGGGAGATGGTCTGTCCCACAGCCATCAATACGTCGTACTGGAGATAGTATGCGGGTGCTCGTTAGGTTACAAGTACACTGGACAGGACTCGTCGGGAATTGTTGGTTGGTATTATACCTATCATCAGTTATCAGTTCCCAGGTGACATGAGTACAATTTAGTCCGTTGACTTGACACTGTCACTTCGCCTCGAGTGTGTTCCCACTGTTCTTTGATTACTACCCTACCACGGCTCAAAGGTGTCGTGCAAACAGGTAGTAGTTGGGTGCAGTCCCGAAGCACTTGGAGGCAGTGACGGTTAGACAGGATTCGTCTCTCCCGGTATTGGTGGTTGATATCGTGCTGTGTCTAGGAGAGCCATTACACATAGTCGTCCCTGGCCAGGGCAAGCGAGATTTACTTGTAGGTTTCCAGTGTTATCTCAGGGTGTTCTGGGCTACACTGCGACACGACTTGTACCGCTATTAGGGGACTGACGTTCGCCATGCCCCTAGGCCCGCCATGCGATATTCTTAGACGAATAGACCGGACTGTACGGAGATTGTCACATTCAGGCTCGGTAGGAGTTCGGATGGGTTTACCTCATCGGCCTTCTTATCGACATCTACCTGGGGACCGTTACGTACAGCTAGTGCCGCTTGCGGTCTGTGGTTAAACCCACTGCCAGCATAGTGTCGAGTCTTTAGAGTCCCACCCAGAGAGTTTCCCTGCACTGAGCGAAATGTGTAGAGGCCGTATGGTTTTACGGCAGGGCTACGATCACTTACGTACACTTGTGTGCATATGCTGTTCGGGCAGGCAATACTAGTGGGCTTTGTTTAAGCCGGATCCTAGAATTGCACGGATGGATTTATTTTTTCTTCTGTGCATTCGCATTCTACGAAATGTGGATGCGGGTGTGTATGCACAGTTATGAGGAGCGAAGAGGAAGGAGGTGCCTCATTAGGGTTTTGATAGTTGATTCGGTCGAAACCATAATGAGGCGGACTCATTAGGGTTTTGGCAGTTCGTTTGGTCAAAACCATTATGAGCCGGGGACATTATTTACTAATCTTTTTAGTGATAATTATGTGATGGCTAATTGCTTTGACCATTTGACCACACTTGACTTTGTTGACCGTTTGACCAAAGTTGACTTGGACCTTCATGAGTGGTCTAGAGTATTCTTTGGTTTTCTTTCTATTTTTGATATGAAAATGGTCAATTCAAATGTAGCCATCAACTTTATCATGAAAGGATCAGTAATGATGATATTTGTGTATTATTGCAACCATGGTTCATTTTCTCTTGCGCATAATTCATTTCTCATTCTCTCTCTTGTGAGAAGAAAAGAAAAAGTTCCATGGTTGTTCCTTCTTTTTCCTCTTCTTGATTCTTCCTTTGATCTCATATGTTGAGAGAAAAAGGATCCAAATAGAAAAACACATCCATCTACTACTTCTACACAACCTAGGACATCAAGCCTAGCGATCTTGTTGCCCTAGTTGCCTCGGCTCGAGGTGGAGCTCGGAGTACAACTCTCGGGTGGATCGTCTTCGACTCAAGAAGGCCGCGGAGGTGATCAAGATCCGGATCGACTCTCAGAGCGTGGATGGACGAGCAGGATAGCGGAATTAAGACCCGAAGGACCGGTATCATGAGGTATAATCTCTATGGCATAGAAGATAGCACCTCAAGTAATTTGCTAGTTTGTTGTTTAGCAAAGATCTTTCTTTTAGTCCATGTTGCCTTTGCGCCAAAAATTCGTTTTTCGCCGTTTCTACCTCTCCGTAAGAACCGGGGTGAGCAACGTGGACTTACAGTGGTATCAGAGCCTAGCTAAACATAAACTAGCATGTTAGCAAAGTATTTAGAATCTCGATCGGAAAAAATTCGCAAAACATGTCCGGAAAAATCAACTTTCTGCCGATTTTTTATACTGCTTTAAAAATTATTTAACATACATGAAAAATAGGCTCAGGGTTTTCTAAATACACCCACCAAAAACGATCCAGTGACTCGGTCAAAGCGTCGCGGAACCACGGCAAGAACATGCTTCTTGCCGCGGATCCGCGGCCGAGTTGACTCATCCGTTGACCGTTTTTGGTGCAGTGTTCTTAGTTGGATGTTTTGTGATTTTTAGTATATTTTGTTTCTGCCCAGAATTTCCAGAAAACAAATTTGTGTTTGGGGTGGTTACAAATCCGTATTTTGATCGAAATTCCGTAGACTTTGGCTAATGGATCTTATCTGTGATGTGATATATGTATTGAACATCTGCTAATCGCTATACGTCGATTAGTGGGAGTTATACATATCTATGATCTGTAATGTTGATGGTTTTTGTATATGAAATCGGTGGATTGTCGCGGATGAATAGCCGGGGATGTGAGATGAGAGTTTTTTTTCTTTCATTCAATGTAAAATTTGTAATTGATGTAATATTATTTTATGGCCGCACATCCGGGATGAGGTTGTAGCTGCCATTGTATATTATTTCTTTTTACTGTTTCTTGCTCCTATGATAGACCCAAGATGGGGTGCACAAACTACAGGGTATCTTGAAGTGCCGAGTGGCCTACTCACGTTGTTGAGGGAGGTTGCTTCACTTCGGGTACTTGGCGGGTAGTTTGCCGCACCCGTAGGGGTCTAGGGTGGGGTTTGGCTATTCATCACGACCGTGCAATCCGTCTTTCGTTGCAGGCTTGAACGAAACGCGGATTCCTAGTATATCCAAAGTGTTCATCTGTGATCTGGAATGGCTATCATTGCATCTGACGAATGTATATATCTATATATGATATCTATTTAGGCGTTGCTTATATTTTGCATCCGCGCTAATCCAGCACCACCTCTGTCGTTAGTTAAGTAACCTAACGGGTGATGACGGGACCCCGTGGCGAATGCGGATGGCATAAGCGTACGTCATATTTTCGTTGTTTGCTGCAATGGTAGGATTAAATGATGGGACGCATTAAATTAATACAAGAAAATAAACCAAAGTTAAAGTCGTTGGAACAATTTCAAAACCACTCGGTTTCTTTTCAAAACAGAAAACTTTTAAAAATGCGGAGCTTAAGCCACTCCTTTTAAAAGCTATCAGGTTCCTTCGATTATATCAAGTTCACTACGTTCACGGTTTCGCCAAAACCATTCGTAGCCCTCCGTCATTTCAGTTAAATATTCAGTAGTATTCAAGCTATGTATTTTGACCTTCGCCAAGGCATAGTGATTGGTAGCTGCTGAATATTTATCTATAGCATAAATAGATGCGTTGGTTTGGGACAGTCGTACTACTATTTTGGCCTTCGTCAAGGGTATGTACGGGTGGGTTCAAATTAACCTGGATAATGACGGGTAGAACTTGACATGTGACTTATGATATGTTGGCCTTCGTCAAGGTCATAAGAGCATGGGGAAAAAATCCACATCGGGAGTTTCTAAAGAAACTGAAACTTACTAGCGCTGCATACCATTTTGAGTATGATGATTCTGGTAGGATTCCTTTAGTTTTATCACACGATGATATTTGGATCCCGATCCTACTGTGAGTATATGCTACTCCTCGGGAACTTTCTTGCTTAACTATCAATGCTATAAACCAAGTAGGTGTCTAGAAAGGTGTTAGCGGGGCTACGCCAATAGGGAAAAGAGGTTACTTAATTAAGGAACTTCGCGAAAGCGTTAGAAAACCTCCCTCGAAGTACCGACACCAGCCTGGCTGAACGGTTAAGCAAGTATTGTACGGTGAGATTGATCCCGACTAATTCTTCCTTTATGGTTTGAGGAGGGATTCGAGAGACAGTGGGAGCCATCATGTTTAAATAAATTAAAAACCAATCTAAACTTGCAAGAACATCATGTTAAGTGTTTTCTTCTCTCTCTCTCTTAATTGCAGCGACCCAGTGACCAGACATAGGTTACATCTAGATAATAAAATGATTGAATCTGACTGTTATGACTGGCAAAGGTCTGTCCAGATGTCCATTGCCCATGACAAGCTGGGACACCTCTAAACTAATCCAACCCCTGCCGTCTAAGGACCAGTTTCCCCTGTCACGGATATTGATATCCGTAAGACATTGGAAAAAGACTGTACGAAAGCCAAGTGCCTCGTGTTAGCCTCAGTTGATGGTGCAAACCAGAGGCAGCACAAGAAGATGAACTTAGTTCCTATCTTCCTCCATAACAAAGATTTATATGGAGAGCAATCTCGTATCGCAAGATATGAGACCTCGAACGAATTTCTTCCAGCGAGGTGTGCTATCGTGTCATCTGTAGGGGGCAACGTCCTTACAGAGACCAGCTATTTTGAGCTCACGGACCTGAAGACCACGTTGAAGAACGGGTCAGATGCTGATTTGATTCTACAATCTCTACCTTCTACCCTGAAGGAAACCAGGGAAGTAAAAGGAAAGAGAAGGGCAAAAGTTTCGGGACTGGATATAGTAAAAAAGGGACGTTCCTATTGTTACGGGAATGAACATTGGCAGAAGGATTGCAGGGCTAGTAAAGCCAGTAGCCAGGATTCGAAGTATGTTGTGGCTTCGGCTTCGGGTGTGTTTGTAATAGAGAACTGTATGTCAGTTAACCCTACTTCCTTGGTATTGGATACTGGATCAGGATCTCACATCTGTAATTCGTTACAGGCTCGGAGAAACTGTAGGGTTATCAGGATAGGTGATATGACTCTCAGGGTTGCTAACGGAATGAGCATGTACGCTGAATCCGTAAGGGATTATCATCTTGGACTGACAACTGGGAAGATATTGATTCTGCATGACTGTTTTTATATACCAGGTGCAGGGTTCCTAGGCACTCTAGTGAGGTCTCCCAAGCCATCAACCATGGCAATTTCAAAGATTATGGTGCCTACAAACCCTAAAGTACGGATCGTTTGCTAGATGTCTAGGCGAAAAGAACTAGTTAACAAATTAACTAATGAGAATACGGAAATACAACCTTTGTAGATCCGGTCCTCCACCTCCACGGCTCCGCAACGAGGTCGTCTCCGCTGTCCAAATGAAATCCGGGCTCTAGAGTCGGCTTCGTCGGAGAATGGGCAAGCTAGGTCGTCGATGTCCATGCCGAAGATGATCTACGTCGAGGCATCGCTAGATCAAGCTCACAACTTCACCAAGTCATGAAACTTGTGAAGTAAACACACTCTACTACTTGGCAAGAGGTAGAGGATGAAGAAATAGGAAGTGGGTAGACTTTAGAATTGGATTTCTCACTCATATGCATCAATCACCATTGATGAGGTTAACTTTTCTTCACTTGAAGCAAGGAAGAAGAAGAAGAAAAGGTTATGATAAGATAATAGAAAAAGAAAAGAAAATGAATTCTTATCATAATTCTAACCATGGTCAAGTGTAGAGAATGAATCATGGTTAGTGTGAATGGTTAGGGTTAAGGATGAGATAAGTATGGTTGACTTTTTCAAAGCTTCATGAAGCTTCAACTAAACTCCAAATCTAGCAACCATTCTTTTCTCTTTTCTTTTTATTTTCCAAAGTGAATAAACAAATAAATAAATGAATAAATAAGTAATGGAAAATAAGACCCTAACCATTCTTTTAACCATGGTTTATTCTTTGCACTTAACCAAGTAAACTTGTATCATCAAACATGATACAATCAAGTGCACAAAATCATATCGCATATGTAATGTGCACACCCGAGCGAGAAAATCCATCTTAAGTAAACCGATACTAGTTGATGCAAAGCAATATATCAAATATATAAATATGCATTAAATCATTAAATCAACACTTGATTCAATGATCCGGTCATGCGCACATAACCGACTGGTATCTAATATATCGGCTTATCGAATCAACGCTTGAATCGATAACTAGGTTATATCGCATACAACCATTCGATATATTTATCGCGAGAATAGAATACGGTATCACATACACGCATTATTCTCGGTCCCGCACATATCTCATATGCGCTCCTATTTCGTTTCGCTTGAGCCAGGAAACCTCTGTGTAGGACTCTAAAGACTCGTCAATACGCCGGCAGCAGGTGATGATCATATCAAACACCCACAAGCCGCAAGCGGTCTGCTAAACGTAACGGCCACCCGGGTATTGAGCGATCTGAAGATCGACGAGCAAGCCCGCTCACACTCCAGTGAATCCGACCAGTAACACTACCGTACAGTCCGGTCTGATCGTCTGATATGTCGCATATCTCGCCTAGGGGTGGTATACGTCAGACCCCAATAGCTGAATAAGTCGTGTCGATATGAGGTCTATAACTGTTCGAGAAACTACTGGTAACACTTACCAGTAAATCTCAGCAACCCTGGCCAGGGATTTCCTGTTATAGCCAATCGAACACAGCGCAACATCAACCCCCATATACCGGGAGAGACGAATCCCTTCCTATCGCTCATTGCCTCCATGTGACTCGGGACTGTACCCAAAAACCACCGTTTTGCACGCCCTCTTGGACGTGGTAAGATGGAAATCAAAGCACAGTGGGAACCACACAAGACTCTATGACGATCTCGGGTCAACAGACTACTCTGTACCAGTGTCACCAGAGAACTGCCATCTGACGTGAGGTATAATACCATCTGGGAGTTCTCGGCGAGTCCGTCCAGTGTACCCAGTCTCTACTGAGCACCCGTATATCTCCTCTGATGTCAAACACCGATGGATATGGGATCATCCATCGACAATCTGCATGGGTCGAGAAGGTATACGCTAGTCTACTCTGGTATATCGATGCCCCGTCTCGATACACCCACGACTAGGGACTTTGAAGGATGTACTTATGGACTACCTGTCCCCACTAGTATGATCCGCATCATAGTCCAGGTAGTCAAGCACACATCCTAAGGGCTTTACCAACATGTAACAGAGAGACAATCAGCATACACGTTAAGGTAAAGGGTAACCAGATAGCATACTATCATGTCGAGCAAGAAAGTCCTCCCTATATATGTCCCAGCATCCACTACAATATACATCCTATGTACAGTAATGGCCTCTAGGGCATACATATAACTAACAATCTCCCACTTGCACTAGGGCCATCTGTAGCAGTGGTTGCAGTATCCCATACTCAACCATCCCATGAAAGTCTCTCTCTGGGAACAGGCCTTTGTGAGTGGATCCGCTGTGTTGTCCTCTGAGTCTACTCTCCAAACCTCGATCTCCCTGGAGATCAACCATCTCCATGATCAAGTGATACTGCCTTAGAATATGTCTGGATCACTGATGGGACCGGCGTTCCTTGGCATAAGCCACAACTCCATTGTCACACAATGGGAGGAACATAGTTCATCTCATGAACCAATATACACCCAAACAGCCTCTTTGGTAGCATCTTAAGTAGCGATGTATCGTGCCTTTATCGTCTAGTATGTCACGGTATCCAGCTTGGAACTCTTCCAACATACCGTCCCTTTACTGAGGGTAAAGACAACGCCTGTGACTGACACTCAGTCGTCTTTATCACCCTGGAACACTTTCAGTGATTCTCCTCAGGATCGATTGACACCATCTAACTACATCTAGTGAGTATCCTAACATCCATTTAGATCTATCTCATAGATTTAAAACCCAGGATTTAATAGGTATCATTTTGATCCTATATGGAGAAACATTGTGATAAACGGAGATTGATCGAGCGTAGCATAGGAAACTCCTTTCCTATCAAGAGTATGTCATCCACGTACTCTACGAGGATCGTCACCATACTCCCTACTACCTTTTTGTTTATACAAGGTTCATCTACCATTTTGATGATGTCAAACTCTTTGACTAATCTATCAAAACAGATGTTCCAACTCCGCGATGCCTGCTTTATCATATAAAACATTTTGCACACGTTTCCGCTGCTCCCACTGTCTACGAAGCCCTCTGGCTGTGTACTTATAGACGCTCTCTTCTAAATCATCATTTAGAAAAGCAGTCAAGACACCCAACCACCAGATATCGCAGTCATGGTATGTAGTCGTGGCAAGTAGGATCTGGATGGACTTAAGCATAGATATTGGAAAAGGTTTCATCATTATCCACGCCTGGTCGATGACGAAAACCTTTAACAAGTCTAGCTTTGAAAGTCTCAACCTTTCCATGTACACCAAGTAATCTTCTCAAGATATACTTGCTCCTGATGGGGATTTAACCCTTCAGATATAGCAACTAAAGTCCATACTTTGTTGGTGTATAAGGATTCCATCTCAGATCGATAAGCATCCAGCCATTCTTACAGAGTCTTACTCCTGATGGCCAGCTCGAAGCTAGTTGGGTCATCATCTCATGATGTAATCCTCGCTCCCACTGTCATAGAGAAACAGAAGTATCTTTCAGGTGGGTGAGGAACCCTACTAGATCGGCGGAGAGGCTGAGGTTCGTTGGTATCTACTGAATCCCTCGGTTCTACCAAATCATCTGTGTAGTTTGTATGGCTGGAACATTTCCAGTTCTACATAACTTACCTTACCTCGAGCTTGTCCGGATTTTGCTTTTAGACATAGGCCGGACAACCCCAAATCTTAACTAACTTAAGATATGGGCTCTTCCCTTTCCATATCACATATGAAGCGGTAGGCAACTGATTTGATTTGAACCCTATTCAATAGGTATGCAGCTTCGTAAGTGCATAACTCCCAAAAAGGAAATAGAAAACTCAGTAATACTCATCATAGAGCACACCTTATCATATAGGGTGTATCTGCTCCGCCCCGATATACCATCGTGTTATGGTGTATACGGAGGAGTAATGCTGAGAGAGAATCTCATTCTCCTTTAGAATAGTCCAGTATTTCCGTGCTTAAGTATTCTCCTCCTTGATCTCATCAAAGGACATAATACTTATACCCGTATTCTGGTTCTCTACTTCTCGCTTATATTCTGTGAATATCTCAAAAGGTTCGGACTCATGTTTCAACAGGAACATATGTCTGAATCTAAAGAGATTATCAGAGAATATAATGAAGTACAAAGAACCGGTCTTGGCATATGTAGACAGGGGACCTTTATACATCAACATGTATCATCCCAAGAGTTCATCTACTCTTTCTCTGTTTCCAATAAACGGAGCTATGGTCATTATATCTTTGTGACATGACTGGCGAGTTTCACAAGATGTAAATTCAAACTGATTTAAATATGCATCTAAATGTAACTCTAGCAAGTCGGGTCACATTGATCTGACTTAGTCTACAATGCCTCAAGAAGAATTCGTTCATTTCTGAACTCTTCCTCTTGTGTGTGTTCAGTATACTAAGAACTGTAGTTTGATTTAGAACATCAATGCTTTTAGATAACGTGCCTGAACTGATCAACTTTTGATATAGGAAATGTTCAAAACATTATCCAACAATACAAAATTATATCCTTTCTTTACTAATAAAGAGACTGATATGATTTTGTATATCAGGTTCGGTATCTAACAACATTCGTTCAGAATCAATGTATCGTTAATACAGGGTGACAGTGACCAACAGACTTGGCTGCAACATTTGCCCCGTTTTCTGCCTCATGAAACTTATCACCCGTTCTCAGTTCTCTACCTTTCTGTAGCCGTATGTAACAGATTACATATCTGGGATCCTGATCTGGTATCACATACCCAGGACGTAGAGGATACAGAGAAACAGTTCTTTGTAACGAACACACCCGAAGATGATGCATCGGCATGCACTCTCTTCGTTTGGGCGGCACGGGAATTCTGGTAATCCCCAATTTCCTGCTCTGTCTTATAACAATTATAAGTTGGAGCGGGACCAACGTTCCCCAGCTCAGAATAACAAGCGGGTTCGGTCAATAATCCGTATTATTATCTTGATTAAGGCGTGATATGGTCGCTACCTGGAGAGAGAGAGAAGAAAACACTCAGCGTGCGCTCTGTCAAGAATAGATTGGTTATTATTTTATCTAATCAGGATGGCTCCCACTGCTTTTTATCAAATCTTCCTTCAAACCCTAAAAGGAAAGACTAGCCGGGATTAATTACACACTACAAGTTCGCCAATCTTTCAGCCAGGCCAGTGTCGGTACTTTGAGGGAGGTCCCCCGTGCTTTCGCACGAACCTAATTAATGTAAACCTCATTTTCCCAGAGGCGTAACCCCGTTGACACCTTTCTAGACACCTACTTGATCGGCTAATTGTAATGTATAAAACTCTCCCAGGAGTAACTCTTACTCGCAGCGGGTATCGGGATCCAACTATCTCATAGAAGGTATGCAATCTCATTGCAAATTTCAACACTTGAAATTCCCGATAATATTTTGCCCCTAACGTGCTATGACCTTGACGAAAGCCAACAAACCATAGCCCGCTAGTCAAGTTCAACCCGTACATTTCTTGATTGAATTAAATCCACCCGCACGACCCTTGACGAAAGCCAACAAAGCAGCACGACTACCCTAATCCAATCGCATCGTATGCTAGCAGATAAGCAGCATATAGCTACCGCACACTGCACCTTGACGAAAGCCAACAAATGCAGCACGAATACTATATACAACTTATCTGAAATGACGGAGGGCTACGACAGGTTTTTCTGAAAACCTATTGCGTAATGAACTTGATATCGTTGTAGGATCGAATGAATTTTGAAATGGAGTGCTTTTGAGGCTTTTCTAGTTTTGCTAAAGGAGTCACTCCCGGTGAAGGGATCGTCGGTCCTTTCCTCGTCGAATGAGGTGCGGGATATATCATATATATCACTGTGCAAAGCAAAACACTTAAAAGCAATCAAAAGACAAACCGAGTGTGTAGCATCTGCCAGTTATTGCTAAAGGAGTCACTCCCGGTGAAGGGATCTCGGTCCTTTCCTCATCGAATAAGGTGCAGGATATATCTCATATACCGCTGTGCAAAGCAAGAACTGTAGCTACCTGTTTTATTTTGAAATTCGATTCTACAACATCTTAGGTTTCTTTTAATTTCATTAATCACATTAATGAAGTCCCATCATTTGAATACCTAAACATCACAGATAAATACGACGTACACTTATGCCATCCGCATTCGCCTCGATGTCCCCTCGTGCACCGTTAGGTTAGGTAACTAACGGCAGAGCGGGGCAGGGCTAGCGCGGGTGTAAAACATAAGTAACGTCTATATAATATATCATATATACTATATACTGTATCTATCACAGAACATCACATGATCACATCACAGATATCGCAGCAGAAGAATCATATGAAATATTGGATATACTAGGACGTCCGTGTTTTCAATACGAGCCAGTATAAAACACGGATTCCACGGTCGTGAGGAATAGCCAAACCCACACCCCTAGACCCCTACGAGAGCGGCAAGCAACCCTACCAATTCTGGAGTTAGGAGACCCGGACCCGACTCCTCGAGTTGGTCTCCCACTGGACTCCAGAACCCGGTTACTTGTGCCCTCCTCCTTGGGTCTATCCTAGTGCGGAAAAGTAAATAATATACAACAGGTGACAACTCCCGCAACCTGGAAGCGCCCCAATAAAAGAATATTACATACAAGTTTTTACATGAATGAAAATGAAAAACACTCATCTCACATAAAACCCCCGGCTATTCAAACACGACGATCCAATATAACATATCCAGCAACACATAACATCACATGTCATCAACATAAGTAAATATGCGCATCCCAATTGTCGTTGACATATAGCAACGAAACCGGCGATATCACATATTACACTTACGGTCACAGAAAAGAAAGTGTAAAACTACAACAGTTGGAATCCGCAACCACCTCAGACATCGCATGCCTGACCAAATGAATTACTTAGACATCGCATGCCTAACAATTATAAACCCCGCATTTTAGTCTCATTATCGAAAACACTTTTCAATACCAAGTCGGGCAATTCAACAAGATTCCCGACATCCTGATCGAATGCTCGTCGCAAACTTCAATAGGCGGCCGCACCCCCGATACCGTCGACGAAGTGCACCAAGGCGGAACACCGTTACCGGGAGCACCCGAACGGATGCTTTCGGCGACGGGGTTCTCCTACAGTCACTTGGTCGGGGCTATGGAGTGAAGCTGTCTATTAAGTTTACCCGGCGAGTATCCGCGTACTCTACGTGATTGCGACGGACTTTTGATCGCATCAAAATTCCGTGGCAACCGATCAAGTGAGACTAAACTGCTATGTTTATAACATTCATTTAGTTATCATATAACTTATTGTGAATTCCAATTATTGTATCCCATTCCAGATAAACAGAAAATGTTAAACTTTTCGATCGAACATTCGAACACCCAAGTTTTCCCGATACAGATCAACACATGAAACAAGTCTAACAACATTCCGTTCGTGCCTCAGTACCAACGATCCAGCCGTAGAAGGGTCAAGCCAACGCCTCACATGTGGCACGCCGTACTGCCCCAAACCCGAAGGTTCAAAGGGCAGTTCAAGACGGTCACATAATCGAGTTAAGGTTTGTGTCTTCTAGAGGGACCATCGCGTTACTTGCACTACTTAGAACGTCGTTAAACTACGGAAAGATCCAACACTTGGAAATTTCCCGACAGGGGAAAAATTGGGTATTTATATCCGGTCGAACTTTTTAACATATCCTAAAATTTATCCGGAAAGCCACACAGACAAAATTTGATACCCCGATCGAAATATCGAATCCCCAAAACTACTCTAGAAAATTCAACTCTTGAAAATATGTCAAAAATACCCAGGAAACCCAGCACAGCCCAATATGAATTACTGTAGAAAAATGGATTCCAGAAACGACAAAATGGCCGCGCTTGCGCCGCACGAGCCAAGCTCGTGCCGCGGAAGCGCGGCGCACTGTTGGAATTAGGCATCCGAATTTTACAGTATTTCTTATAATTGCCTGCTGATTTTTCTGAATATTTTTAATGTTGAAAAATCCCAGATTTTAAAAATTGTACAGAGAGCATGTTTTGGGTTTCGGTTTTGTGTCGTTCGGACTTCAAATTCCGTCTACGCTTCGCCTAAGGCTCTAGCTAGGCTCTGATACCACTGCAGGGTTCCTAGGCACTCTAGTGAGGTCTCCCAAGCCATCAACCATGGCAATTTCAAAGATTATGGTGCCTACAAACCCTAAAGTACGGATCGTTTGCTAGATGTCTAGGCGAAAAGAACTAGTTAACAAATTAACTAATGAGAATACGGAAATACAACCTTTGTAGATCCGGTCCTCCACCTCCACGGCTCCGCAACGAGGTCGTCTCCGCTGTCCAAATGAAATCCGGGCTCTAGAGTCGGCTTCGTCGGAGAATGGGCAAGCTAGGTCGTCGATGTCCATGCCGAAGATGATCTACGTCGAGGCATCGCTAGATCAAGCTCACAACTTCACCAAGTCATGAAACTTGTGAAGTAAACACACTCTACTACTTGGCAAGAGGTAGAGGATGAAGAAATAGGAAGTGGGTAGACTTTAGAATTGGATTTCTCACTCATATGCATCAATCACCATTGATGAGGTTAACTTTTCTTCACTTGAAGCAAGGAAGAAGAAAAAGAAAAGGTTATGATAAGATAATAGAAGAAGAAAAGAAAATGAATTCTTATCATAATTCTAACCATGGTCAAGTGTAGAGAATGAATCATGGTTAGTGTGAATGGTTAGGGTTAAGGATGAGATAAGTATGGTTGACTTTTTCAAAGCTTCATGAAGCTTCAACTAAACTCCAAATCTAGCAACCATTCTTTTCTCTTTTCTTTTTATTTTCCAAAGTGAATAAACAAATAAATAAATGAATAAATAAGTAATGGAAAATAAGACCCTAACCATTCTTTTAACCATGGTTTATTCTTTGCACTTAACCAAGTAAACTTGTATCATCAAACATGATACAATCAAGTGCACAAAATCATATCGCATATGTAATGTGCACACCCGAGCGAGAAAATCCATCTTAAGTAAACCGGTACTAGTTGATGCAAAGCAATATATCAAATATATAAATATGCATTAAATCATTAAATCAACACTTGATTCAATGATCCGGTCATGCGCACATAACCGACTGGTATCTAATATATCGGCTTATCGAATCAACGCTTGAATCGATAACTAGGTTATATCGCATACAACCATTCGATATATTTATCGCGAGAATAGAATACGGTATCACATACACGCATTATTCTCGGTCCCGCACATATCTCATATGCGCTCCTATTTCGTTTCGCTTGAGCCAGGAAACCTCTGTGTAGGACTCTAAAGACTCGTCAATACGCCGGCAGCAGGTGATGATCATATCAAACACCCACAAGCCGCAAGCGGTCTGCTAAACGTAACGGCCACCCGGGTATTGAGCGATCTGAAGATCGACGAGCAAGCCCGCTCACACTCCAGTGAATCTGACCAGTAACACTACCGTACAGTCCGGTCTGATCGTCTGATATGTCGCATATCTCGCCTAGGGGTGGTATACGTCAGACCCCAATAGCTGAATAAGTCGTGTCGATATGAGGTCTATAACTGTTCGAGAAACTACTGGTAACACTTACCAGTAAATCTCAGCAACCCTGGCCAGGGATTTCCTGTTATAGCCAATCGAACACAGCGCAACATCAACCCCCATATACCGGGAGAGACGAATCCCCTCCTATCGCTCATTGCCTCCATGTGACTCGGGACTGTACCCAAAAACCACCGTTTTGCACGCCCTCTTGGACGTGTTAAGATGGAAATCAAAGCACAGTGGGAACCACACAAGACTCTATGACGATCTCGGGTCAACAGACTACTCTGTACCAGTGTCACCAGAGAACTGCCATCTGACGTGAGGTATAATACCATCTGGGAGTTCTCGGCGAGTCCGTCCAGTGTACCCAGTCTCTACTGAGCACCCGTATATCTCCTCTGATGTCAAACACCGATGGATATGGGATCATCCATCGCCCATCTGCATGGGTCGAGAAGGTATACGCTAGTCTACTCTGGTATATCGATGCCCCGTCTCGATACACCCACGACTAGGGACTTTGAAGGATGTACTTATGGACTACCTGTCCCCACTAGTATGATCCGCATCATAGTCCAGGTAGTCAAGCACACATCCTAAGGGCTTTACCAACATGTAACAGAGAGACAATCAGCATACACGTTAAGGTAAAGGGTAACCAGATAGCATACTATCATGTCGAGCAAGAAAGTCCTCCCTATATATGTCCCAGCATCCACTACAATATACATCCTATGTACAGTAATGGCCTCTAGGGCATACATATAACTAACACCAGGTGCGACTTGTAATATCATATCTGTATCCTTACTTTCTAAGGAAGGATATGATTTTACTTTTGTAAGCGATGTGGTCAACATCCACCTAAATCAAGTTCTGATTGGGTCAGGTACATTAAAAAACGGGATATACGTATTGAATCAAGCTCAGATTTTCAGTGTCCAGAACACACTTAAAAGAAAGTCTCCGTAATTAAATCAGGCTTTCTTATGGCATTGTAGACTGGGTCACATTAATGAGACACGGTTGACAAAGTTACATAAAGAAGGATACTTGAATCCGTTCGAGTACCAGTCTTATGCCACTTGTGAATCTTTTCTCATGGGAAAGATGACAAAGACTCCGTTCACTGGACACGGAGAAAGAGCAAGCGAGCTCTTGGGACTCATACACAGTGACGTGTGTGGTCCAATGTCTACACATGCGCGAAGTGGTTATTCATACTTCATTACTTTCACAGATGATTTCTCTAGGTATGGACATGTCTTCTTGATGAAGCATAAATCCGAGGCCTTTGAGAAATTTCTGGAATACAAGAATGAAGTTGAAAAACAAACAGGCAAAAGTATCAAGACACTGAGATCTGATCGAGGTGGTGAATACTTGAGTGCCGAGTTTCTGGGCTACTTAAAAGAGAATGGAATTCTCTCTCAGCTTACTCCTCCATACACACCACAACACAACGGTGTATCGGAAAGGCGGAATCGAACCCTATTGGATATGGTTCATTCCATGATGAGTAAGGCTGAGTTACCGCGATCTTTCTGGGGATATGCACTAGAATCAGCTGCATATCTTTTGAACAAGGTTCCCTCCAAGACTGTGCCTACCACACCATATCAGATGTGGTGTGGAAATAAACCCCATTTTCAATATATGAAGATATGAGGATGTCCAGCTTTTGTTAAAAAGCGGCATGCGGACAAACTCAAGGCACGCTCAGTACTGTGTAAGTTTGTGGGATACCCAAAGAACTCCAGGGGGTATTTTTTCTATTACGCAGAGGAACAAAAGGTTTTTGTTTCTCGTCATGCCCACTTTCTCGTCATGCCCACTTCGTAAAAACGTCGCCTAATGTTCTAGGTCGGCTCTGATACCAATGTAAGGTTAGTATGGCACCCTATGAAGTGTTTTGAAGCATCATATGACCCAAAGTTATAATTTTTAAGGTGCTAAACTAACATGCAAAGGGATCGATCCTAGAAAATTAGGGTTAAGAAACTTTAAGCTAGTAAAGTTAAGGGTTTGAAGGCTACAATCTTTGTAGCTCCCCTTCGCTGGACTCCTTGGTCTCTAAGGTGTTGAACGAAGGTCCTTTTGATGTCCCCTTGTGTCCACGACGATCCACCACGGAGATATCCGTCCACGCTCGCAACTTCGACAAACCGAAGAGAACACTCTAAACAAAGCGGCTAAGCTTGTGTAGAATGATGTTGTGGTTAGGTTTCTCACTTCAAAAACCTATCTTTGAATGGTATTTGATCACTAGAAAGAACTAGAGAGCAAAAGAGCAAGAGGAAGAAGATGGTGGCAATTTTAACAAGAGATAAAAAGATAACCCTTGTGAAGAAAATGAAATATATCAATATAGATTTTATTCCTTCATGCTATGAACCATGGTTAAAGTGATGGAGACATTATTTAACTTTAGTTTGGAATGATAAAGAGAAGGATAACCTTAGGTTAGTGGTAGTTGAGCATGGTTAGGTCAAAGGAAGAATGTAGAAGCATGAAAGATTATCCTTTCCTTTTTCATTTTAAACTAAAACCAAAATTAAATAATTATCCATTGTTTAATCCATGGTGTGAGTCTTATATTGCCACCATTTCCATATGCTAACAACCATGATGGATGAGTGTATGTATGTGTGCATGTATGCACATCCACATGTGCATGAAAATAGCATGAAAGAAAGAAAGAAAAGCACACATGCATGCACACATCCATCATCCAAGAAAAGGTTTTAAGTGAGAAAACTAATGGTTAAATGATAAATCAACACTTGATTTATCAATCCGGTCATATCTCATATGACCCCACCAAAAGTAGTTCACTCGATCAATGTTCGGTATCATATACGCACATTTCAATCGGGTGCATGCGCATATCGCATACGCGCACCACAATGTTTCGCCTGGACTGGGTAACTCCTTTGTGGGACTCTAAGACTCGTCAATACGCCGGCAGAGGGTGATGATCATATCAGGTACCCTCAAGCCGCAAGCGGTCAGCTAAACGTAACGGCCACCCGGGTATTGAGCGATCAGAAGACAACAAGCGAACCTGCTACAACTCCCGTCGAGCCATCCGGCAACACTACCCTACAGTCCGGTCTCTTCGTCAGATATGCTGCATATCGAGCCTAGGGATGGTCACGTCGACCCCAATAACTCAATAAGTCGTGTCGGTGAATGGTCTATAACAGATCGAGAAACTACTGATAACACTTATCAGCAAATCTCAGCAGCCCTGGCCAGGGACTTGCTGTTATAACCAGTCGAGCACAGCACAGCATCAACTCCCAATACCGGGAGAGACGAAACCCCTCCTATCGCTCATTGCCTTCGTGTGTCTCGGGACTGTACCCAACGGCCACCTGTTTGCACGACTCAGTAGAGCCGTGGTAGGGTGGCAATCAAAGTACAGTGGGAGAACACACAAGACTCCATGACGATCTCGGGTCTACAGACTAACCTGTACCAGTGTCACCTGAGAACTGCTATCCGACGATAGATATAATTCCATATAGGAGTTCTCGGTGAGTCCGTCCAGTGTACCCAGTCAGCACTGAGCACCCGTATATGATCTTGATGTCAAACATCGATGAATGTGGGAACATCCATCGCCCATCACATGGGTCTAGTATCATATACGCTAGTCTACTCTGGTATATCGATGCCCCGTCTCGATACACCTCCGACTAGGGACATTTCAGGATGTGCTTATAGACTACAAATGTCCCACTAGTATGATCTCTATCATAATCAGAGTAGTCAAGCAGATATCCTTGGGGCTTTATCAGCATGTATGAATGAATAAAAGCATGATCAAATCAACATGTCAGATAAAGAAGAACCAGATAGCATACTATCATGTCGAGCAAGAATGCAAACTGAATATATATACATGTATAGATACATCCACTATCACATAATGGCCTCTAGGGCATACATATATCCAACAATCTCTCACTTGCACTAAAGCCAGTTATTGGCGTATCTCATACCCAACATCTCAAAAAGTCGCTCATGCTGTGGCTGAGGGAAGGCCTTGGTGAGTGGATCCGCGGCGTTGTTCTTTGTGTCAACTTTCTTAATCTCGTTCTCGCGGCGATCTACAATCTCCCGGATCAAATGAAAGCGCCTCAGGATGTGTCTGGACCGCTGATGGGATCTGGGCTCCTTGGCTAACGCCATCGCCCCATTATTGTCACAATACAAAGGTATTGGATCAATAATGGTTGGAACTACTCCTAGCTCCGAGACGAACTTCTTCATCCAGACGGCTTCCTTGGCGGCATCATTTGCAGCAATGTACTCAGCTTCCATCGTAGAGTCTGCAACGGTATCCTGTTTGGAACTCTTCCAACTTACCGCCCCTCCATTGAGGGTAAATACAAACCCTGAGATAGATTTGCTGTCATCCTTATCGCTCTGGAAGCTCGAATCGGTAAAGGCCTCCATTTGGAGATCTGTATTACCATACACCAAGAACAATTCTTCAGTCCTTCGTAAGTACTTAAGAATGTTCTTCACAGCTGTCCAGTGGTTCTCCCCTGGGTTGGATTGATACCTGCTTACAACACTAAGTGCATAAGCTACATCTGGGCGTGTACATAACATCGCATACATTATAGACCCTACTGCTGAAGCATAAGGTATAATGCTCATGCGAGCTCTCTCTTCATCGGTCTTTGGACAAGAATCCTTAGAGAGAGTGACTCCATGGCAAGCGGGTAAGGCACCCCGCTTGGAGTCTTCCATACTAAACCGCTTTAGGATGGTGTTGATGTACCTGGTTTGGGACAATCCCAATAACTTTTTGGATCTATCCCTATAGATCCTTATGCCCAGGATGTATGTGGCATCACCCAGGTCCTTCATGGAGAACCTTAGTGATAAGAATGATTTGACCGACTGTAGCATAGGAATATCATTTCCTATCAGAAGAATGTCATCCACGTACAATACGAGGAATGCGACAGCTCTTCCTACAGCCTTCTTATAAACACAAGGTTCATCTGGATTTTTGATGAAATCAAACTCTTTGATAACATCATCAAAACAGATGTTCCAACTCCGAGATGCCTGCTTCAACCCATATATAGATTTAAGCAATCTACATGCTTTCTCGCTGCTCCCACTGTCAATGAAGCCCTCTGGCTGATCCATATAAACGCATTCTTCTAAATTTCCATTTAGAAATGCTGTTTTAACGTCCATCTGCCAGATTTCATAGTCGTAGTGAGCAGCAATAGCAAGTAGGATCCGAATGGATTTAAGCATGGCTACGGGCGAAAAAGTTTCGTCATAGTCCAAACCTGGTCTTTGACGAAAAACCTTTCGCCACAAGTCTTTCCTTATAGGTCTCTACCTGCCCATCCACACCAATCTTTCTTTTAAAGATCCATTTGCACCCTACAGGTTTTACCCCAGGGGGTACAACGTCCAAAGTCCATACTTTGTTGGTGTACATAGACTTCATTTCGGATCTCATGGCATCCAGCCACTTCAAAGAGTCACCACTCGTGATAGCCTGCTGAAAACTGGTAGGATCATCATCATCCATGATGCAATCTTCTCCGTTACCATCAATGAGGAAACCGTAGTACCTCTCCGGTGGGTGAGAAGTCCTACCAGACCTACGGAGTGGCCGAGGTTCTTCAGTTTCTGTTGCAACAGCCGGTTCAACCAAATCGTCATTTGTAGTTTGTGTCTCCAGAACCTCTTCTAGATCTACCACCTTGCCATCATCTTTATCTGTGAAAAACTCTTTTTCCAAGAATGTGGCATACTGAGAAACAAACACTTTTTGTTCCTCTTTGTGGTAGAACAGATATCCATAAGAATTCTTTGGATATCCCACAAAGTTACACATGACTGACCGTGTCTCGAGTTTGTCCGGATTCTGTTTTTTAACATAGGCCGGGCAACCACAAATCTTAATTCTCTTAAGAGATGGTCTCTTCCCATTCCATATCTCATATGGCGTGGTAGACACGGCTTTGGTCGGAACCCTGTTTAGCAGAAACGCTGCAGTCTCCAATGCATACCCCCAAAACGAGACTGGTAACTCAGCGTCACTCATCATGGACCGGACCATATCTAATAGGGTCCTATTCCGTCGTTCTGACACACCGTTGTGCTGTGGTGTGTAAGGAGGAGTGAGCTGAGAGAGAATCCCATTCTCTTTTAGGAAGTTTGCAAATTCTGTACTGAGATACTCTCCACCTCGATATGATCGAAGCATCTTAATACTCAAGCCGGTTTGTTTTTCTACTTCTTGTTTATATTCAACGAATTTCTCGAAAGTGTCGGACTTGTGCTTTAATAAAAATACATGACCGAATCTTGAGAAATCGTCGGTGAATGTAATGAAGTATGAAAAACCGCCTCTAGCCTGTGTAGACATTGGCCCACATACATCACTATGTATGAGGCCAAGGAGCTGAGTAGCTCTTTCTCCGTGTCCGGTAAACGGAGTTTTGGTCATTTTACCCTTGATACAAGACTGGCAAGTCGCATAAGATTTATATTCAAAAGAGTTTAAATATCCATCTTTATGTAACTTGTTTAGTCTTGTTTCGTTAATATGACCAAGTCTACAATGCCAAAGAAAAGCTTTATTTAATTCTGAAAGTTTTCTTTTATTAGTGTGTTGTATACTGAAAACTGTGTGTTGATTTAGGACATATATTCCGTTATTAAGCGTACCATACCCAACCAACATTTGATTTAGGTGAATGTTCATAACATTGTTCTGCAACACAAAATTATATCCTTCATTGTCCAACAAAGAAACGGATATTATATTACATAGCATACTTGGTACAAAATAACATGGATTCAAAATCAAAATACATCCAGATGGCAACCCCAAGTGATACTCTCCCACTGCGACTGTATGTACATTGGAACCATTTCCAACGCGGAGAGTATGGTCACCTGTCTTCAAAACCTTGCTATTTCTCAGCCCCTGCATAGAATTGCAAATATGAGAACCTAAACCGGTATCCAATACCCAGGAAGCAGAGTTTATAGAAAAACAGTTTTCAGTCACAAACGCACCTGAAGCAGAAGCATCACCATGCTTCTTCTTGAGACTTAGGTACTCCGTGCAATTGCGCTTCCAATGTCCTGTCTTGTGGCAATGAAAACACTCGCCTTTCCCTGGGTCTCCAGCCGTGGACTTTCCCTTTCCCTTCACCTTTTTGACTCCGCCCTTAGGATTAGTGGGTTTCTTCTTTTTCTTTCCCTTGGCCTTAGCTTTTGGGCGAGAAGAAGAAGACTGTCCAATGGTCATAACGGGAGTCTTTGCTGACTTCATAGTGCTCTCTGCACTCCTTAACATATTAAGGAGTTCAGGGAGGTTCTTCTCCATGCCATGCATGTTGAAGTTCACTATGAACTGAGCAAAGGTGGAGGGGAGGGACTGCAGAATAATATCTATATATTGTTCATTGTCCATTGTCCATCCAAGGTCCTCAAGCTCTTCTATAAGAGCTATCATCTTCAACACATGGTCTCCTACTGGTGTGCCAGGGGCCATTCGCATCTGAAACAGTTTCTTTGATGCTTCGTATCGTAATACGCGGGATTGCTCCCCATACAACTCCTTTGTATGGAGCAGTATCCCGTGAATGTCCATGTCCTCGTGCTGCTTTTGATGTGTGTTATCCATCGATGCAAGCGCGAGGCATGTGGCCGTGGCACAGCCAGCGTCCCATGTCTTGCGGACTTCAATGTCCGCAACTGAGGATTTTGGACCTGGGACAGGCGGGGCTGAAGCCGTGAGGACATATGATACTTTATCATAAGTCAAAGCGATCTTCAGATTCCTTAGCCAGTCTTTATAGTTGGTCCCATTCAGTTTGTTTTTATCTAGTAGAAGCTTAAGTCCAGTCATTGGTATCTGCCATTAAGAGAGAGAAAAGAATACACTCAGCGAAAGCTCTTGCATAGATTAGATTGGTTTATTATCTTGTCTAATCGATGTTTCCCACTGCTTTTTATCAAGTTTTTCATTCAAACCTTAAAAAGAAAAACTAGCCAGGATTAATTACAGTCTACAACTTCGCTAACCGTTCAGCCAGGCCAGTGTCGGTACTTTGAGGGAGGTTCCCCGTGCTTTCGCACGGACCTAATTAGAGTAAACCTCGTTTTCCCAGAGGCGGAGCCCCGTTAACACCTTTCTAGACACCTAATAAGTTAGCTAATTGTAAACTGTAAAACTCTCCTAGGAGCAACTATTGCCCACAGTGGGATCGGGATCCAACCATCACATGGAAGGTATGCAATCTCATTGCAAATTTCAACACTTGAAATTCCCGATGTAATTTTTACCCCTAGTACTTATGACCTTAACTATAGTCAACAAATCATAAGTACCAGTCAAGTTCTACCCGTCATTTCTTTATTAATTAGACCCACCCATATGACCCTTAACTATGGTCAACAAAGTCGCATGAATGTCCTAATTAATCTGCACATATGCAGTGTAGGATGACATCACTTAGCTACCGTACACTACGCCTTAACTAAAGTCAACAAACGTAGCACGAATACTAAGTACTCTACTTCCTAAAATGACGGAGGGTTGCGAATGATTTTTAAGAAAATCTTTAACGCTTTGAACTTGATATCGTTGTAGAATCAAACGGTTTTCAAAAGGAGTGGCATAAGCTCCGCAGTTTTGAAATGTAGCTTTTTCACAAATAGCCGAGTAGTTTTTACATCCGATTCTACAATATCTTTTTAGGTTTATTTTCTTTACATTAATCACATTAATGTAATCCCATCATTTAATTCCTTAAGCCAATCACAGAAAAGAAACGAAAATAACACGTACGCTTATGCCATCCGCATTCGCCGCAATGTTCCATTATGCACCGTTATGTTACTTAACTAACGGCATACCGGGACGGGATTAGCGCGGGTGTAAAACATAAGCAACGTCTACTATATATCATATATATAATATGTCATTCGTCTCAGATATCACAGAACACAGGCAGCAGAAACATAGATATAACGTGGGATATCCTAGGACGTCCGTATTTAGTATTTAGCCAGAATAGAAAATACGGATTCCACAGTCGCGATGAATAGCCAAGCCCACACCCTGGACCCCTACAAGAGCGGCAAGTGACCCTACCAATCCTGGAGTTTAGGAGACCCGGTCTCGACTCCTCGAGATGGCCTCCCACTGAACCCCAGAACCCGGTCACCTGTGCTCCCCTCCTTGGGTCCATCCTAATGCGGAAAAGTAAATAATGTACAACGCTGGTGACACAACCGCAACCTGGAAGTGCCCCAAATAAAAGAATATTACATTACATTTGAATTTACATGAATGAAAATATAAAACTCTCATCTCATAAAAACCCCCCGGCTATTCGATCGCGACAATCCTGCACATCATATCTCAGCAACACATAATATCACATATCATCAACGTAAGTAAGTATGCGTACCCCGATTGTCGTTGATGTATAGCAACGAAACCGGCGATATCGTACATACTACACTTACGGTCACAGAAAAGAAAGTGTAAAACTTCAATATTTGGAATCCAGATTCTCTTTAGACATCATAAATGCGAAATATCACATATTTCGTATTTCATGCCTAAACTATATGAATTCCACATATTGTATCACATTCCAGACAAACAGACAGTATTAAAGTTTTCGAACGAACGATCAAGCACCCAAGATTCACTAAAGCTCAACACTTGAGCAGGGTTCAAAAATCCGGAGTGTGACACAGTAGTAGCGGTCCAGCCGTAGAAGGGTCAAGCCAACGCCTCACATGTGGCACGCCGTACTGCCCCAAACCCTAAGGTTCAAAGGGCAGTTCGAGACGGTCACATAATCGAGTTAAGGTTTGTTGTCTTCTAGAGGGACCACCGCAAAAAGTCTTGCACGTATCTCCAAAGTATTTAAACCCCGTGAATAGTGAGTAAATGATACTCGTTCAAACACTTCAATACTTTCTAATTTACCCGGAAAAGCTACGAAATGAAAGTCCCGATCGAATTGACGAGTCCAACACCATCTCCAGAATTTTTCAAAACCAAATACAGATTAAAAATACCCAAAAATTTATACATGCAGAACCAAAAATTACAGAAGAAAAATTATCCACTAATTCATATATAAGGCCGCGGAACCGCGGCCTAAGCAAGCTTAGGCCGCGTTTCCGCAGCAAGAAACACTGTTCATTGGATAAATTTTCTGCCGTAATCCTTATTTTTCCCTGCTTTATTTTTTACATATTTTTAATTCTGCAAAATGTCAAAATTTAGAAAATTTCCAGAGAGCATCCCATAATATCGTATTTTTGTCCGATCGGGGTTTTCACTTCGTATAAACGTCGCCTAATATTCTAGGTCGGCTCTGATACCAATGTAAGATTAGTATGGCACCCTATGAAGTGTTTTGAAGCATCACATGACCCAAAGTTATAATTTTTAAGGTGCTAAACTAACATGCAAAGGGATCGATCCGAGAAAATTAGGGTTAAGAAACTTTAAGCTAGTAAAGTTAAGGGGTTGAAGGCTACAACCTTTGTAGCTCCCCTTCGCTGGACTCCTTGGTCTCTAAGGTGTTGAACGAAGGTCCTTTTGATGTCCCATTGTGTCCACGACGATCCACCACGGAGATATCCGTCCAAGCTCCCAACTTCGACAAACCGAAGAGAACACTCTAAACAAAGCGGCTAAGCTTTTGTAGAATGATGTTGTGGTTAGGTTTCTCACTTCAAAAACCTATCTTTGAATGGTATTTGATCACTAGAAAGAACTAGAGAGCAAAAGAGCAAGAGGAAGAAGATGGTGGCAATTTTAACAAGAGATAAAAAGATAACCCTTGTGAAGAAAATGAAATATATCAATATATATTTTATTCCTTCATGCTATGAACCATGGTTAAAGTGATGGAGACATTATTTAACTTTAGTTTGGAATGATAAAGAGAAGGATAACCTTAGGTTAGTGGTAGTTGAGCATGGTTAGGTCAAAGGAAGAATGTAGAAGCATGAAAGATTATCCTTTCCTTTTTCATTTTAAACTAAAACCAAAATTAAATAATTATCCATTGTTTAATCCATAGTGTGAGTCTTCTATTGCCACCATTTCCATATGCTAACAACCATGATGGATGAGTGTATGTATGTGTGCATGTATGCACATCCACATGTGCATGAAAATAGCATGAAAGAAAGAAAGAAAAGCACACATGCATGCACACATCCATCATCCAAGAAAAGGTTTTAAGTGAGAAAACTAATGGTTAAATGATAAATCAACACTTGATTTATCAATCCGGTCATATCTCATATGACCCCACCAAAAGTAGTTCACCCGATCAATGTTCGGTATCATATACGCACATTTCAATCGGGTGCATGCGCATATCGCATACGCGCACCACAACGTTTCGCCTGGACTGGGTAACTCCTTTGTGGGACTCTAAGACTCGTCAATACGCCGGCAGAGGGTGATGATCATATCAGGTACCCTCAAGCCGCAAGCGGTCAGCTAAACGTAACGGCCACCCGGGTGTTGAGCGATCAGAAGACAACAAGCGAACCTGCTACAACTCCCGTCGAGCCATCCGGCAACACTACCGTACAGTCCGGTCTCTTTGTCAGATATGCTGCATATTGAGCCTAGGGATGGTCACGTCGACCCCAATAACTCAATAAGTCGTGTCGGTGAATGGTCTATAACAGATCGAGAAACTACTGATAACACTTATCAGCAAATCTCAGCAGCCCTGGCCAGGGACTTGCTGTTATAACCAGTCGAGCACAGCACAGCATCAACTCCCAATACCGGGAGAGACGAAACCCCTCCTATCGCTCATTGCCTTCGTGTGTCTCGGGACTGTACCCAACGGCCACCTGTTTGCACGACTCAGTAGAGCCATGGTAGGTTGGCAATCAAAGTACAGTGGGAGAACACACAAGACTCCATGACGATCTCGGGTCTACAGACTAACCTGTACCAGTGTCACCTGAGAACTGCTATCCGACGATAGATATAATTCCATATAGGAGTTCTCGGTGAGTCCGTCCAGTGTACCCAGTCAGCATTGAGCACCCGTATATGATCTTGATGTCAAACATCGATGAATGTGGGAACATCCATCGCCCATCACATGGGTCTAGTATCATATACGCTAGTCTACTCTGGTATATCGATGCCCCGTCTCGATACACCTCCGACTAGGGACATTTCAGGATGTGCTTATAGACTACAAATGTCCCACTAGTATGATCTCTATCATAATCAGAGTAGTCAAGCAGATATCCTTGGGGCTTTATCAGCATGTATGAATGAATAAAAGCATGATCAAATCAACATGTCAGATAAAGAAGAACCAGATAGCATACTATCATGTCGAGCAAGAATGCAAACTGAATATATATACATGTATAGATACATGCACTATCACATAATGGCCTCTAAGGCATACATATATCCAACAGATGGGCAGGTTGAAACCTATAAAGCTAGACTTATTGTAAAGGGTTTTCATCAAAGACCTGGTTTGGACTATGACGAGACCTTTTCTCCAGTTGCTAAGTTCAAATCCATTCGGATCCTTTTTGCCATTGCCGCCTTCCACGATTATGAGATCTGGCAGATGGACGTAAAGACGGCTTTCCTAAATGGAAATTTGGAAGAGTGCGTCTATATGGATCAGCCGGAGGGATTCATTCAGAGTGGGAGCAACGGTAAAGTGTGCAAGTTGCTCAAGTCCATCTATGGACTGAAGCAGGCATCGCGGAGTTGGAACATTTGCTTCGATGATACTATCAAAGAATTCGATTTTATCAAAAACCCAGATGAACCATGCATTTACAGTAAGATTGTAGGGAGAACTGTTGTATTCCTCGTCTTGTACGTGGATAATATTCTCCTAATAGGAAATGATATTCCTATGCTACAGTCAGTCAAAGGATTCTTGTCACAGAGGTTCTCCATGAAGGACCTGGGCGATGCCAACTACATTCTGGGGATCCAGATCTATTGTGATAGATCTAAAAGGATGTTGGGACTTTCACAGTCCAGGTACATCGACACCATAATGAAACGATTCAGTATGGAAGATTCCAAGCGCGGTAATCTACCGGCTTGTCACGGAATCACCCTCTCCAAAGAGATGTCTTCCAAGACTGATTTGGAAAGGGCTCGCATGTCATCTATACCCTACGCATCTGCGGTAGGCTCTATAATTTATGCGATGTTATGTACCAGACCAGATGTAGCATACGCATTGAGCGTTGTAATCCAGTATCAGTCGGACCCAGGAGAGAAACACTGGATAGCAGTAAAGAACATTCTCAAGTACCTGAGAAAGACTAAGGAGATGTTCTTGGTGTATGGCGGAAAAGACCTCCAGATTGAGGTCTTTGCTGACTCCAGTTTCTAGAGTGACAAGGATGACTCCAAGTCCATGTCGGGTTATGTCTTTACCCTCAATGGAGGGGCGGTTTGATGGAAGAGTTCCACGCAGGAAACCGTTGCTGACTCAACTATGGAAGCGGAGTACATAGCTGCTTGCGATGCCGCAAAGGAAGCTGTCTGGATGAAGAAGTTCCTCGCGGAGCTTCAGGTGGTTCCTACAATTGTTGATCCAATACCGTTGTATTGTGACAACAATGGAGCTATAGCTTTAGCGAAGGAACCCAGGTCCCATCAAAAGTCCAGGCACATTTTGAAGCGGTACCACCTGATCAGGGAGATCATTGATCGCCGGGAGATCGAGGCGAAGAGAGTAAATTCAGAGGATAACACTGCAGATCCTTTTACGAAGGCCATACCCCAGACTTAGTTCGAGCGGCTGATCGAGATGATAGGTCTTCGATATGCCAGTACATGGCCCTAGTGCAAGTGGGAGATTGTTAGTGTATATGTCCTAGAGGCCATTACTGTATCATACTAGTTTGTATATTACTTAATGGAAGCTTGGGATATTCACAGTTGTATAGACAATCTTGCTCAAAATGGTAGTATGCTACTTGGTTTGTTTCTACTTTAATATGTGCATGTGTTTCTTTCAGCATATTTCTTATACATATTAGTGGAGCCCTTAGGATCTTTGCTTGATTACTAGCGTTGTGATGGCAGTCACACTTGTGGGGGCTGGGTAATCTATAAGCACATCCTTATACAGGTCTCTAGTTATAGGATTATCGAGACAGGGCATCAATACTCCGGAGTAGACTAGCGTATGCGCTTCTCATCCCAGCAGGGGAGATGGTCTGTCCCACAGCCATCAGTACGTCGTACTGGAGATAGTATGCGGGTGCTCGTTAGGTTACGAGTATACTGGACAGGACTCATTAGGAACTGTTGGTTGGTATTATACCTATCGTCAGTTATCAGTTCCCAGGTGACATGAGTACAGCTTAGTCCGTTGACTTGACACTGTCACTTCGACTCGAGTGTGTTCCCACTGTTCTTTGATTACTACCCTACCACGGCTCAAAGGAGTCGTGCAAACAGGTAGTAGTTGGGTGTAGTCCCGAAGCACTTGGAGGCAGTGACGATTAGACAGGATTCGTCTCTCCCGGTATTGGGGGTTGATATCGCGCTGTGTCTAGGAGAGCCATTACACATAGTCGTCCCTGGCCAGGGCAAGCGAGATATACTGGTAGGTTTCCAGTGTTATCTCAGGGTGTTCTGGGCTACACTCCGACACGACTTGTACCGCTATTAGTGGACTGACGTTCGCCACCCCCTAGGCCCGCCATGTGATATTCTTAGACGAACAGACCGGACTGTACGGAGATTGTCACATTCAGGCTCAGTAGGAGTTCGGATGGGTTTACCTCATCGGCCTTCTTATCGACATCTACCTGGGGACCGTTACGTACAGCTAGTGCCGCTTGCGGTCTGTGGTTAAACCCACTGCCAGCGTAGTGTCGAGTGTTTAGAGTCCCATACAGAGAGTTTCCCTGCACTGAGAGAAACGTGTAGAGGCCGTATGGTTTTACGGCAGGGCTACGATCACTTACGTACACTTGTGTGCGTATGCTGTTCGGGCAGGCAATACTAGTGGGCTTTGGTTTAAGCCGGATCCTAGTATTGCACGGATGGATTTATTTTGCCTTCTGTGCATTCGCATTCTACTTAATGCGGATGCGTGTGTGTATGCACAGTTGTGAGGAGCGAAGAGGAAGGAGGTGCCTCATTAGTGTTTTGACAGTTGGTTCGGTCGAAACCATAATGAGGCGGACTCATTAGGGTTTTGGCAGTTCGTTCGGTCAAAACCATTATGAGCCGGGGACATTATTTACTAATCTTTTTAGTGATAATTATGTGATGGCTAAGTGCTTTGACCATTTGACCATACTGGACTTTGTTGACCGTTTGACCAAAGTTGACTTGGATCTTCATGAGAGGTCTAGAGTATTCTTTGGTTTTCTTTCTATTTTTTATATGAACATAGTTAATGTAAGTGCACGGAGGCGCCCCGGCCGTCAATCCGACGGCCAAATGCGGAAGCGGTGATAAACTTTAATTTTTACTGAACTGGCAAACCGCCGCGCACTAAAACCCGGATCGAACCATTAATTAGTCCTAGCCAACTACAAGAAAGGGAATAGAGATATACCGACGATCCAAGTCTTCCGGTCTTCTCGTCGTCGTCCCGATCTCCTGCGGAAGCTCCGGTCTCCACCTCGTCGCCGGAAGTGCACCACATCGCCTACTTCTTTTACGGGCTCCCACCTCAATGCCGAGGCAACTCGGGAACGAAGCCGGCTACTCGACGTGCCCAAGATTTACTGTAGAATATAATGTAGAAGTCTCATTTCGGGGTTGTAGGAATTGCCTTTGGTGGAGGGATTGAACTATGGAGTTTGGAGATGGAACTTGTGGATATTTTCCAACATCAAATGAGCCAAAAACCCACCACCAAAATTTTGGACAGCCCACTTTTGGGAGTGGCCGGCCTTGCTCAAAAAGAGAGGAGAGAATGAGAGTGTAGCAAAAGATAATGGGAGCCATTCTCATATCATGCAAGAGAGAGAAAGGAAAGCTCATCATGAAAAGAAATGATCACAAAATCAAACCCATACTCCACACACAAATCATTAACAACCATGAAGCTTACAAAGTCAAGCCATCATGAAGTGATCAAGTCAAAAAGGTCAAGGTATGGTGCTCATCATGAAAACCATCATGATATAAGAATATACAAAGAACCCCTCCACAAATACTTATTTGCAACAATGCAAATAAGCCCTCCTCCACCAATCTTCGGCCAATGAACGATACAAAGGAAATCGGCCGAAACGAAAAGCAAAC
This sequence comes from Agapanthus africanus, assembly GCA_030015575.1. Lineage (NCBI taxonomy): Eukaryota > Viridiplantae > Streptophyta > Magnoliopsida > Asparagales > Amaryllidaceae > Agapanthus > Agapanthus africanus. The sequence continues at coordinate 52,704,263 of CM057351.1, read as the reverse complement.
TGGCAACTCCAAAAAACTGGTCCTGTAATAAATTACAGGAAAACCCCGATACTGTGCATACACACCCGCATCTGTATTTCGACCGAAATACAAATGCAATGAGATAAAATCTACACTGTACTATACTAGGATCCGGCTTAAACCAAAGCCGGCCAGTAATATCCGTTCGATCCTGATCCGTGCAATACCACACGTATCTGATCGAACCCTGCCATATATCTATACGGCCTATAGTACAAACTGTCCGATCCTGATCCGTGCAATACCGCACGTATCTGATCGGACCTTGCCATATCTCCATACGGCCTCTACAACCTTTCGCCCGAAAGCTGAGTAACTGAATGTGGGGGACTCTAAAGACTCATCAACACCTTGGTTGTGGATTTAACCACTAGCACGTTAGAGATATAAGCCAATACATAACGGGCTACCAGGTATTGACCAAAAGGGACGTCTGTGAGCGAACTCAGCCTGACTCCCTACTGAGCCTGTCAGTGACAATATCCGTACAGTCCGGACCGTTCGTCTATGAGCATCGCATGGCGGGCCTAGGGGGTTGGTAAAAGTCAGACCCCCAAAAGCGGTACAAGTCGTGTTGGAGTGTAGCCCAGAACACCCTGAGATACTACTGGAATACCTACCAGTAAATCTCCTTGCCTCGGCCGAGGGCTTCGTGTAATGGCTCTCCTAGACACAGCACGACCTCACCCCTAATACCGGGAGAGACGAACCCCTGAAGATACGCTCACTGCCTCCATGTGGCTCGGGACTGTACCCAACTAAAACCTGTTTGCATGACTCCTTTGAGCCGTGGTAGGGTAGTAATCAAAGTACAGTGGGAACTCACACGAGACAAATGACGATCCCCAGGTCGATGAACTAACCTGTACACATGTCACCAGGGAACTGCCATCTGACGTCTGGTATATTACCAACTAGCATGTTCCCGGCGAGTCCTGTCCGGTGTACTCATAACCCAATGAGCGCCTGTATACATCTTAGGTGATCCAACTGACACCAGTGGCTTGTGAGACCGGCCACTGCCCCTCGTCGGGGTCTCGACTGTATACACTAGTCTACTCTGGAGTATCGATGCCCTGTCTCGAAACTCTCACGACTAGGGACCATTTAAGGATATGCTTAAAGACTGCCAGCTCCCACGTATATGATCGCCCTCATACTGCTGGTGGTCAAGCAAGAATCCTAGGGGCTCTATCAACGTGTAATAGCAACTTGTCAGGTCACCTAAAACAGTACACGATGATAAAGGCAAACCAGATAGCATACTATCATCTCGAGTAAGACTGTCCTACCGGGATAGGTCCTCCATCAATCATTGCAATCACGTACCTGTGACCTAATAATTGACTCTGAGGGCACTATCTCCAACAATCTCCCACTTGCACTCAAGGCTAATTATTGCGATGTCGCATACTCACAGCCCGTGTGATACCGAACACCTAACTCCTGTACTAGTCAGTCTCACAAAGCTCGTTTGCGAAACTATTGCGTTCAAGGAATAGCCTCAGTGAGTGGATCCGCCTTGATGTATCTTTCTATGTCTCTCTAAATCTCATGTTCGCGGAGAAACCCATCTCCCGAAATGAGCAATACCTGTCTTAGAATGTGTCTGGATGTCTGTTGGGATATAGCTCATAAATGAACTCCAAATCCAAACTTCTTAGACTGTATCGTCAACTGAACTTAATCAGTATCCTGCGCCATGCCACCCTGCAGTATTGCCTTGGACCACCTGTCCAAAATACTGCCCCTCGTCGGAAGGAAAACTATAACTCTGACAACCTCCTTGTCGTCCATGTCACCTTGGAAGCCTGGAATGATAACTGTCTCCCGAATGAGGCTGTCGTTATCATATCCGTAGAACATCCACTTGTGTTCTAGAACTTCTTCCGACCGTTTCTCCAGGATTGGATCAATGTCAACTTATTGCATCTAGTGCAAGAACAACATCTGGTGTGGTACTTGACATCTCATGATTGACTCAATTGCCTGAGCAAGTGATCTGCCAATCATGCATATCCCTCTCCCCTTTAGTCTGTAAGACACCTTTAGAGAGGGTGACTCCATTACCTGCAGGTACACTACCGTGCCAGGAGTCGTCCATTCTAAATACCCTTAGAATGCTGTCTAAGTACCCAGATTGGGAAACCACCCAAATCTAGATCTAAAACCATAGATCTAGTAACCAGTATGTCTGACATAATATCCAAGTCCCATGTAGAGAAACTACTGTGTGACGACCAAAGTATAACCGATTGTAGTATAGGAGTTTCTTTTCCTACTCTGTGTATGTTATCCAAATACCAGGATATCACACCCTACTACCTTCCCAACAGATCCATCCCCTATTCTGATGAAGTCAAACCCATGACTGTCATGTCAGAAATAGATGATCTATCTCCGCTACTGGTGCTTTAGTCTATAAATAGACATAAGCTACCTGTCCACCAATGCTTCCGCTGCTCCCACTGACTACGACAACCATCTGGCAGAGTCATATAGACGTACACTTCTAAAACTAGTTTAGAACGACGCTATACTCATCCTCCCACCGGGTCTCGCAGCCTGGAACAACAGCAATGGTAATTGTGGGTAAACAAGAACTTCCCTGTCACCGTCCTTGAGGCTACCGTAGTACCTCTCGGGTACCTGAAGTTACCCACCTTATCTGCGGAGTGGCCAATGGAATGTCAATCCAGATTGAATCTTTAGGTTCCTTATCAAATCTTCAGTAATCGTTTGTGGTTCTGGAATCACTTCCAGTTCTACCATACTCCCACTACTGTTTTCTGAAAAAATCCATTTTTAATAAAACTGTGGCGAGTCTAGAACAATATTGCTATTGTTCATCCAGATGGTAGAAAGTCAACCCGCGTCATAGCCTGGGTCAACCCACAAACAGCCATTACAGAAACGTGCCTTGAGTTGTCCAGTGTCTGGTTTTAAGCATAAGCCGGACAACTCCCCGTACCTTAACATCGTTAAGATATGAACTGTTCTATATCCCATATAGGACCAGAGGCACTGATTTAATTGAACCAGATTCAAATCATGCAACTGTCTCCAGTGCATGTCAACTAAATGGAAGGAGGCCGATCAGCGTTACTCAACTTAGGAATGCTTCCAATTATGAGTAACCTGAAAAAGAAGCAAGTTCTCTTAGTCATTACTATCAACTTAATACCATACACAAGTATCTACATCTTCGATCTCTTTGAAGAATCCCGATACTTGCTACACCTGGTTCTCTACTCCCTTGAAATACCTATAAGTTCTCAAAATTCGGACCCTGTGTTTCCGCGAAACACTTGTCTAAAAACTAGAGAAGTCATAAGTAAACCGAATATAGTACGAGGACCAACCCCTCTGTCCTGATGGACCCTGGACAACATACAATACTCTGTATAAGTCCCTTGAGTCTAATAACTCATTCACTGCGTGTCGTAGATTGAAAACTGTACCTATGGTTAAGAAGAATTACACCGCTGTTTAATGCTCCTTACCTAACCATCCACTGATATAGGTAAATGTCATAGACATAATTTCAGAAAGGTATATCTCACTCTATGAAAATAGACGTACAGATATATCAATTTGAAATTGGTGCATAACAGCGGATATTCAAAACCAAATATTTGCCGACCGGCAAACTACCCAGGTGATTTCCTTTAACATTACACAGTGAAACTGAAACATTGAAATGTTCCGATGGGGTATTCTGGTATTCCTAGTAATGCCTCTTCCAGATTCACGACTGTAACCGTATAGTTCTTTGCCACCTCTCCAAATCCCTTCATATGTCTTTAGTCTTTACCTTCTGCACACCCCTTTAGGCCAAATGGTTTTCTTCCTTCCCTACCGTTCGGCACCAGCCTATGATTTGGAAGAAGACTATCCAATAAGCATAATGGGTGTACTGTCCTAATCCTAGGAACACTCGCAATGCGAGAGAAGGTGAAGATAAAGGACACATGAATAAACCTTATTCCTATTTCTCCTGAACCAGAATCCATCCCCGAACTGGAACAAGTTCCTTTCGAGTTCGTATATAACCATACGATGGACTATCCAAATAAACTGTGGATCTTCGTAGTGATACGGAGTGTCCTAGAGAAATACAAAGGTGATTTAGGATTGGCGAAGGAATACTTGGTTTGGTCGTGAATATCTGTTGCAATTTACTTTGCCCTCTTACTAATCCCTTTCTTTGTCTGAACTTAATACCTTCTGTACACCATCGTTAGGCTAATTGGTTTTCTTCATTCCCTACCGGTCGGCACTAGCCTAAGGTTTGGAAGAAGACTATCCAATTTGCGTAATAGGTGTACTATCTCCTAAACCAAGGAGTACTCGCAACCTGAGAGAAGGTAAAAGGAAAAGACAACTGAATAATCCTATCCGTTTTCTCCAGAACCTGAAACCATCCTCGAATAAATTCCTTCGAGTTCGTATCTAACCATACGATGGTTTTGTCCAATGGAAGTGGACGTTCGTAGCAACACGGGGTGTCCTGGAGAAAAGGGTAAAAGTAGGAGTGGCAATGAGGTTTGCAACTCTGACAATCCAAAAGCCAGTGTTTAAGAAGGTTCGGTCAACTTGGTCACTGAGTCATAGTCTTAGGGTCGGGTCAATGGTCGCTGCCAGAGAGAGAGAAAAGAAACACTCAACGTGCACTCTAACCTAGATCAGAATGGTTACCAATTTATCTAATCTGGAAACCTCCCACTGTATCTCAAATTCTCCTCCAAACCTGAAAGAAGAATTAGTCGGGATTAGCCGAGGAGTATACTAACTCATCAGTGGGAATCGGGATCCAACTCTCATCGCATGATAACGTGACGGAATCAGCTCACGGTGTCACACTCCAGAAGGTATGCGCATATCTGGCAAGTTTCAATTCTTTTGAAACTCCCGATGTGATTTCTGCCCCATGCTCTTATGACCTTGACTTTGGCCAACATATCATAAGTCACATGTCAAGTTCTACCCGTCATTCTCCAGGTTAATTTGAATCCACCCGTACCTACCCTTGACTTTGGCCAAAATGGCAGTACGACTGTCCCAAACCAACGCATCTATCTATGCTGCATATGAATACCCAATAGCTACCAATCACTGTGCCTTGACTTTGGCCAACATACACAGCTTGAATACTATTGACCACCCATATGAAACGACGGAGGGCTACGAATGGTTTCTGGCGAAAACCTTTAACGTAAAGAACTTGATATCGTTGAAGGATCTGATAGCTTTTAAAAATATAGTGACGAAAACCTTCGCTAAAGAGGTCACTCCCGGTGAAGGGATCTCGGCTCTTTCCCCGTAGATTGGGGTGCAGGATTTTCCAACTGAATACCACGGTGCAAAGCAAAAGTAATCGGCTATAGTGAAGTTATTGCCCTGACGCAAACTTCTGTCCAAGGGGTCACTCCCGGTGAAGGGATCTCGGCCCTTGCCTCGTCGACTGAGGAGCAGGATATTCTAAATGAATACCGCGATGCAAAACAAAAGTGAACGTCCTTGCAATAACAGCTTTTTGAAAATTGTTCCAACAACATCAGATTAGGTTTGTTTTTAACTTGCATTGATCCGAATCAATGCAGTCCCATCAATTGATCACACCAAAAAGAACGAAAAATATACTGATGTACGTATATGCCATCCGCATTCGCCACTGGGTCCCGTCATTACCCGTTAGGTTAGCTAACTAACGACAGAGCGGGGACTGGACTAGCGCGGATGCAAAACATATACAACATCTACTAATATATATACCAATATATTATATTTCGCTCAAGGCGTGAATAAAATGCAACATCACAGATAATGTACAGCATCACAGAAACAATACAGATATCTGGGATCCCCGGGTTTCACAGAGCCGCTGAAACCCGACGTTCTCCTGGTCGTGTGGATAGCCTGTGCAATGAGATCCTAGACCCCTACGGGCGCGGCAAGTCACCCGCCAAAACCTGAAGCGAGGCAGCCCCCTTCAGCTCCGTGAATGGACCACCCAGCACTTCACGGAATCCGGTAACTTGGGCACCCCTCCTGGGTCAACCTGTACCCCCTACGAGTGCGGCGAATAGCCCGCCAATTCTAGAGCGAAGCCCCCTCCGTCCCAATGCCATGAGATGCGGGCTTGTTGCCCTCCAGAACCCGGCTATCCGTGCACCCCACCGCGGGGCAATCCTAGTACAGAAAGTAAAATATACATACACCGGGTACATCGACCGCAACCTGGTCGTGCCCCAAAATAATAATACAAACAGGCAGTGACGGCAGTCCACATGTCGGACGCTCGCCCTGCAATATCAAATGTACATAATACAACAGAAACTGTACTAGCATTGCATCCAGGCTATCCCCCACGACCGATCCGCAAGATCACAGCAAAAACAAAACATCAACGTGAAAGTCACGTTCGCAAATCCGTCTAACCGGGCTATAGCAGTTAGACCGGATTTACCGATCAAGTGACATTCACGGTCGCAGATATAATGTAAATACCGTGAAATAATGTGTTTAAAATATATCCGATCGATCAAATTATAACAAGTGGGCCCCAAGCACTACTGTAGCACATCAAGAAACTCTGGGCCCAATATTAATATTCCAAAACCCTTAAAATCACCCCAGAAGCCCACTGGAGAAATTTGGCCTATTGATCTTTACATACCGCGGCGGAACCGCGGCCCAAGGTGGGTTTTCGCCGCGGTTCCGCGCTCCCCTTGATGGATCAATGACCCAAATTTTTCCAGAAGCCTTATAACTTCCTGTACAGTACTTTTATACAACCTGAAAAATTTTTAGAGACTAAAAAATTTCGACAGAAAACAGACGTGGGTGATATTGGGTTTTCGGAACATTTGTTCGATCGGAATTGTAAAACACATTAAACGAAGCTAGACTATGTTAATAGCGAGGCTCTGATACCACTGTAAGTGCACGGCGGCGCCCCGGCCGTCAATCCGACGGCCAAATGCGGAAGCGGTGATAAACTTTAATTTTTACTGAACTGGCAAACCGCCGCGCACTAAAACCCGGATCGAACCATTAATTAGTCCTAGCCAACTACAAGAAAGGGAATAGAGATATACCGACGATCCAAGTCCTCCGGTCTTCTCGTCGTCGTCCCGATCTCCTGCGGAAGCTCCGGTCTCCACCTCGTCGCCGGAAGTGCACCACATCGCCTACTTCTTTTACGGGCTCCCACCTCAATGCCGAGGCAACTCGGGCACGAAGCCGGCTACTCGACGTGCCCAAGATTTACTGTAGAATATAATGTAGAAGTCTCATTTCGGGGTTATAGGAATTGCCTTTGGTGGAGGGATTGAACTATGGAGTTTGGAGATGGAACTTGTGGATATTTTCCAACATCAAATGAGCCAAAAACCCACCACCAAAATTTTGGACAGCCCACTTTTGGGAGTGGCCGGCCTTGCCCAAAAAGAGAGGAGAGAATGAGAGTGTAGCAAAAGATAATGGGAGCCATTCTCATATCATGCAAGAGAGAGAAAGGAAAGCTCATCATGAAAAGAAATGATCACAAAATCAAACCCATACTCCACACACAAATCATTAACAACCATGATGCTTACAAAGTCAAGCCATCATGAAGTGATCAAGTCAAAAAGGTCAAGGTATGGTGCTCATCATGAAAACCATCATGATATAAGAATATACAAAGAACCCCTCCACAAATACTTATTTGCAACAATGCAAATAAGCCCTCCTCCACCAATCTTCGGCCAATGAACGATACAAAGGAAATCGGCCGAAACGAAAAGCAAACTGGCAACTCCAGAAAACTGGTCCTGTAATAAATTACAGGAAAACCCCGATACTGTGCATACACACCCGCATCTGTATTTCGACCGAAATACAAATGCAATGAGATAAAATCTACACTGTACTATACTAGGATCCGGCTTAAACCAAAGCCGGCCAGTAATATCCGTTCGATCCTGATCCATGCAATACCGCACGTATCTGATCGAACCCTGCCATATATCTATACGGCCTATAGTACAAACTGTCCGATCCTGATCCGTGCAATACCGCACGTATCTGATCGGACCTTGCCATATCTCCATACGGCCTCTACAACCTTTCGCCCGAAAGCTGAGTAACTGAATGTGGGGGACTCTAAAGACTCATCAACACCTTGGTTGTGGATTTAACCACTAGCACGTTAGAGATATAAGCCAATACATAACGGGCTACCAGGTATTGACCAAAAGGGACGTCTGTGAGCGAACTCAGCCTGACTCCCTACTGAGCCTGTCAGTGACAATATCCGTACAGTCCGGTCCGTTCGTCTATGAGCATCGCATGGCGGGCCTAGGGGGTTGGTAAAAGTCAGACCCCCAAAAGCGGTACAAGTCGTGTTGGAGTGTAGCCCAAAACACCCTGAGATACTACTGGAATACCTACCAGTAAATCTCCTTGCCTCGGCCGAGGGCTTCGTGTAATGGCTCTCCTAGACACAGCACGACCTCACCCCCAATACCGGGAGAGACGAACCCCTGAAGATACGCTCACTGCCTCCATGTGGCTCGGGACTGTACCCAACTAAAACCTGTTTGCATGACTCCTTTGAGCCGTGGTAGGGTAGTAATCAAAGTACAGTGGGAACTCACACGAGTCAAATGACGATCCCCAGGTCGATGAACTAACCTGTATACATGTCACCAGGGAACTGCCATCTGACGTCTGGTATATTACCAACTAGCATGTTCCCGGCGAGTCCTGTCCGGTGTACTCATAACCCAATGAGCACCTGTATACATCTTAGGTGATCCAACTGACACCAGTGGCTTGTGAGACCGGCCACTGCCCCTCGTCGGGGTCTCGACTGTATACACTAGTCTACTCTGGAGTATCGATGCCCTGTCTCGAAACTCTCACGACTAGGGACCATTTAAGGATATGCTTAAAGACTGCCAGCTCCCACGTATATGATCGCCCTCATACTGCTGGTGGTCAAGCAAGAATCCTAGGGGCTCTATCAACGTGTAATAGCAACTTGTCAGGTCACCTAAAACAGTACACGATGATAAAGGCAAACCAGATAGCATACTATCATCTCGAGTAAGACTGTCCTACCGGGATAGGTCCTCCATCAATCATTGCAATCACATACCTGTGACCTAATAATTGACTCTGAGGGCACTATCTCCAACAGTTAATTCAAATGTAGCCATCAACTTTATCATGAAAGAATTAGTAATGATGATATTTGTGTATTATTGCAACCATGGTACATTTTCTCTAGCTCATAATTCATTTCTCATTCTCTCTCTTGTGAGAAGAAAAGAAAAGGCTCCATGGTTGTTCCTTCTTCTTCCTCCTCTTGATTCTTCCTTTGATCTCATGTGTTGAGAGAAAAAGGATCTAAATAGAAAAACACATCCATATACTACTTCTACACAACCTAGGACATCAAGCCTAGCAATCTTGTTGCCCTAGTTGCCTCGGCTCGAGGTGGAGCTCGGAGTACAACTCTCGGATGGATCGTCTTCGACTCAAGAAGGCCGCGGAGGTGATCAAGATCCGGATCGACCCTCAAAGCGTGGATGGACGAGCAGGACAGCGGAATGAAGACCCGAAGGACCGGTATCATGAGGTATATGTTAGTGTATATGCCCTAGAGGCCATTACTGTATCATACTAGTATGTATATTACTTGATGGAAGCTTGGGATATTCACAGTTGTACAGACAATCTTGCTTAATATAGTAGTATGCTACTTGGTTTGTCTCTGCTTTAATGTGTACTTGTGTGTTTATTTATCACCTATACGCATTAGTAGAGCCCTTAGGATCTTTTCTTGATTACCGGCGTTGTGATGGCGATCACACTCGTGGGGGCTGGATAATCTACAAGCACATCCTTATACACGTCCCTAGTCGTAGGAGTATCGAGATAGGGCATCGATACTCCGGAGTAGACTAGCGTATGCGCTTCTCATCCCAGCACGGGAGACGGTCTGTCCCACAGCCGTCGGTACGTCGTACTTGAGATAGTATGCGGGTGCTCGTTGGGTTACGAGTATCGTCGGGAACTGATGGTTGGTATTATACCTATCGTCAGTTATCAGTTCCCAGGTGACATGAGTACAGCTTAGTCCGCTGACTTGACACTGTCACTTCGCCTCGAGTGTGTTCCCACTGTTCTTTGATTGCTACCCTACCACGGCTCTACTGAGTCGTGCAAACAGGTAGTAGTTGGGAGCAGTCCCGAAGCACTTGGAGGCAGTGACGGTTAGACAGGATTCGTCTCTCCCGGTATTGGGGGTTGACATCGCGCTGTGTCTGGGAGAGCCATTACACAAGTAGTCCCTGGCCAGGGCAAGCGAGATATACTGGTAGGTTTCCAGTGTTATCTCAGGGTGTTCTGGGCTTCACTCCGACACGACTTGTACCGCTATTAGGGGACTGACGTTTACCGCCCCCTAGGCCCGCCATGCGATGTATCAGACGAACAGACCGGACTGTACGGAGATTGTCACATACAGGCTCAGTAGGAGTTCGGATGGGTTTACCTCATCGGCCTTCTTATCGACATCTACTTGGGGACCGTTACGTACAGCTAGTGCCGCTTGCGGTCTGTGGTTAAACCCACTGCCAGCGTAGTGTCGAGTCTTTAGAGTCCCACACAGAGAGTTTCCCTGCACTGAGCGAAACGTGTAGAGGCCGTATGGTTTTACGGCAGGGCTGCGATCACTTACGTACACTTGTGTGCGTGTGGTGTTCGGGCAGGCAGTACTAGAAGGCTTTGGTTTAAGTCGGATCCTAGTATTGCACGGATGGATTTGTTTTGTCTTCTGTGCATCCGCATTCTACGGAATACGGATGCAGGTGTGTATGCACAGTTTTTCGGAGTGATGAAGGAGGAGGTGCCTCATTAGGGTTTTGGCAGTTGGTTCGGCCAAAACCGTTATGTGGCGGGCTCATTAGGGTTTTGACAGTTGATTCGGTCAAAACCATTTTGAGGCGGACTCATTAGGGTTTTGACAGTTCGTTTGGTCAAAACCATAATGAGCCGCGAACATCATTTACTAATCCTATTAGGGATAATCTTATGATGGCTAATTGCATTGACCATTTGACCCCGTTGACCTCTCTTGACTTTGTTGACCGGTTGACCGGGTTGACCATTGACTTTCAAGAGGGTTCCACACTTTTCTTTTCTTTTCCTTTTTCTTTTGGATTATGATAATGGTCATTTCAAAGTACCCATCAACTTTATCTTGATGGGATTAGTAATGATGTTGTTTTGCATTATTTGCAACCATGGTTCTTTTCTTTTGTATAATAATTTTATTCTCATCCTCTCTCTTGAAATGAGAAGCTCCATGGTTGCTAAAAACCTCCTTCTTCTTCCTCCTCTTGATTTCTCCTTTGATCTCATGTGTTGAGAGAAAAAGGATTCCACTTGACAAACACATCCATACATCTTCTCTACACATCCTAGGGCTTCTAGATTAGCAATCTCCTTGCCCTAGTTACCTCGGCTTGAGGTGGAGCTCGGTGTACATCTCTCGGGTGGATCGTCTTCGACTCAAGGAGGCCGCGGAGGTGACCAAAGTCCGGATCAACCATTGAGCAAGCAAAGAGAAGAGCAACAAGAAGTGAAGAACAACAAAGAAGAAGAACAACAAGAAGAGAAGGAGTTCAAGTTGAGGTATAACCCCTAACCGAGTAGATACATCTCTTATTAGGATGCTAGTATATTGTTTAGCAAAGATCCGGCTTTTACGGTCCATGTTACAAAGTTTAGAAAAATTTTTGTTTTACCGTTTCCGCAACCCCGAAAGTACCGGGAGAGGTAACGTGGACCTAACAGTGGTATCAGAGCCTAACTAAACATAAACTAGCTTGGTAGTGAAGTGTATCGAAGTTCGAAACGGAAAAATCGAAAAAACCGAGTTATAAAAACCTGAGTTTCTGTTAAATTTTTTTCTGGTCAAAACAAAATTTGTTATACTCCAAAAATCATATCAGGGTTTTTAGAAGAAAGCCACCAAAAACGAACCAGCAACTCGACCAAAGCGCCGCGTTTCCACGGCAATAGCAAGCTATTGCCGCGGAACCGCGGCCATCTTAGTGAGTTGCTGGGTCGATTTTGGTGCAGTGTGTTTCTGACTTGGATTTAGGATTTTTAAGATGGTTTATATGTGCCCAGATTTTCCAGAATAGTAATTTGTTTTTGGGGGCCTATAAATCCGTATTTTTCCGAACTTCAATATACTTTGACTATAAAGGTTATATCTGTGATGTTCATATGTATTGAACGTCGGCTAATCGCTATATGTCGATTAGTCGGGGTTATACATATCTGTGATCTGTGATTGTTGTTGATGGTTTGTGTATATGAACTCGTTGGATTGTCGCGGATGAATAGCCGGGGTGGATGTGAGATGAGAGTTTTTTTTTCTTTCATTCATGTAATAAATTTGTAAATTGATGTAATATTATTTGTATGGCCGCACAACCGGGTCGGGGTTGTAGCCGTCATTGTATAATTCTTTTTACTGTTTTTGCTCCTAGGATAGACCCATGAAGGGGGTGCACAAACTACCGGGTATCTCGAAGTGCCGAGTGGCCTACTCACGGCGATGAGGGAGGTTGCTTCGCTTCGGGTACTTGGCGGATAGTTTGCCACACCCGTAGGGGTCTTGGGTGGGGTTTTGGCTATTCATCGCGACCGTGTAATCCGCTTTTCGTTGCAGGCTCGAACTAATCGCGGGTTCCTAGTATATCCAAAGTGTTCATCTGTGATCTGGATTGGCTGTCATTGCAGTATATCTATATATAATAACTATTTAGGCGTTGCTTATGTTTTACAGCCGCGCTAGCCCAGCCCCCGCTCTGTCGTTAGTTAAGTAACCTAACGGGTGATGACGGGGCCCAGTGGCGAATGTGAATGGCATAAGCGTACGTCATATTTTGGTTGTTTTCTGCAATGGTAGGATTTAAATGATGGGACGCATTAAAAGAACTAATGCAAGAAAATAAACCTAAAAGATGTTGTTGGAACAATTTTTCAAAAAAAAAGGCTGTTATTGCAAGGACGTTCATTTTTTGTTTTGCATCGCGGTATTCGGTTATGAATGCCCAGCACCTCAGTCGACGAGGCAAGGGCCGAGATCCCTTCATCGGGAGTGACCCCTTGGACAAAAGTTTGCGTCAGCGTAATAACTTCACTATAGTCGATTATTCTTGCTTTGCATCGAGGTATTCATTTTGGAATATCCTGCACCTCATTCGACGAGGAAAGAGCCGAGATCCCTTCACAGGGAGTGACCTCTTTAGCAAAAGTTTTCGCCACTATATTTTCAAAAAGGTGTATCACGTTCCTTCAACGACATCAAGTTCATTACGTTAACGGGTTTTTCGCCAAAAACCCAGCCGTAGCCCTCCGTCGTTTCTTATAAGTTATACTTAGTATTCGTGCTGCGTTGGTTGACTGTGTCAAGGCGCAGTGAACGGTAGCTAAGTGTTGCTTATTTGCTGGATACAATGTGATTGGTTAGGACATTTGTGTAACCTTGTTGACTGTGTCAAGGGTTATGCAGGTGGGTTTAATGCAATCAAGACAACGACGGGATGAACTTGACTAGGACTCTTTGATTTGTTGACTGTGTCAAGATCACTTGGGTCTTAGGGGCAAAAACCACATCGGGAGTTTCAAAAGAACTGAAACTTGCAGATTTAGCATACCTTCTAGAGTGTGGTGACTAGAGTGGATTCCATCTAGGTTATCACACAATGACAGTTGGATCCCGATCCCACTGATGAGTTGGTTTACTCTCGGGAGATTATTTCACTTAACGATCAATGCTATAAACCTAGTAGGTGTCTAGAAAGGTGTTAGCGGGGCTACGCCCCCAGGGAAAAGAGGTTCTTTAATTAAGGAACTTCACGAAAGCATTGGAAAACCTCCCTCGAAGTACCGACACTAGCCTGGCTGAAAGGTTAAGCAAGTATTGTGACGTGAATTAAAACCCGGCTAGTTCTTCTTTTAAAAAGGTTTTAAGAAGAATTTGAGGAAACAGTGGGAGACATCCTGGTTAGATAAATTAATAAACCAATCTAATCTTGCAAGAGCATACGCTGAGTGTTTCTTTTCTCTCTCTCCAGGCAGCAACCTTTTCACGCCCTAATCAAGATAATAAAATATATCGCTTGACCGATCCGAATTCTTATTCGGGACTGGGGAAAGTTGGTTCAGCTCTAACTTGTGACAACAGTCATGAGTATGAGAATGGGAAAGGGGATTGTATGGATTTCCAGGATACCCAGTTGAAGAAGAAACATGGTTTTGCATCTACTTCAGGTGTTCTTGTAATTGAGAACTGTTTTACGGTCAGCCCTACCTCCTGGGTACTTGATTCCGGATCAGGATCTTATATCTGTAATTTATTGCAGGGACTGAGAAAAAGTAGGAAAGTTGCACCGGGTGATGTCGCTCAGAGTAGCGAACGGAGCAAAGTTAATGCGGCAGCCGTCGGTGAATATCACCTAGTATTGCCAAATGGCAAGACTATGATTTTGAACGATTGCTACTATGTACCCTCCATGGTTTGCAACATCATATCAGTTTCTTTACTCGATAAAGATGGATATAACTTTGTTCTTGAAAAGAATATCATGAACATTTACCTTCATAAGGTACTGGTTGCAGAGGGTACACTGTGTAATGGTATCTACGTTCTAAATCAGAATACAGTTCTCAATATACAAAACACACGCAAGAGGAAGAATTCAGATACGAATGAATCCTACTTGTGGCATTGTAGACTTGGTCATATCGGAGAGAAAAGGCTGAGTAAGTTGCATAAAGATGGACTCTTGGATGCGTTCGAGTTTTCATCTTATGAAACTTGTCAGTCTTGTCTCAAAGGGAAGATGACCAAATCTCCGTTCACCGGACATGGAGAAAGAGCAGCAGAGCTCTTGGGACTCGTACATAGTGATGTATGTGGTCCGATGTCTATACATGCAAGGGGTGGGTTCTCGTACTTCATCACATTCACTGACGATCTCTCTAGGTTCGGATATGTGTATCTGATGAAGCACAAATCTGAAGCTTTTGAGAAATTCAAGGAATTTAGAAACGAAGTAGAGAACCAGACAGGCAAAAGTATCAAGATCCTCCGGTCTGACAGGGGAGGGGAGTACTTAAGCACGGAATTCCTAGATTACTTAAAAGAGAATGGTATTCTCTCTAAGCTTACTCCTCCTTATACACCACAGCACAACGGTGTATCGGAGCGGAGGAATCGTACCCTATTGGATATGGTTCGCTCCATGATGAGTAGTGCTGAGTTACCTCTTTCATTCTGGGGATATGCACTTCAAACTGCAGCACATCTATTGAATCAAGTTCCATCCAAATCCGTGCCTAAGACTCCGTATGAAATATGGAGTGGTAAGAGTTTGTATCTTAAACGTGTTAAGATTTAGGGTTGCCCAGCTTATGTCAAAAAGCAGAACCCAGACAAACTTGAGGCACGGGCAGTTTTGTGTAAGTTTGTGGGATACCCAAAAGATTCAAGTGGGTATCTGTTCTACCATGCAGAGGAACAGAAGATAATTGTTTCAAGAAATGCCACATTTTTAGAAAAAGAATTTCTTGTTAAAAACATTAGTGGCAGCACGGTAGAACTGGATGAAATTCCAGAAACACAAACTTTAACAAAAGATTTGGTGGAACCGCTAGATTCAATAACCCCAAACGAACCTCAGCCACTCCGCAGATCTGGTAGGATTTCTCATCCGCCCGAGAGATACTACGGTTTTCTCATTGACGGGGATCGAGAGGATTGCATCTTGGAAGAAGATGACCCTACCAGTTTCAGGCAGGCCATTATCAGTAGGGACTCTGATAAGTGGCAGGAAGCAATGCAATCCGAAATGGAGTCCATGTACGCCAATAAAGTGTGGACCTTGGATATTGCTCCACCTGGGGTAAAACCCGTTGGATGCAAATGGATCTACAAAAGGAAACTTGGTGTAGATGGGCAGGTGGAAACCTATAAAGCTAGACTCGTTGCAAAAGGTTTTCGTCAAAGACCTGGTTTGGACTATGACGAAACTTTTTCTCCGGTGGCTATGCTCAAATCCATTCGGATCTTACTTGCCATTGCTGCCTTCCATGACTATGAAATCTGGCAGATGGATGTTAAAACAGCTTTCCTAAATGGTTGTTTGGAAGAGTGCGTTTACATGGATCAGCCAGAAGGTTTCGTAGACAGTGGGAGCAGCGGGAAGGTGTGCAAGTTGCTTAAATCCATTTATGGATTAAAGCAGGCATCGCGGAGCTGGAACATCTGTTTTGATGAGGCAATCAAGGAATTTGATTTCATCAAGAACGAAGATGAACCCTGTGTCTATAAGAAGATTGTAGGTCGAACTGTCGTATTCCTAGTCTTGTACGTGGACGACATTCTTTTGATAGGAAATGATATTCCTATGCTACAATCGGTCAAGCTATTTTTGTCACAAAGGTTCTCTATGAAGGATCTGGGTGATGCCTCGTACATTCTGGGGATCAAGATCTATAGAGATAGATCCAAGAGACTATTGGGACTTTCGCAGTCCAGGTACATAGAGACCGTACTAAAGAGATTTAGTATGGAGGGTTCCAAGCGCGGTAACATACCCGCATTGCACGGAATTACCCTCTCCAAGAAGATGTCTCCTAAGACTGACGAGGAGAGGGTTCGCATGAGCACTATAGCCTACGCTTCGGCGGTAGGATCTATAATGTATGCGATGCTATGTACAAGACCAGATGTAGCTTACGCGTTGAGCGCGGTAAGCCGGTATCAGTCAGACCCAGGGGAGGACCACTGGACAGCAGTGAAGAACATTCTCAAGTACCTGAGAAGGACTAAGGAGATGTTCCTGGTTTACGGTAATGGAGACCTCAGGGTCGAGTCCTTTACCGATTCAAGCTTCCAGAGTGACAAAGATGACAGCAAGTCTGTCTCGGGTTTTGTGTTTACCCTCAACGGAGGGGCGGTATGTTGGAGGAGTTCCAAGCAGGATACCGTCGCAGACTCGACGATGGAGGCTGAATACATTGCTGCAAGCGATGCCGCAAAAGAGGCGGTCTGGATGAAGAAGTTCATTAGTGAACTTCAGGTGGTTCCGTCCATTATTGACCCAATACATTTGTATTGCGATAACAATGGGGCTATAGCTTTAGCGAAGGAACCAAGGTCCCATCAGAAATCCAGGCACATCATAAGGCGGTATCACCTGATCAGGGAGATCATTGATCGACAGGAGATCGAGGTGCGGAGAGTGGACAAAAAGGACAACACTGCGGACCCATTCACGAAGGCTTTACCCCAGACTCAGTTCGAGCGGCTGATCGAGATGATAGGTCTTCGATACGCCAGTACATGGCCTTAGTGCAAGTGGGAGATTGTTAGTGTATATGCCCTAGAGGCCATTACTGTATCATACTAGTATGTATATTACTTGATGGAAGCTTGGGATATTCACAGTTGTACAGACAATCTTGCTCAATATAGTAGTATGCTACTTGGTTTGTCTCTGCTTTAATGTGTACTTGTGTGTTTATTTATCACCTATACGCATTAGTAGAGCCCTTAGGATCTTTGCTTGATTACCGGCGTTGTGATGGCGATCACACTCGTGGGGGCTGGGTAATCTACAAGCACATCCTTATACACGTCCCTAGTCGTGGGAGTATCGAGATAGGGCATCGATACTCCGGAGTAGACTAGCGTATGCGCTTCTCATCCCAGCACGGGAGACGGTCTGTCCCACAGCCGTCGGTACGTCGTACTTGAGATAGTATGCGGGTGCTCGTTGGGTTACGAGTACACTGGACAGGACTCATCGGGAACTGATGGTTGGTATTATACCTATCGTCAGTTATCAGTTCCCAGGCGACATGAGTACAGCTTAGTCCGCTGACTTGACACTGTCACTTCGCCTCGAGTGTGTTCCCACTGTTCTTTGATTGCTACCCTACCACGGCTCTACTGAGTCGTGCAAACAGGTAGTAGTTGGGAGCAGTCCCGAAGCACTTGGAGGCAGTGACGGTTAGACAGGATTCGTCTCTCCCGGTATTGGGGGTTGACATCGCGCTGTGTCTAGGAGAGCCATTACACAAGTAGTCCCTGGCCAGGGCAAGCGAGATATACTGGTAGGTTTCCAGTATTATCTCAGGGTGTTCTGGACTTCACTTCGACACGACTTGTACCGCTATTAGGGGACTGACGTTTACCGCCCCCTAGGCCCGCCATGCGATGTATCAGACGAACAGACTGGACTGTACGGAGATTATCACATACAGGCTCAGTAGGAGTTCGGATGGGTTTACTGAAAGGTTCCTAGGCACCCTATAGAGGTCTCACAAGGCATCGAACATGCCATTTTACAAAAATTATGGTGCCGAGAAACCCTAACGCGGATCTTAGACTAGAATTCTAGGCGAAAAACTAAACTAGTTAGTAAGTTAACTAAAGGTCGGAAGCTACAACCTTTGTAGATCCGGATTTCCACCTCCTTAGCTCCACGCGGTCATGTCCTCGCTGTCCATCATGAATCCTCGACTCATTTGTCGGCTTCATCGGAAAAACGTGCGGAATAGGTCGTCGGCTTCGTGTCAAAGACGATCTACGTCGAGGTTGCACTAGTTCAAGCTCCGACTTCACAAAGTTGTGAAACTTGTGAAGAGAACACCCAAGACAACTTGGCAATAGGTAGAGGGTGAAGAAATAGGAGATGGGTTCACTTTAGATTTGGAATTCTCTCACTAGAACTCAAGTTGCCATTGATGGCATCTAAGTTTTTCTTTTTTTTTTAAGATGAAGAAGAAGAAGAGCTAGAATTATGATAAGTTATTTAAAATGAAAAGAAAAATCTATACTTATCATAATTCTAACTAAGGTTATGTGTAGAGAATCAACCATGGTTATTTGGAGAGTTAGGGTTAAGCTAGTGGACAAAAATGGTTGCATAAAGTCAAGGCTTCATGAAGCTTCAACATAAAACAAGAAATGCCACCATTCTCCACTTAAGCTTTATCCAAATAAATGAATAAACAATTAAATGAATAAATGCACAATTAAAACCCTAATCTCAAGTTAACTATGGTTTAATTCCATACACTTAACCATATGATCAAGTATCATCAAACATGATACTTATATGTGCACAAAAGTATATCACATATACAATGAGTAAATCAAGTGAGAAAAATCCGTTTAAAGTGAACCAATACTAGTTGATGCAAAGTAATATATCAAATATATAATTATACATTAAATCATTAAATCAACACTTGATTCAATGATCCGGTCATGTCGCACATAACCGACTAGTATTCAATGCATCGATTTATCGAATCAATGATTCGATAACTAGGTCATATCTCATACAACCAATCGAAAAATTAATCGCGAGAATCAAATACGGTATCACATACACGCATTATTCTCGGTCCCGCACATATCTCATATGCACTCCTATTTTGTTTCGCTTGAGCTAGGAAACCTCTGTGTAGGACTCTAAAGACTCGTCAATACGCCGGTAGCATATGATGATCATATCAAGCACCCACAAGCCGCAAGAGGTCTGCTAAACATAACGGCCACTCGGGTATTGAGCGATCGGAAGATCGACGAGCTAGCCAGCTCACACTCCTGCGAATCCGACCAGTAACACTTACCGTACAGTCCGGTCTCTTCGTCTGATACGTCGCATATCAAGTCTAGGGGTGGTATACGTCAGACCCCAATAACCCGATAAGTCGTGCCGATGTGAGGCTCATAACGGGTTGAGAAACTACTGGTAACACTTACCAGCAAATCTCTGATCAGCCCTGGCCAGGGACTTCCCTGCTACGGCCAATCGAGCACAGCACAACATCAACCCCCAATACCGGGAGAGACGAAACCCCTCCTATCGCTCATTGCCTCCATGTGACTCGGGACTGTGCCCAAAGACCACCGTTTTGCACGCCCTCATGGATGTGGTAAGGTGGAGATCAAAGCACAGTGGGAATCACACAAGACTCTATGACGATCTCGGGTTTACAGACTAACCTGTACAAGTGTCACCTGAGAACTGCCATCTGACGTGAGGTATAATACCATCTGGGAGTTCTCGAAGAGTCCGTCCAGTGTACCCAGTCTCCACTGAGCACCCGTATACCATCTCTGATGTCAAACACCAATGGATATGGGATCATCCATCGCCCATCACATGGGTCGAGAAGCGTATACGCTAGTCTACACTGGTATATCGATGCCCCGTCTCGATACACCCACGACTAGGGACCTTGAAGGATGTACTTATGGACTACCATGTCCCCACTAGTATGATCTGCATCATAGTCCAGGTAGTCAAGTACAAATCCTAAGGGCTTTACCAACATGTAACTATAAGACAGTATAAAGAGACTAGTGTACATGTTAAGATAAAGAGCAACCAGATAGCATACTATCATGTCGAGAAAGAAAGTCATCTCTATATATGTCCAAGCATCCAATATAATATACATCATCTGTACAATACTGGCCTCTAGGGCATACATACAACTAACAATCTCCCACTTGCACTAGGGCCAGCTGCTGTAGTATCGCATACCGAGCATCCCGAAGAGTCTTTCAAACTGTATCTGGGGAATGGCCTTCGTGAGTGGATCCGCAGTGTTGTTCTTCGTGTCAACCCTCCTGACCTCGATCTCTCGGCGATCAACTATCTCCCGGATCAGGTGATACCGCCTCAGAATATGCCTGGATCGCTGATGGGACCTGGGTTCCTTGGCCAAAGCCACTGCTCCATTATTATCGCAATACAAAGGTATTGGATGCTCAATAGACGGAACCACTCCAAGTTCAGTAATGAACTTCTTCATCCAGACAGCCTCTTTGGCAGCATCGTTGGCAGCGATGTATTCAGCCTCCATCGTCGAGTCTGCCACGGTTTCCTGCTTGGAACTCTTCCAGCTAACCGCCCCTCCGTAAAGGGTAAAGACAAAGCCCGACTGCGACTTTGAGTCGTCCTTATCACTCTGGAAGCTCGAATCGGTAAAGGACTCCACTTGGAGTTCTCCGTTACCATACACCAAGAACATATCTCTAGTCCTTCGCAAGTACTTGAGAATGCTATTCACAGCTGTCCAGTGACTCTCTCCAGGATCAGCTTGATACCTGCTCACTATACTTAGTGAGTATGCTACATCGGGTCTGGTACATAGCATCGCATACATGATAGAGCCTACTGCCGAAGCATAGGGTATCCCTTGCATGCGAGCTCTCTCCAAATCAGTCTTGGGAGACATCTCTTTGGAGAGAGTGACTCCAGAGATCGTGGGCAAGTTCCCACGCTTGGACTCTTCCATACTAAACCTCTTTAGTATGGTGTCAATGTACCTGGATTGGGACAATCCCAAAATCGGTTTGGATCTATCTCTATAGATCCTAATCCCCAATATGCAGGAGGCATCACCAAGATCTTTCATTGAGAATCTTTGTGATAAGAAGAGCTTGACCGATTGTAGCATAGGAATATCATTTCCTATCAAGAGTATGTCGTCCACGTACAATACGAGGAAGACAACCTTACTCTCTGCCACCTTCTTGTAGATACAAGGTTCATCTGGGTTTTTGACGAAATCAAACTCTTTGATAACGACGTCAAAGCAGATGATCCAACTCCGCGATGATTTCTTTAATCCATAAATGGATTTAAGCAGCTTGCACACCTTCCCGCTGCTCCCACTGTCTACGAAGCCCTCTGGCTGAGTCATGTACACGCACTCTTCTAAATCACCATTTAGAAAGGCGGTCTTAACATCCATTTGCCAGATTTCGTAATCATGATAAGCAGCGATGGCAAGCATGATCCGGATGGATTTAAGCATAGCCACTGGAGAAAAGGTCTCGTCATAGTCCACACCTGGTCTTTGACGAAAACCCTTTGCTACAAGTCTAGCTTTGAAAGTCTCCACTTTCCCATCTACACCAAGTTTCTTCTTGAAGATTCACTTGCTCCCAATGGGTTTTACCCCTTCAGGAGCAACGTCCAAAGTCCATACTTTGTTGGTGTACATGGATTCCATCTCGGACCGCATAGCATCCAGCCATTTCACTGAGTCCCCACTCGTGATGGCCTGCTCGAAGCTAGTTGGGTCATCATCCTCCATGATGCAATCCTCGCTCCCTCCATCCATGAGAAAACCGTAGTATCTCTCAGGTTGGCGAGGAACCCTACTAGATCGGCGGAGTGGCTGGGGTTCATCGGGAACTACGGAATCCTCTGGTTCAACCAAATCTTCTGTTGTAGTCTGTGTCGCTGGAACCTCTTCCAGTTCTACCTCAATGCCACTTATCTGTTTCATAAGAAAACTTTTTTCTAAGAAAGTGGCATGTCGAGAAACAAACACCTTTTGTTCCTCGGGGTGGTAGAAGATATACCCTTGTGAATTTTTGGGATATCCTACAAACTTACATAAGACAGATCTTGCCTCGAGTTTGTCCGGATTTTGTCTTTTGACATAGGCTGGACAACCCCATATCTTAATATAATTAAGATGTGGTCTCTTCCCTTTCCATATCTCATATGGAGTGGTAGGCACTGATTTGGTAGGAACTCTATTCAATAGGTCCATGGCTGTCTCAAGCGCATATCCCCAGAAGGAAATAGGTAACTCAGCTGTACTCATCATTGAGCGCACCATATCTAATAGGGTGCGGTTTCTCCGTTCAGATACACCGTTGTGCTGTGGTGTATAAGGAGGAGTAAGCTGAGAGAGAATCCCATTCTCTTTTAGGAATTCCAGGAATTCATTGCTTAAGTATTCTCCTCCTCGATCAGATCGTAGGATTTTAATACTTTTTCCGGTTTGGTTCTCGACTTCCTGTTTATATTCTCTAAATTTCTCAAAAGCTTCTGATTTGTGTTTCATCAGGAACACATATCCGAATCTAGAGAGATCGTCAGTGAATGTAATGAAGTACGAAGAACCATCCCTGGCATGTGTAGACATGGGACCGCATACATCACTATGAATCAGTCCCAAGAGTTCGGTAACTCTTTCTCCGTGTCCCGTAAACGGAGCTTTGGTCATCTTGCCTTTGAGACATGACTGGCAAGTGTCATAGGATGAAAATTCAAACGGATTTAAATATCCATCCTTATGCAACTTAGCCAGTCGTGTCGCATTGATGTGACCCAGTCTACAATGCCACAAGTAGGATTCGTTCAGTTCAGAACTCTTCCTCTTGTGTGTGTTTGTTATGCTCAGAACTGTTGATTGGTTTAGAACATAAATGCCATTGCACAACGTGCCTGATCCAACCAACTTTTGGTTACGGAAAATGTTCATAACATTGTCCTGTAATACAAAATTATATCCCTCTTTACTTAATAAAGAAACCGATATAATGTTGCATATCAGGTTCGGCATGTAATAGCATTCGTTCAGAACCAATGTATTACCAGTTGGTAATTCAAGGTGATATTCCCCGACAGTCTTAGCTGCAACAATTGCACCATTTCCAACTCTAATGTCTTTATCACCTTCTCCAAGTTCTCTACCTTTCTTAAGCCCATGTAACTGATTACATATATGGGATCCTGACCCGGTATCCAATACCCAGGACGTAGAGCAAATGGAGAAACAGTTCTCAGTAACGAACACACCCGAAGAAAATGCATCAACATGTACTTTCTTCATTCGGGTGGCATGGGAATCCTGGTATTCCCCTATATCCTGTTCAGTCCTATAACTCTTATAGGAAAGAACGGAACCAACGTTCCCCAGCACAGTATAACATGCGGGTTCGGTTAATACATCCATATTATTATCTTTATTAGGGCATGAAATGGTCGCTACCTGGAGAGAGAGAGAAGAAAACACTTTAGCGTATGCTCGTGCAAGATCAGATTGGTTATTATCTTATCTAATCAGGATGGCTCCCACTGCTTTTTATCAAATCTTCCTTCAAACCCTAAAAGGAAAGACTAGCCGGGATTAATTACACACTACAAGTTCGCCAATCTTTCAGCCAGGCCAGTGTCGGTACTTTGAGGGAGGTCCCCCGTGCTTTCGCACGAACCTAATTACTGTAAACCTCGTTTTCCCAGAGGCGTAACCTCGTTAACACCTTTCTAGACACCTACTTGATCGGCTAATTGTAATGTGTAAAACTCTCCCAGGAGTAACTCTTACTCGCAGTGGGTATCGGGATCCAACTATCTCATAGAAGGTATGCAATCTCATTGCAAATTTCAACACTTGAAATTCCCGACAATCTTTTGCCCCTAGCGTGCTATGACCTTGACGCATGCCAAACAACCCATAGTCCGCTAGTCAAGTTCAACCCGTCATTTCCTGATTGAATTAAACCCACCCGCAAGACCCTTGACGCATGCCAAACAACGCCGTGCGAATACCCTAATCCAATCTGCATCATATGCATAAGCAGATAAATACTAGTTAGCTACCGTACACTACGCCTTGACGCATGCCAAACAACCGCAGCACGAATACTAAATAGTACTTATCTGAAATGACGGAGGGCTACGACAGGTTTTTCTGAAAACCTATTGTGTAATGAACTTGATATCGTTGTAGAATCAAATGAAGTTTTGAAATGGAGTGATTTTGAGGCTTTTCTAGTTTTGCTAAAGGAGTCACTCCCGGCGAAGGGATCTCGGTCCTTTCCTCGTCGAATGAGGTGCGGGATATATCATATATATCGCTGTGCAAAGCAAAAACCCAAAAAGCAGTCAAAAGCAAACCGAGTGTGTAGCATCTGCCAGTTATTGCTAAAGGAGTCACTCCCGGTGAAGGGATCTCGGTCCTTTCCTCATCGAATAAGGTGCAGGGTATATCATATATACCGCTGTGCAAAGCAAGAACTGTAGCTACCTTTTTATTTTAAAATTCGATTCCACAACATCTTAGGTTTCTTATCTTTCATTAATCACATTAATGAAGTCCCATCATTTAAATACCTAAACATCACAGATAGATATGACGTACACTTATGCCATCCGCATTCGCCTCGATGTCTCCTCGTGCACCGTTAGGTTAGGTAACTAACGACAGAGCAGGGCAGGGCTAGCGCGGGTGTAAAACATAAGTAACGTCTATATAATATATCATATATACTATATACTATATCCATCACAGAGTCACAACACAGATATCGCAGCAGAATAAACATATGAAATATTGGATATACTAGGACGTCCGTGTTTTCAATATGAGCCAGTATAAAACACGGATTCCACGGTCGTAACGAATAGCCAATCCTACACCCCCAGACCCCTACGAGAGCGGCAAGCAACCCTGCCAATTCTAGGGTTAGGAGACCCGGACTCGACTTGTAGCGTTTTGAAAATCGTTTCGGTGAAATTTCGGAAAATCGGTAAAATGAGGGGGGTTTCTGTAAAAAGTCAAAATACAAATATCTTATTATAAAAATTAAATATACATATTCTAGCTATTTAATTGCTATTATTTGGTGTTTATTGAGCCGCTGGTGAAATTTGAAATTTTCTGAAAAAAATATTATTTTATTATTATTTTAAGCCGTCACTAATACATTTAATTAGGGAAAATTACAAATTGGAATGAGTTGAAACAAATTTTATGCATCATAAAACATTAAATAAAAATTTATCATGTGGTTTTTGGAACGAAATCATTTGCCAAAACGGTTTAGAAATTATTGAAGAAAAAAAGCTTTTTTTTAGCGTAAATGGATATTTGGGGTATTGTATTTATCATTTTTCGTCACCCCACACCCGTGCCAACACCCACACACCCCCACTTACCCCTCCCCTTAGCCAAATTCAGCAGCCCTCTCTTTTTCCCCACTTGGTTGGCAAAGGAAAAAGAAATGAAAAGAAATAAAAGAAAAGATTAGAAAATAGATAAAGTAGTTAGACTTTGACCTTACCTTGACCTTGACTTTCCTCCCTTGCATTTTCCTCACCTCTCTCTCTCTCCCCTCACCCACTTCTGGCCGAAAATGATCCCACAACAGCAGCCCTCCCCCCCCCCCCCCAAATCCACACTATTTTGCTTCAAAAATCCAAGAAAAAGCTTCAAAATCCATACAATTTCAAAGCTTTTTCCAAATCCAACTCCTACCCATTATTTCTTGCCTATCTAGCATGGATCTATGAGCATGGAAGCTACTTTTGGAGGCTATGATTTGCATGCTAGAACTCAATTGGGAGGTATAAATTTTAACCCTTTAGTGAAATTGTTGTTTAATTGCTTTATGTTAGCTTATTAAGTGTTTAATTAGGTTTTAGATTGGTTCTAATTGCATGTTTGAAAAATTCAAGAATGAGGTTGATTTCAAGTTAGGGTTTGGAGTAATGGGATTATGGTTGTGATGGGTATCTTACCATCTTAGAATTTGTAGAAAGTAATTTAGTAGTTAAATTTCATATTGTTGCATGGAAATGTCTAAATTAAGTTTTGTTTTTGCTAACTAGAGTTTTTGAAAAATTGTCAAATGCTTAGATTAAAATATAATTAAGTGTTCATGTCATTATAACTATTATAATGAGTGGTTTAATGACTTTGGTTCATGCAAAACGAAGCTTAATTGATGAATTGTGAATTTTGCTTTAAAGGGTGTTAAATTTGATATTTTGCAAACTAGGATTTTGGAAATTATGCAAATTTATGAGTTTAAATTATGAAAATGGTTTTTATGACTTATTTAAGATAGTTAATAAATATATTGGCCGCTACATTCATTTAAATATCGTGTTTTGTACAAAAACGGCGAATTGTGCTTGCTAGATTTTCGGAAAAATGACTTTTTGAGTGAAATTGGCGGTTTTGTGAGTTTCAACCTAGTTTATATTAAAATTAGTGTTCGTGAATGTACAAATGAGTGTATTTGGGTTTTTCTCGATGGTTTGGCGTTTGTACGCCGACGTCGAGGGTTTTTGGGTTGATTTGTGAAAGCAACCATAGGTTTTGACCTATGTGGGATTCGTGCGTCGTTTTGATCATGAGTCGGATTTTAATGAGATATGGTGCGTTATGATATGTAGTTACCCCCATGTGGACTTCGAGACGACAAGCAAGCGCGTGGCGACGTCGGTACCGGCTAGCGAGGACCAGGTGAGTAGATTTATATCTACGGGGAGAAGTCGGGTGGATGGCGTATAGCACCCCCGCAGTCTGTGGTGGTGTATACGGATGCGTATACACACCAACAATTATTATATGTTATTTGGGTTTAATAACGATGCTTAGGATGGATATTGGTGTGTTGGATTACTTTAGTGTTGCGAACCCTAGGGTAGTGTTACACACACATACACACATACATACTTGCATACATTCCTATTGATATGTGCTCATGGGATTCTTTATAGTTATGTGTTCACATGGGTATGGGACTATGGGTTCACGTACTGATTGAGGATGATACTTGGGATTGAGCTGAGTCGATGAGATTTGATTTGAGGCCGTGAGATCGGTGATATAGCAGGGTTCGTATCTTAGATACGACATGACGTTGTAGCGGGTCCTTGACGTAGTGTTTCACACACGTCCATGCATACGTAGGCGGTATCAGTATGGTACTAGACGTAGATCAGTACCCCGATCATGATATTTGATAAAGAGGATACCAGGTGAATAGTATGATGAATGTGATATTGAACCGTACCCAGATTGGGATGCCGTACGACGGATTTACGTACGAGCTATATTGATGATTGATCCGCACTCTTGACTTGGGATGCCTGATTATAGATATGGTATCGGATATGATATTATTGAGGCGGGATCACCGACTATACATATACAGGTATGTATATGTATCGACTCAGATGATAGGCGGTTTCCTTACCTGTAGTTCAGCTTGTTAGTTCAGCCGTATAGTTTAGTGTAGTTGTTAGATTAGATTAGACTCCTTACCTATTTCAAAAACTAACGAATCGTGGGCATTTTTAAAGACAGCTCAAGGGAATCTACGGATATTTCAAAAAAACGACGAATCTTTTCATAAAAACACCGTAGCCCCTATTTTCAAAACCCCATGATTCGTGTTATTTCAAAAGGCACCATTCGTAGGACTTATATTAGATTATTGCAGATTAGTTATCGTTGTGTCTAGTATTCAGCTCCCGCACATTATTACTGTTCGCTCTGCCTCGCATATTTATTTTGCTGCATATTCCATTATTGATATCATGCTGTTAGGACACCAGCACTATTACCGATGATGCGTATGTACCACGTACACCTACTTGCCGGCTCACACACATCTTCATCGGTAATTGCCATGTCACGTACACTTTAGAGAATATAATTGCTTGACTTAGATTGTTAGCTGGTAGTTTTGACTCGATATTAGTGTACTTCCCTTATATGCCATATTAGACATTGTAGTTATTACCTACCACTTCATGCATACTGTTATTCAGTTGTTCATGCCTAGTTCATTATCATTGACATATGCACTTGTGATGATTTCTTGAGATTTCTGATATTTCTGGATTTCGGGGAAAGCCGCAAAATTTACAACTTATGATCTTTTAAAATATAAAATGTTGCGGTTTTCTAGTGATGTAAAGTGTCGCCCACCATGAGTTTGCTGTGGTTTTGGAGATCCGTGTCGAGGAGTGGAGGAACCGTCACGGGTACATGGTGGGCCCGGTATGGTACCCCGGGGCAAGAGGAATGTGGTGTTGACGTTGAGCCTGGCTGGGGAGCACTACCTACCGGTGATATTACCCGACGCGTCGGATATCCGGAGGATACCGTCGTGGTCTTGAGATGGATGGTAGGGGCCGGTCCGGACTGACGGCGCCCTAGATATTGAGCTTGAGATATTGATATTTCGAGACAGTGAGATTTATGTTTTGTGTCGATGCTAGACACTGTTGATACTGATTTCATTATGATACCTCGGTTTAAAAATACGAAGGAAATCTCACTAATTTATGAAAACAGTTTCTTCATTTACATGTATTCTGTTTCATGCATTCATACCTCATTCATATGATATATTGCTACCTGAGGCACTGACACGGGCACATGGAATTATACTCGGGTTAGATATTACCCTAGACATTGTCATAGGCTGCCTGTTATACATATATTTGAGGATATTTTATGATCATTGACCTAGGTTGCGTTATTTATGCGATTTCTGTGCGTAGATGTTTTTTCTATTCACGAGTTGGCAACTCACCCCCGTTGTGCCCCAGTTTCTTGCAGATTTGCCGTACAGGTTTCCTTACGGCTTGCGGGCTAAGTTTCATTCGGGTGATTTGCTAGTAGGTGGGTTTACTTGTATCATACCCCCATTATATATCTTGTATATCATTATTCTGTTGTATCTAGAAGTTCCATCAACCAAACATGTATCTATTGAGATAGAGAACAGTGTTGTTTATTCTTTCGACCTTAGAGTCGCTCGTTATATTTCTGGTGGTTTTGAGTTCCCTTTTGAGTTTTTGATCCTCGCCGTTGGCGTTGTATATTTATTGCTTGTGTTGTTGTGACCGTCGATTGACGAAGAGCTAGCTCCCGCTTGGGGATGCCTTTTTTCTTGATTTCGTATACTATTCATGTTGTATCCCGTTGGGGGCCAGTATTTACAAAGGAGACTCTGCCGAAATTTTCAGTAAATTTTTGATGTTTTAAAAACCGCATAATTCGGCTTATGCTATTGAAATTACTTGCTTTAAGTTGGTTTTTCCTGCACTCTACTACTTTTCTTGGTTTGGATTTCTGGGTTTTCGGTTTACTTAGATTACGTACGCCTCGAGACGTTCGTAGTTTAAGTGCCGGTCATGTTCCGTACTTTCGGGTCGTGACAAAGTTGGTATCAGAGCGTTAAGTTTTAACCTTCGGAGCGTAGGATGACCCTTGGTTGATGGAATAGGTGACTAAAGTAGAGTGACATACCGTTGGTATGTTCCGCGGCATATTTACGACACGCCACTCCACTTAAAGAGCCTTAGGATGTACATTTCCTTGTTCAGTATTATATTCCTTCCTGATCTAGCCTCATCGGTACCAGTTTGGTTTTGCTGCTACGGTTACGGGCAGGGAGAGCTACGGCTAGAGTTGCGGTCAGCACAAGCTCGTCACGAACGAGGACTGACCAGGGCGAAATTCCGGCGACACACGATTGCAGAGATGTGTCTTTTTACTGTGTTTCCGCGCCGCGAGCGTTTGGCGGATCGCCTTTATGAGGTTACTCGGATGTGCCGATCGACACTAGAGGATTGAGCCACTGACAGAGGCCAGCCAGATTTTGATGACCGTTGGTGTGTTGCTTACTTCTGATGATTGAGGCACTGTTCAGCGTGCAGACGAGCGAGCCAGTTGTTGCTGCGAGCGACGAGATATCGCCCCATATGTTGGGACTATGGCGGGGCGAGTTGTACGAATAGATGATAGAAGGTCGCTAGTCACCCGATGATGAATGACTAGGACAGGTGGTTCGTTCGCTTACCCCGATGCGAGGTCATCAGATAGATTGATTCCAGCTAGAGACGACTTCACGCGGAGACGTTGGGAGTCGACAGAGACGATCGAATGTCAGAAACCTATTATTCCAAGTTTAAGATAGTCGGAAAGACATGCAGGCAATTCTATGGTCCCTCTAGAAGAATGAAACCCTAACTCGACTTAATGACCGTGTGAAAGCCTTTGAACCTTAGGGTTTGCGGCAGTTCTGCGGCGCCATTAGTGAGGCTTGGGTTTGCCCTTCTACGGCTGGACCACCGATGCTGTGGTATGTACTCGATACTATTAAACTGTGCCCAAGAGGTTGAGCTCTTGGGGGATTATGAGGTTTTGACGACTCGATCGGATGGCTCGACTTAATTCGGATGCTAGTTGGTGAGATGCATTCTTGGGAGACTCCAGATACGAGGATAGCCGTTGGAGCTCAGTCCATGCAGCCGCGACGAGACGAGTCCAAAGCAGACGACATTAGAGGAAAGTGGAGTAAGTGGTTCGCACCAGATCTAGATGAGATGATGTTCCACTCCGCCGACATCAGAGAGGCGATGCGCATGCCGAGGCATGGTACTTGGAATTACCTTCCAGAAGGAGTCGCGATGAGTATGCAGTCGTTCCAGAGCAAGAGGCAGATATAGGAAAGGACAATGACTTCCGGACAGTTGGCAGAGACAAGACATAGAAGAGACCGTGAGCAGGATTCCTTCCAGGACACTGCTGCAATGATACTTGCACCCAGGATCAGATGTGTCACGTACATTCAGAGAGCCAGAGGCCGACGCCAGTGATATGCTGTCTTACGAGTGGTCGCGATGATTGACCAAGAGATGACCAGAGGAGTGCCAGAACGGAATCGTCCCCGTTAGCACACCTGACAGGGCCGATGAGCCGATGGACCGAAAGATTGGTAATTCACAATGAAGACCTTGACCCCGGAGTGGTCATGGTTACGCACGCCAGCAGGACAGAGTTCATGATCATCGACGAGACGTCCCACTAGTGACCGTGACAGTTGCCGAGATTCTTAGAGGATGCGCTTGAGCAGTACTATTCCGCCATTATTGATTACGATGTTTTGGGTGATTTATCCGTATGATTTGATTTTGATGATTGAGGATTTACGATCTTTGCACAGTGTTGCACTTGATATCGTTTCGTTCTTTGGTTTCACATGTTTGTGATTTTACGGTTTTAAACAGTTGAGTTGGTTTTGTGCATATGCACGCACACGATTTGGTTCCTGCACTCTGTATAGTTTATATATGCTTGCAGTGCAGTGATACGCCTTTTGTGCACTTAGATGCACTGGACTTCGATTTCGATTGTGATACTCGATATTTGTTTTGTGCACCTTGTGCACCTGAGTGATTTTGCGCACGTTCGGCGCTTGATATTGGATTTCATGATTTCGTGCACAATGGATGCACCTGATTTAGATTTTCGCGCATGTTGAGCGCATGTCTTGAGATGAGATTTTGGTGCACACCAGATGCACTAAATCGAGATTTTTCGTGCATGTCAGATGCACCTGATTTTACTGTCAGGCACATACGTTGCCTACGACAGATGCTTTGTACACACCCGATGCACTTAGATCTTGTTTCTGTGCATATGTATGGCACATATATGGATTTTTATTTCCGTGCGCACCAGACGCACGTAGTATTCATGTGCATATTTTGGGATTGATTTCTTATAGAGCAGTACGTTTTTATGATATTGCTATGTGTTTTCGTACTGAGCAGGACTAGTCAGAGGACAGTACCTGAATACATTTTGCATGCATTGATAGTTATTGAAGTGATTTCCAAAAAGCGAGCTATAGCCTCAGTATTTACCTACGTGTCTGATATGACACGAAATGTTTAAAACAAGGAGACCCTTCTAAATTGTTTCCAAAACGGCGGAACGTACATTTCAAACAAAAGTATATATGTATATAGTTATTTTTTTATGGTAGACGTCCGCCACTGTGCAGTGTTATACGCGTTGCACAGCGACTTAAAGAGATTTGGCATGCATTTCCTTCAGATATTTACAGATATAGATTCGATATTTACATTTATAGTTTCGAGTTATATCATATTGGTTTTGATTTGGATTTGGCATTGATGTCTTCTCCACGACTCCGATGATCGCGGGATGCTTGACGGAGTTTTGATTTGAGTTATATACTCATTTTTCAAGCGCATGCGCTGCGCTACGATTTGTTTTATGTATTTATAATTTCGGAGCCCCGACGACTTGATGGTTTTTCTTAGATGTTTTGGTAATTGGGGGAGTTTGAATTTAAATTCGGGGACCGAATTTCTTTAAGGGGGGAAGATTGTAGCGTTTTGAAAATCGTTTCGGTGAAATTTCGGAAAATCGGTAAAATGAGGGGGGTTTCTGTAAAAAGTCAAAATACAAATATCTTATTATAAAAATTAAATATACATATTCTAGCTATGTAATTGCTATTATTTGGTGTTTATTGAGCCGCTGGTGAAATTTCAAATTTTCTGAAAAAAATATTATTTTATTATTATTTTAAGCCGTCACTAATACATTTAATTATGGAAAATTACAAATTGGAATGAGTTGAAACAAATTTTGTGCATCATAAAACATTAAATAAAAATTTATCATGTGGTTTTTGGAACGAAATCATTTGGCAAAACGGTTTAGAAATTATTGAAGAAAAAAGGCTTTTTTTTAGCGTAAATGGATGTTTGGGGTATTGTATTTATCATTTTTCGTCACCCCACACCCGTGCCAACACCCACACACCACCACTTACCCCTCCCCTTAGCCAAATTCAGCAGCCCTCACTTTTTCCTCACTTGGTTGGCAAAGGAAAAAGAAATGAAAAGAAATAAAAGAAAAGATTAGAAAATAGATAAAGTAGTTAGATTTTGACCTTACCTTGACCTTGACTTTCCTCCCTTGCATTTTCCTCACCTCCCTCTCTCTCCCCTCACCCACTTCTGGCCGAAAATGATCCCACAACAGCAGCCCTTCCCCCCCCCCCCCAAAATCCACACTATTTTGCTTCAAAAATCCAAGAAAAAGCTTCAAAATCCATACAATTTCAAAGCTTTTTCCAAATCCAACTCCTACCCATTATTTCTTGTCTATCTAGCATGGATCTAGGAACATGGAAGCTACTTTTGGAGGCTAGGATTTGCATGCTAGAACTCAATTGGGAGGTATAAATTTTAACCCTTTAGTGAAATTGTTGTTTAATTGCTTTATGTTAGCTTATTAAGTGTTTAATTAGGTTTTAGATTGGTTCTAATTGCATGTTTGAAAAATTCAAGAATGAGGTTGATTTCAAGTTAGGGTTTGGAGTAATGGGATTATGGTTGTGATGGGTATCTTACCATCTTAGAATTTGTAGAAAGTAATTTAGTAGTTAAATTTCATATTGTTGCATGGAAATGTCTAAATTAAGTTTTGTTTTTGCTAACTAGAGTTTTTGAAAAATTGTCAAATGCTTAGATTAAAATATAATTAAGTGTTCATGTCATTATAACTATTATAATGAGTGGTTTAATGACTTTGGTTCATGCAAAACGAAGCTTAATTGATGAATTGTGAATTTTGCTTTAAAGGGTGTTAAATTTGATATTTTGCAAACTAGGATTTTGGAAATTATGCAAATTTATGAGTTTAAATTATGAAAATGGTTTTTATGACTTATTTAAGATAGTTAATAAATATATTGGCCGCTACATTCATTTAAATATCGTGTTTTGTACAAAAACGGCGAATTGTGCTTGCTAGATTTTCGGAAAAATGACTTTTTGAGTGAAATTGGCGGTTTTGTGAGTTTCAACCTAGTTTATATTAAAATTAGTGTTCGTGAATATGCAAATGAGTGTATTTGGGTTTTTCTCGATGGTTTGGCGTTTGTACGCCGACGTCGAGGGTTTTTGGGTTGATTTGTGAAAGCAACCATAGGTTTTGACCTATGTGGGATTCGTGCGTCGTTTTGATCATGAGTCGGATTTTAATGAGATATGGTGCGTTATGATATGTAGGTACCCCCATGTGGACTTAGAGACGACAAGCAAGCGCGTGGCGACGTCGGCACCGGCTAGCGAGGACCAGGTGAGTAGATTTATATCTACGGGGAGAAGTCGGGTGGATGGCGTATAGCACCCCCGCAGTCCGTGGTGGTGTATACGGATGCGTATACACACCAATAATTATTATATGTTATTTGGGTTTAATAACGATGCTTAGGATGGATATTGGTGTGTTGGATTACTTTAGTGTTGCGAACCCTAGGGTAGTGTTACACACACATACACACATACATACTTGCATACATTCCTATTGATATGTGCTCATGGGATTCTTTATAGTTATGTGTTCATATGGTTATGGGACTATGGGTTCACGTACTGATTGAGGATGATACTTGGGATTGAGCTGAGTCGATGAGATTTGATTTGAGGCCGTGAGATCGGTGATATAGCAGGGTTCGTATCCTAGATACGACATGACGTTGTAGCGGGTCCTTGACGTAGTGTTTCACACACGTCCATGCATACGTAGGCGGTATCAGTATGGTACTAGACGTAGATCAGTACCCCGATCATGATATTTGATAAAGAGAATACCAGGTGAATAGTATGATGAATGTGATATTGAACCGTACCCAGATTGGGATGCCGTACGACGGATTTACGTACGAGCTATATTGATGATTGATCCGCACTCTTGACTTGGGATGCCTGATTATAGATATGGTATCGGATATGATATTATTGAGGCGGGATCACCGACTATACATATACAGGTATGTATATGTATCGACTCAGATGATAGGCGGTTTCCTTACCTGTAGTTCAGCTTGTTAGTTCAGCCGTATAGTTTAGTGTAGTTGTTAGATTAGATTAGACTCCTTACCTATTTCAAAAACTAATGAATCGTGGGCATTTTTAAAGACAGCTCAAGGGAATCTACGGATATTTCAAAAAAACGACGAATCTTTTCATAAAAACACCGTAGCCCCTATTTTCAAAACCCCATGATTCGTGTTATTTCAAAAGGCACCATTCGTAGGACTTATATTAGATTATTGCAGATTAGTTATCGTTGTGTCTAGTATTCAGCTCCCGCACATTATTGCTGTTCGCTCTGCCTCGCATATTTATTTTGCTGCATATTCCATTATTGATATCATGCTGTTAGGACACCAGCACTATTACCGATGATGCGTATGTACCACGTACACCTACTTGCCGGCTCACACACATCTTCATCGGTAATTGCCATGTCACGTACACTTTAGAGAATATAATTGCTTGACTTAGATTGTTAGCTGGTAGTTTTGACTCGATATTAGTGTACTTCCCTTATATGCCATATTAGACATTGTAGTTATTACCTACCACTTCATGCATACTGTTATTCAGTTGTTCATGCCTAGTTCATTATCATTGACATATGCACTTGTGATGATTTCTTGAGATTTCTGATATTTCTGGATTTCGGGGAAAGCCGCAAAATTTACAACTTATGATCTTTTAAAATATAAAATGTTGCGGTTTTCTAGTGATGTAAAGTGTCGCCCACCATGAGTTTGCTGTGGTTTTGGAGATCCGTGTCGAGGAGTGGAGGAACCGTCACGGGTACATGGTGGGCCCGGTATGGTACCCCGGGGCAAGAGGAATGTGGTGTTGACGTTGAGCCTGGCTGGGGAGCACTACCTACCGGTGATATTACCCGACGCGTCGGATATCCGGAGGATACCGTCGTGGTCTTGAGATGGATGGTAGGGGCCGGTCCGGACTGACGGCGCCCTAGATATTGAGCTTGAGATATTGATATTTCGAGACAGTGAGATTTATGTTTTGTGTCGATGCTAGACACTGTTGATACTGATTTCATTATGATACCTCGGTTTAAAAATACGAAGGAAATCTCACTAATTTATGAAAACAGTTTCTTCATTTACATGTATTCTGTTTCATGCATTCATACCTCATTCATATGATATATTGCTACCTGAGGCACTGACACGGGCACATGGAATTATACTCGGGTTAGATATTACCCTAGACATTGTCATAGGCTGCCTGTTATACATATATTTGAGGATATTTTATGATCATTGACCTAGGTTGCGTTATTTATGCGATTTCTGTGCGTAGATGTTTTTTCTATTCACGAGTTGGCAACTCATTCCCGTTGTGCCCCAGTTTCTTGCAGATTTGCCGTACAGGTTTCCTTACGGCTTGCGGGCTCAGTTTCATTCGGGTGATTTGCTAGTAGGTGGGTTTACTTGTATCATACCCCCATTATATATCTTGTATATCATTATTCTGTTGTATCTAGAAGTTCCATCAACCAAACATGTATCTATTGAGATAGAGACCAGTGTTGTTTATTCTTTCGACCTTAGAGTCGCTCGTTATATTTCTGGTGGTTTTGAGTTCCCTTTTGAGTTTTTGATCCTCGCCGTTGGCGTTGTATATTTATTGCTTGTGTTGTTGTGACCGTCGATTGACGAAGAGCTAGCTCCCGCTTGGGGATGCCTTTTTTCTTGATTTCGTATACTATTCATGTTGTATCCCGTTGGGGGCCAGTATTTACAAAGGAGACTCTGCCGAAATTTTCAGTAAATTTTTGATGTTTTAAAAACCGCATAATTCGGCTTATGCTATTGAAATTACTTGCTTTAAGTTGGTTTTTCCTGCACTCTACTACTTTTCTTGGTTTGGATTTCTGGGTTTTCGGTTTACTTAGATTACATACGCCTCGAGACGTTCGTAGTTTAAGTGCCGGTCATGTTCCGTACTTTCGGGTCATGACACGACTCCTCGAGTTGGTCTCCCACTGGACCCCAGAACCCGGTTACTTGTGCTCCCCTCCTTGGGTCTATCCTAATGCGGAAAATGAAATAATATACAAAAGGTGACATCTTCCGCTACCTGGAAGTGCCCCAAATAAAAGAATATTACATACAAGGTTTTACATGAATGAAAATGAAAAACACTCATCTCACATAAAAAACCCCGGCTATTCGAATACGATGATCCAATATAACATATCCAGCAACACATAACATTACATGTCATCAACGTAAGTAAGTATGCATACCCCAATTGTCGTTGACGTATAGCAACGAAACCGGCGATATGAACATACTACACTTACGGTCACAGAAAAGAAAGTGTAAAACTACAACAGTTGGAATCCGCAACTTCTTTAGACATCGCATGCCTAATCAAATGAAATACTTAGACATCACATGCCTAACAGATATAAATCCCGCATTTTTGTCTCATTATCGAAAACTCTTTTCAATATCATATGGGACTAAACTGCTAAATTTATAACATTCATTCAGTTATCTCATAACTGTTTGTGAATTCCAATTATTGTATCACATTCCAGATAAACAGAAAATGTTAAATTTTCCGGTCGAACATTCGAACACCCAAGTTTTCCCGATACAGCTCAACACATGAAATAAGTCTAACAACATTCAGTTCGTGCCTCAGTACCGACGGTCCAGCCGTAGAAGGGTCAAGCCAACGCCTCACATGTGGCACGCCGTACTGCCCCAAACCCGAAGGTTCAAAGGGCAGTTCAAGACGGTCACATAATCGAGTTAAGGTTTGTTGTCTTCTAGAGGGTCCATCGCGTTACTTGCACTACTTAGAACGTCGTTAAACTACGGAAAAATCCAACACTTGGAAATTTCCCGACAGGGGAAAAATTGGGTATTTATATCCGGTCGAACTTTTTAACATATTCTAAAGTTATCCGGAAATCCACAAAGACGAAATTTGATACCCCGATCGAAACACCGAATCCCCAAAGCAACCCCAGAAAATTCAACTCTTGAATAATTATTAAAAATACCCAGAAAAATCACCACTGGAAACTATGGATTACTGTGTAAAATACTTTAAATATTTAGGCCGTACGACCGCGGATCAGCCGCATGAGCCATGCTCATGCCGCGGATCCGCGCTTGAATAGTGGAATTACACTCACGAATTTCACAGTAAACCTTATAATTTCCTGCTTATTTTTCTGCATATTTTTAATATTGAAAAATCCCACTTTTTGGAAAAAGTCCAGAGAGCAAGATAAGTTTAGGGTTTCGGGTTCGTTCGGGCTTCAAATAGCGTCTAGACTTCGCCTAAGGCTCTAGCTAGGCTCTGATACCACTGAAAGGTTCCTAGGCACCCTATAGAGGTCTCACAAGGCATCGAACATGCCATTTTACAAAAATTATGGTGCCGAGAAACCCTAACGCGGATCTTAGACTAGAATTCTAGGCGAAAAACTAAACTAGTTAGCAAGTTAACTAAAGGTCGGAAGCTACAACCTTTGTAGATCCGGATTTCCACCTCCTTAGCTCCACGCGGTTATGTCCTCGCTGTCCATCATGAATCCTCGACTCATTTGTCGGCTTCATCGGAAAAACGTGCGGAATAGGTCGTCGGCTTCGTGTCAAAGACGATCTACGTCGAGGTTGCACTAGTTCAAGCTCCGACTTCACAAAGTTGTGAAACTTGTGAAGAGAACACCCAAGACAACTTGGCAAGAGGTAGAGGGTGAAGAAATAGGAGATGGGTTCACTTTAGATTTAGAATTCTCTCACTAGAACTCAAGTTGCCATTGATGGCATTGTTGCGCCACGGCAGCGCCCCGGCCGTCTATCCGAGGCCAAAATGCGGAATAAAAATTTTCTTGTCTTTTAAACTGGCTCTACCGCGGACAATAAACCCGGATCGTAACCATTAACAAAGTCCTAGCTAACTAGAGAAAGGGTTAGAGATATACCGAGCGATCCGTTCCTCCGGTCTTCTCGTCATCGTCCCGATCACTTGCGGAATGTCCGGTCTCCATCTCGTCGCCGGAAGGGCACCACGTAGCCGGGTACTTTTACGGGCTCCCGCCTCAATACCGAGGCAACTCGGGCATGAAGCCGGCAACTCGACATGCTCAAGATATGCTGTAGAATGTGAAGTAGATCATGCTAGTCTCATTTTGGGGTTTGTAGTTGCCTTGATGGAGGAATAAGGTTATGGAAAAATGGTGCTTTCATTTTCCCAAAACTAGATCAAATGAGATGATGAAATGTGTGCTACCTCAAAATAGAAATTTCTCTCATCTCCAAAGAATAGTGGCCGGCCATTCTTCTCTTGAAAATGGTGGAGGGAATCAAAAACATATGAAGCAAGAAGGGAGGTTATTGTAGGATGAAGAGAATGGTGACCACATCATAAAGCATCATGATAACAAAACTTACATCAAACCATACCCTTTCTTTTCTCATTAAATGCAAGTGATGGTGCAAGATATCATAATCAATACAATTGCAATAAACCCCTCCACAAGGTGTTATTTGCAAACTTGCAAATAACCCCCTCCATCGGAAAAGTCCGGCCGGGAAAGAACAAAGGAAAACCGGACGGAACGGAATGCAAACTGGCAACTCCAGAAAACTGGTCCCGTAATAAATTACAGGAAAACCCCGATACTGTGCATACACACCCGCATCTGTATTCCGTCCGGATACAAATGCAATGAGACAAAATCTACACTGTACTAAATTAGGATCCGGCTTAAACCAAAACCGGCTAGTAAAATCCGTTCGATCCTGATCCGTGCAATACCGCACGTATCTGATCGAACTCTGCCATATATCCATACGGCTACTAGTACAAACCGTCCGATCCTGATCCGTGTAATACCGCACGTATCTGATCGGACCCTGCCATATCTCCATACGGCCTCTACAGCATTTCGCCCGAAAGCTTGAGTAACTGAAAGTGTGGTGGACTCTAAAGACTCGTCAATACTATGGCTGTGGACTTAACCACTAGCACGTCAGAGGTATTAGCCAATACGTGACGGGCCACCAGCTATTGACCAAAAGGGACGTCGATGAGCGAACTCATCCTGACACCCTACTGAGCCTGTCAGTGACAATATCCGTACAGTCCGGTCCGTTCGTCTATGAGGATCGCATGTCGGGCCTAGGGGGTTGGTAAAAGTCAGACCCCCAAAGGCGGTACAAGTCGTGTCGGAGTGTAGCCCAGAACGCCCTGAGATACTACTGGAATACCTACCAGTAAATCTCCTGCCTCGACCGAGGGCTTTGCGTAATGGCTCTCCTAGACACAGCGCGACCTCACCCCCAATACCGGGAGAGACGAACCCCTGCAGATCCGCTCACTGCCTCCATGTGGCTCGGGACTGTACCCAACTAAAACCTGTTTGCATGACTCCTTTGAGCCGTGGTAGGGTAGTAATCAAAGCACAGTGGGAACTCACACGAGACAAATGACGATCTCAGGTCGATGAACTAACCTGTACACATGTCAC
Organism: Agapanthus africanus; assembly: GCA_030015575.1. Classification (NCBI taxonomy): domain Eukaryota; kingdom Viridiplantae; phylum Streptophyta; class Magnoliopsida; order Asparagales; family Amaryllidaceae; genus Agapanthus; species Agapanthus africanus. The sequence goes on along the minus strand of CM057351.1, from coordinate 52,663,385 downwards.
CTGGGAACTGCTATCTGACGTCTGGTATAATCCCAACTAGCAGGTTCCCGGCGAGTCCTGTCCGGTGTACTCATAACCCAATGAGCACCTGTATACATCTTAGGTGAACCAACTGACACCAGTGGCTTGTGAGACCGGCCACCGCCCCTCGTCGGGGTCTCGACTGTATACACTAGTCTACTAATGGAGTATCGATGCCCTGTCTCGAAACTCCTACGACTAGGGACCTTTTAAGGATGTGCTTATAGACTACCATCTCCCACGTATATGATCGCCATCATACTGCTGGTAGTCAAGCAAGAATCCTAGGGGCTCTATCAACGTGTAATAGCGACATGTCAGGTCACCTAAAGCAGTACACGATGATAAAGATAAACCAGATAGCATACTATCATATCGAGTAAGACTGTCCAACCGGGATAGGTCCTCCCTCAATCATTGCAATCACGTGCCTGTGATCCAATAATTGACTCTGAGGGCACTATCTCCAACAATCTCCCACTTGCACTCAAGGCTAATTATTGCGATGTCGCATACTCACAGCCCGTGTGATACCGAACACCCAACTCCTCTACTAGTCAGTCGCACAAAGCCTGTTTGCGAAACTATTGCGTTCGAGGAATAGCCTCAGTGAGTGGATCCGCAGGATGTTTCTTTCTATGTCTCTCTATATCTCAAGTTCGCGGAGAAAGCCTTCTCCCGAAATGAGCAATACCTGTCTTGGAACGTCTGGATGTCTGATGGGACCTAGTTCATAAAAGAACTCCAAATCCAGACTTCTAAGACTGTATCGTCAACTGAACTTAATCAGTATCCTGCGCCATGCCTCCCTCAGTATCTGCCTTGGATCACCTGTCCAAAATACTGCCCCTAGTCAGAGGGAAAACTATAACTCTGACAACCTCCTTGTCGTCCATGTCACCTTGGAAGCCTGGAATGATAACTGTCTCCCAAATGAGGCTGTCGTTATCATATCCCTAGAACATCCACTTATGTTCTAAAACTGCTTCCGACTGTTTCTCCAGGATTGGGTCAATATCAACTTATTGCATCTAGTGCAAGAACAACATCTGGTGTGGTACTTGACATCTCATGATTGACTCAATTGCCTAAGCAAGTGATCTGCCAATCATGCACATCCCTCTCTACTTTAGTCTAAAAGACACCTTTAGAGAGGGTGACTCCATTACCTGCAGGTACACTACCATGCCAGGAGTCGTCCATTCTAAATACTCTTAGAATGCTGTCAAAATACTCTGATTGGGAAACCACCCAAATCTAGATCTAAAACCATAGATCTAGTAACCAGTATGTCTGATATAATGTCCAAGTCCCATGTGGAGAAAACACTGTGTGACGACCAAAGTATAACCGATCGTAGTATAGGAATATCACTTCCTACTACCTTCTCAACAGATCCATCCCCTATTCTGATGACGTCAAACCTATGACTGTCACATCAGAAATAGATGATCTATCTCCGCTACATCTGCTTTAGTCTATAAATAGACATAAGCCTGATGTCCACCAATGCTTCCGCTGCTCCCACTGACCACGACAACCCTCTGGCAGAGTCATATAGACGTGCACTTCTAAAGCTAGTTTAGAATGACGCTATACTCATCCTCCGACCGGGTCTCGCAGCCTGGAACAACAACAATGGCAAGTGTGGGTAAACAAGAACTTCCCTGTCACCGTCCTTGAGGCTACCGGAGTACCTCTCGGGTGCCTGAAGTTACCCACCGTATCTGCGGAGTGGCCAATGGAATGTCAAATCAGATTGAATCTTTAGGTTCCTTATTAAATCTTCAGTAATCGTTTGCGGTTCTGGAATCACTTCCAGTTCTACCATACTCCCACTGCTGTTTTTGAAAAAATCCATTTTTAATAAAACTGTGGCGAGTCTAGAACAATATTTCTATTGATCTGCCAGATGGTAGAAAGTAAACCCTCATCATAGCCTGGGTCAACCCACAAACAGCCATTACAGAAACGCGCCTCGAGTTGTCCAGTGTCTGGTTTTAATCATAAGCCGGACAACTCCCCGTACCTTAACATCGTTAAGATATGAACTGTTCTATATCCAATATAGAACCAGAGGCACTGATTTAAATGAACCAGATTCAAATCATGCAGCTATCTCCAGTGCATGTCAACTAAATGGAAGGAGGCCGATCAGCGTTACCCAACTTAGGAATGCTTCCAATTATGAGCAACCTGAAAGAGAAGCAAGTTCTCATTACTATCAACTGAATACCATACACAAGTATCTACATCTTCGATCACCTTGAAGAATCCCGATACTTGCTGCTCCTGGTTCTCTACTCTATTCAAATACCTATAACTCCTCAAAACTTAGACTCTGTGTTTCCACGAAACACATGTCTAAGAATTAGAGTAGTTAAAAGTAAACAGAATATAGTATGAGGACCAACCCCTCTGTCCCAATGGACACTGGACAACATACAATACTCTGTATAAGTCCGCTGAGTCTAACAACTCTTTCACTGTGCGTCGTAGGTTGAAAACTGCACTTATGGTTAAGAAGAATTACACCGCTGTTTGATGCTCCTTACCTAACCATCCACTGATATAGGTAAATGTCATTGACATAATATCAAAAAGTATATCTCACTCCATGAAAATAGACGTACAGATATATCAATTTGAAATTGGTGCACAACAGCGGATATTCAAAACCAAATATTTGCCGACCGGCAAACAGCCTAGATGATCTCCTCAAATATCACCGATTACAACGAATCCCGATATAATGAGGATGATCACCCTATTCCCAATAACTTACTCCCACTCAGCATCTGTAAAACCATACAGATGTGAGAATCATACCTGGTAAATACATACCCTGGAGTAAGTGTCTAACTGGGAAAACAGTTTTCCATTAACAGTACACGGTGAAACTGAAACATTGAAATGTTTCGTCGGGGTATCCTGGTATTCCTAGTAATGCCTCTACCATTATCCAGATTCACAATTATAACCGTATACCTCTTTGCCATCTGTCCAAATCCCTTTATATGTCTTTAGTCATTACCGTCTGCACACCCCCTTAGGCCAAGTGGTTTTCTTCCTTCCCTACCGTTCGGCACCAGCCTATGGTTTGGAAGAAGACTATCCAATAAGCATAATGGGTGTACTGTCCTAATCCTAGGAGCACTCGCAATGCGAGAGAAGGTGAAGATAAAAGACAACCGAATAAACCTTATTCCTATTTCTCCTGGACCAGAATCCATCCCCGAACTGGAACAAGTTCCTTTCGAGTTCGTATATAACCATACGATGGAGTATCCAAAAACTTGGGATCTTCGTAGTGATACGGAGTGTCCTGGAGAAATGCAAAGGTGATTTAGGATTGGCGAAGAAATACTCGGTTTGGTCGTGGATAGCAGTCGCAATTTACTTTGCCCTCTTACTAATCCCTTGCTTTGTCTTAACCTTAATACCTTCTGCACACCGTTTAAGCTAATTGGTTTTCTTCATTCCCTACCGGTCGGCACCAGCCTAAGGTTTGGAAGAAGACTATCCAATTTGCATAATAGGTGTACTATCTCCTAAACCAAGGAGTACTCACAACTTGAGAGAAGGTAAAAGGGAAAAGACAACTGAATAATCCTATCCGTTTTCTCCAGAACCGGAAACCATCCTCGAATTCCTTCGAGTTCGTATCTAACCATACGATGGTTTTGTCCAATGAAAGTGGACGTTCGTAGTAATACGGGGTGTCCTGGAGAAAAGGGTAAAAGTAGGAGTGGCAATGAGGTCTGCAACTCTGACAATCCAAAAGCCTGTGTTAAGAAGGTTCGGTCAACTTGGTCACTGAGTCAAAGTCCAGGGTCGGGTCAATGGTCGCTGCCAAAGAGAGAGAGAAAAGAAACACTCAGCGTGCACTCTAACCTAGATCAGAAAGGTTATCACTTTGTCTAATCTGGAAACCTCCCACTGTACCTCAAATTCTCCTCCAAACCTGAAAGAAGAACTAGTCGGGGTCACCCGAGGAGTAAACTAACTCATCAGTGGGAATCGGGATCCAACTATCATCGCATGATAACTTGACGGAATCCACTCAAGTCACCACACTCCAGAAGGTATGCGCATGCCTGGCAAGTTTCAGTTCTTTTGAAACTCCCGATGTGATTTTTACCCCAAGCGGTTTATGACCTTGACTAGGTCAACAAACCATAAACCGCCAGTCAAGTTCAACCTGTCATTATTCTGGATTGCATTAAACCCACCCGTACGTGCCCTTGACTAGGTCAACAAGGCCGCACGACTGTCCTAACCAATCCCACTTATGCAACAAACAAGTACTACTTAGCTACCGAACGCTACGTCTTGACTAGGTCAACAAACGCAGCACGAATACTAAATAATACCTGTAGGAGATGACGGAGGGCTACGGCTGGTTTTTGGCGAAAAACCTTTAACGTAATGAACTTGATATCGTTGAAGGAACTGCATAGCCTTTTATAAAAATATAGTGACGAAAACCTTTACTAAAGAGGTCACTCCCGGTGAAGGGATCTCGGCTCTTTCCCCGTAGAATGAGGTGCAGGATATTCCAACTGAATACCACGATGCAAAGCAAAAGTAATCGGCTATAGTGAAGTTATTTCCCTGACGCAAACTTCTGTCCAAGGGGTCACTCCCGGTGAAGGGATCTCGGCCCTTGCCTCGTCGACTGAGGAGCAGGATATTCCAAATGAATACCACGATGCAAAACAAAAGTGAACGTCCTTGCAATAACAGCTTTTTGAAAAAATGTTCCAACAACATCAGAATAGGTTTGTTTAGCTTGCATTGATCCGAATCAACGCACTCCCATGAATTGATCACACCACAAAGAACGAAAATATACTGACATACGTATATGCCATCCGCATTCACCACTGGGTCCCGTCATCACCCGTTAGGTTAGCTAACTAACGGCAGAGCGGGGACTGGACTAGCGCGGATGAAAAACATATACAACATCTACTAATATATATACCAATATATAGTATTTCGCTCAAGGCGTGAAAAAAAAATGCAACATCACAGAAATGTATAGCATCACAGAACAATACAGATATCTGGGATCCCCGAGTTTCACAGAGCCGCTGCTGAAACCCGACGTTCCCCTGGTCGTGTGGATAGCCTGTGCAATGAAATCCTAGACCCCTACGGGCGCGGCAAGTCACCCGCCAAAACCTGAAGCGAGGCAGCCCCTTTCAGCACCGTGAATGGACCACCCAGCACTTCACGGAATCCGATAACTTGGGCACCCCTCCTGGGTCAACCTGTACCCCCTACGAGTGCGACGAATAGCCCGCCAATTCCAGACTGAAGCCCCCTCCGTCTCAATGCCCTGAGATGCGGGCTTGTTGCCCTCCAGAACCCGGCTATCCGTGCACCCCCCCCCGCGGGGTAAGCCTAGTACAGAAAGTAAAATATACATACACCGGGTACATCGACCGCAACCAGGTCGTGCCCCAAAAAGAATAATACAAACAGGCAGTGACGGCAGTCCACATGTCGGACGCTCGCCCCGCCAAATCAAATGTACATAATACAACAAAACTGTACTAGCATTGCATCCAGGCTATCCCCCACGACCGATCCGCAGCAACACAGCAAAAACATAGAACATCAACGTGAAAATCACGTTCGCAAATCCGTCTAACCGGGCTATAGCAGTTAGACCGGATTTACCGATCGAGTGACATTCACGGTCGCAGATATAATGTAAATACTGTGAAATAATGTGTTTAAAATATCCGATCGATCAAACAATTAACAAGTGGGCCCCCAAGCAATACTGTAGCACTCACAGAAAATCTGGGCCCAAATTTAATATCCCAAAACCCCCAAAATCAACCCACAAGGCCACTGTAGAAATTGGACAAGGTGACGTCATTAAACTGCGGCGGAACCGCGGCCCAAGGTGGGGTTTGGCCGCGGTTCCGCGCTCCACTAATCGACTGAATTTGTCGAATTTTCACAGAAGTCTTATAATATCTTGTACAGCAGTTTTCTACAACCTGAAAAAAATTTTGACACTAAAAAATTCCAACAGAAAACTGATGCAAAGGAAAATATGGTTTTTGGGATTTCGGTCGATCGGATAAGCAAAACACATTAGAACAAGCTAGGTAAGGTTAATGGCGTGGCTCTGATACCATGTTGCGCCATGGCAGCGCCCCGGCCGTCTATCCGAGGCTAAAATGCGGAATAAAAATTTTCTTGTCTTTTAAACTGGCGCTACCGCGGACAATAAACCCGGATCGTAACCATTAACAAAGTCCTAGCTAACTAGAGAAAGGGTTAGAGATATACCGAGCGATCCGTTCCTCCGGTCTTCTCGTCATCGTCCCGATCACTTGCGGAATGTCCGGTCTCCATCTCGTCGCCGGAAGGGCACCACGTAGCCGGGTACTTTTACGGGCTCCCGCTTCAATACCGAGGCAACTCGGGCATGAAGCCGGCAACTCGACATGCTCAAGATATGCTGTAGAATGTGAAGTAGATCATGCTAGTCTCATTTTGGGGTTTGTAGTTGCCTTGATGGAGGAATAAGGTTATGGAAAAATGGTGCTTTCATTTTCCCAAAACTAGATCAAATGAGATGATGAAATGTGTGCTACCTCAAAATAGAAATTTCTCTCATCTCCAAAGAATAGTGGCCGGCCATTCTTCTCTTGAAAATGGTGGAGGGAATCAAAAACATATGAAGCAAGAAGGGAGGTTATTGTAGGATGAAGAGAATGGTGACCACATCATAAAGCATCATGATAACAAAACTTACATCAAACCATACCCTTTCTTTTCTCATTAAATGCAAGTGATGGTGCAAGATATCATAATCAATACAATTGCAATAAACCCCTCCACAAGGTGTTATTTGCAAACTTGCAAATAACCCCCTCCATCGGAAAAGTCCGGCCGGGAAAGAACAAAGGAAAACCGGCCGGAACGGAATGCAAACTGGCAACTCCAGAAAACTGGTCCCGTAATAAATTACAGGAAAACCCCGATACTGTGCATACACACCCGCATCTGTATTCCGTCCGGATACAAATGCAATGAGACAAAATCTACACTGTACTAAACTAGGATCCGGCTTAAACCAAAACCGGCTAGTAAAATCCGTTCGATCCTGATCCGTGCAATACCGCACGTATCTGATTGAACTCTGCCATATATCCATACGGCTACTAGTACAAACCATCCGATCCTGATCCGTGCAATACCGCACGTATCTGATCGGACCCTACCATATCTCCATACGGCCTCTACAGCGTTTCGCCCGAAAGCTTGAGTAACTGAAAGTGTGGTGGACTCTAAAGACTCGTCAATACTATGGCTGTGGACTTAACCACTAGCACGTCATAGGTATTAGCCAATACGTGACGGGCCACCAGCTATTGACCAAAAGGGACGTCGATGAGCGAACTCATCCTGACACCCTACTGAGCCTGTCAGTGACAATATCCGTACAGTCCGGTCCGTTCGTCTATGAGGATCGCATGTCAGGCCTAGGGGTTTGGTAAAAGTCAGACCCCCAAAGGCGGTACAAGTCGTGTCGGAGTGTAGCCCAGAACGCCCTGAGATACTACTGGAATACCTACCAGTAAATCTCCTGCCTCGGCCGAGGGCTTTGCGTAATGGCTCTCCTAGACACAGCGCGACCTCACCCCCAATACCGGGAGAGACGAACCCCTGCAGATCCGCTCACTGCCTCCATGTGGCTCGGGACTGTACCCAACTAAAACCTGTTTGCACGACTCCTTTGAGCCGTGGTAGGGTAGTAATCAAAGCACAGTGGGAACTCACACGAGACAAATGACGATCTCAGGTCGATGAACTAACCTGTACACATGTCACCTGGGAACTGCTATCTGACGTCTGGTATAATCCCAACTAGCAGGTTCCCGGCGAGTCATGTCCGGTGTACTCATAACCCAATGAGCACCTGTATACATCTTAGGTGAACCAACTGACACCAGTGGCTTGTGAGACCGGCCACCGCCCCTCGTCGGGGTCTCGACTGTATACACTAGTCTACTAATGGAGTATCGATGCCCTGTCTCGAAACTCCTACGACTAGGGACCTTTTAAGGATGTGCTTATAGACTACCATCTCCCACGTATATGATCGCCATCATACTGCTGGTAGTCAAGCAAGAATCCTAGAGGCTCTATCAACGTGTAATAGCGACATGTCAGGTCACCTAAAGCAGTACACGATGATAAAGATAAACCAGATAGTATACTATCATATCGAGTAAGACTGTCCAACCGGGATAGGTCCTCCCTCAATCATTGCAATCACGTGCCTGTGATCCAATAATTGACTCTGAGGGCACTATCTCCAACAGGCATCTAAGTTTTTCTTTTTTTTAAGATGAAGAAGAAGAAGAGCTAGAATTATGATAAGTTATTTAAAATGAAAAGAAAAATCTATACTTATCATAATTCTAACTAAGGTTAGGTGTAGAGAATCAACCATGGTTATTTGGAGAGTTAGGGTTAAGCTAGTGGACAAGAATGGTTGCATAAAGTCAAGGCTTCATGAAGCTTCAACATAAAACAAGAAATGCCACCATTCTCCACTTAAGCTTTATCCAAATAAATGAATAATCAATTAAATGAATAAATGCATAATTAAAACCCTAATCTCAAGTTAACTATGGTTTAATTCCATACACTTAACCATATGATCAAGTATCATCAAACATGATACTTATATGTGCACAAAAGTATATCACATATACAATGTGTAAATCAAGTGAGAAAAATCCGTTTAAAGTGAACCAATACTAGTTGATGCAAAGTAATATATCAAATATATAATTATACATTAAATCATTAAATCAACACTTGATTCAATGATCCGGTCATGTCGCACATAACCGACTAGTATTCAATGCATCGATTTATCGAATCAATGATTCGATAACTAGGTCATATCTCATACAACCAATCGAAACATTAATCGCGAGAATCAAATACGGTATCACATACACGCATTATTCTCGGTCCCGCACATATCTCATATGCACTCCTATTTCGTTTCGCTTGAGCTAGGAAACCTCTGTGTAGGACTCTAAAGACTCGTCAATACGCCGGTAGCAGATGATGATCATATCAAGCACCCACAAGCCGCAAGCGGTCTGCTAAACGTAACGGCCACCCGGGTATTGAGCGATCAGAAGATCGACGAGCTAGCCCGCTCACACTCCTGCGAATCCGACCAGTAACACTTACCGTACAGTCCGGTCTCTTCGTCTGATACGTCGCATATCAAGTCTAGGGGTGGTATACGTCAGACCCCAATAACCCGATAAGTCGTGCCGATGTGAGGCTCATAACGGGTCGAGAAACTACTAGTAACACTTACCAGCAAATCTCTGATCAGCCCTGGCCAGGGACTTCCCTGCTACGGCCAATCGAGCACAGCACAACATCAACCCCCAATACCGGGAGAGACGAAACCCCTCCTATCGCTCATTGCCTCTATGTGACTCGGGACTGTGCCCAAAGACCACCGTTTTGCACGCCCTCATGGACGTGGTAAGGTGGAGATCAAAGCACAGTGGGAATCACACAAGACTCTATGACGATCTCGGGTCTACAGACTAACCTGTACAAGTGTCACCTGAGAACCGCCATCTGACGTGAGGTATAATACCATCTGGGAGTTCTCGGCGAGTCCGTCCAGTGTACCCAGTCTCCACTGAGCACCCGTATACCATCTCTGATGTCAAACACCAATGGATATGGGATCATCCATCGCCCATCACATGGGTCGAGAAGCGTATACGCTAGTCTACACTGGTATATCGATGCCTCGTCTCGATACACCCACGACTAGGGACCTTGAAGGATGTACTTATGGACTACCATGTGTAAGTCCACGTTGCGACCCCCGGTTCTTACGGGGAGGCGGAAACGGTATAAAAAATAAATTTTTTAGCGCATGGGGCAACATGGACTAACAAAGTCGGGATCTTTTCCTAAACTAGAACTAGCAAACTTGCTAAAGAGAGTTAGCTACTCGGAAAGATGGTTATACCTAAACTTGAACTCCTTCTTCTTCAAACCTTGTAGAGGTTGATGGTTCTTTCCTCGTCGCCTTCTTCCGTCGAAGATGGATCCACCTGAGGGTTCAACCTACGGGCTCTTCCTCGAACTTTGAGTGAACTAGAATCTCCGGCTTGCTAAACCCTTGATCCTAGAGTGAGTAGAGAGTGTCTAGGAGTTGTTTCTTTTTCAAGGTGAGGGATTCTCAACACATGAGAAGGAATCACCTTGAGCTTGAGGAAGAAGAAGATGAAATGAGGAGAGAGAATGATTATGATAGAAATGAGCTCTTTTCTTTTGCAACCATAACTAAAAGAAAAGGAATTATCAAATTAATAATAATAATTGAAATGAGAATAGTTGATGGTTGTTTTGGAATGACCACTATCATACTTTCAATAAATGAGTGTAAGCATGAATCAAGGAGTATCCTTTCAAAGCATGATGGTGGTCAACATTCAATCATGGTCAACAAGTCAACCATGGTCAACAAGTCAACAAAATCAACCATAACAAAATTTCATTTAATTACTATTATTAATTGATATTTCATAAATCTATTAGGGTTTGGAAAATGACGACTGTCAACTGTGCATACGCACCCGTTCCGAAACCCTAATGAAATACCTCATCCTCCGCCTCAAGCAACTGTGCATACACACCTGCATTCTCGTTCCGAGGAACAAGAATACCAAAATATAAAAGCATCCCCAAAACATATACCAGTATCTGGCTCAAACCAGAGCCCGCCAGTATAATCCGTCCGGACTCCAAACGTGCACAAGTGCGCGGATGAGAACGAACCCTGCCGCAAAACCATGCGACCTCTACTCTGTTTTGCCCAGAGGCGTATACCCTCTGTGTGGGACTCTAAAGACTCGACACTACGCTGGCAGTGGGTTTAACCACAGACCGCAAGCGGCACTAGCTGTGCGTAACGGTCCCCAGGTAGATGCCGACAAGAAGGCTGACGAGGTGAACCCCATCTGAACTCCTACTGAGTCTGAATGTGATATTCTCCGTACAGTCCGGTCTGTCCGTCTGATACATCGCATGTCGGGCCTAGGGGGCGGTAAAACGTCAGTCCCCAAATAGCGGTACAAGTCGTGTCGGAGTGAAGCCCAAAACACCCTGAGATAACACTGGAAGCCTACCAGTATATCTCGCTTGTCCTGGCTAGGGACTACTCGTGTAATGGCTCTCCTAGACACAGCGCGATGTCAACCCCCAATACCGGGAGAGACGAATCCTGTCTAACCGTCACTGCCTCCAAGTGCTTCGGGACTGCACCCAACCATTACCTGTTTGCACGACTCCTTTGAGCCGTGGTAGGGTAGTGATCAAAGTGCAGTGGGAACACACTCGAGGCGAAGTGCCAGTGTCAAGTCAGCGGACTAAGCTGTACTCATGTCACCTGGGAACTGATAACTGACGATAGGTATAATACCAACCTGTCAGTTCCCGACGAGTCCTGTCCAGTGTACTCGTAACCTAACGAGCACCCGTATACTATCTCTAGTACGACGTACTGATGGCTGTGGGACAGACCATCTCCCACACTGGGATGAGAAGCGCATACGCTAGTCTACTCCGGAGTATCGATGCCCTGTTTTGATAGTCCTGCGACTAGGGACCTGTATAAGGATGTGCTTACAGATTACCCAGCCCCCACTAGTGTGACTGCCATCACAACGCTGGTAATCAAGCAAAGATCCTAAGGGCTCCACTAATGCGTATAGGTGATATCGCAAAATAAACACATGTACACATTGAAGTAGAAACAAACCAAGTAGCATACTACTATATTGAGCAAGATTGTTTATACAAGGTGAATATCCCAAGCCTCCATTAAGTAATATACAAACTAGTATGATACAGTAATGGCCTCTAGGGCATATACACTAACAATCTCCCACTTGCACTAAGGCCATGTACTGGCGTATCGAAGACCTATCATCTCGATCAGCCGCTCGAACTGAGTCTGGGGTAGGGCCTTGGTGAATGGATCTGCAGTGTTTTCTTCTGAAGCAACCCTCCGAACCTCGATATCCTTGCGATCCACGATCTCCCTGATCAGGTGATACCGCCTCAAGATGTACCTGGATCTCTGATGGGACCTGGGTTCCTTCGCTAAAGCTATAGCCCCGTTGTTGTCGCAATACAAAGGTATTGGCTCAACAATGGACGGAACCACCTGAAGTTCTTTCAAGAACTTCCTCATCCAGACAGCTTCTTTTGCGGCATCAGATGCAGCGATGTATTCCGCTTCCATAGTCGAGTCTGCAACGGTTTCCTGTTTGGAACTCTTCCAACACACCGCCCCTCCATTGAGGGTAAAGACAAAACCCGACATGGACTTGGAATCATCCTTGTCACTCTGGAAGCTGGAGTCAGCAAAGGCCTCGATCTGGAGGTCTTTTCCGCCATACACCAAGAACATCTCCTTAGTCCTTCTCAGGTACTTGAGAATGTTCTTTACTGCTATCCAGTGTTTCTCCCCAGGGTTTGACTGATACCGGCTTACTACACTCAGTGCATAAGCTACATCCGGTCTGGTACACAACATCGCATACATTATAGAGCCTACCGCAGAAGCGTAGGGTATGATAGACATGCGATCCCTCTCCAAATCAGTCTTGGGAGACATCTCTTTAGAGAGGGTGATCCCGTGACAAGCCGGTAGGTTACCGCGCTTGGAATCTTCCATACTGAATCTTTTCAGTACGGTGTCGATGTACCTGGACTGTGAAAGTCCTAATATCCTCTTGGATCTATCACGATGGATCCGGATCCCCAGGATGTATGAGGCATCACCCAGGTCTTTCATGGAGAACCTGTGTGACAAGAAACCCTTGACAGATTGTAACATAGGAATGTCATTTCCTATTAAGAGAATGTCATCCACGTATAAAACAAGGAATACTACAGTTCTCGCTACAAATCTACTATAGATGCATGGTTCATCTGGATTTTTGATAAAGTCAAATTCCTTGACCGTCTCATCAAAACAGATGTTCCAACTCCGCGATGCCTGCTTTAGTCCATAGATGGACTTAAGCAACTTGCACACCTTTCCGCTGCTCCCACTCTGAATGAAACCCTCTGGCTGATCCATATAGACACACTCCTCTAAATTTCCATTTAGAAAAGCGGTTTTTACGTCCATCTGCCAAATCTCATAATCGTGGAAGGCAGCAATGGCAAGAAGGATCCGAATGGATTTCAGCATAGCCACTGGAGAAAAGGTTTCGTCATAGTCCAAGCCAGGTCTTTGACGGAAACCCTTTGCTACAAGTCTAGCTTTATAGGTCTCAACCTGTCCATCTACACCAATCTTCCTTTTGAAGATCCACTTGCATCCTACGGGTTTTACCCCGTCTGGAGCAATGTCCAATGTCCATACTTTGTTGGTGTACATGGACTCCATTTCGGTCCGCATTGCATCCAGCCATTTTACCGAGTCAACGCTCTGAACGGCCTGCTGGAAGCTAGTAGGCTCATCATAATCTATGATGCAATCCTCTCTATCCCCGTCTATGAGAAAACCGTAGTATCTCTCGGGCGGATGAGACTGCCTACTACTCCTGCGGAGCGGCGTAGGAATGTCCTGTTCTTTTGAACCCTCTGGTTCCACTAAGCTTTCAGTAATAGTCTGAGGTTCTGGAATTTCATCCAGTTCTACTGCGCTCCCACTTATCTGATTTTCCAAAAACTCAGTTTCCATAAAGTGGGCATGACGAGAAACAAGGACTTTTTGCTCCTCTGCGTAATAGAATAGATACCCCTTGGAGTTCTTTGGGTATCCCACAAACTTGCACTGTACTGAGCGTGCCTCGAGCTTGTCCGCATGCTGCTTTTGTACAAAAGCCGGACATCCTCATGTCTTAAAGGATTTAAGACAGGGTTTCTTCCCACTCCACATCTGATATGGTGTGGTAGGCACAGTCTTAGTAGGAACTTGGTTCAAGAGATGTGCAGCTGTTTCTAGTGCATATCCCCAGAAAGATCGCGGTAACTCAGCCTTACTCATCATGGAACGAACTATATCTAATAGGGTTCGATTCCTCCTTTCCGATACACCGTTATGTTGCGGAGTGTATGGAGGAGTACGCTGAGAGAGAATTCCATTCTCTTTTAAATAGTCCTGGAACTCGGCACTCAAGTATTCACCACCTCGATCCGATCTTAGAATCTTAATACTTTTACCTGTTTGTTTTTCAACTTCATTCTTGTAATCCCGAAATTTCTCAAAGGCCTCGGATTTGTGCTTCATTAAGAAGACATGTCCATACCTAGAGAAATCGTCTGTGAAAGTAATGAAGTATGAATAACCGCTTCGCGCATGTGTAGACATTGGACCACACACGTCACTGTGTATGAGTCCCAAGAGCTCGCTCGCTCTTTCTCCGTGTCCAGTAAACGGAGTCTTTGTCATCTTTCCCATGAGACAAGATTCACAAGTGGCATAAGACTGATACTCGAACGGATCCAAGTATCCTTCTTTATGTAACTTAGTCAACCGTGTCTCATTGATGTGACCCAGTCTACAATGCCATAAGAATGCCTGATTGATATCTGGAGACTTTCTTTTGTGTGTATTCTGGATATTGAAAATCTGTGGTTGGTTTAATACGTATATACCATTGCTCAGTGTACCTGACCCAATCAGAACTTGATTAAGGTGAATGTTTACAACATTACTTACAAACGCAAATTCATAACCTTCTTTAGAAACCAAAGATACAGAAATGATATTACAAGTTGCGTTGGGTACAAAAAAGCAATTACGCAAAACCAAAACATGCCCATCTGACATTCCCAGGTGATAGTCCCCCACGGCCTTAGCATCCATGCTAGCTCCGTTCGCAACTCTGAGGGTCATGTCACCTTCCTTCAAAAACCTACGGTTTCTCAATGCCTGCAAAGAATTACAGATATGAGATCCTGATCCGGTATCCAATACCCAGGAAGTAGAGTTTATAGAAAGACAGTTTTCAATAACATACACACCTGAAGCTGAAGCCGCAACCTGCTTCAGTTCCTGTGTCCTGGCCTTCCAAGCCCTGCAATCTTTCTTCCAGTGTCCACTCGTATGACAATAGAAGCATTCTTCCTTTCCAACAAGCTTCCCCGCAATCTTTGTTGCCTTTTCCTTTCCCTTCATACCCACTTTACTAACACCGCCTCTTGGTTTGGCGGGGGCTTTCTTCCTCTTTCCCTTGGCTTTCGCCTTGGACCTAGAGGAAGAAGATCCTCCTACAAACAAAGCGGGTGTTT
This sequence comes from Agapanthus africanus, assembly GCA_030015575.1. Classification (NCBI taxonomy): domain Eukaryota; kingdom Viridiplantae; phylum Streptophyta; class Magnoliopsida; order Asparagales; family Amaryllidaceae; genus Agapanthus; species Agapanthus africanus. The sequence continues at coordinate 52,648,028 of CM057351.1, read as the reverse complement.
CCCTACCCTTCTGTAGGGTGCCCTCTGCGCTCCTCAGCAGGTTGAGGAGTTCTGAAAGTTCAACTTCCTTTTCTTGTAAGTTGAAGTTCAGTATAAACTGGGCGTAAGTGGATGGAAGGGACTGGAGAATTAAATCTGTATAGAGTTCACTGTCCAACGTGGTCCCAAGTTCCGCGAGCTCCTCAGTGTAGCCAATCATCTTAAGCACGTGGTCCGCTACCGATGATCCGACGGCCAACTTTGTCGAAAATAACTTCTTCGACACTTCGTATCTTGCGATACGAGACTGCTCTCCATACAGTTCTTTTGTATGGAGAAATATGGACTCAAGGTCCATATTCTCATGCCTCCTCTGATGTTCGTTGTCCATAGAGGCAAGCACGAGGCACCTGGCCTTCGCGCAATCAATCTCCCAAGTCTTACGGATTTCCTTATCCGCGACGCTGGAGGTGGGACCTGGGACGGGGGGAGCTTTGGTGGTAAGAAGATACCCCAGCTTGTCGTAAGCGATTGCCAATTTGACATTCCTGAGCCAATCTTTGTAGTTTGGCCCTGTCAGTATGTTTTTATCTAGAAGTAACTTAAGTCCAGTCATTTCGATTTGGTCGCTGCAGGGGGAGAGAAGAAACACTTAGCACGATGCTCTTGCAAGTTTAGAATGGTTTTTAATTTGTCTAAACAGGATGGCTCCCACTGTCTCTCGAATCCCTCCTCAAACCACAAAGGAAGAATTAGCCGGGATTAATCCCACCGCACAATACTTGCTTAACCGTTCAGCCAGGCTAGTGTCGGTACTTCGAGGGAGGTTTTCCAACGCTTTCGCGAAGTTCCTTAATTTAAGAACCTCTTTTCCCTGGGGGCGTAGCCCCGCTAACACCTTTCTAGGCACCTACTAGGTTTATAGCATTGATCGTTTAGTGAGAAATTTCCCGAGGAGTAGCATATACTCACAGTAGGATCGGGATCCAAATATCATCGCGTGACGAAACTGAAGGAATCCTACCAGAATCATCACACTCCAAATGGTATGCAAATCTAGCAAGTTTCAGTACTTATGAAACTCCCGATGTGGATTTTTGCCCCATGCTCTTATGACCTTGACTAAGGCCAACAAATCATAAGTCACATGTCAAGTTCTTCCCGTCGTTATCCAGGTTAATTTGAACCCACCCGTATATACCCTTGACTATGGCCAACAAGGCAATACGACTGTCCCAAACCAACGCATTCTATCTATGCAACATATGAATACCTACCAGCTACCAAACACTGTGCCTTGACTAAGGCCAACAAACACAGCTTGAATACTGTTAAATATTCATATGAAACGACGGAGGGCTACGGATGGTTTTGGCGAAACCGTGAACGTAGTGAACTTGATATAATCGATGGAACGAGATAGCTTTTAGAAGGAGTGGCTCAAGCTCCGCATTTAAAAGTTAGTTTTGAAAAGAACCGAGTGGGTTTTTTTCGAAAGTGTTCCAACGACTTTAACTTGGTTTATTATCTTGCATTAGTTCTTTTAATGCGTGATATTCTTGCATTAGTTCTTTTAATGCGTCCCATCATTTAATCCTACCATTGCAGAAAACAACCAAAATATGACGTACGCTTATGCCATTCGCACTCGCCACGGGATCCCGTCATCACCCGTTAGGTTACTTAACTAACGACAGAGCGGGGGCTGGGCTAGCGCGGCTGTAAAACATAAGCAACGCCTAAATATAAAGCAATGATAGACATTACAGATCACAGATGAATAAATTGGATATACTAGTGATCCGCAATCCGTTCGAGCCTGCAACGAAAAGCGGATTACACGGTCGTGGTGAATAGCCAAAAAACCCCACCCAAGACCCCTACAGGTGCGGCAAACTACCCGCCAAGTACCCGGTAGTTTGTGCACCCCTCCATGGGTCTATCCTAGGAGCAAAAACAGTAAAAAGAATTATACAATGACGGCTACAACCCCGACCCGGTTGTGCGGCCATACAAATAATATTATTACATCAATTTACATTTACAAATGAATGAAAGAAAAACAAAAGCTCATCTCACATCCACCCCGGCTATTCACCCGCGACAGTCCAACACATTCATATACACATTCCAACATCAAACACAGATCACAGAGATGTATAACCCCGACTAATCGACTTATAGCGATTAGCCGACGTTCAATACATGCAAACATCACAGATATAACCATCATAGTCAAAGTGCAGTGAAGTTCGGAAAAAAATACGGAATTATAGGACCCCAAAAGAAAATTTCTGCTCTGGAAAATCTGGGTACATATAACATATTTTAAAAATCCCAAAACCAACACAGAGACACACTGCACGAAACCCGATCACCAGAAGACACTAAACGGCGGCGGATCCGCGGCTCGAAGAATAGGTGAGGCCGCGGATCCGCGGCGGTTTGAACGAATTAGGGGATCGTTTTTCTTGGGTGTTCACACAAAACCCTGAGCCGAATTTAGGTGTATAACAAATCTTGTTTTGACCAGAAAAATTTTTAACAGAAACTAGGGTTTTGTAAAAGTTTGGTTTTTGGATTTTTCCGGTTCCGAAATTCGTTACACTTCACTACCAAGCTAGTTTAAGTTTAGTTAGGCTCTGATACCACTGTAAGTCTACGTTGCGACCCCCGGTTCTTACGGGGAGGCGGAAACGGTATAAAAAACAAATTTTTTAGCGCATGGGGCAACATGGACTAACAAAGTCGGGATCTTTTCCTAAACTAGAACTAGCAAACTTGCTAAAGAGAGTTAGCTACTCGGAAAGATGGTTATACCTAAACTTGAACTCCTTCTTCTTCAAACCTTGTAGAGGTTGATGGTTCTTTCCTCGTCGCCTTCTTCCGTCGAAGATGGATCCACCTGAGGGTTCAACCTACGGGCTCTTCCTCGAACTTTGAGTGAACTAGAATCTCCGGCTTGCTAAACCCTTGATCCTAGAGTGAGTAGAGAGTGTGTAGGAGTTGTTTCTTTTTCAAGGTGAGGGATTCTCAACACGTGAGAAGGAATCACCTTGAGCTTAAGGAAGAAGAAGATGAAATGAGGAGAGAGAATGATTATGATAGAAATGAGCTCTTTTCTGTTGCAACCATAACTAAAAGAAAAGGAATTATCAAATTAATAATAATAATTGAAATGAGAATAGTTGATGGTTGTTTTGGAATGACCACTATCATACTTTCAATAAATGAGTGTAAGCATGAATCAAGGAGTATCCTTTCAAAGCATGATGGTGGTCAACATTCAACCATGGTCAACAAGTCAACCATGGTCAACAAGTCAACAAAATCAACCATAACAAAATTTCATTTAATTACAATTATTAATTGATATTTCATAAATCTATTAGGGTTTGGAAAATGACGACTGTCAACTGTGCATACGCACCCGTTCCGAAACCCTAATGAAATACCTCATCCTCCGCCTCAAGCAACTGTGCATACACACCTGCATTCTCGTTCCGAGGAACAAGAATACCAAAATATAAAAGCAACCCCAAAACATATACCAGTATCTGGCTCAAACCAGAGCCCGCCAGTATAATCCGTCCGGACTCCAAACGTGCACAAGTGCGCGGATGAGAACGAACCCTGCCGCAAAACCATGCGACCTCTACTCTGTTTTTCCCAGAGGCGAATACCCTCTGTGTGGGACTCTAAAGACTCGACACTACGCTGGTAGTGGGTTTAACCACAGACCGCAAGCGGCACTAGCTGTGCGTAACGGTCCCTAGGTAGATGCCGACAAGAAGGCTGACGAGGTGAACCCCATCTGAACTCCTACTGAGTCTGAATGTGACATTCTCCGTACAGACCGGTCTGTTCGTCTGATACATCGCATGTCGGGCCTAGGGGGCGGTAAAACGTCAGTCCCCAAATAGCGGTACAAGTCGTGTCGGAGTGAAGCCCAAAACACCCTGAGATAACACTGGAAGCCTACCAGTATATCTCGCTTGCCCTGGCCAGGGACTACTCGTGTAATGGCTCTCCTAGACACAGCGCGATGTCAACCCCCAATACCGGGAGAGACGAATCCTGTCTAACCGTCACTGCCTCCAAGTGCTTCGGGACTGCACCCAACCATTACCTGTTTGCACGACTCCTTTGAGCCGTGGTAGGGTAGTGATCAAAGTGCAGTGGGAACACACTCGAGGCGAAGTGCCAGTGTCAAGTCAGCGGACTAAGCTGTACTCATGTCACCTGGGAACTGATAACTGACGATAGGTATAATACCAACCTGTCAGTTCCCGACGAGTCCTGTCCAGTGTACTCGTAACCTAACGAGCACCCGTATACTATCTCTAGTACGACGTACTGATGGCTGTGGGACAGACCATCTCCCACACTGGGATGAGAAGCGCATACGCTAGTCTACTCCGGAGTATCGATGCCCTGTTTCGATAGTCCTGCGACTAGGGACCTGTATAAGGATGTGCTTACAGATTACCCAGCCCCCACTAGTGTGACTGCCATCACAACGCTGGTAATCAAGCAAAGATCTTAAGGGCTCCACTAATGCGTATAGGTGATATCGCAAAATAAACACATGTACACATTGAAGTAGAAACAAACCAAGTAGCATACTACTATATTGAGCAAGATTGTTTATACAAGGTGAATATCCCAAGCCTCCATTAAGTAATATATAAACTAGTATGATACAGTAATGGCCTCTAGGGCATATACACTAACACCATGTCCCCACTAGTATGATCTGCATCATAGTCCAGGTAGTCAAGTACAAATCCTAAGGGCTTTACCAACATGTAACTATAAGACAGTATAAAGAGACTAGTGTACATGTTAAGATAAAGAGCAACCAGATAGCATACTATCATGTCGAGCAAGAAAGTCATCTCTATATATGTCCAAGCATCCAATATAATATACATCATCTGTACAATACTGGCCTCTAGGGCATACATACAACTAACATTTACCTCATCGGCCTTCTTATCGACATCTACCTGGGGACCGTTACGTACAGCTAGTGCCGCTTGCGGTCTGTGGTTAAACCCACTGCCAGCGTAGTGTCGAGTCTTTAGAGTCCCACACAGAGAGTTTCCCTGCACTGAGCGAAACGTGTAGAGGCCGTATGGTTTTACGGCAGGGCTGCGATCACTTACGTACACTTGTGTGCGTGTGGTGTTCGGGCAGGCAGTACTAGAAGGCTTTGGTTTAAGTCGGATCCTAGTATTGCACGGATGGATTTGTTTTGTCTTCTGTGCATCCGCATTCTACGGAATACGGATGCAGGTGTGTATGCACAGTTTTTCGGAGTGATGAAGGAGGAGGTGCCTCATTAGGGTTTTGGCAGTTGGTTCGGCCAAAACCGTTATGTGGCGGGCTCATTAGGGTTTTGACAGTTGATTCGGTCAAAACAATTTTGAGGCGGACTCATTAGGGTTTTGACAGTTCGTTTGGTCAAAACCATAATGAGCCGCGAACATCATTTACTAATCCTATTAGTGATAATCTTATGATGGCTAATTGCATTGACCATTTGACCCCGTTGACCTCTCTTGACTTTGTTGACCGGTTGACCGGGTTGACCATTGACTTTCAAGAGGGTTCCACACTTTTCTTTTCTTTTCCTTTTTCTTTTGGATTATGATAATGGTCATTTCAAAGTAGCCATCAACTTTATCTTGATGGGATTAGTAATGATGTTGTTTTGCATTATTTGCAACCATGGTTCTTTTCTTTTGTATAATAATTTTATTCTCATCCTCTCTCTTGAAATGAGAAGCTCCATGGTTGCTAAAAACCTCCTTCTTCTTCCTCCTCTTGATTTCTCCTTTGATCTCATGTGTTGAGAGAAAAAGGATTCCACTTGACAAACACATCCATACATCTTCTCTACACATCCTAGGGCTTCTAGATTAGCAATCTCCTTGCCCTAGTTACCTCGGCTTGAGGTGGAGCTCGGTGTACATCTCTCGGGTGGATCGTCTTCGACTCAAGGAGGCCACGGAGGTGACCAAAGTCCGGATCAACCATTGAGCAAGCAAAGAGAAGAGCAACAAGAAGTGAAGAACAACAAAGAAGAAGAACAACAAGAAGAGAAGGAGTTCAAGTTGAGGTATAACCCCTAACCGAGTAGATACATCTCTTGTTAGGATGCTAGTATATTGTTTAGCAAAGATCCGGCTTTTACGGTCCATGTTACAAAGTTTAGAAAAAAATTTGTTTTACCGTTTCCGCAACCCCGAAAGTACCGGGAGAGGTAACGTGGACCTAACAGTATAATCTCTATGGCATAGTAGATAGCACCTCAAGTAGTTTGCTAGTTTGTTGTTTAGCAAAGATCCTACTTTTAGTCCATGTTGCCTTTGCGCCAAAACATCATTTTTCGCCGTTTCCGCCTCCCCGTAAGAACCGGGGTGAGCAACGTGGACTTACAGATCGCACAAGAACTGTAAATCTGCAGAAGACTGCCTCAACAATCAACACTCGCTGCAGGAAGATGTATATTAACCTCTGGTGGTCCGTGAAAATCTGACACGATACTCGAACAAGTAGTGTCTCCAAATCTCCAACGCAAGACCACCGCGGCCATCTCCAGATTATGAGTGGGATATCCTTCTCGTACTTCCTCCAAATGTAGGGAAGAAAAACCGATAACTCTACAGTGCTACATCAGTACACAATCGAGCCCCACTCGCGAAACATCACAGTTAAACAACAAAGTCGCCCGAACCAGAAAGCAAAGAAATAACTAATGCAGTTGTCAACCGAACCTTCAACTACCGAAAACTCCGCACACATGCCTCAGTCCAAAGAAAAGAAACCTCCTTTCCGGTCAATTTAGTCAACGGTGCAGCACTACTCTAGCAATCCTACACGAAACGGCGGTAAACTCCTGTTAGGCCCAAAAATCTGCGGACCTCCGTCCTGCACACAGGTCTGGGCATAAGCTGTATGGCCTCGATCTTTCTCGGAACCATACGAAAACCGTATCCCATAACTACAAGACCTAGGAGTCAACACAAACAAACCTGAAGGAACACTCCGAGAATCTAGCAAACCGCTGGGGCTCTCCCAATGTTTGCAAAACAAATCCTTAAGTGCTACCCTTGTCCCTCAAGACATATTAAATAGACCAGAATGTCGTCAGTAACACAACAAAAACTGGTCGAGGAACGGCCTGAAGAAATCTGGTTCATCATATCTACGAATGCTGCTAGGGCATTGGTGAATCCAATGACACACCAATACACACGAAGCCCGTAGCACGCACAAGGATTTCTTCGGAATGTCATCACTCCGAACCCGCAACAATGATGACCTGATCCCAAACAAACTTAGAAAATGTCTCACACTCTGGAGCTGATCGAAGAAATCGTCAATGCGAGGTAAAGGATACCTATCCGCACCGTAAGCCAGTTCAATTAACGATCCATCAATATACAACCCCAATCTGTCATCTTTCTTCTTGATGAACAGAAATAGGAGCTTCCCAAAGAGAAACACTCAGACGCATAAGCCCCCCAACAACCAACTCTGCAGCTGATTCTTAAGCTCCCTAAGCTTCGCCGGCTCATCTGGAACAACGTCGGAAAACTCTCGCACGAAAGAAAACCGGTCCAACTAACCAACTGTGGCTACGATATCACAAATGAATGCCAAGAATCCACGACATCTCCTTAAAAGCCGACTAGCAAAAGGGCTGAATTCAAGCTGTGAGAGGCGGCACAACTATCCACCTGCACAACAAGAACTGACTCGCCGGGGAAAACAAAACCTGTCTGTTTCCTCACGGTAGTCCACAGACGCCTAACACGTAGCTAACCAGTCCGTGCCCAGGAGAACGTCAAACCCAACATCTCTAGAAGGGTCAAAACGACGGACGAATCTCTATCTCCTATCCGATTGGCACACGACCGAAATACTTGTTGCACAACAAAAGAATCGCTGACAGAAAATTAACACAACAAACGGCTGATCTACCTAACACAACTCTCGTCCCAACCACGGCACAAGTGTGAAAAAAACAATAAATACATCAAAAGAACATATAAGTTAAGGATACGTGAAAACTCTGCATTGGACGCCCGCGCGTCCCGATGAGTAGAAAACAAACTCTCGTGTCTGCCCTCTACCCACAACAGGCTGAACTCTTCCTCTGCTAGACTGACCCCTCTGAGCAAACCCTCCGCGTCCATGACGTCTCAGAATATGACGTGGACGTGGTGCTAAAGAACAATGTCTGACGAAGTGTTGAAGGTTTCCGCATCGAAAACATCCACGAGCTGACTGCTGACCCTCCTAGGGATGAGAGCTAGACGACTGTCCTCGTCCCAAGCCTCTGCTACTCCTGTGACGGTCATGAAATCTGTCTCGACGACTAAGCCTCTGTCTCTAGGCTGGTACACCGGTACGATTCCTCCACTGTTCCGGAACTCTCAGAGTCTCTGGAAGACGTGTTTCATAAACTGGGGCTGCATCCACTGGTGCTATGCAGGTGACGGAATGCTGCATGCTGATCGCTAGGAAAACCGAGTAACAGGGGTGACAACCTCCTGTCGCTGCGCTCGAACGGACTCAACCAATGAACTCATCGTCTGGCTCAAGTCCTGCATCTTTGCCACAAGCCTAGCGAGTTGATCTGTCGAAGGCAGATCCGTCTGCACCTGTGCAACTAGCGTGCCATCCTAGTCAGTGCTCGTCTCACCCGAACCAACTTTGACCTCGTCCTTCACTGCATCACTCTGAGTCCCCATAGTCATCGGTGGCAAGGCTATAAGTGGAAATAAGATTCGATAAGAACACGGAAATTGAATCACAAGGATATGAATCATCAAAGAAGGAATTTCAAGCAATGTACTTAGGTCACTTTAGGCGAAGCACCTCATCGTGAGTATGCTGCAGACATATACACACTACGTTACTCTGCTTAAGCTACCTACTCCATCATACCAAGGTCATCCTACACTCCAAAACGTAAAACCTAGCGCTCGGATACCAACTTTGTCACGACCCGAAATTGGCACGTGAGGGCCCTAATACTACGCAACGCCTACAGACGTAACGCAAGAAAAGAAAGCCAAAACCCAGAAATCTAAACCATTAAAAAGACAAGAAAAGATAATAGAAGTTTTTAAAATATTTGAAATCACAACCCAAATCTTTAAAAGTCCAACTTTTCTTTCTTTAAGATTTTGGCAGCACCTCCTTTGTAAAAACTAGCCCCAAAAATGGGTACAACATAAATAAAAGTAAAGCATCCCCAAACGGGAGCAAATACACGCCCAAAGACGGAAAACAACCACCACAATAAATATACGATGCCGTAGCGAAGAAATAAAAGACGATAGAAAGAATGCTGTATAAAAGACAAACAAGTCACAAATAATATACAATATCGTCCTCACCAAGTCTTTAAGTCAACAAAATAATAGTAGATGGAGAGTACGAGGATACAACGAATATACAATCTAACAATACGGATAACCATAAAGCCCACCTAAGAAAAACTGCACACTATGAGCTGAAGCGGTATCCGTAGCAAAAGATGATCAGATAGATGAATAGCCAGCCTCGACTACTCTGGGGAACACCCTGCAAAACAACTGTGGCACAACGGGGGTGAGTTTCCAACTCGTGAATAGTAAATAACATATGCAGGTAATCGCAAGTATGCATGTACATCGTGAATCTAATATGTGTAATTAATAGCAATAAAAGGTCATATGAATGCAATAATCATGAAAGGTACACTAGCAGGTACAACTAATACATGAAGCAATAATCATATGACAATCAGTATGCAATAATCATGCAATAATGATATGAAATGTATATATTCAAAAATCATGAATGGTACGCTAACAGGTATAACTACACATGAAGCAATGCATATAAATAAAGTTATGTGAATGCAATAGTCATGAAAGGTACACTAACAGGTACTACTAATATATGAAACAGTGCATAAATAGTAAATGTGAGGTATGGAATAAAATATGTCATTTCCACGGAATCCTGACATCGTGGTAGGATCACAATCCATCAAGACAATCTAAATCACAATTTCCTCAAATCAGCCACCAAATTGGCTCTCATATCATATAAGTCTCACAAATCCTTAATGTAGAATATCGAATAAATCTCCTATATCCTGAATGTACAAAATCAAGTGAATCTCATATATTTTTTATGTATAATATCAAGTAAATGTCATATGTCCTAAATCCAATATCAAGTGAATCTCTTATAACCTAGATATATTTGCATGAATAAATATGATGTATATAAAACTAAAGTCAATACACATATATTAGCGTCCCGTTCCACTAATATTGGTATAAGGGCATCTATAACAGCGTCCTAATCCACTGTTATATATGCAAAGAAGTAAATAGAAATATCATGAAACCAATATGCCAAGCATCGACACAGAAATGTTGATCTATCAAGTGCTGTCACCAAGACTGGCACCCTGATAAGTACGTATCATACGCTATCCCGAAAGCTCGAGTGCCTAGCTCTGACCCTCGCCTATCGACGTATCTATACGTACATGACTCCCATCGGTATCCCCATGATAACCGTCGAGTCATTGGTAATGTCACCGGATGGTATGGTTCCCCTGCCGGGCTCATCGGCGTGGTACATCGACATCCCTATCTTGCCTCGGGGTACCTCCGGGCCCCACCATGTACCCTCATACTGCCTCGACGCCTCCTCGTAGGGATATATATATATCAGAACCAATAAATCTCGTTGTGGATGCTGAAATATCATATCAAGGGAAACCAGGTTTTTCAAATAATGCATAATGTCATGAACCCCCACGGTCCCCAAATCCAGAAAACATCATGAAAAATCCATATCTCAATGCGAAAATCCATGAATATAATATAGGCAACATAAAACTGTAATGAAAGCATATAAAGGAAAAGCTGCTAATTAACAGTAATAAGTTAATATAAAATATCACGCGGTTCCTATTTTATCCAAGTCTAAATAACATCAAGTAAAGGTAAATATATAGCTATAACTGATATATGTGTAAACACAAAGGTATAGCAAAGTATATGTATCTACCTATAAATAATGATGTAGTATACCCCCTGAGTATAAGTGAAATATGTGTGCAAGGTATACCTGTTGCTTTGCCATAAGGTGTGTCACTAATGGTACAATACCCTGTATGTATACAGGTATCTAGCATATAAATATGTGAAGGCATATGTGTAAGCATATAGATATACAGGTATGCTGTATGTCATATGCGATAAGAAATATGAATCAAAGTCCCAATGTCCCTAACCAAGCAATATCATATCTATAAGTGGGTTGTGCATGACAGGGCAATTATTGACGGTGTGCGTGACATACAATCAGTGCTCGTGTAACATGAATCGTCAATAATAGTGCAGTGTCCTAAGGATACTAGTCCAAGCACAACAATATCTAAGCTATAGGGTAAATGCGCAATTCTAAATATGACATAAATTATGCGACAGAAATAACATCTCTAGCCCAGACGCATAACGCTATACTGGCGATTCCCCTGTAGATGTTAAATCTACTTACCAACGCTCCAAGCTAGGTGAAGTCTACTACCTGTTTTCCCTTTGTAGTAGTATCCGTAGTCCCCGCCTGCGAACCTGCAACATTAAAACAACAAAGCAAATATATATTAAAAATAGACCTAAAATACTTACAATCTACACGGACCAACACGACACACATACGTACTCTAAAGGGTTCGTGTTGTAGCTAACGCGTATAGCGACACCACGGAACCAACTCAGAGCAACAGCAACACAGAACACGCATCGTATCGGGTAACGTATCACGTGAAACGAAACATGAGAAACAAACAAGTGGTCCCAGATTTTTCTGTACCAGTAATCTGTAAAAATCGCAAATACCACGAGATCACAAATAACCCCAGAGACCCATAACCAAAGACCCAAAACCCAACTCCCCAGTCTGGCTGCAAATTGCGGCCAGAAGCAATAAATCTGCGGCCCGATCATGATGGAATTGGTTCATATTTTGAGGGTAAGTTCTGTTAGTTATGTATATGCCCTAGAGGCCATTGTTGTACATTTGATGTATATTATAATGGATGCTTGGATATATATAGAGAGGACTTTCTTGCTCGTCATGATAGTATGCTATTTAGTTACACTTTATCTTAACATGTTGACTTGTATTGGTTTACTGTTTTTCTCTCACATGTTGATAAAGCCCTTAGGATCGGTACTCGACTTCTCGGACTATGATGAGATCATACTAGTGGGGCCACGGTAGTTGATGAGTACAGCCTATAACTGTTCCTAGTCGAGGGTATATCGAGACAGGGCATCGATACAACAGAGTAGACTAGCGTATACGCATCTTGACCCATATGATGGGCGATGGATGATCCCATATCCATCGGTGTTTGATATCAGAGATGGTGTACGGGTGCTCAGTGGAGACTGGGTACGCTGGACGGACTCGCCGAGAACTCCCAGATGGTGATATACCACACGTCAGATGGCAAATCTCCGGTGACACTGGTATAGGGTAGTCTGTAGACCCGAGATCGTCATAGAGTCTTGTGTGATTCCCACTGTGCTTTGATTTCCACCTTACCACGTCTAAGAGGGCGTGCAAAACGGTGGCTTTTGGGTGAAGTCCCGAATCACATGGAGTCAATGAACGATAGGAGGGGATTCGTCTCTCCCGGTATAGGGAGTTGATGTTGTGCTGTGTTCGATTGGCTATAACTGGAAGTCCCTGGCCAGGGCTGATATAGAGATTTACTGGTAAGTGTTACCAGTAGTTTCTCGACCCGTTATGAGCCACACATCGACACGACTTATCAGTTACTAGGGCTGACGTATACCACCCCTAGACTTGATATGCGACATATCAGACGAAGAGACCGGACTGTACGGGAGTGTTACTGATTGGATTCACAGGAGAATGGACAGGCTAGCTTGTTGATCTTCTGATTGCTCAATACCTAGGTGGCTGTTACGTTTAGCTGACTGCTTGCAGCTTGCGGGTGTTTGATATGATCATCACCTGCTACCGGCGTATTGACGATTCTTTAGAGTCCTACACAGAGGGTTCTTGGCTCAGGCAAAACGGAGTAGAGGCACATATGTGATATGTGCAGGACCGAGGATAACGTGATATGAAATACCGTATTATATTCTCGCGATATTTAGATATGAACCGGATCATCGGATCAAGTGTTGATTCGATAAATCAGTACATAATATATTAGTTGGTTATATTCGATATAGCCGGATTGTCGGATCAAGTGTTGATTCGATGATTTAATGTATAATAATATATATGATATATTGTATTACATTATCTAATATTGGCGCGCTTTATTATTTCATTTTCTCACTGGATAATACATTGATATATATGCGATATATATTAAATGTATTATTTTCTTTTGTTACAAATATAATATATATGTGATATATATTATAGTAACATGATATGATTAATAATGAAACATGTTTAGTGATGATAAAAAGAGATTAGGGTTTGATTAGGGCTAGCTTCTTCTTGCACCTTCTAGAAGCATTCCTTTTGTCATGAAGAAGATATTTTGATAGATATTTTCTTATTACTCATTTCTTAACCCAACCAAACCCTAGCCTTAGTTATCTCTCTACAAGGGTTATCCTTGTCATCATTAACCAGGGTTGCATTATTTTTCATATACTCTTTTCATTATTCATCACAAAAGAATTATCTCATTATTCATCATCTTCTTCTCTCTTGAGCTCTGAGAAAGCTTACTTGATTTTCCTTTTTTGATGTTTTCATGTTAGATTATGATATAAAAAGATAGCATAAATACTACTCCATCATCCTCATCTAATCTAGCCCATTAGATTAGGGTGTTCACCTCATTAGAGTGAGAGAGCTTGAGTTATTGCAACTTCGACGTAGATCATCGGAGAAAAGGAATACCACAAGCTAGCATGGATCGTTCGAGTCGTGGAGCCTCTCTTGAGTCCGGGAGATCATGGATCGTGGTGAAGGGACTTCTACTTGGAGATTATGAATGGAAGGAGCGGACTACAAAGGTTGTAATCCCTCACACTTAGTAGTAAAGATGTTTACTTGCATGTTAAACCCTAATAATCTAGCAATGATCCCGGATTTGGGTTGTTCGGCACGTCTAAATTTTTATTCGGGCATTTTTGATGCCTTATGAACCTTCACAAGAGTTCCTAGGAACCCTACAGTGGTATCAGAACCTAGCTAGAGCATTAGGCGACGTGTATACGAAGTTAAAACTCCGAACGAACCCCGAAACGACGAAACAAACCCCTCTCTGGATATTTTTTAAAAACTGTGATTTTTCAGAATTAAAAATTCCTAAATACCTCAGCAGGGAAATATAAGCACAACAGTGAAAAACGAGTGCATACACCGTTAAAGCCGCCGCGGAACCGCGGCCGTACCGCGCTTGGACCGCGGTTCCGCGGCCGTACGGAGGAGATATTCACTCGTTTTTGCACTATTATATGTATTTCTGAATGTTCTATTTTTTGGGTATTTTTAATCTGACTCAAGTGTTGATTGTTCTGAAGTTTATTTTGTAATCGTTGATTCGATCGGAAAATTTCATTTTGTGGTGTTTTCCGGATATTTAGAAACTGTTAAAAAGTTCGAGCGGATATCATTAACTCATTTTTCCCGGCACGAAAAACTTTCAAGTGTTGAATTTTTATCGGGTTTAAATCTTTCGAAAAAATGTGCAAATAACACGGTGGACCATCTAGAAGAACACAAACCTTAACTCGATTATGTGACCGTCTTGAACTGCTTCTAAACCTTAGGGTTTGGGGTAGTACGGCGTGCCACATGTGAGGCATTGACTTGACCCTTCTACAGCCGGATCATCGGTACTGTGACATATTCTGGGACTATTTGAACTCCGCTCAAGTGTTGAGCAATTAAGAAAATTTTGGGTATTTGATTATCTGTTCGGAAAGTTTAATACAGTCTATTTATCTGGAATGTGATACAATATGTGGAATTCATAGAGTTAGGCATGAAATGCGAAGTATGTGATATTTCGGATTTACGATGTCTAAAGTGATTGTGGATTCCAAATATTGTAGTTTTACAATTTCTTTTCTGTGACCGTAAGTGTAGTATGTAGTTATATTGCCGGTTTTCGTTTCTATACGTCAACGACGACCGGTGTATGCATACTTACTTACGTTGATGATATGTGATATTATGTGTTGCTGTGCTATGTTATATTGGATCGTCGTGTTCTGAGTAGACGAGGGTTTTATGTGAGATGGGGGTTTTTATTTTCATTTATGTAAAATTCATTTGTATGTAATATTCTTTTATTGGGGCACTTCCGGGATGAGGTTGATGTCATCAGTGTATATTATTTACTTTTCCGCATTAGGTAGACCCAAGGAGGGGAGCACAAGTTACCGGGTTCTAGGGTCCAGTGGAAGGCCATCTCGAGGAATCGAGACCGGGTCTCCTAACCCTAGAATTGTCAGTGTTACTTGCCGCTCTCGTAGGGGTCTTGGGATGTGGGTTTGGCTATTCGTTTTGACCGTGGAATCCGTGTTTTATACAGGCTCGTATTGAAAACACGGACGTCCTAGAATATCCAATATTTCATATATGTTCTTCTGCTGCAATGTTCTGTGATGAGATCATATTACTGCCTGAGACGAATGCTTATACTATATATATATATGCTGATATATAAATATTACTGCTTTCGTTTCTTCTGTGATGCTTAGGAAGCATAAGCTGATGGTATTTATTAATGAGATTAATAAAATGAAAAGAAACCTAAAAGATATTGTAGAATCAAAACTTTATAACATGGGTAGCTACAGTTTTGCTTTGCATAGCGGTATATATGATATGCCCTGCACCTTATTCGATGAGGAAAGAGCTGAGATCCCTTCACCGGGAGTGACCTCTTTAGCGAAACTGGTAGATGCTACAAACTCGCGGTTTAGTTTTTGACATCTTATATAGTTCTTGCTTTGCACAGCGGTATATATGATATATCCTGCACCTTATTCGATGGGGAAAGAGCCGAGATCCCTTCACCGGGAGTGACCTCTTTAGCGAAACTAGAAGCCTCAAAAACACTCCTTTTCAAAATCACTCGATTCTACGACGATATCAAGTTCATTACGCTCAAGGTTTTCTGAAAAAACTGCATTGCCCTCCGTCATTTCAGATAGATATTACTTAGTATTCGTGCTACGTTTGTTGGCTTGCGTCAAGGCGTAGTGTGCGGTAGCTAACTAATACTTATCTGTAACATGAGATGAGATTGGATTAGGGTAGTCGTACGACTTTGTTGGCCTGCGTCAAGGGTCGTGCGGGTAGGTTTAATTCAATCAAGAAATGTACGGGTTGAACTTGACTAGCGGACTATGGTTTGTTGGCCTGCGTCAAGGTCATAGAACGTTAGGGGTAAAAGTATTATCGGGAATTTCAAGTGTTGAAATTTGCAATAAGATTGCATACCTCCTATGAGATAGTTAGATCCCGATACCCACTGCGAGTAAGAGTTACTCCTGGGAGAGTTTTACACAAGACAATTAGCCGATCAAGTAAGTGTCTAGAAAAGTGTTAACGGGGTTACGCCTATGGGAAAACGAGGATTACTTTAATTAGGTCCGTGTGAAAGCACGGGGAACCTCCCTCAAGTACCGACACTGATCTGGCTGAAAGATTGACGAAATTGTAGGGTGTAATTAATCCCGGCTAATCTTACCTTTTAGGGTTTGAAGGAAGATTTGATAAAAACAGTGGGAGACATCCTGATTAGATAAGATAATAACCAATCTAATTTTGCAAGAGCATACACTAAAGTGTTTCCTTCTCTCTCTCTCCAGGTAGCAACCGTGTCAGGACTTAATCAAGATAATAATATGGATGTATTAACTGAACCCGCTTATTATACTGAGCAGGGGATCGTTGGTCCCGTTTTTTCTTATTAGAGTTATAAGACTGAACAGGAAACAGCAGAATATCTGGATTCTCACGCCGCCCAAAAGAACATGCATGCTGATGCATCTTCTTTGGGTGTGTTAGTTATTGAGAACTGTTTCTCAGTTCACCCTACGTCCTGGGTATTAGATACCGGATCAGAATCCTACATATGTAAATTGTTACATGGGCTACGGAAAGGTAGAGAACTGGGAAGAGGTGATCTTTCCGTTCAAGTAGGGAATGGTGCAAGTATTGCAGCCAAAGCATTTGGCGAATATCACCTAGTATTACCAAGTCGTAATACACTGATTCTGAATGAGTGCTATTATATACCGAACATGATGTGCAACATTATATCAGTTTCTTTATTAAGTAAAGAATGATATAATTTTGTAATACAGGATAATGTTATGAACATCTTCCTAAATCAAAAGTTGATTGCATCAGGCTCGTTACATAATGGCATATTCATTCTCAATCAAAATACAGTCCTCAATATACAAAACACACACAAGAGGAAAAGTTCGGAAATGAACGAATCCTATTTGTGGCATTATAGACTTGGTCATATCAATGCGACACGACTGGCTAAGTTATATAAGGATGGATATTTGAATCCATTCGAATTATCATCTTATGATACTTGCCATTCATGTCTCAAAGGAAAAATGACCAAAGCTCCGTTTAGTGGACACGGAGAAAGAGTTACGGAACTCTTAGGACTGGTACATAGTGATGTATGCGGTCCCATGTCTACGCATGCCAGGAACGGTTCTTCCTACTTCATTACATTCACTGACGATCTCTCTAGATACGAACATGTGTTTCTAATAAAACACAAGTCTGAAGCTTTTGAGAAATTCAGAGAATATAAGCACGAAGTAGAGAACCAAACGGGCAAAAGTATTAAGATCCTTCGATCTGATCGAGGAGGAGAATACTTAAGCAATGAGTTCCTAGATTATCTAAAAGAGAATGGGATTTTCTCTCAGCTTTCTCCTCCTTATACACCATAGCACAACGGTGTATCGGAGCGGAGGAATCGCACCGTATTAGATATGGTGCGCTCTATGATGAGTACAGCTGAGTTACCTATTTCCTTTTGGGGATATGCACTGGAAACAGCTGCAGACCTATTGAATATGGTTCCCACCAAATCTGTGCCAACCATTCCATATGAGATATTTAAAGGAAAGAGACCATATCTTAATTATGTTAGGATATGGGGTTGTCAGGCATATGTGAAAACACAAAATCTGGACAAACTCGGTGCAAGGTCTATTCTGTGCAAGTTTATTTTATATCCCAAACATTCGCGCGGGTATCTTCTACCACAACGAAGAACGACAGGTGTTTGTTTCTCGGCACGCCACCTTTTTAGAAAAGGAATTTCTTACAAAAGAAATTAGTGGCAATGAGGTAGAACTGGAAGAAGTTCCAGCAGAATAAACTACAACAGATGATTTAGTAGAACCAGAGGATTCAGTAGTACCCAACGAACCCCAGCCTCTCCGCCGATCTAGTAGGGTTTCTCGTCCACCTGAGAGATACTACGGTTTTCTCATTGATGGCGGAAGCGAGGATTGCATCATGGAAGATGATGACCCGACTAGTTTCAAACAGGCCATCACGAGTGGTGACTCTGTGAAATGGCTGGATGCAATGCGATCTAAGATGGAATACATGTACACCAACAAAGTATGGACTTTGGAAAATGCTCCTGAAGGGGTAAAACCCATTTGGAGAAAGTGGATCTTTAAAAGGAAATTTGGTGTAGATGGAAAAGTTAAGACTTTCAAAGCTAGACTTGTAGCAAAGGGTTTTTGTCAACGACCAGGTGTGGATTATGACGAAACCTTTTCTCCAGTGGCTATGCTTAAGTCCATCCGGATCTTACTTGCCATTGCTGCATACCATGACTACGAAATCTGGAAAATGGATGTTTAGACCGCCTTTCTAAATGGTGATTTAGAAGAGTGTGTGTACATGACTCAGCCAGAGGGCTTCGTAGATAGTGGGAGCAGCGGAAAGGTGTGCAAGCTGCTTAAATCCATTTATGGGTTGAAGCAAGTATCACGGAGTTGGAACATCTGTTTTGATGTTGTAGTCAAAGAGTTTGACTTCATCAAAAATATAGATGAACTTTGTATCTATAAAAAGGTAGCAGAGAGTAAGGTTGTCTTCCTCGTATTGTACGTGGATGGCATACTCTTGATAGGAAATGACATTCCTATGTTGCAATCAGTCAAGCTCTTCTTATCACAAAGATTCTCAATGAAAGATCTAGGTGATGCCTCCTGCATATTGGGAATCATGATCTATAGGGATAGATCTAAACGGATACTGGGATTGTCCCAATCCAGGTACATTGACACCATACTAAAGTGGTTTAGTATGGAAGAATCCAAGCGTGGGAACCAACCCACGATCTCTGGACTCACTCTCTCCAAAGAGATGTCTCCCAAGACTGATTTAGAGAGAGCTCGCATGCAAGGGATACCCTATGCTTCTGCAGTAGGCTCCATCATGTAAGAGATGCTATGTACCAGACCCGATGTAGCATACTCACAAAGTGTAGTGAGTCGGTATCAAGCAGATCCTGGAGAGAGTCACTGGACAGCTGTAAAGAGCATTCTCAAGTACTTACGAAGGACTAAGGAGATGTTCTTGGTGTATGGTAACAGAGAACTCCAGGTGGAGTCCTTTACCGATTCCAGCTTCCAAAGTGATAAGGACGACTCTAAGTCGCACTCGGGATTTGTCTTTACCCTCAATGGAGGGGCGGTATGTTGGAAGAGTTCCAAACAGGATACCGTTGCAGACTCGACGATGGAGGCTGAATACATCGCTGCCAACGATGCTACCAAAGAAGCTGTCTGGATCAAGAAGTTCATTAGTGAACTTGGTGTGGTTCCATCCATTGAATATCCAATACCTCTGTATTGTGATAACAATAGAGCTGTGGCGTTGGCCAAGGAACTCAGGTCCAATCAAAAGTCCAGACATATTCTGAGGCGGTATCACCTGATTAGGGAGATAGTTGATCGCCGGGAGATCGAGGTCAGGAGAGTAGATACGAAGGACAACACTGCGGATCCATTCATGAAGGCGATTCCCCAGATACAATTTGAGAGATTATTCGGGATGCTAGGTATGAGATACTATAGCAGCTGGCCTTAGTGCAAGTGGGAGATTGTTAGTTATGTATATGCCCTAGAGGCCATTGTTGTACATTTGATGTATATTATAATGGATGCTTGGATATATATAGAGAGGACTTTCTGGCTCGTCATGATAGTATGCTATTTGGTTACACTTTATCTTAACATGTTGACTTGTATTGGTTTACTGTTTTTCTCTCATATGTTGATAAAGCCCTTAGGATCGGTACTCGACTACTGGGACTATGATGAGATCATACTAGTGGGGCCACGGTAGTCGATGAGTACATCCCATAACTGTTCCTAGTCGAGGGTATATCGAGACAGGGCATCGATACACCAGAGTAGACTAGCGTATACGCATCTTGACCCATATGATGGGCGATGGATGATCCCATATCCATCGGTGTTTGACATCAGAGATGGTGTACGGGTGCTCAGTGGAGACTGGGTACACTGGACGGACTCGCCGAGAACTCCCAGATGGTGATATACCACATGTCAGATGGCAGTTCTCCGGTGACACTGGTACAGGGTAGTCTGTAGACCCGAGATCGTCATAGAGTCTTGTGTGATTTCCACTCTACTTTGATTTCCACCTTACCAAGTCCAAGAGGGCATGCAAAACGGTGGCTTTTGGGTGCAGTCCCGAATCACATGGAGGCAATGAACGATAGGAGGGGATTCGTCTCTCCCGATATAGGGAGTTGATGTTGTGCTGTGTTCGATTGGCTATAACTGGAAGTCCCTGGCTATGGCTGATATAGAGATTTACTGGTAAGTGTTACCAGTAGTTTCTCGACCCGTTATGAGCCACACATTGACACGACTTATCGGTTACTGGGGTCTGGCGTATACTACCCCTAGACTTGATATGCGACATATCAGACAAAGAGACCGGACTGTACGGGAGTGTTACTGATTGGATTCACAAGAGAACGGACAGGATAGCTTGTTGATCTTCTGATCGCTCAATACCTGGGTGGCAGTTACGTTTAGCTGACCGCTTGCAGCTTGTGGGTGTTTGATATGATCCTCACCTGCTACCGGCGTATTGACGATTCTTTAGAGTCCTACACAGAGATTTCTTAGCTCATGCAAAACGGAGTAGAGGCACATATGTGATATGTGCAGGACCTAGGATAATGCAATATGAGATACCGTATTATATTCTCACGATATTTAGATATGAACCGGATCATCGGATCAAGTGTTAATTCGATAAATCGGTACATAATATATTAGTCGGTTATATTCGATATAGCCGGATTGTCCGATCAAGTGTTGATTCGATGATTTAATGTATAATAATATATACGATATATTGTATTACATTATCTAATATTGGCACGCTTTATTATTTCATTTTCTCACTGGATAATACATTGATATATATGCGATATATATTAAATGTATTATTTTCTTTTGTTACAAATATAATATATATGTGATATATATTATAGTAACATGATATGAATAATAATGAAACATGTTTAGTGATGATAAAAAGAGATTAGGGTTTGATTAGGGTTAGCTTCTTCTTGCACCTTCTAGAAGCATTCCTTTTGTCATGAAGAAGATATTATGATAGATATTTTCTTATGACTCATTTCTTAACCCAACCAAACCCTAGCCTTAGTTAACTCCCTACAAGGGTTATCCTTGTCATCATTAACCATGGTTGCATTATAATTCATATACTCTTTTCATTATTCATCACAAAAGAATTATCTCATTATTCATCATCTTCTTCTCTCTTGAGCTTTGAGAAAGCTTACTTGATTTTCCTTTTGTAATGTTTTCATGTGAGATTATGATATAAAAAGATAGCATAAATACTACTCCATCATCCTCATCTAATCTAGCCCATTAGATTAGGGTGTTCACCTCATTAGAGTGAGAGAGCTTGAGTTATTACAAATTCGACGTAGATCATCGGAGAAAAGGAATACCACAAGCTAGCATAGATTGTTCGAGTCGTGGAGCCTCTCTTGAGTCCGGGAGATCGTGGATCGTGGCGAAGGGACTTCTACTCGGAGCTTATGAAGCGAAGGGGCGGACTACAAAGGTTGTAATCCCTCACACTTAGTACTAAAGATGTTAACTTGCATGTTAAACGCTAATAATCTAGCAAAGATCTCGGCTTTGGGTTGTTCGGCACGTCTAAATTTTTATTCGGGCATGTTTGATGCCTTAGGAACCTTCACAAGAGTGCCTAGGAACCCTACAGGTTCTAGGTCACTACACTAGGTTACTGTCAAGTCAATTTTTGCTACAATTACCTGGTTTAACAGCAGATCATCCGAGACCCCAAATCGACACTAAAAATACGATATTTATCCCAAACGATATGATACACGATAAAAACAGCAACTTTAAAGCTAAGCTACACAATAAACATCTAAAGAACATAAAGAGATCAATACCTACACAAAAGAACTCAAAGATCTAAGCTTTGTATGCTCCTAGGTATCCATGAGGCAAAACCAAGATAAAGATGTGATTTTTGTGATGAAATTGTGAATTTGTGATGGATTTTGGTGATGAGGGATTAAGGCTTCAGCTGAGATCTCAAGGTGAAAGAAAATAATTATGAGAAAAGAGTGAGAGAGAAATGAGAGAGAGTGAGAGATAAAGATGAAGAGAGGTGAGTGTAGGGTGAATTATTGCTTACACTCACTCTCCCCCCTCACCTCATTAATGCACAATTAATTCCCTCATGACTCACAAGCCACCTCTCTCTCACCATTAACCTAGAAGCTTCTCACAAAACAACTCATGGAAAAAGGTTAAGAAAAGGATAAGATAAAGCAAAGAGATTAGGTTAAGTGTCATGGTTGCTAAGAACAAAATTAGCACAAACAAAACTCACATTTACGTGCACACGTGCGTGCATACTTATAACAAATAATAATAAATTATTAATTAAATGTTATAAAATGTGAGGAACCCGAATTGGTAAACTTTTTACAGTAAACCCGCATTAACGTCTAAACGAATACTAACCGAAATCTAAGGCGTTACACTGGATGCAATGCAATCTGAGATGGAATCCATGTACACCAACAAAGTATGGACTTTGGAAGTTTCTCCTGAAGGGGTGAAACCCATTGGGAGCAAATGGATCTTTAAGAAGAAACTTGGTGTAGATGGAAAAGTTGAGACTTTCAAAGCTAGACTTGTTGCAAAGGGTTTTCGTCAACGACCAGGTATCGATTATGAAGAAACATTTTCTCCAGTGGCTATGCTTAAGTCCATCCGGATCCTACTTGCCATTTCGGCGTACCATGACTACGAAATCTGGCAAATGGATGTTAAGACCGCTTTTCTGAATGGTGATTTGGAAGAATGCGTGTACATGACTCAGCCAGAGGGCTTCATAGATAGTGAGAGCAGCGGAAAGGTGTGCAAGCTGCTTAAATCCATTTACGGGTTAAAGCAAGCATCGCGGAGTTGGAACATCTGTTTTGATGTCGTTATCAAAGAGTTTGATTTCATCAAAAACGTAGATGAACCTTGTATATACAAGAAGATGGCAGAGAGTAAGGTTGTCTTCTTCGTATTGTACGTGGATGACATACTCTTGATAGGAAATGACATTCCTATGCTGCAATCGGTCAAGCTCTTCTTATCACAAAGATTCTCAATGAAATATCTAGAGGATGCCTCCAACATCTTGGGGATTATGATCTATAGAGATAAATCTAAACGGATACTGGAATTGTCCCAATCCAGGTACATTGACACCATACTAAAGAGGTTTAGTATGGAAGAATCCAAGCGTGGGTTTTTACCCACGATCTCAGGACTCACTCTCTCCAAAGAGATGTCTCCCAAGACTGATTTGGAAAGAGCTCTCATGCAAGTGATACCCTATGCTTCAGCAGTAGGCTCTATCATCTACGCGATGCTATGTACCAGACCCGATGTAGCACGCTCACTAAGTGTAGTTTGTAGGTATCAAGAAAATCCTGGAGAGAGTCACTGGACAGCTGTGAAAAGCATTTTCAAGTACTTGAGAAGGACTAAAGAGATGCTCTTGGTATATGGTAACGGAGAATTCAAAGTGGAGTCCTTTACCGATTCGAGCTTCCAAAGTGATAAGGACGACTCTAAGTAGCACTCGGGATTTGTCTTTACCCTCAATGGAGGGGCGGTATGCTGGAAGAGTTCTAAGCAGGAAACCATGGCAGACTCGATGATGGAGGCTGAATACATCGCTGCCAAAGATGCTGCCAAAGTGGCTGTCTGTATGAAGAAGTTCATAACTGAACTTGGAGTGGTTATATCCATTGAGTATCCAATACCTTTGTATTGTGATAACAATGGAGCGGTGGCTTTGGCTAAGGAACCCAGGTCCCATCAGCTATCCAGGCATATTCTGAGGCGGTATCACCTGATCCGGGAGATATTTGATCGCCGGGAGATCGAAGTCAGGAGAGTTGACACGAAGAACAACACTGCGGATCCGCTCACGAAGGCCATTCCCCAGAT
Organism: Agapanthus africanus; assembly: GCA_030015575.1. NCBI lineage: Eukaryota > Viridiplantae > Streptophyta > Magnoliopsida > Asparagales > Amaryllidaceae > Agapanthus > Agapanthus africanus. The sequence continues at coordinate 52,623,387 of CM057351.1, read as the reverse complement.
ACAGTTCGAGAGTCTCTTCGAGATGCTGGGTATGCGATACTACAGCAGCTAGCCCTAGTGCAAGTGGGAGATTATTAGTTGTATGTATGCCCTAGAGGCCATTATTGTACATATGATGTATATTATATTGGATGCTTGGACATATATAGAGAGGTCTTTCTTGTTCGACATGATAGTATGCTATCTGTTTGCTGTTTATCTCAACATGTATACTTGTCTCTTGGTACTGTCTTATAGTTTCATGTTGGTAAAGCCCTTAGGATGTGTACTTGACTACCAGGATTATGATGCAGATCGTACTAGTGGGGCCATGGTAGTCCATAAGTTCATCCTTTAATGTTCCTAGTCGTGGGTGTATCGAGACAGGGTATCGATATACCAGAGTAGACTAGCGTATACGCTTCTCGACCCAAGAGATGGGCGATGGATGATCCTATATCCATTGGTGTTTGACATCAGAGATGGTATACGGGTGCTCAGTGGAGACTGAGTACACTGGAAGGACTCGCCGAAAACTCCTAGTTGGTATTATACCTATCGTCAGATAGCAGTTCTCTGGTGACACTGGTAATGGTTAGTCTGTAGAACCGAGATTGTCATAGAGTCTTTTGTGGTTCCCACTGTGCTTTGATTTCTACCTTACCACGTTCAAGAGGACATGCAAAATGGTGGTTTTTAGGTACATTCCCGAGTCACATGGAGGCAATGAGCGATAGGAGGGGTTTCGTCTCTCCCGGTATTGGGGGTTGATGTTGCGCTGTGCTCGATTGGCCATAACAGGGAAGTCCCTGGCCAGGGCTGATTTAGAGATTTACTGGTAATTGCTATCAGTAGTTTCTCGACCCATTATGAGCCTCGTATCGGCATGTCTTATCGGTTATTGGGGTCTGGCGTTTACCACCCCTAGACTGGATATGCAACATATCAGACGAGGAGACCAGACTGTACGGTAGTATTACTGACAGGCTTTTTCAGGAGTTAGAGCGGGCTTGCTTGCTGATCTTCTTATCGTTCAATATCCGGGTAGCCGTTACGTCTAGCTAGTACCGCTGATGGCTTGTAGCTGCTTGATGTTATCATCACCTACTGCCGGCGTAATGATGAGTCTTTAGAGTCCTAAATAGAGGTTTTACTGGCTCAGGTAAAACAAAGTAGGAGCGCATATGTGATATGTGCGGGACCGAGAATAATATGAGTATGTAATACCATACTATATTCTCGCGATTTATTCGTACCGGTCGGTTATATGTGATATAACCGGGATATCGAATCAAGTGTTGATTCGATAAGTTGGTTCATTTAATATTAGTCGGTTATATGTGATATAGCCGGATTATTAAATCAAGTGTTGATTTGATAATTTAATGTATAGTTGTATATTTGATATACTAATTTACATTAACTAATATTATCTCACTTAAGCATTTATTTTTCTCACTTGTGTGCATGTGTTATATATGTGATATATATTAATGTACATTATTTTGTGTCATGGTTGTTGATACACACTACATGGGTGTATGAGACTTACACCATACAAATTATAATGTAGGGTTTTAATATTTAAAGTAATTCCAAATTAGTGGATAATTAGCCACATGCATGAAGCTTGTAGAACCTTGTGGATGCATTGACTTAGTCCATTAGTTTTGTTTTACTTAAGATATTTATTAACCCAACCATTATAATTTAGCCATGGATATGTCTCTACATGAGTTAGCTATATGATACAAACTCACCTATGGTTGATTCTCTCACCTCATTAGTTCATTCTCATTTCTTTGCTTAATCTTCTTCATCCTTGAGAAAAAGCTTGCTAGGTTTTTGCAAAGTGAGAAAATATTGTGAGAAAAATAAAACTAAAGTGAGCCCACTTCCTACTTCATTATCCTCTACTAGATTAGCAATTTAGTATAGGGTGTTAGCTTCACTAATCTCTCAATTAGTGAAGTAGTAGCTTGAGTTAGTATCTCCTCGACATAGATCATCTTCGGCCTCGAAGACTTCAAGCAAGATCGTTCTTTTCACCTTGAGAAGCCATACAAGAGTCCGGGAGTACCATGATCATAGCGAAGGGACCACTACAAGGAGCTATTGAAGTGAAGGACCGGTCTACAAAGATTGTATTCCGTTATCACATAGAAGTAATGTTGCTTACATTATAGTTTTGCTCCTAAAACTCTAGTTAGATCCTAGGTTATGTTGTTTGGAACACTAGAAAAATTGAAATTAGAATGTTTGATGCCTTGTAAAACCTTGTGGTTATGCCAAAGAACCCTACAAGTATGCGGAACCATCCCTGGCTTGTGTAGACATAGGACATCATACATCACTATGTATCTGTCCAAGAGTTCCGTAGCTCTTTCTCTATTTATAGTAAACGGAGATTTGGTCACCTAGTCTTTGAGACATGACTGGCAACTTTCATAAGATGTAAATTCGAACGTATTTAAATATGCATCCTTATAGAACTTCAGCTAGTCTTGTTTCATCGATATGACCCAGTCTACAATGCCACAAGAAGACTTCGTTCATTTTTGAATTGTTCCTCTTGTGTGTGTTATGTACGTTAAGAACTGTGTTTTGATTCAGAACATATAAATCGTTACATAACGCACCAAACCCAATCAACACTTGATTTAGGTAAATGTTCATAACATTATTCTCCACTACAAAGTTATATCCTTCTTTATCTAATAATTAAATTGATATTAAATTGCATATCATAAAGGGTATGTAATAACAGTCGTTCAAGATCAATGTATTCCCATTTGGTAATACAAGGTGATATTCACCAACTGCTTTGGCTGCAACACTTGCACCATTCCCAACTTTTAGAGAATGATCACCTTTTCCCAGTTCTCTATGCAACATATTACATATGTAGGATCCCGATCTGGTATCTAATACCCAGGAAGTAGAGTGTATTGAGAAATGGTTCTCGATAACCAACACACCTGAAGAAGATGCATCAACATGCTTATTCTTTGTTTGGGTGGCGTGGGAATCTGGATATTCCCTTATTTCCTGCTCGGACATATAACTATTATAAGATAGAGCGGAAACAACGTTCTTCTGCCCAGTATAACAAGCGGGTTCGGTCAATACATCTATATTATTATCTTGATTAAAGCCTGACATGTTCACTACCTGGAGTGAGAGAGAAGAAAAACACTTAGCGTATGCTCTTGCAAGATTAGATTGGTTATTATCTTATCTAATCAGGATGGCTCCCACTATTTTTATCAAATCTTCCTTCAAATCCTAAAAGGTAAGACTAGCCGGGATTAATTACACCTTACAAGTTCGCCAATCATTCAGCCAGGCCAGTGCCGGTACTTTGAGAGAGGTTTCCAGTTCTTTCGCACGGACCTAATTAAAATAAACCTCGTTTTCCCAGAGGTATAACCCCGTTAATATCTTTCTAGACACCTACTTGATCGGCTAATTGTGATGTGTAAAACTCTCCCAGGAGTAACTCTTACTCGCAGTGGGTATCGGGATCCAACTATCTCATTGAAAGTATGTAATCTCATTGCAAATTTCAACACTTGAAATTCCCGATAATATTTTGACCCTAGCAACTTATGACATCAACATAGTCAACAAATCATAAGCGCTAGCCAAATTCAACCCGTCATTTCCTGATTGAATTAAACCCACCCGTACGACCCTAAACATAGTCAACAAAGTCGCACGACTACCCTAATCCAATCGCATCTCATGCTTTAGCAGATAAGCACTAATTAGCTACCGCACACTACGCCTTAACATAGTCAACAAACGTAGCACGAATACTAAGTAGTACTTATCTGAAATGACGGAGGGCAACGACAGGTTTTTAAGAAAACCTTTTGCGCCGTGAACTTGATATCGATGTAGAATCGAGTGATTTTGAAAAGGAATGTTTTTTATTCTTTTTCTAGTTTCGTAAAGAGGTCACTCCCGGTGAAGGGATCTCGGCTCTTTCTTCATCGAATGAGGTGCTGGATATTCTACAAGGAATACCGCTATGCGAAGCAAGAAATAAAAAAGTCAATCAAAAACAAAACCGAGTGGGTTGCACCATCTGCTAGCTTCTGCTAAAGAGGTCACTCCCGGTGAAGGGATCTCGGCTCTTTCCCCATCGAATGAGGTGCTGGATATTCTACAAGGAATACCGCTATGCAAAGCAAAAACTAGAGCTTCCCTTTTTGAAAATTTGATTCTAAAACATTTTTAGGTTTCTTTTCTTTTCATTAATCTCATTAATGAAGTCCCATCATTTATTCTTCCTAAGCATCAAAGAAGAAAATAAAATACAATGTACGCTTATGGTATCCGTATTCGCCTCCGTGTCCCGTTATACACCGTTAAGTTACTTAACTAACGACATAGCGGGGCGGGACTAGTGCGGATGCAAAACATAAGCAAAGTTTATTATATATCATATATATAATAATAAAGCATTTGTTTCAAGCTTATAAAGTGATAACATCACAGAATATCAGCAGTAGAAGTCAACATATGAAATATTGGATATACTAAGAGGTCCGTATTTTATATTAAGCTTTTTAAAATACAAGGATTCCACGGTCGTGATGAAAAGCCAAACCCACATCTCTAGACCCCTACGAGAGCGGTAAGCAACCCTACCAATTCTAGAGTTAGGAGACCCGGTCTCGAGTCCTCAAGATGGTCTCTCACTGGACTCTAGAACCCGGTTACTTATGCTCCCCACCTTGGGTCTATTCTAATGCGGAAAAGTAAATAATATACAACAAGGGTAACATCATCCTCAAACCGGAAGTGCTTTAATAAAAGAATATTACATACAAGTTTTTACATGAATGAAAATAAAAAAACTCTCATCTCACGCAAAAACCCCCGGCTATTCAAAACACGACGATCCAATACAATATATCCCAGCAACACATAACTTCACATGTCATCAACGTAAGTAAATATGCGTATCCCAATTGTCGTTGACTTTAGCAATGAAACCGGCGATACCCCACATATTATACTTACGGTCGCAGAAAAGAAAATGTCAAACTGCAACATTTGGAATCCGTAATCATCTTAGACATCATAAACCCGAAATATCACATATTTCGGATTTCATACCTAACTATTCGAATTCCAAATATTGTATCACATTCTACAAATAGCTAGACGATGTTAAAAATTCCGATCGAATCAACAAACTCCCAAAATTTATCGCAGAGCTCAACACTTGAGCACTGTTTAAAAATACCCAGAACATGCCACAGTACCTATGAACCAACCGTAGAAGGGCCAACCCTTGTCTCACCTATGGCGCCGCAGAACTACTACAAACCCTAGGGTTTGGTGCCGGTTCCGACGGTTATAGAATCGAGCTAGGGGTTCGTTCTTCTAGAGGGTCTGTAGAATTACTTGCATAATTTTTGAATGTTTTTAACATGGAGAAAATCCAACTTATGGAAAATTTCCAACAAGGGAGAAAATGGGTTATTGATATTCGTTCGAACTTTTTAACGTCATCTACATTAACTCGAAACGATGTTAGATTTACGACTACGAAACACTCCGTATTAGCCCCAATAGAACTGTTAACATCACATGAAAACTGGGCTAATCAAACAATACCAGAAACCTCAAAATCAAGCCCACAGAACACCAAAACATTTCGAGCCAAAACAGAGTTAGAAAAACCGGTGAGGCCGGATTTTTCGTGCATGTCGCCGGGTAAAAATCGGTTGTTTGGCCTCGAATTTCTCCAGTGTTCCAGTTGTATCACATACAACATTGTGCAGTTGCTAAAATAATTTTCTGAGATCATTTTAAAATTGACAGAAACTTGATTTTCGGTTTCGGTGTTTCGGAGTTTTTCGGTTTCGTGATTCTAATAAACACCGTCTAATTCTTTAGCTTGGCTCTGATACCACTGTTGGGATGCCTTGCACGACAGCAAGGTTTCGGGAGGCATCATCCATGCCGTTTTCAAAAATTTGCCATGCTAAATAACCCAAACCCTAGAATCTTAACTAGTGATAGACGATACATGAATGTAAAAAACTTTACATCAAGTTAACAAGGAATACAATCTTTGTAGACCGGTCCTTCACTTCACATGCTCCGTGTAGTAGTCCCGGGACTCCAGTAGGCTCCACTTTAGGCTTTGGACGAGCTTCCTCCGATGACCTTCGTGCCGAAGATGATTCACGCGAAGTCCCTCCAACTCAAGCTACCTCTACACTAAACTCATTAGTGTAGGAAACACGCTACACTCGATCGCTAGTCATGTGTAGGATGGTGAAGTAGGGGATGCTAAAAGCTCACAAGTTTGTGTTCAAGCTTCATGGTTCACATCACATGTGAGGGTTGAAGCTTGAACCATGACATGAGGGGGAAGAAGAAGCCAAAGAGCAACTATGGGAGCAACTCAAGAAAAATGGCTAAGTGTTTAGAATGAAGCAAAAATGAATGGCAACTCTTGACCCCTCACTCATTCAAGCATGGAATTATACAATATAAAATTGCAACCATGCTTGAATAGTGTGTCAAGATGAATAAACAAAAGCAATTCCCATGCTTGCAACCATGCTCTCATTTTCCACCTCATTTCTATTTTCACAAAATAGAAATTCATATGCCATGCTTCATTATTATATATATATATATATATATATATATATATATATATAATGAAGAATAATTAGCGAGCTAACGATATTAGTTAATATATAATTATATCACATACCATATATATCACATTATTAAATCAACACTTGATTTAATAATCCGGTTATATCATATATGACCGACTAATATCATTTACCTGTATATCACATTATCAAATTAACACTTGATTCAACAATCTGGTTATATCACATATAACTGAACCGATAACAGATAACTACCAGATTACAATACGGTATCACATACTCGTATTTAATCAGGCCCACACACATATCACATATGTGTCCTACTTCGTTTCACTTGAACCAGTGAACTTCTGTGTGGGACTCTAAAGACTCGTCAATACGCCAGTAGTAGGTGATGATCACATCAGTCACCTATAAGCCGTCAGCGGTACTAGTTGGACGTAACGGCTTCCCGGGTACTGAGCGATATGAAGATCAACAAGCAAGCCTGTCCACAGTCTCCATGAAGCCTATCAGTAACACTACCGTACAGTCCGTTCTCTTCGTCTGATATGTCGCATATCAAGTCTAGGGGTGGAAAACGTCAGACTCCAGTAACGTGATAAGTTATGCCGATGTCTGGCCTATAACGGTTTGAGAAACTACTGATAACACTTATCAGTAAATTTCATAAGCAGCTCTGGCCAGGGACTTCTAGTTATAGCCAATCGAGCACAGCGCAACATCAACCCCCAATACCGGGAGAGACGAAACACCTCCTATCGCTCATTGCCTCCATGCGACTCGTGACTGTACCCAAAATCTGCCTATTTGCAGGTCTATTTTGAACGTGGTAAGGAGAAAATCAAAGCACAGTAGGAGTTTCTCAAGACTCTAAGACGATCTCGGGTCTACAGACTTGTAAGTCCACGTTGCGACCCCCGGTTCTTACGGGGAGGCGGAAACGGTATAAAATCAAAATTTTAACGCAAGAGGCAACATGGACTAAACTATGGTCGGGATCGTTACCTAAACTAAAACTAGCAAACTTAGCTAAAGAGAGTTAGCTACTCGAATGGAGATGGTTATACCTAGACTTGAACTCCTTCGTCTTCAAACTTTGTAGAGGTTGATGGTTCTCCTTTGTCGCCTTCTTCCGTCGAAGATGGATCCACCTCGAAGGCTCAACCTTTGGGCTCTTTCTCGTACTTGGAGTGAACTAGAATCGCCGGCTTGCTAAACCCTTGATCCTAGAGTGAGTAGAGAGTGTCTAAGGGTTGCTTTTGTTTTTCAAGAGAAGGATTCTCAACACATGAGAAGGTTTCTCTTGGCTAGAGGAAGAAGAAGATGAAGTGAAGAGAGAGAGTGAATATGATAGAATGAGCTCTCATTTCCTTTCTTGCAACCATAATGCAAAAAGAAAATGAATTATCAAATAATAATAATCAAAATGAAAAGGTTGATGGAAAGTTTTAGAATGACTAATATCATTACAAGCATTAAATGAAAATGCAAGAATCAAGAGCATCTTTCTCTTGTAATGATAATGGTCAAATGTTCAACCATGGTCAACAAGTCAACCATGGTCAACAAGTCAACAAAAACTAACCATGACACAATTTCATTTTATTATATATTATTAAATGATATAATACAAATCCATTAGGGTTTGGAAAAATACAACTGTCAACTGTGCATACGCACCCGTTCCGAAACCCTAATGAAAAATCATCTTCCTCCTCCTTAAAAAGAACTGTGCATACACACCTGCATTCTTGTTCCGAGGAACATGAATACTGAGAGATAAAAGCAACCCCAAATACTATACCAGTATCCGGCTCAAACCAGAGCCCACTGGTAATATCCGTCCGGACTCCAAACGTGCACAAGTGCGCGGATGAGAACGAACCCTGTCGCAAAACCATGCGACCTCTACTCTGTTTTGCCCAGAGGCGAATACCCTCTGTGTGGGACTCTAAAGACTCGACACTACGCTGGCAGTGGTTTTAACCACAGACCGCAAGCGGCACTAGCTGTGCGTAACGGTCCCCAGGTAGATGTCGACAAGAAGGCTGACGAGGTGAAACCCCATCTGTACTCCTACTGAGTCTGAATGTGACAGTCTCCGTACAGTCCGGTCTGTTCGTCTGATACATCGCATGGCGGGCCTAGGGGGCGGTAAACGTCAGTCCCCCAATAGCGGTACAAGTCGTGTCGGAGTGAAGCCCAAAACACCCTGAGATAACACTGGAAACCTACCAGTATATCTCGTTTGCCCTGGCCAGGGACTACTCGTGTAATGGCTCTCCTAGACACAGCGCGATGTCAACCCCCAATACCGGGAGAGACGAATCCTGTCTAACCGTCACTGCCTCCAAGTGCTTCGGGACTGCACCCAACCACTACCTGTTTGCACGACTCCTTTGAGCCGTGGTAGGGTAGTGATCAAAATACAGTGGGAACACACTCGAGGCGGAATGACAGTATCAAGTCAGCGGACTAAGCTGTACTCATGTCACCTGGGAACTGATAACTGACGATAGGTATAATACCAACTAGTCGGTTCCCGACGAGTCCTGTCCAGTGTACCCGTAACCTAACGAGCACCCGCATACTATCTCAAGTACGACGTACTGACGGCTGTGGGACAGACCGTCTCCCACACTGGGATGAGAAGCGCATACGCTAGTCTACTCCGGAGTATCGATGCCCTGTCTCGATAGTCCTGCGACTAGGGACCTGTATAAGGATGTGCTTATAGATTACCCAGCCCCCACTAGTGTGACTGCCATCACAACGCTGGTAATCAAGCAAAGATCCTAAGGGCTCCACTAATGCGTATAAGTGATATACTGAAATAAACACAAGTACACATTGAAGTAGAAACAAACCAAGTAGCATACTACTATTTTGAGCAAGATTGTATATACAAGGTGAATATCCCAAGCATCCATTAAGTAATATACAAACTAGTATGATACAGTAATGGCCTCTAGGGCATATACACTAACAATCTCCCACTTGCACTAAGGCCATGTACTGGCGTATCGAAGACCTATCATCTCGATCAGCCGCTCGAACTGAGTCTGGGGCAGGGCCTTGGTGAATGGATCAGCAGTGTTATCTTCTGAAGCGACTCTCCGAACCTCGATCTCCTGGCGATCTACGATCTCCCTGATCAGGTGATACCGCCTCAAGATGTGCCTGGATCTCTGATGGGACCTGGGTTCCTTCGCTAATGCTATAGCCCCGTTGTTGTCGCAATACAGAGGTATTGGATCAACAATGGACGGAACCACCTGAAGTTCTTTCAAGAACTTCCTCATCCAGACAGCTTCTTTTGCGGCATCAGATGCAGCGATGTATTCCGCTTCCATCGTCGAGTCTGCAACGGTTTCCTGTTTGGAACTCTTCCAACACACCGCCCCTCCATTGAGGGTAAAGACAAAACCCGACATGGACTTGGAATCATCCTTGTCACTCTGGAAGCTAGAGTCAGCAAAGGCCTCGATCTGGAGGTCTTTTCCGCCATACACCAAGAACATCTCCTTAGTCCTTCTTAGGTACTTGAGAATGTTCTTTACCGCTATCCAGTGTTTCTCCCCAGGGTTTGACTGATACCGGCTTACCACACTCAGTGCATAAGCTACATCCGGTCTGGTACACAACATCGCATACATTATAGAGCCTACCGCAGAAGCGTAGGGTATAATAGACATGCGATCCCTCTCCAAATCAGTCTTAGGAGACATCTCTTTAGAGAGGGTGATCCCGTGACAAGCCGGTAGGTTACCGTGCTTGGAATCTTCCATAGCGAATCTTTTCACTATGGTGTCGATGTACCTGGACTGTGAAAGTCCCAATATCCTCTTGGATCTATCACGATGGATCCGGATCCCCAGGATGTATGAGGCATCACCCAGGTCTTTCATGGAGAACCTTTGTGACAAGAACCCCTTGACAGATTGTAGCATAGGAATGTCATTTCCTATTAAGAGAATGTCATCCACGTATAAAACGAGAAATACTACAGTTCTCGCTACAAATCTACTATAGATGCATGGTTCATCTGGATTTTTGATAAAGCCAAATTCCTTGACCGTCTCATCAAAACAGATGTTCCAACTCCGCGATGCCTGCTTTAGTCCATAGATGGACTTAAGCAACTTGCACACCTTTCCGCTGCTCCCACTCTGAATGAAACCCTCTGGCTGGTCCATATAGACACACACCTCTAAATTTCCATTTAGAAAAGCTGTCTTTACGTCCATTTGCCAGATCTCATAATCGTGGAAGGCAGCAATGGCAAGAAGGATCCGAATGGATTTCAGCATGTCTACTGGAGAAAAGGTTTCGTCGTAGTCCAAGCCAGGTCTTTGACGAAAACCCTTTGCTACCAGCCTAGCTTTATAGGTCTCAACCTGTCCATCTACACCAATCTTCCTTTTGAAGATCCACTTGCATCCTACGGGTTTTACCCCGTCTGGAGCAATGTCCAACGTCCATACCTTGTTGGTGTACATGGACTCCATTTCGGTCCGCATTGCATCTAGCCATTTCACTGAGTCAACGCTCTGAACGGCCTGCTGGAAGCTAGTAGGCTCATCATAATCTATGATGCAATCCTCTCGATCCCCGTCTATAAGAAAACCGTAGTATCTCTCGGGCGGATGAGACTGCCTACTACTCCTGCGGAGCGGCGTAGGAATATCCTGTTCTTCCGAACCCTCTGGTTCCATTAAACTTTCAGTAATAGTCCGTGGTTCTGGAATTTCTTCCAGTTCTACTGCGCTCCCACTTATTTCTTTTTCTATGAACTGGTGTTCTAGAAAGTGGGCATGACGAGAAACAAGAACTTTTTGTTCCTCTTCACAGTAGAAGAAATATCCCTTGGAATTCTTTGGATATCCCACAAACTTGCACAGTACTGAGCGTGCCTCGAGCTTGTCCGCATGCTGCTTTTTGACAAAAGCTGGACTTCCCCATATCTTAATGTGATTAAGATGGGGTCTCTTCCCACACCACATCTCAAATGGCGTAGTAGGCACAGTCTTAGTGGGAACTCGGTTCAAAAGGTATGCGGCTGATTCTAGCGCATACCCCCAGAATGATCGCGGTAACTCAGCGTTACTCATCATGGACCGCACCATATCTAATAGGGTGCGGTTCCGTCTCTCCGATACACCGTTATGTTGCGGGGTGTATGGAGGAGTAAGCTGAGAGAGAATTCCGTTCTCTTTTAAATAGTCCAGGAACTCGGCACTTAAGTATTCTCCACCTCGATCCGATCTTAGAATCTTAATACTTTTGCCGGTCTGTTTCTCTACTTCATTCTTATACTCCTGGAATTTTCCAAAGGCCTCGGACTTATGTTTCATTAAGAAGACATAACCGTACCTTGAGAAGTCATCCGTAAAAGTAATGAAGTAAGAATGTCCGCTTCGGGCATGTGTAGACATTGGACCGCACACGTCACTGTGTACGAGTCCCAAGAGCTCGCTCGCTCTTACTCCTTGTCCAGTAAACGGAGTCTTTGTCATCTTTCCTTTGAGACAAGATTGACAAGTGGCATACGATTGATATTTGAACACATTCAAATATCCTTCTGTATGTAACTTAGTCAACCTTCTCTCATTGATGTGACCCAATCTACAATGCCATAAGAAAGTCTGATTTATTTCTGGAGACTTTCTTTTGTGTGTATTCTGGACATTAAAAATCTGTGGTTGGTTTAACACGTATATACCATTACTCAAAGTACCTGACCCAATCAAAACTTGATTAAGGTGAATGTTTACAACATTACTTACAAACGCAAATTCATAACCTTCTTTAGAAACTAAAGATACAGAAATGATATTACAAGTTGCGTTGGGTACAAAAAAGCAATTACGCAAAACCAAAACATGTCCATCTGACATTCCCAGGTGATAGTCCCCCACGGCTTTAGCATCCATGCTAGCTCCGTTCGCTACTCTGAGGGTCATGTCACCTGCTTTCAAAACACTACGGTTTCTCAACGCCTGCAAAGAATTACAGATATGAGATCCTGATCCGGTATCCAATACCCAGGAAGTAGAGTTTATTGAAAGATAGTTTTCAATAACATACACACCTGAAGCTGAAGCTGCAACCTGCTTCAATTCCTGTGTTCTGGCCTTCCAGGCCCTGCAATCATTCTTCCAGTGTCCTTTCTTATGACAATAGAAGCATTCTTCCTTATCCACAAGCTTCCCCGCTATCTTTGTTGCTTTACCTTTTCCCTTCGTATCCACTTTACTAACACCGCCCCTTGGTTTGGCGGGGGCCTTCTTCTTCTTTCCCTTGGCTTTCGCCTTGGACCTAGAAGAAGATGATCCTCCTACAAACAAAGTGGATGTATCCCTACTTTTCTGTAGGGTGCCCTCTGCGCTCCTCAGCATGTTGAGGAGCTCTGATAGTTCAACCTCTTTTTCTTGTAGGTTGAAGTTCAGTATAAACTGGGCGTAAGTGGAAGGAAGGGACTGGAGAACTATATCCGTATATAGCTCACTCTCCAATGTCATCCCTAGGTCAGCGAGCTCCTCAATGAAGCCGATCATCTTTAGCACGTGCTCAGCTACTGATGATCCGACGGCCATTCTTGTCGAAAATAACTTTTTCGACGCTTCGTATCTTGCGATACGTGATTGCTCTCCATACAGTTCTTTTGTATAGAGCAATATGGACTCCATGTCCATATTCTCATGCCTCCTCTGATGTTCGTTGTCCATCGAGGCAAGCAGGAGGCACTTGGCCTTCGCGCTATCAATCTCCCAAGTCTTGCGGATTTCCTTATCCGCGACGCTGGAAGTTGGACCAGGGACAGGGGGAGCTTTGGTGGTAAGAAGATACCCCAGCTTGTCATAAGTGATTGCTATCTTGACATTCCTGAGCCAATCTTTGTAGTTTGGCCCTGTCAGTTTATTTTTATCTAGGAGTAACTTAAGTCCAGTCATGTTGATTGGTCGCTGCAATTAGGAGAGAGAAGAAGAAACACTCAGCATGATGCTCTTGCAAGTTTAGAGTGGTTTTTAGTTTGTCTAAACAGGATGGCTCCCACTGTTTCTCGAATCCCTCCTCAAACCATAAAGGAAGAATTAGTCAGGATCAATCCCACCGTACAATACTTGCTTAACCGTTCAGCCAGGCCGGTGTCGGTACTTCGAGGGAGGTTTTCCAACGCTTTCGCGAAGTTCCTTAATTAAAGAACCTCTTTTCCCTGGGGGCGTAGCCCCACTAACACCTTTCTAGGCACCTACTAGGTTTATAGCATTGATCGTTTGGTGAGAAATTTCCCGAGGAGTAGCATATACTCACAGTAGGATCGGGATCCAAATATCATCGCGTGACGAAACTGAAGGAATCCTACCAGAATCACCACACTCCAAATGGTATGCAAATCTAGCAAGTTTCAGTACTTATGAAACTCCCGATGTGGATTTTTGCCCCATGCTCTTATGACCTTGACTTTGGCCAAAATATCATAAGTCACATGTCAAGTTCTGCCCGTCACTATCCAGGTTAATTTGGATCCATCCGTACATACCCTTGACTTTGGCCAAAATGGCAGCACGACTGTCCCAAACCAACGCATCTATCTATGCTACACATGAACACCCAATAGCTACCAATCACTATGCCTTGACTTTGGCCAAAATACATAGCTTGAATACTATTGCCTATTCATGCGAAACGACGGAGGGCTACGGATGGTTTTGGCGAAACCGTGAACGTAGTGAACTTGATTTAATCGATGGAACAAGATAGCTTTTAGAAGGAGTGGCTCAAACTCCGCATTTAAAAGTTATTTTTGAAAAGAACCGAGTGGTTTTTCGAAAGTGTTCCAACGACTTTAAACTTGGTTTATTATCTTGCATTAGTTCTTTTAATGCGTGATATTCTTGCATTAGTACTTTTAATGCGACCCATCATTTAATCCTACCATTGCAGAAAACAACCAAAATATGACGTACGCTTATGCCATTCGCATTCGCCACTGGGCCCCGTCATTACCCGTTAGGTTACTTAACTAACGACAGAGCGGGGGCTGGGCTAGCGCGTCTGTAAAACATAAGCAACGCCTAAATAATATCATATATAGATATACTGCAATGATAAACATTTCAGATCACAGATAAATACATTGGATATACTAGTAATCTGTAATTTGTACGAGCCTGTAACAAAAACAGATAACACGGTCGCGGTGAATAGCTAATACCCCACCCAAGACCCCTACGAGTGCGGCAAACTACCCGCCAAGTACTCGAAGCGTAGCAACCTCCCTCATCTCCATGAGTAGGCCACTCGACACTTCGGCATACCCGGTAGTTTGCGCACCCCTCCACGGGTCTATCCTAGGAGCAAAAACAGTAAAAAGAAATTATACAATGACGGCTACAACCCCGACCCGGTTGTGCGGCCAAACAAATAATTATTACATCAATTTACAAATTTACATGAATTGCAAGAAAAGTAAACTCTCGTCTCACAACCCCCGGCTATTCACCCGCGACAATCCAACATATTTATATACACATTCCAGCACATTACAGATCATGTATAACCCCGACTAATCGACTTATAGCGATTGGCCGACGTTCAATACATGCAAACATCACAGATATAACCATCATAGTCAAAGTGCAGTGAAGTTCGGAAAAATACGGAATTATAGGACCCCAAAAGGAAATTTTTTTTCTGGAAAATCTGGGCACATATAATATATTCCAAAAATCCCAAAACCAACACAGACACACACTGCACGAAAAACGATGCACAGAGGACTACAACTCGCGGCGCTTCCGCGGCGGATAAAGGGCTCACGCGGCGGATGGGCGGCGGCTTGGAGGAATTACTGCATCGTTTTTCTTGGGTGTTCACAAAAAATCCTGAGCCGAATTTAAAAGTATAAAGTTTTTCATTTTGACCAGAAAAAATTTCAACAGAAACTCAGTTTTTGTGATTATCCGGTTTTGTGATTTTTTTCGGTTCCGAACTTCGTTACACTTTACTACCAAGCTAGTTTAAGTTTAGTTAGGCTCTGATACCACTGTAAGTCCACGTTGCGACCCCCGGTTCTTACGGGGAGGCGGAAACGGTATAAAATCAAAATTTTAACGCAAGAGGCAACATGGACTAAACTATGGTCGGGATCGTTACCTAAACTAAAACTAGCAAACTTAGCTAAAGAGAGTTAGCTACTCGAATGGAGATGGTTATACCTAGACTTGAACTCCTTCGTCTTCAAACTTTGTAGAGGTTGATGGTTCTCCTTTGTCGCCTTCTTCCGTCGAAGATGGATCCACCTCGAAGGCTCAACCTTTGGGCTCTTTCTCGTACTTGGAGTGAACTAGAATCGCCGGCTTGCTAAACCCTTGATCCTAGAGTGAGTAGAGAGTGTCTAAGGGTTGCTTTTGTTTTTCAAGAGAAGGATTCTCAACACATGAGAAGGTTTCTCTTGGCTAGAGGAAGAAGAAGATGAAGTGAAGAGAGAGAGTGAATATGATAGAATGAGCTCTCATTTCCTTTCTTGCAACCATAATGCAAAAAGAAAATGAATTATCAAATAATAATAATCAAAATGAAAAGGTTGATGGAAAGTTTTAGAATGACTAATATCATTACAAGCATTAAATGAAAATGCAAGAATCAAGAGCATCTTTCTCTTGTAATGATAATGGTCAAATGTTCAACCATGGTCAACAAGTCAACCATGGTCAACAAGTCAACAAAAACTAACCATGACACAATTTCATTTTATTATATATTATTAAATGATATAATACAAATCCATTAGGGTTTGGAAAAATACAACTGTCAACTGTGCATACGCACCCGTTCCGAAACCCTAATGAAAAATCATCTTCCTCCTCCTCAAAAAGAACTGTGCATACACACCTGCATTCTTGTTCCGAGGAACATGAATACTGAGAGATAAAAGCAACCCCAAATACTATACCAGTATCCGGCTCAAACCAGAGCCCACTGGTAATATCCGTCCGGACTCCAAACGTGCACAAGTGCGCGGATGAGAACGAACCCTGTCGCAAAACCATGCGACCTCTACTCTGTTTTGCCCAGAGGCGAATACCCTCTGTGTGGGACTCTAAAGACTCGACACTACGCTGGCAGTGGTTTTAACCACAAACCGCAAGCGACACTAGCTGTGCGTAACGGTCCCCAGGTAGATGTCGACAAGAAGGCTGACGAGGTGAAACCCCATCTGTACTCCTACTGAGTCTGAATGTGACAGTCTCCGTACAGTCCGGTCTGTTCGTCTGATACATCGCATGGCGGGCCTAGGGGGCGGTAAACGTCAGTCCCCCAATAGCGGTACAAGTCGTGTCGGAGTGAAGCCCAAAACACCCTGAGATAACACTGGAAACCTACCAGTATATCTCGTTTGCCCTGGCCAGGGACTACTCGTGTAATGGCTCTCCTAGACACAGCGCGATGTCAACCCCCAATACCGGGAGAGACGAATCCTGTCTAACCGTCACTGCCTCCAAGTGCTTCGGGACTGCACCCAACCACTACCTGTTTGCACGACTCCTTTGAGCCGTGGTAGGGTAGTGATCAAAATACAGTGGGAACACACTCGAGGCGGAATGACAGTGTCAAGTCAGCGGACTAAGCTGTACTCATGTCACCTGGGAACTGATAACTGACGATAGGTATAATACCAACTAGTCAGTTCCCGACGAGTCCTGTCCAGTGTACCCGTAACCTAACGAGCACCCGCATACTATCTCAAGTACGACGTACTGACGGCTGTGGGACAGACCGTCTCCCACACTGGGATGAGAAGCGCATACGCTAGTCTACTCCGGAGTATCGATGCCCTGTCTCGATAGTCCTGCGACTAGGGACCTGTATAAGGATGTGCTTATAGATTACCCAGCCCCCACTAGTGTGACTGCCATCACAACGCTGGTAATCAAGCAAAGATCCTAAGGGCTCCACTAATGCGTATAAGTGATATACTGAAATAAACACAAGTACACATTGAAGTAGAAACAAACCAAGTAGCATACTACTATTTTGAGCAAGATTGTATATACAAGGTGAATATCCCAAGCATCCATTAAGTAATATACAAACTAGTATGATACAGTAATGGCCTCTAGGGCATATACACTAACAAGACTAACCTGTACCAGTGTCACCAAAGGACTGCTATCTGACGATAGGTATACTACCACATAGGAGTTCTTGGCAAGTCCTGTTCAGTGTACCCAGTCTCCATTGAGCACCCGTATACCATCTTTGATGTCAAATACCAATGGATGTGGGATCATCCATCGCCCATCATATGGGTCAAGAAGCGTATACGCTAGTCTACTCTGGAATATCGATGCCCTGTCTCGATATACCCTCGACTAGGAACAATTAAAGGATGAACTTGTGGACTACCCTGGCCCCACTAGTATGGTCTCCATCATAGTCCTGGCAGTCAAGTACACATCGTAAGGGCTTTATTAACATGTGAGAGCAAGACAGTATAAATACCAGTCTACATGTTAAGATAGAGGTAACCAGATAGCATACTATCATGTCGAGTGATTTGTTTCAAAAAAGATAAGGGGTAGTAGTAACCGCAATCAATAACGGTGTCGCGTGTTGCGAGCGTTAGTGAGCACGGGTCGTCCTCTGGGATTCGAGGAATTTGTAAATTCTTGCATTAGATGAGTCGAAAGTACTAGTAAAGAATTTTAAGAAATGGTTCAAAATTTAGTTGAAGTAATAGTTTCAACAAAATCAAGAAATTGTTTTCAAGAAAGGAAATCAAGAAAATGCTCAAGATCTAAATATCAAGAAAATTTGTAGAAGGCTTGCAGGATTCAATCGGATTTAGTAGCCATGGATGACTAATAAAGATGACTCAGTTTATCTATTGACAGTTTAGCACTAGATTGATGGCGATGAATGTGGATTAGGGTTTTTTTGGAAGAAACTAGGGTTTCTTCACTATCGTCACTTGTCCTTTCATTGATCCCATTCATTTTCTAGCCCTTCACAAAAAGATCGTTAATCGTATCTCAAATCATGGTCAAGTGTATCAAGAATTTGATATCGCGCCCGATGAGGAGTTTAACGATTCTTTTGCGAAAGTTTGTAAACTTCTTAAGACTTAAAAAAAGTATAGAATTTTATCATCCATCGATCTACCCTAATCCTATGAATCCTATCAAGCGGACATTTACTGGCACATCATGAAAATCAAAGAATGATTAGAGAAAGAATTCATATTACGGAAATTAAAATAAAGCGAAATTGAAACTAATTATCACCTTTATTATTCAACTTCAAATTACAACTTTTTCAATCCGAGATTATAAGAAGAATTGCTCTCGATCACTACCTTGAAGAGTTAATTTTTCTGTCGATCTTCACGTTGCTCGATAACCATGAGTCTTGGACCTGTCATGGATCGCTTGCTCGTTGATTATGACCGGCTTCGTATAAAGGAGTCTTGAATGATGTCGCTCGATGAATTTCTTAATGATTCTTGATCTTGGATCTTGGATTTGTTGAATTTGTCGGCTCTTTTCTTGATTTGATTTGATGAATGAATTTGGGGAAAATTTTGGAATAAAATTGTGTCATTCTTTCAATGTAGCCCCAGGTCATTTTTATAGCCCCTTTTCAAGCTTCCACAATAAGCTAGGTTGTTATAGAGAAGTTTCCTGAACAAGGTTGTTACAACGATGCTTCTCCAACAAGCTAGGACGTTGAGAAGAAATTTCCAGAGAGTTCCCGACCCCGAAGCCCACGAATCGGCCATGGATCCGCGGCGACTCGGCCTGACTCGGCCGCGATTCCGCGGCCTATTGGTGAGCTCGTTGGTTCAAACTTCTGTGGTCTTATTCTGTTGATCTCTGGGTCTTTATGTGATATCTGGAATCTTCTTATCTCTTCTGAATTTCTGCCAGTATTTGATTCTTCGACTTTCTTGTATTTTATCGACAGATTCCTTATTCCCGATATCTGACCTGAGCTAATCTTGCACAAGATCTCAATGAAGAATGTGAGATACAAAATATTATGCGTAAAAATATTAAGCATACAATTTCCTTCAAAATGTTGATTATAATGTATAAGACATGGTAAATGATATTTTGCAGATAAACTTCTAATATGTGTTATATTTATAGCAATACCTTTATATGATTAAGAAAAGTAAAGAAATTGTCATGTTAAAAGTGCACTATTTTCGACTGAACATCGAGAAAGAAAGTCCTCTCTATATATATCCAAGCATCCACTATAATATACATCATATGTACAATAATGGCCTCTAGGGCATACATATAACTAACACATGCAAATCCCTCTCCTCATCGGTCTAGAAGACATCTCTTTAGGGGGCGTGACTCCCTCACCTGCGGGTACACCACCACGCCAGGAGTCGTCCATTCTAAAACACATTAGAATAGTGTCGAAGTACACAAATTGAGACATTTCCCAAATCTAGATCTAAAACCATAGCTCTAGTGACCAGAATCCCTGATATTTTATCCAAATCCTATGTGGAGAAACAACTTGTGACAACCACAGTATAACCGATCGTAGTATAGGAATATCACTTCCTATCAAGAGCATGTCATCCAAATATCAGGACATCACTCCTTACTACATTCTTGCCAGGTCCATCTGTTATTCTGATGAAGTCAAACTCTATGACCGTCACATCAAAATAGATGATCTATCTCTGCAATACTTTCTTTAGTCTATAAATAGACATAAGCTACTTGTCCACCATGCTTCCGCTGCTCCCACTGACTACAACCCTCTGGCAGAGTCATATACACGTGCACTTCTAAAGCTGATTTAGAACGACGTTATAGTCATCCACCTGCCAGATCACACAGTCTAGGACAACATTAATGAAAAGCATGGGTCATCAAAACCTTCATGTCACTGTCCTTGAGGAGATCGATGTACCTCTCGGGTGGCTGAGGTTACCTACCATATCTCCGAAGTGGCTAATGAATTGTCGAATCAAATTAAATCTTTAGATTCTACTAAATTTTCAGTAATCGTTTGTGGTTCTGGAATCACTTCCAGTTCTACCATACCCCCACATGTGTTTTCTTAAAATAATTCATTTTACTAAAGAGGTGGCGAGTCAAGAATAATATAACTATTGATCCTACAAATGGTAGAATGTTAACCCTCGTCAAAACCTGGGATAACCTACAAACTGCCATTAATGAAATGTGCCTTGAGTTTATCCGAATTCTGGTTTTAAGCATAAGCCGAACAACTCCATATACCTTAATATCGTCAAGATATGGATCCATTCTATATCCAATATAGAAACGAAGGAACTAATTTAATTGGAACTAGATTAAAAAATTAAGCAGCTATTTCTAGTGCTTATCAACTAAATGGAAGAAGGCCAAGCACATCAAGCAGCGTACTCGTGGATGAGTATCTAAGAGAGAAGAAAGTTCTCAAATATATAACTTACAACGGAATACCTAGCATAAGTATCTACACCTTTGATCACCTCGAAGAATCCTGATACTTGCAACAAATAGTTCTCTACTTTATTCTTATACCTATAACTTTTTAAAATTTGGACCATGTATTTCAACGAAATATTTTTCTAAAACTAGAGAAGTCATATCTAAACAGAATATAGTACGAGTACCAACCCCTTTGTCCTAATGGACATCGGACAACATACAATACTTTGTATAAGTTCTCTGAGTTTAATAACTCAAACCATGTGCATAGTAGGTTGAAAACTATGTTATGGTTAATAAGAATTAAACCGTTGTTGAATGCACCTTACCTAACCATCAACTAATATAGGTAAATGTCATAAACATAATTTCAAAAATTTATATCTCAATTTATAAAATAAATGTACAGATATATCAGTTTGAAACTGGTGCATAACAACGGATATTCAAAACAAATATTTACTGTTAGGCAAAACCCAGGTGATTACCTCAAATATCATCAATTACCAAGAATTCTGATATATAGAGGATCTAATCACCTAATTCCCAATATCTTACTCCCACTCAACATCTGTAACGCTATATAGATGTAAGAATCAAGTCTGGTAAATACATACCTTGGAGTCAGAATCTAATTGAGAAAACAGTTGTCACGACCCGAAGGTACGGAACGTGACTGACACTTAAATTACAAAACGTCTAGAGGCGCAACGTAATCTATGTAAGCCAAAGCCCAGAAATCTAAACCATTTTTAAAGGAAAGAGTGAAAAAAACTTGTTTAAAAGCAACATCATATTTCCCCAAAAATTTCCCCAGAGTCTCCTTTGTAAATACAGGCCCCCAAACGGGTACAACACGTGAAATACATAAATAATGAATAAGGCATCCCTAAGCAGGAGCTAGCTCTTCGCCAATTGGCAGAAATAACCACGCAAGCAATATAATATACAACGCCGAAGGGCGAGGATCAAAACTCAGAAAGAAAACCAAAATCCTCGAGAAAACTGGAGAAGAACCCAAAAATACAAGCGCGCGACTCTACGGTCGAAATAATACACAACTGGTTTTCTAAGTCTAACAAAATATACAAGTCTGGTTGATGAAGTTTATGTTAGATATGTATGCCGTAGAGGCCTATATTGTATAGGATGCTAGGCATGTATATGCACAGAAACAATCTTTGCTCGAAATGATAGTATGTTATCTGGTTTATCTTCATCTTAACGTGTGATGAGTTGTATTTCATATCTTTTTATACATGTTATTGAAGCCCTTAGGATTATGCTTGACTACCGGGATTATGATGTAGATCATACTAGTGGGGCCTGGGCAGTCTATAAGCATATCCTTTAATTGTTCCAAGTCAAGGGTATATCGAGACAGGGCATTGATATTACTAGTATATACTAGTGTGTACGTTTCTTGACCCTCGGGGCGATGGTTGATCCCACAACCATTGGTGTTTGACATCAAAGATTGTACATAGGTGCACATTGGAGAATGGGTACACCGAACAGGACTCGCCGAGAATTCCTAGATCGTATATATACCTATTATCATATCGCAGTACTCTGGTGACACTTGTACAAGTCAGTCTATAGACCCGAGATCGTCATAGTGTCTTTTGTGATTCCCACTGTGCTTTGATTTCCTCCCTACCACGGCTCTACTGAGTCGTGCAAACAGGTGGATTTTGGGTACAGTCCCGAATCGCATGGAGGCAGTGAGCGATAGGAGGGGTTTCGTCTCTCCCGGTATAGGGAGTTGATGTCGCGCTATGCTTGATCGGCCATAACAGTAAATCCTTGGCCCGGGTTCTCGAGATTTACTGATAAGTGTTATCAGTAGTTTCTCGAACCGTTATGAGCCGCAAATCAGCATGACTTATAAAGTTACTGGGGTCTGACATTTACCACCCCTAGACTTCATATGCGACCTATCATACGAAGAGACCGGACTGTACAGTAAGTGTTGCTTATAGGCTCGTTAGGGTTGTGATGATTTCGCTCGTCGGCCACCTTTTCGTCATGTACCTAGGTAGCCGTTACGCAAAACTAGTGCCGCTGACGTACTTGTAGTTAAACCCACTGCCGGCGTATTGACGAGTCATTAGATTCCTATACTGAGAGTTCCCTGGTTCAGGAAAAAGATGTAGAGACCGTATGTTGTTACGACAGAGTTTCGATCATGTTCGTGTAAGTGTTACAGGAATAATGATCGGAAGGATAATACTTGTAGGCTTTGGTTTAAGCCGGATACCGGTATTATATTATTGGATTATTTGTATTTGTATTTTTTGGAATTCGAATACGGGTATTCTTATAAGGTATACGGTGAGGGGTATTCTTGTAATTGTAAAAGAATATATTCTAGAAGAAGACACCTCATAAATGGATTTTCATTTTGAGAAAATGGAAATGATGCCGTGGAATTTAGAGAAAGTCTTAGCATGGTTGAAGGTATGGCTCAAATTATTTTATATTCATTTGGGTTTACTATTGAGGCATGGTGCATTATTTTTGTGAAAAAATAATGCATGCTTCAATTATTGTTTTGAGCCATATCTTTTGTTATGCATCATTTTTCATTCATTAATCACATACACATTCTCTCTCTTAATTCTCTCTTTCCTCTACCTCTTGACCTAAACCTTCACATGAGTTGTGAATCATAGGTCAAGGGACAAATATAATCCATTACTTGGTCTCTACATCACCTAAGTGATCACTTCTAGGAATCTTGATCTCTTAGTTAAACTCTTGTGAAGAGTTTGTAGCTTGTTCGATAGCTCTCGGGTGGATCGTCTTAGATCTAGAGGTGGCCGGAGATTGAGCTCTTTACAACCATCATGGAGCCTAGGAGTTGCAACAAAGAGAAGACCCGAAGGACCGATTCCTTAGATATAGCATACTTTCATAGTAGATTAGATCTCTTGATAAGTTTGCTAGTTATGGTTTAAGCACTAATCTTGAGTTATGTGGCTGTTCCATGCAAGAAAATTATTGTTTATCGCTTCCGCCTCCTCAAAAGTGTTGTGAGGGTGTGCAACATTCACTAACATGGCATCAGATCGTATCTTAAACCTTAAATAGCTTGTAGCAACATTAGAATTCCGCCGTTTTTCGTCGTGCAAAAACTGCCGAAAAAACAGTTTTGAAAATCGAAGTTTTGAGTTGTTTGCACACCCCGCGGGCTCACGGTTTGAACCGAGAATCCGCGGGGTGGAGCGCGCGCACCTCGGGGACACCCCGGAGGGGACCAAAGGTCGGACCCACACTCCAAGACCACCTCAAGGTGGCCTTGGTGGTGGGTGACCCGAGAGCACCCCAACAGGGTGCTCTCGGGTCTGCACACCCTTTGGGGCCACCTCGAGATGGACCCCAGGGGTGGGTGCCCCCCTGAAGCCACCTATTCGACCTTTAACATGATGTTCTTTGCCTCCATGAAGTTCGGGCGGGTTTCGAGTTAGTTTCGACTCCCGGATTGGCTCAAAAGATCGGTTTTTAAAAGGGCAGCTCACTGGATTTTTTCAAGAGTTGGAAAATGGTTTAGTTTGCTAATCTCGTGCGGAATTCTAATGTTGCGGTTACTTTAAAAGATTAGTGATGTGTATGTGTGTTAAGGAAACGTCGACTAATTTCTATATGTCGATTTTTCGGGGTTGCACACATCGGTATTGCTATCATGCGATGGTATGCGTATATGAATATGTTGGATCGTCGTGATGAATGGCCGGGGATGTGAGGAGCGTTTTTCTTTCATTCTTGTAATTTGTAAATAGAAATGTAATATTATTTTGCGGGGCACATCCGGGTTGAGGTTGTAGCCACCGTTGTATATTTTCTTTTTACTGTTTTTGCTCCTAAGATAGACCCAAGGTGGGGTGCACAAATTACCGGGTTCTCGAAGTGCCGAGTGGCCTACTCACTTTGTTGAGGGAGGTTGCTTCAGTTCAAGAATTTGGCGGGTATTTTGCCGCACCCATAAGGGTCTAAGGCGGGGTTTGGCTATTCATCACGACCGTGGAAACCGTCTTTTATTAAAGGATTAAATGAAATACGGAATTCCTAGTATATCCGATGTATTCATCTGTGATCTGGAATGTTTATAAATGCATGGGACGAATTGCTATTTATATATGAGATATATAATAAACATTGATTATGTTTTGCACCCGCACTAGTCCAGCCCCCGCTCTGCCGTTTGTTAAGTAACCTAATGGTACATGACGGGGCCCCGGGGCGAATACGGATGGCATAAGCGTACGTTCTATTTTCGTTTCTTTTCTATGATGTTTATGAAACATAAATGATGGGAAAACATTAATGTGATTAATGTTAAGTAAAAGAAACCTAAAGATGTTGTAGAATCAAACATTTTAAAATAGGTAACTCTAGTTTTTGCTTTGCATAGTGGTATTCCTTAATGAATACCCAGCACCTCATTTGATGAGGAAAGGGCAGAGATCCCTTCTCCGGGTGTGACCCCTTTAGAGAAACTAGCAAATGATACAAAGCACTCTATTTTTTTTATAGTTGATCTAACTTTTGCTTTGCATCGTGGTATTCATGAATATCCTGCACCTCAATCGATGACGAAAGAGCCGAGATCCCTTCACCGGGAGTGACCTCTTTAGCGAAATTAGAAAGATACTACAAAAACAATCGACTATTAAAACTAGAGCTTAAACCACTCCTTTCACTAGATTCTATAATGATATCAAGTTCAAAACGTTAAGAGTTTAATAAAAACCATCCGTTGCCCTCCGCCATTTTAGGAAGCAGAATAGTTAGTATTCGTGCCACGTTTGTTGACTATAGTTAAAGCGTGGTGTACGGTAGCTAAGTGATGTCTTCCTACAAAGCATTTGATGCGATCGATTAGGACATTCGTATGACTTTGTTGACCATAGTTAAGGGTCATGCGGGTGGGTCTAAATCAATCACGAAATGGCGGGTAGAACTTGACTAGTGCTTATAATTTGTTGACCATAGTTAAGGTCATAAGACAGTAGTGGTAAAAATCATATCGGGAATTTCAAGAGTTGAAATTTGCAATAAGATTGCATACCTTCTATATGATAGTTGGATCCCGATCCCACTGTGAGTAAAAGTTACTCCTGGGAGAGTTTTGCACTTTACAATTAGCTAATCCAGTAGGTGTCTAGAAAGGTGTCAACGGGGTTAAGCCTCTAGGAAAACGAGGTTTATTTTAATTAGGTCCGTGCGAAAGCACAGGGAACCTACCTTGGAGTACCGACACTGGCCTGGCTGACCGGTTAGCGAACTTGTAGATTGCAATTAATCCTGGCTAGTCTTATTTTTAAGGTTTGAAGAAAAATTTGATAAAAAGCAGCGGGAGACATCGATTAGATAAGATTAATAACTAATCTAATTATGCAAGAGCAATCGCTGAGTGTCTTCTTCTCTCTCCTAATGGAAGATACCTATGATGGGACTTAAGATTTTATTAGAAAAGAATAAACTCATGGGACCGAATTACAAAGATAGACTAAGGAACGTAAATATTGCCCTGACCTATTATAAGGTCGAATACGTCCTGACTACTCCAGCCCCTCCTAGCCCAGGCCCTGATTCTTCAGTTGTGGATAAAGAAATCCGCAAGATATGGGATATAGACTGCGCAACAGCCAAGTGCCTCGCGCTTGCTTCTATGAACAATGAACATCAGAAGTAGCACGAGAAGATGGATGTACAATCCATCTTTCTCCATACAAAGGAGTTGTATGGAGAGCAATCTCGTACTCTCCGATACGAGACATCTCGAAAGTTATTTCAGATGCGGATGGCTGTTGGCACGTCTGTAGGTAACCATGTATTAAAGATGGTTGGACTTATCGAAGAACTTGAGGACCTGGGTTGGACCATGGAGAACAAACAGTTTATTGATATTGTTCTACAGTCCCTTTCCCCTGCCTTTGCTCAATTCATTGTAAACTTCAACATGCACAACATGGAGAAGTCATTACCTGAACTCCTCAATATGTTGAGGAGCGCAGAGAGTACGCTAAAGGTAGCAAAATCTCTCGCTCTAATTGCTGGGCCATCTTCCTCCTCCATCCCGAAAGCCAAGGCCAAGGGAAAGAGGAAAAAGAATCCCATCAAGCCGAGAGGCGGAGTGAAAAAGGCACCGGGAAAGGACAAGCTAGGGGCTACTGCGACAGGACGAGGGGAATGCTTCCACTGCCACCAGACTGGCCACTGGAAGAGAAACTGCGTTGGATACCTGGCCGGCCTCAAGAAGAAGAAGCATGGTGATGCTTCCATTTCAGGTGTGTTTGTAACAGAAAACTGTTTTTCAATTAACTCTGCTTCCTGGTTATTTGATACCGGGTCAGGATCTCACATCTGCAATTGTGTGCAGGGGCTGAGAAATAGCAGGTTTTTGAAGAAAGGTGATCACACTCTCCGGGTTGGGAATGGTTCCTCGGTACTTGCTACAGCGGTGGGAGAGTATCACCTTGGTTTGCCGTCGGGTTGTATATTGGTTTTGAACCCTTGTTATTTTGTACTTTCCATGTTATGTAATATTATATCTGTATCGTTGTTGGACAATGCTGGATTTAATTTTGTATTAAAATATAATGTTATGAACATTAACCTTAATCAAGAGTTGATTGGGTCTGGAACATTAAACAACGGGATATACGTCCTAAACCAGCACACGGTTTTCAATATACAACACACAAACAAAATAAAGGTTTCAGACATAAATGAAGCTTTCATTTGTCATTGTATACTTGGTCATATTAACGAAACAAGCCTAACCAAGCTACATAAAGATGGATATTTAAACCCTTTTGAATATAAATCTTATGCGACTTGCCAGTCTTGTATCAAAGGTAAAATGACCAAAACTCCATTTACTGGACAAGGAGAGAGAGCTACTGAACTCTTAGGCCTCATACATAGTGATGTATGTGGACCAATGTCTACACATGCGAGAGGTGGTTTTCCCTACTTCATAACTTTTACTGATGATTTCTCGAGATTCGGACACGTGTTCTTGTTGAAACATAAGTCTGAAGCCTTCGAAAAATTCAAGGAGTATAAATCTGAAGTAGAAAAACAAACAGGCTTGAGTATCAAGAAACTTCGATCAGATCGAGGAGGTGAGTACCTAAGCTCAGAGTTTCTAGATTTCCTAATAGAGAATGGGATTCTCTCTCAGCTCACTCCTCCGTACACACCACACCACAACGGCGTGTCGGAAAGGAGAAATCGTACCCCAATTAGATATGGTACGATCTATGATGATTGATGCTGAGTTACCAACATCATTCTGGGGGCACGCATTGGAGACTGTGATTAATCTATTGAATAGGGTTCTGACCTAAACCGTGTCTACCACTCAATATGAGATATGGTATGGGAAGAGACCATCTCTTAAAAGAGTTAGGATATGGGGTTGTCCGGCCTATGTGAAAAAGCAGAATCCGGACAAACTCGAGACACGGTCGGTTTTGTGTAAATTTATGGGATATCCAAAACACTCGCATGGATATTCGTTCTACCACAAGGAGGAACAAATGGTATTTGTTTCTCAGTATACCACATTTTTAGAAAATGTATTTTTTAAAAATGATACTGATCGCAATACGGTAGAACTGGAAGAAATTCCAGATACACAAACAATTACCGATGATTTGGTTGAACCTAAGGTTTCAATAGAACCTGACGAACCTCAGCCACTCCGTAGATCTAGTAGGACTTCTCGTCCCCCTGATAGATACTGCAGTTTTCTAATTGATGGTGATAGAGAAGATTGCATCATGGATGATGATGATCTTACTAGTTTTTAGCAAGCTATCACGAGTAGTGACTCAGTGAAGTGGCTAGATGCCATGAGATACGAAATGGAATCCATGCACACCAACAAAGTATGGACTTTCGAGGTTGCACCTTCTGGAGTAAAACACATAGGGTGCAAATGGATCTTTAAGAGAAAGATCGGTGTGGATGGTCAGGTGGAGTCCTATAAAGCTAGGCTGGTCGCAAAAGGATTTCGTCAAAGACCAGGCTTAGACTATGATGAAACGTTTTCACCAGTCGCGATGCTCAAATCCATTCGGATCCTGCTTGTTATAGCTGCTCACTGTGACTATAAGATCTGGCAGATGGATGTTAAAATGACATTTCTAAATGGTGAATTAGAAGAATGCGTTTTTATGGATCAGCCAGAAGGCTTCATTGATAGTGGGAGCAGCGGAAAAGCATGCAGGCTGCTTAAATCCATTTATGGATTGAAGGAGGCATCACGGAGTTGGAACATCTGCTTTGACGATACAATCAAGGTGTTTGGTTTTATCAAAAATGTAGATGAACCATATATTTATAAAAGGATTGTAGAGAGTACTGTTGCATTCCTCGTATTGTACGTGGACAACATTCTCTTGATTGGAAATGATGTTCCTATGCTACAATCGGTCAAATTATTCTTATCGCAGGGTTTGTATTTACCCTAAATGGAGGGGTGGCATGTTGGAAGAGTTCCAAGCAACATACCGTCACAGACTCCATGATGGAAGCTAAGTATATTGCTGCTAATGATGCCGCAAAAGAGGCAGTATGGATGAGAAAGTTCATTTCTGAACTTCAGGTGGTCTATCCATTGGTAATCCAATACCTCTGTATTGTGATAACAATAGAGCCATGGCTTTGGCAAAGGAACCGAGGTCCCATCAGAAATCCAGACATATCTTGAGGCGGTATCGCCTCATCCTGGAGATAGTGGATCGCCAGGACATCGAGGTACGGAGAGTAGACACGAAAGAAATCACAGCAGATCTGTAACACCTTAGGTCGTGTTTAGGGGTTAATTATATTTTAATAGATAGTTTTTGGTAAAAATTTTACCAAATTATGTTTCAGATATTTTATTCTAATTAATGAATATTTTATTAGGATTTTTCTAGACACACACACACTTGTGCATGTTAAATAAGGTTTAGTTTTGGGGTTAAAACCATGATTAGCAACCATGGTGGGTTAACCTATTTATATTAGGTATTTTGGGCTTTAATTGGGTTTTATTTATTTATGTGTTTTGTTTATTTGAATTTCTTTTCTTTTTCTTTTGTTGACTTGGTGCATGAGAGAGGGAGTATGGGCATGGCTTGAGCCATGCTCATTAAATGAAGAGAGAGAGAAAGAGAGAGGGGTTTGTTGACTTGGGGCCTCATTTTCTCACTCTCACTTCTCATTCTCACAACTCTCTCTAACACACACACACTCAGCTGAGAGAGAGAGGTAGCAGCTGCAGCAGCAGCATCAGCAGCCACAACACCAGCATCAGCTGCAGAAGCATCAGCATCAGCAGCACCTACAGCATCAGCAGCAGCACAGCAGGCAGCAGAAGCAACAGAAGCTCACGTCTTCTCCTCCTCCTCCCTCTTCCTGCTTCATAGGGTCTTGTAAGGTATAATCTTTGAGCCTAACCCTCTAGATTACTTAACTTACGTAGGATTTGCTTCGGTTTGTGTAAAAAGTGAGATGTTGTGCTTGAAATGGTGAATTGTGTGGACTTATGGTTTAGTGCTGTTAATATTGGTTAACCTAGCCTAATTAGGTGTTATTAAGACCATGTAAACCTAGTTAGACCCCAGACTACACCAAAATACCATAGGGTTTCTAATTATGCAAAATTTAGTGTTTTTAAGTGAACTTTTTGGATCTTTGTGATCTGCTATAGGCCCGAGTAGTTCAGGTTGAAATTGAGTTAACTAGAGCTTGTATACAAAGTATAGACCAAACCACCAGAGCCCGAGACCCCCACCCCATAGCGAGGTCGCCGGTTTATTCTTTCTGGCCGCAATTTGCGGCCAGATAGGGGAATTTTTGGGTGATGTTTGCTTGGGTAGGAGTCTGTTGTTATTTCTAGGCCAGTGGTATGTATAGTTTTGTAAGTTGTTAGCCTGGGTAGAATCTGGGACGTTATATCGTATTTATAGTACGTATGGTTCGCGCGATACGCGCGATATGCGAGAGGGTTCCATGATTCAGCGTATCGCGGCGTGTCGGGGTTAGTTTTAGACGCGTGCACACGTTTAGCGTATCGTACACACACGCGTTTAGTTCGCGACGCGAGCGTATCGTTTGACTTCAATATCGCGTTTTGCGAGATAGTTGCTTATATATGGATTCTTGTGTAATTCCAGGTTCACAGGCGGGTATGTCGGACGAAGCTAAGAAAGGGAAGCGGGTGGTCGGCCACGAGTAGCGCACGACCAGGTGAGTAGATTTAACATCTACGGGGAAATCGCCCGTATGGCGTTAAGCGTCAGGGCGTGTTAGGATATTTAGTATAGATGTTCATATGGATTGTAGTAGCTTACCCTTTTGTTGCATATAGAAATGATAGCATAGGATACTGCACTGTCACTAACGGTTCAAGTCGCTCGAGCACGATTGATATGCTACACTTACAACGTTAGTGATTGCCATAACACTCACATTATAGGGTTGCTATAAATCATATATCATACTGATTCCACCTTATTGATGTTGTCATGATTTGCCGCATAACAGCATATGTTATATCCATATTTGGGCACATATGCATCACATACCCATACTTGCAATACATACATCGTATATTTATACTTGGACACATATTGATATATTCATACCAGTGCACACATATATTGATATCTTCATGCCTGCGCACAAGCACACCGTATATTCATACCAGTGCACACACATATTGATATCTTCATACCTGCGCACATGGACACTGTATATTCATACCAGTGCGCACACATATTGATATCTTCATACCTGCGCGCATGCACACTGTATACTCATACCAGTGCACACATATATTGATATCTTCATACCTGCGCACATGCACACTGTATACTCATACCAGTGCACACATATATTGATATCTTCATACCTGCGCACATGCACACTGTATATTCATACTAGTGCACACACACATTGATATCTTCATACTTGCTTAGATTACGCATTGAGATATGTTGTTTCCATGTTAATTCTGGATTTGGGGAACCGTGGATATTTCAAAAGAGAATAATTAATTATTTAAAAACCCGGTTTCCCTTGATATGATATTTCGGTGCATCCACCATGTGTTTTCTCGGTGCCAGAGTGATATACGTGAACCCGAATCGAGGAGTGGATGAGGCCGATTATGGGTACATGGTGGACCCGGTATGGTACCCCGGGGCGAGAACGGTTTCGCTGTGTAGTAGACGGTGAGCCTTGAAGAGGGACTACTACCTACCGGTGATTGGTTGGACCTGGTGGTTATCCGGAGGATACTGACCAGAGTCTATTGATGGATACGGGATGACTCGTACTGCCGGGGCTGAGGGCCGATACCGCAGACAGAGCCCGTTGGCTGATCCGGACTGACGGATGCCCTATACAGTTGGATTTGCGTGTCGATGCTTGGCATGAGTATTCTTGATATTTTGGGTGCCGATGTTGGGCACTCACGATTATATGAGATTTACAGGATTTGAGGACTGAGGAGGATGACGACGCCTGAGTAGTATTGGGATTTGGTTGCATTGATGGGTACCTATTATACTTTCCACGATGACATTCCGTGTAGATGTTATATTTCTCATGCTCAGCATGTAGTAATTTATATCTCATCCTGTATCTATTGTACCTGATATAGTGCACATGCTTGCACGATCATTGCATACCCTGTTCATTTTATATAGGGTTGTTAGATTGCATTGCTATACCTGATCATCGCATATCTTGTTCATCGCTTGGAGATGTTATTAGAACGCACTTGTTGCATGATTTGAGCATCCAGTTCATCATATAGATGTTATCTGTTGGCATAGATTAGAGTATCGTTGCACGTGCCTACTCGCGATTACCTTTATATGTTATCTTCTATTCATGAGGTTGCAACTCACCCCCGTTGTGCCACAGTGTTTGCAGGTTGCCCTTCGGAGTAGTCACGGCAGGCTGCGTTCTTGCATCTTTTGACACAGATACCCCTACAGTTGGTGTACTAGCTCTTTTGCTGATAGGTGGGTTTTGTGCGGTATCTGGTTATCTTTCAGTTATGTACATTGTTGTATCTAGTACTCTCCATCTACCACTTATGTATTGACTTAGAGACCAGTTGTGAGGACGATGTATATTATTTTGTATTCTGGCGTCGAGCTCGTTGTGGGCCGACTTTACTTATACAGTTTATTCTATCTGTGATGTTTCCCACTTGTTGCTCATTCTCTTCGCTACGGCGTCGTATATTGTTATCTTAGTAATTGGTTCTATTAAATGCTTAAAACACTCTATACTTTTACTGGTTTGATTTCTGGTTTTCGGCTTACTTAGTCGCGTTACGCCTGTAGACGTTACGTAGTTAAGTGCCGGTCACGGGCTAAACTTTGGGTCGTGACAAAGTTGGTATCAGAGCGTAGGTTTTACCTTCGGAGTGTAGGATGACCCTGGTATGATGGAGTAGGTAGCTGCAGCAGAGTGGCGTAGCGTGCGTATGTTCCGCAGCATACTCTCGACACGGTACTCCGCCTAAGCGACCTTAGGACTTATTGATTGAATTTTCTTCATGATTGTATACATCCTTGTGATTCGATTTTCGTATCCTTATCGAATCCTACCTTCTTTTCAGCCATTATGCCGCCAAGGACTACGAGGGTGCAGAGAGAGGCCGGGAAAGCCGAGGTTCGAGTTGATTTATCTAAGACGAGGACTGATCCGAGTAGTACCCCTGTTGTACCAGGACAGATTGTTTCTCCTACGACAGATCAGATCGCTAGACTAGTGGCAGAGATGCAGAGCTTGCGCCAGACGATGAGCTCATTGGTAGAGGTCGTTCGAGCGCAGCGACAGGTGGTTGTCACCCCTGTTACCCAGTTGTTCCTTGCGATCATCATGCAGTATTCCGTCCCCTACATAGCACCGGTGGAGGCTGCCCCAGTTTACGAGACACGTCTTCCAGAGACCGTGAGAGTTCCGGAACAGTTGTGGAATCATACTGGTGTACCAGCCCAGAGCAGAGGCTTAGGACGAGGACAGTCGTTTGGCTCTCATCCTCAGGCAGGACAGCAGTCAGCGCGTAGGTGTTTACGATGCGGAAGCCTTCAACACCTCATCAGGCAGTGTTCCTTCACACCACGTCAGGGTCGTATTCTGAGACGTCGTGGATGCGGAGGGTTCGCACAGAGGGGTCAGGCTAGTAGAGGAGGAGTTCGATCAGTCGCAGATGGAGGGCAGGCCCAAGTTTTCGCTTCGACTCGTCAAGATGCTCAAGCGTCCAATGCTGTGGTTTCAGGTACTATTTCAGTATGTCCTTTTGTTGCACTCGTATGTTTCCACACTTCGTGCCAAGTTTAGGATGACAGTCGTGCTAGGTAGATCAGCCGTTTGTTGTGTTAAATTCTGTCAGCGATCCTTTTGTTGCGCGACACGTAATTCGGTCGTGTGCCCGTCGGATAGGAGATATATATTCGTCTGACATTTTGATCCTCCTAGAGATGTTGGATTTGGCGATCTCCTGGGCATAGACTGGTTAGCTACGTGCTAGGCGTTGTGGGCTACCGTGAGGAAACAATTAGGTTTTGTTTTCCCGGGCGAGTCAGTCTTGTGGTGCTAGTGGATAGTGGTGCCACCTCTTACAGCTTGAATTCAGCCTTGTTCGCTAGTCGGCTTTGAGGAGATGTCGTGGATTCTTGGCGTCTTTCGTGATACCGTAGCCACAGTTGGTGTGTTGGGCCGGTTTTCTTTAGAGTGAGAGTTTTCCGACGTTGTTCTAGATAAGTCGGCGAGGCATATGGAGCTTAAGGATCTGCTGTAAAGTTGTTGTGGAAGGAGTTTGTGCGTCTGAGTGTTTCGCATTAGGAAGTTCCTAATTCTGTTCGTCAAGGAGAAAGATGACAGATTGAGGTTGTGTATTGATGGATCGTCAATTGAACCGGCTTACGGTGCGGATAGGTATCCTGTACCTCGCATTGACGATTTCTTCGATTAGCGTCAGAGTGCGAGACTTTGTCTAAGTTTGTTTGGGATCAGGTCATCATTGTTGCGGGTCCGGAGTGATGACATTCCGAAGACTGCCTTGTGCGTGCTACGGGCTTTGTGTGTTTTGGGTGTGTCACTAGACTCACCAATGCTCTAGCAGCATTCGTAGGTATGATGAACTGGTTTTCTTCGGGCCGTTCCTCGACCAGTTATTGTTGTGTTAGTTACGACATCCAGGTTTTTTTTAGTGTGTGTTGAGGGTTAGGGTAGCACTTGAGGATCTGTTATACGGATACTGGGAGAGCCCCAGCTGTTTACTAGATTCTCGGAGTGTCCCTTTAAGCTTGTTTGTGTTGACTCCTAGGTTTTGTAGTTACGGAGACAATTTGGTATAGTTTCGAGGAAGATCGTGGCCGTACAGCTTAGGCCCAGACTTGAGCAGGATGGAGGTCCGCAGATTTTTGGCTTAGCAGGTTTTACCGCCGTCTCATGCAGGATTGCTAGTGTAATGCTGCCCCATTGACTAAATTGACTAGAATGGAGGTTTCTTTTCTTTGGACTGAGGCTTGTGTATGGAGTTTCCGCAGTTGAAGACTCGGTTAACAACTGCATCAGCTCCTTCTTTGCTTTTGGTCCGGGCGACTTTGTAGTTTAACTGTGATGTTTCGTGAGTAGGGCTCGAAGGTGTACTGAGGTGACACAATGGAGTTATCGCTTTTGCTTCCCTACATTTGGAGGAAGTAAGAGAAGGATATCCCACTCATGATCTGGAGACGGCCGTGATGGTTTTGCATTGGAAATTTAAAGACACCACTCGTTTGAGAGTCGTGTCAGATTTTTCACGGACCACCAGAGTTAAATGTACATCTTCCTGCGGCAGAATTTGATTGTTGTGATAGTCCTCCGCAGATTCACAGTTCTTGTGCGATCGTTGAGTGCAGCTTAAGTTCGTCTCTACTGAGGAGACAGCTTGCTCATGTCCGTGCCCGACCACTTTTCTTAAATCGCTTTCGCGAGACACTGCCCGCCGACGCTCGTTCGTCAAAGATACTGGAGCCTACTCGACTGGGTAATGATTGGAATCCTTGACTTGTGGCAGGGGTGTGCTAGGTTAGGGAGACACTTGTGTACCTAATATTATGGGAAAGAGATGTGGAATCCTAGGGCAGGCACATCGGTCAACTCTCTGTACTCATTCAAGCCCCACCAACTGTTAACGTGACTTGTAAGGTAGTTACGGGTGGGCAGGGATAGAAAGAGAAGTCTCGGGATTCGTTTCAAGGTGTCTGTCTTGTTGTGTGCTTGAGTTGAGCAACTGAGACTGACGGGAGAGTTGCAACCTTTAACCGTTCCGAAGAGGGAACGAGAGCAGATCTCCCCAAAATTCGTTATGGTGTCCACCCTGGAGTTGTCAGGATGTGACTCCATTCGGATGCTTGTCATCCGGTGATACTCAGTTGTTCTTGTTAAGTTGTGCGTATGTAGAAATTGTTGTCGGCAGTTGGGGATCGTCACTCGCCATCGTTAGGGTTCTTCTTCGATGACAGTTATCAGGAGACACACCAATTGGCAACCTTTAGGTTTAGAGGTTAGGTCATGACGATCACCAGTCTGTTTTTCCTAACTCCGTGTTGTAGGATTATTGGACCTCAGCTAGTCTAGAAACTTCGGAAATGATCCAGTTGTTTTAGGTCAGGATGAGAATTGTCCATTTTGGATAGAGATCAGATTCTGACCAAGATGGTTGCAGATTCGAGTTCACAATGGCAGATCATGTATTCCCACGGAAATTTCCAATAAATGACATGTTGAGTTTTGGGAAGCTTTCCAGGATAGTAAGTCTTTTTAGGATCCCTAAGGCGAGTTGGTTCGTTGCCTTAAGTTGGGCACTTCTACCCAGATTATTGAGTATTCACCCCGTATTCCCTATGTCGATACTTTGCAATTACCTTCATGACCTTTCTCATTAGATTCGGCGCCAGACCATTTAGTTCGAGCGTGATCCTTCGTTCACCCAACAGCCAGTCGTAATATTGGACCGGCAGGTGAAGAAACTTCGATCGAAGGTCTTGCCATCAGTGAAGGTATTTGGGTGCATCACAAACGGTGAAGAGATCACCTGGGAGGCTGAGGGCGAGATGCAGAAGAAGCTCCCTCATCCCTCTGAAGGTATGCGTAGCTTTGTATTTTAAAATTCGGGGACAAATTTTCTTTAAGGGGGGAAGATTGTAACACCTTTGATCGTGTTTAGGGGTTTATTATATTTTAATAGATAGTTTTTGGTAAAAAGTTTACCAAATTAAGTTTCAGATATTTTATTCTAATTAATGAATATTTTATTAGGATTTTTCTAGACACACACACACTTGTGCATGTTAACTAAGGTTTAGTTTTGGGGTTAAAACCATGATTAGCAACCATGGTGAGTTAACCTATTTGTATTAGGTGTTTTGGGCATTAATTGGGTTTTATTTATTTGTGTGTTTTGTTTATTTGAATTTCTTTTCTTTTTCTTTTGTTGACTTGGTGCATGAGAGAGGGAGTATGGGCATGGCTTGAGCCATGCTCATTAAATGAAGAGAAAGAGAAAGAGAGAGGGGGTTGTTGACTTGGGGCCTCATTTTCTCACTCTCACTTCTCATTCTCACAACTCTCTCTCTCACACACACACTCAGCTGAGAGAGAGAGGCAGCAGCTGCAGCAGCATCATCAGCAGCCACAGCACCAGCATCAGCAGCAACTACAGCATCAGCAGCAGCACAGCAGGCATCAGCAGCAACAGAAGCTCACCTCTTCTCCTCCTCCTCCCTCTTCCTGCTTCATAGGGTCTTGTAAGGTATAATCTTTGAGCCTAACCCTCGAGATTGCTTAACTTACGTAGGATTTGCTTCAGTTTGTGTAAAAAGTGAGATTTTATGCTTGAAATGGTGAATTGTGTGGACTTATGGTTTAGTGCTGTTAATATTGGTTAACCTATCCTAATTAGGTGTTACTAAGACCATGTAAACCTAGTTAGACCCCAGATTACACCAAAATACCATAGGGTTTCTAATTGTGCAAAATTTAGTGTTTTTAAGTGAACTTTTTGGATCTCTGTGATCTGCTATAGGCCCGAGTAGTTCAGGTTGAAATTGAGTTAACTGGAGCTTGTATACAAGGTATAGACCACACCACCAGAGCCCGAGACCCCCACCCCATAGCGAGGCAGCCGGTTTATTCTTTATGGCCGCAATTTGCGGCCAGATAGGGGAATTTTTGGGTGATGTTTGCTTGGGTAGGAGTCTGTTGTTATTTCTAGGCCAGTGGTATGTATAGTTTTGTAAGTTGTTAGCCAGGGTAGAATCTGGGACGTTATATCGTATTTCTAGTACGTTTGGTTCGCACGATACGCGCGATACACGAGAGGGTTCTATGATTCAGCGTATCGCGGCGTGTCGGGGTTAGTTTTAAACGCGTGCACACGTTTAGCGTATCGTACACACGCGCGTTTAGTTCGCGACGCGAGCGTATCGTTTGACTTCAATATCGCGTTTTGCGAGATAGTTGCTTATATATGGATTCTTGTGTAATTCCAGGTTCGCAGGCGGGTACGTCGGACGAAGCTAAGAAAGGGAAGCGGGTGGTCGGCTACGAGTAGCGCACGACCAGGTGAGTAGATTTAACATCTACGGGAAATCGCCCGTATGGCGTTAAGCGTCAGGGCGTGTTAGGATATTTAGTATAGATGTTCATATGGACTGTAGTAGCTTACCCTTTTGTTGCATATAGAAATGATAGCATAGGATACTGCACTGTCACTAACGGTTGAAGTCGCACGAGCACGATAGATATGCTACACTCACACCGTTAGTGATTGCCATGACACTCACATTATAGGGTTGCTATAAATCAAATATCATACTGATTCCACCTTATTGATGTTGTCATGATTTGCCGCATAACAGCATATGTTATATCCATATTTGGGCACATATGCATCACGTACCCATACTTGCACTACATACATCGTATATTTATACTTGGACACATATTGATATGTTCATACCAGTGCACACATATATTGATATCTTCATACCTGCGCACAAGCACACTGTATATTCATACCAGTGCACACACATATTGATATCATCATACCTGCGCATATGCACACTGTATATTCATACCAGTGCACACACATATTGATATCTTCATACCAGCGCACATGCACACTGTATACTCATACCAGTGCACACATATATTGATATCTTCATACCTGCGCACATGCACACTATATACTCATACCAGTGCACACATATATTGATATCTTCATACCTACGCACATGCACACAGTATATTCATACCAGTGCACACACATATTGATATCTTCATACCTACGCACATGCACACTGTATACTCATACCAGTGCACACATATATTGATATCTTCATACCTGCGCACATGCACACTGTATACTCATACAAGTGCACACATATATTGATATCTTCATACCTGCGCACATGCACACTGTATATTCATACCAGTGCACACACACATTGATATCTTCATACTTGCTTAGATTACGCATTGAGATATGTTCTTTCCATGTTAATTCTTGATTTGGGGAACCGTGGATATTTCAAAAGAGAATAGTTAATTATTTAAAAACCCGGTTTCCCTTGATATGATATTTCGGTGCTTCCACCATGTGTTTTCGCGGTGCCAGAGTGATATATGTGAACCCGAATCGAGGAGTGGATGAGGCCGATTATGGGTACATGGTGGACCCGGTATGGTACCCCGGGGCGAGAACGGTTTCACTGTGTAGTAGACGGTGAGCCTGGCAGAGGGACTACTACCTACCGGTGATTGGTTGGACCTGGCGGTTATCCGGAGGATACTGACCAGAGTCGATTGATGGATACGGGACGACTCGTACTGCCGGGGCCGAGGGCCGATACCACAGACAGAGCCTGTGGGCTGATCCGGACTGACGGATGCCCTATACAGGTGGATTTGCGTGTCGATACTTGGCACGAGTATTCTTGATATTTTGGGTGCCGATGTTGGGCACTCACGATTATATGAGATTTACAGGATTTGAGGACTGAGGAGGATGACGACGCCTGAGTAGTTTTGGGATTTGGGTGCATTGATGGGTACCGATTATACTTTCCACGATGACATTCCGTGTAGATGTTATATTTCCCATGCTCAGCATGTAGTAATTTATATCTCATCCTGTATCTATTGTACCTGATATAGTACACATGCTTGCACGATTATTGCATACCCTGTTCATTTTATATAGGGTTGTTAGATTGCATTGCTATACCTGATCATCGCATATCTTGTTCATCGCTTGGAGATGTTATTAGATCGCACTTGTTGCATGATTTGAGCGTCCAGTTCATCATATAGATATTATTTGTTGGCATAGATTAGAGTATCGTTGCACGTGCCTACTCGCGATTACCTTTAAATGTTATCTGTTAGTTATATGTATGCCCTAGAGGCCATTACTGTGCATAGGATGTATATTGTAGTGGATGCCGGGACATATATAGGGAGGACTTTCTTGCTCGACATGATAGTATGCTATCTGGTTGCTCTTTATCTTAACGTGTACACTGATTGTCTCTCTGTTACATGTTGGTAAAGCCCTTAGGATGTGTACTTGACTACCTGGACTATGATGCGGATCATACTAGTGGGGACATGGTAGTCCATAAGTACATCCTTGAAAGTCCCTAGTCGTGGGTGTATCGAGATGGGGCATCGATATACCAGAGTAGACTAGCATATACCTTCTCGACCCATACAGATGGGCGATGGATGATCCCATATCCATCGGTGTTTGACATCAGAGATGATATACGGGTGCTCAGTAGAGACTGGGTACACTGGACGGACTCGCCGAGAACTCCCAGATGGTATTATACCTCACGTCAGATGGCAGTTCTCTGGTGACACTGGTACAGAGTAGTCTGTTGACCCGAGATCGTTATAGAGTCTTGTGTGGTTCCCACTGTGCTTTGATTTCCATCTTACCACGTCCAAGAGGGCGTGCAAAACGGTGGTTTTTGGGTACAGGCCCGAGTCACATGGAGGCAATGAGCGATAGGAGGGGATTCGTCTCTCCCGGTATAGGGGGTTGATGTTGCGCTGTGTTCGATTGGCTATAACAGGAAATCCCTGGACAGGGTTGCTGAGATTTACTGGTAAGTGTTACCGGTAGTTTCTCGAATTGTTATAGACCTCATATCGACACGACTTATCGAGCTATTGGGGTCTGACGTTTACCACCCCTAGGCGAGATATGCGACATATCAGACGATCAGACCGGACTGTACGGTAAGTGTTACTGGTTGGATTCACAGGAGTGTGAGCGGGCTTGCTCGTCGATCTTCTGATCGCTCAATACCCGGGTGGCCGTTACGTTTAGCAGACCGCTTGCGGCTTTGGATGTTTGATATGATCATCATCTGCTGCCGGCGTATTGACGAGTCTTTAGAGTCCTACACAGAGGTTTCCTGGCTCAAGCAAAACGAAATAGGAGCGCATATGAGATATGTGCGGGACCGAGAATAATACCAGTATGTGATACTGTATTCGATTCTCACGATGTGACATTGATCGGTTATATGCGATATAGCCGGGTTATCGGATCAAGTGTTGATTCGATAAGTTGTTACTAATGATACTAGTCGGTTATATGCGATATGACAGGATCGTTAAATCAAGTGTTAATTTAATGATTTAATGCATAATTATATATTTGATATATTACTTTGCATTAACTAGTATCGGTTCACTTTAAATGGATTTTCTCGCTCGGGTGTGCGCATTGCATATGCGATATGATTTTGTGCACATGCTTGTATCATGTTTGATGATACATGCCTTTTTAATTAAGTGTATAGAATTAAACCTTGGTTAATGGAATGGTTAGGGTTTACTATTTGCTTATTCATTTTATTCATTTATTTATTAATCTTTTTCTTATTGGAAAAAGGAAATGAAATGATAAAATGGTGGCATTTCTTTTGTACATTCATGAAGCTTCATGAATGCTTTGACTTGATGACCATTTTGTTTTTAGCTTAACCCTAACCATTGCATTAAACCATGATTAGTTCTCTACACTTAACTATGGTCATGTTATGATAAGGATTGATTATTCTTTTCTTTTTTAATGAACTTATCATAACATAATTCTTCTTCTTCTTCCTTTCTTCACTTGAAGAAAGCAAGCTCCATCAATGGTGATTTATGGAAATGAGTGAGAAATCCAATTCTAAAGTCTACCCACTTCCTATTTCTTCATACTCTACCTCTTGCCAAGTAGTAGAGTGTGTTTCCTTCACAAGTTTTCATGACTTGGTGAAGGTGGAGCTTGATTTAGCGATGCCTCGACGTAGATCATCTTCGGCATGGACATCGACGACCTAGCTCGCCATTTCTCCGACGAAGCCGACGCTAGAGCCCGGGAATTCATTTGGACAGCAAAGGGACTTCGTTGCGGAGCTATAGAGGTGGAGCACCGGATCTACAAAGGTTGTATTTCCGTTTCTTTGTAGTTAAGTTGTTAACTAGATTATATTTTCGCCTAGATTTCTAGCCAACGGTCCGTAGTCGGGTTTCTCGGCACCTAGAATTTTTGAAATTGGTATGATTGATAGCTTGTGAGACCTCACTAGTGTGCCTAGGAACCCTACAGTGGTATCAGAGCCTAGCTAGAGCCTTAGGCGAAGTCTAGACGGAATTTGTAGTCCGATCGACCCGAACCCAAACCCTTAACATGCTCTCTGGACATTTCTGTAAAATGTGGATTTTTTAGTATTAAAAATATGCAGAGAAATGTGCAGGAAATTCTAAGAAATACTGCAGAAAACGACAACCTGATTCAACAGTAAGGCCGCGGAACCGCGGCGTTGACCCTCATTTTGCGGCGGTTCCGCGGCCGTCTGTGATGATCAGGCTGTGGGTTTTCTTCAGTTGTTTCTGTTGGTGTTTCTTGTGTGTTCTGGATGTTTTTAATATTTATTCCAGGGTTGTATTTTCTGGGTTGTATTGGGGACTCGGTGTATTCGATCGGACTGTCTAATTTTTGTCTATGTGGCTTTCCTGATAAATTTTAGAATATGTTAAAAAGTTCGAACGGATATAAATACCCAATCTTTCCCCTGACGGAAAATTTCCAAGTGTTGGATTTTTCCGAGGTCTAAAGACGTTCTAAGTAGTGCAAGTAATGCGATGGTCCCTCTAGAAGACAACAAACCTTAACTCGATTATGTGACCGTCTTGAACTGCCCTTTGAACCTTCGGGTTTGGGGCAGTACGGCGTGCCACATGTGAGGCGTTGGCTTGACCCTTCTATGGCTGGACCGTTGGTACTGAGGCATGAACTGAATGTCTTTAGACTTGTTTCATGTGTTGATCTGTATCAGGAAAACTTAGGTGTTCGATTGTTCGATCGGAAAGTTTGACATTTTCTATTTATCCGGAATGGGATACAACAATTGGAATTCACAAAAGTTATGTGATAACTGAATGAATGTTATAAATCTAGCGGTTTAGTCTCACTTGATCAGTTTCCACGGAATTTTGATGCGATCAAAAGTCCGTCGCAATCACGTAGCGTACGCGGATACTCGCCGATAAACTTAATAGACAACCTCACTCCGTAGCCCCAACCAAGTGACTGTAGGAGAACCCCGTCGCCGAAAGCATCCGTTCGGGTGCTCGCGGTGGCGGTGTTCCGCCTTGGTTCACTTCGTCGACGGTATCGGGGGTGCGGCCGTCTACTGAAGTTTGCGACGAGCATTCGATCAGGATGTCGGGAATCTTGTTGAATTACCCGACTTGATATTGAAAAGTGTTTTCGATAATGAGACTAAAATGCGGGGTTTATAATTGTTAGGCATGCGATGTCTAAGAAATTCATTTGGTCAGGCATGCGATGTCTGAGATGGTTGCGGATTCCAACTGTTGAAGTTTTACACTTTCTTTTCTGTGACCGTAAGTGTAATATGTGATATCGCCGGTTTCGTTGCTATATGTCAACGACAATTGGGATGCGCATATTTACTTACGTTGATGACATGTGATGTTATGTGTTGCTGGATATGTTATATTGGATCGTCGTGTTTGAATAGCCGGGGGTTTTTATGTGAGATGAGTGTTTTTCATTTTCATTCATGTAAAAACTTGTATGTAATATTCTTTTATTGGGGCGCTTCCAGGTTGCGGAAGTTGTAACCTCTTGTATATTATTTACTTTTCCGCACTAGGATAGACCCAAGGAGGAGGGCACAAGTAACCGGGTTCTGGAGTCCAGTGGGAGACCAACTCGAGGAGTCGAGTCCGGGTCTCCTAACTCCAGAATTGGTAGGGTTGCTTGCCGCTCTCGTAGGGGTCTAGGGGTGTGGGTTTGGCTATTCATCGCGACCGTGGAATCCGTGTTTTATACTGGCTTGTATTGAAAACACGGACGTCCTAGTATATCCAATATTTCATTTGACTCTTCTGCTGCGATATCTGTGATGTGATCATGTGATGTTCTGTGATAGATAATGTATATAGTATATATGATATATTATATAGGCGTTACTTATGTTTTACACCCGCGCTAGCCCTGCCCCGCTCTGCCGTTAGTTACCTAACCTAACGGTGCACGAGGGGACATCGAGGCGAATGCGGATGGCATAAGTGTACGTCGTATTTATCTGTGATGTTTAGGTACTTAAATGATGGGACTTCATTAATGTGATTAATGAAATAAAAGAAACCTAAGATGTTGTAGAATCGAATTTCAAAATAAAACAGGTAGCTAC
This sequence comes from Agapanthus africanus, assembly GCA_030015575.1. Lineage (NCBI taxonomy): Eukaryota > Viridiplantae > Streptophyta > Magnoliopsida > Asparagales > Amaryllidaceae > Agapanthus > Agapanthus africanus. The sequence continues at coordinate 52,578,483 of CM057351.1, read as the reverse complement.
AGTTCTTCCTTTACATAGTGGTATATATGATATATCCTGCACCTTATTCGATAAGGAAAGGACCGAGATCCCTTCACCGGGAGTGACTCCTTTAGCAATAACTGGCAGATGCTACACACTCGGTTTGTCTTTTGTTTGCTTTCAAGTGTTTTTGCTTTGCACAGTGATATATATGATATATCCCGCACCTCATTCGACGAGGAAAGGACCGACGATCCCTTCACCGGGAGTGACTCCTTTAGCAAAACTAGAAAAGCCTCAAAAACACTCCATTTCAAAACTTCATTTGATTCTACAACGATATCAAGTTCATTACGCAATAGGTTTTCAGAAAAACCTGTCGTAGCCCTCCGTCATTTCAGATAAATCCTGTTTAGTATTCGTGCTGCGTTTGTTGACCTTGTCAAGGCGCAGTGTGCGGTAGCTAACCAGTATTTATCTGCTTATGCATATGATGCAGATTGGGTTAGGGTAGTCGTGCGGCCTTGTTGACCTTGTCAAGGGTCGTGCGGGTGGGTTTGATTCAATCAAGAAATGATGGGTTGAACTTGACTTGCGGTCTATGGTTTGTTGACCTTGTCAAGGTCATAGATCGTTCGGGGCAAAATATTATCGGGAATTTCAAGTGTTGAAATTTGCAATGAGATTGCATACCTTCTATGAGATAGTTGGATCCCGATACCCGCTGCGAGTAAGAGTTACTCCTGGGAGAGTTTTATACATTACAATTAGCCGATCAAGTAGGTGTCTAGAAAGGTGTTAACGAGGTTACGCCTCTGGGAAAACGAGATTTACATTAATTAGGTTCGTGCGAAAGCACGGGGGACCTCCCTCAAAGTACCGACACTGGCCTGGCTGAAAGATTGGCGAACTTGTAGTGTGTAATTAATCCCGGCTAGTCTTTCCTTTTAGGGTTTGAAGGAAGATTTGATAAAAAGCAGTGGGAGCCATCCTGATTAGATAAAATAAAAACCAATCTATTCTTGCAAGAGCGCATGCTGAGTGTTTTCTTCTCTCTCTCTCCAGGTAGCGACCATATCACGCCTTAATCAAGATAATAATACGGAATATTGACCAAACCCGCTTGTTATACTGAGCTGGGGAACGTTGGTCCCGCTCCAACTTATAATTGTTATAAGACAGAGCAGGAATTTGGGGATTACCAGAATTCCCGTGCCGCCCAAACGAAGAGAGTGCATGCTGATGCATCATCTTCGGGTGTGTTCGTTACAAAGAACTGTTTCTCTGTATCCTCTACGTCCTGGGTATGTGATACCAGATTAGGATCCCAGATATGTAATCTGTTACATAGGGCAACAGAAGGGTAGAGAACTGAGAACGGGTGATAAGTTTCATGAGACAGAAAACGGGGCAAGAGTTGCAGCCAAGTCTGTTGGTCACTGTCACCATGTATTACCAATACATTAATTCTGAACGAATGCTATTAGATACCGAACCTGATATACAAAATCATATCAGTCTCTTTATTAGTAAAGAAATGATAAAATTCTGTATAGTTGGATAATGTTTTGAACATTTCCTATATCAAAAGTTGATCGGTTCAGGCACGTTATCTAAAAGCATTGATGTTCTAAATCAAACTACAGTTCTTAGTATATGGAACACACACAAGAGGAAGAGTTCAGAAATGAACGGATTCTTCTTGAGGTATTGTAGACTAGGTCAGATCAATGTGACCCGACTAGCTGAAGTTACATTTAGATGTATATTTAAATTAGTTTGAATTTACATCTTGTGAAACTTGCCAGTCATGTCACAGAGATAAGATGACCATAGCTCCGTTTACTGGAAACAGAGAAAGAGTTAGTGAACTCTTGGGACTGATACATGATGATGTATGTAAGGTCTCCTGTCTACACATGCCAGGACTGGTTCTTTATACTTCATTACGTTCTCTGATGATCTCTTTAGATTCAGACATATGTTCTCGTTGAAACACAAGTCCGAACCTTTTGAGATATTCACAGAATATAAGAGTTAGAAGTAGAGAACCAGAATACGGGTATAAGTATTATGTCCTCTGATGAGATCAAGGAGAAGAATACTTGAGCACATAATTCCTGGACTATTCTAAATGAGAATAAGATTCTCTCTCAGAATTACTCCTCCGTATACACCATAGCACCATGGTATATCGGGGCGGAGCAATCACACCCTATATGATATGGTGTGCTCTATGATGAGTACTACTGAGTTACCTTTTTTTTCATTTTTGGGAGTTATGCGCTTGAGAAGCTGCATACCTATTGAATAGGGTTCGAATCAAATCAGTTGCCTACCACTTCATATATGATATGGAAAGGGAAGAGCCCATGTCTTAAGTTAGTTAAGATTTGGGGTTGCCCGGCCTATGTCTAAAAGCAAAATCCGGACAAGCTCGAGGCAAGGTCAGTTATGTAGAACTGGAAATGTTCCAGCCATACAAACTGCGGCTGATGATTTGATAGAACCAAAGGATTCAGTAAATTCCAACGAACCTCAGCCTCTCCGCCGATCTAGTAGGGTTCCTCACCCACCTGAGAGATAATTCGGTTTCTCGATGACAGTGGGAGCGAGAATTGCATCATGAGATGATGACCCAACTAGTTTCGAGCTGGCCATCAGGAGTGAGACTCTGTAAGAATGGCTGGATGTTTATCGATCTGAGATGGAATCCTTATACACCAACAAAGTATGGACTTTGGTTGCTATATCTGAAGGGTTAAATCCCCATCAGGAGCAAGTATATCTTGAGAAGATTACTTGGTGTAGATGGAAAAGTTAAGACTTTCAAAGCTAGACTTGTTAAAGTTTGCATCATTGACCAGGTGTGGATAATGATGAAACCTTTCCAAGCAACTATGCTTAAGTCCATCCAGATCCTACTTGTCACGGCTACATACCATGACTACGATATCTGGTGGTTGGGTGTCATGACTGCTTTTCTAAATGATGTTTTAGAAGAGTACGTCAATAAGTACACAGCCAGAGGGCTTCGTAGACAGTGAGAGCAGCGGAAACGTGTGCAAGATGCTTTATAGGATTAAAGCAGGCATCGCGGAGTTGGAACATCTGCTTTGATGGATTAGTCAAAGAGTTTGACATCATCAAAATGGTAGATGAACCTTGTATAAACAAAAAGGGTAGTAGGGAGTATGGTGGTGATCCTCATAGAGTACGTGGATGACATACTCTTGATAAGAAAGGAGTTTCTTATGCTACGCTCGATCAATCTCCGTTTATCACAAAGATTCTCCGTGTAGGATCAAAATGATACCTCCTAAATCCTGAGTTTTGGATCTATGAGATAGATTTAATTGGATGTTGGGATTCTCACTAGTTGTAGTGAGATGATATCAATCGATCCTGGGGAGAATCACTGGAAGGGTTCCAGGGTGATAAAGACGACTGAATGTCAGTCACAGGCATTGTCTTTACCCTCAGTGGAGGGACGGTATGTTGGAAGAGTTCCAAGCTAGATACCGTGACATACTAGACGATGAAGGCAGGATACATCGCTACTTAAGATGCTACCAAAGAGGCTGTTTGGGTGTATATTGGTTCATGAGATGAACTATGTTCCTCCCATTGTGTGACAATGGAGTTGTGGCTTATGCCAAGGAACGCAGGTCCCATCAGTGATCCAGACATATTCTAAGGCAGTATCACTTGATCATGGAGATGGTTGATCTCTAAGGGATCGAGGTTAGGAGAGTAGACTCAGAGGACAACACGGCGGATCCACTCACGAAGGCCTATTCCCAGAGAGAGACTTTTATGGGATGGTTGAGTATGAGATACTACAACCACTGCTACAGATGGCCCTAGTGCAAGTGGGAGATTGTTAGTTATATGTATGCCCTAGAGGCCATTACTGTGCATAGGATGTATATTGTAGTGGATGCCGGGACATATATAGGGAGGACTTTCTTGCTCGACATGATAGTATGCTATCTGGTTGCTCTTTACCTTAACGTGTACACTGATTGTCTCTCTGTTACATGTTGGTAAAGCCCTTAGGATGTGTACTTGACTACCTGGACTATGATGCGGATCATACTAGTGGGGACATGGTAGTCCATAAGTACATCCTTGAAAGTCCCTAGTCGTGGGTGTATCGAGATGGGGCATCGATATACCAGAGTAGACTAGCGTATACCTTCTCGACCCATACAGATGGGCGATGGATGATCCCATATCTATCGGTGTTTGACATCAGAGATGATATACGGGTGCTCAGTAGAGACTGGGTACACTGGACGGACTCGCCGAGAACTCCCAGATGGTATTATACCTCACGTCAGATGGCAGTTCTCTGGTGACACTGGTACAGAGTAGTCTGTTGACCCGAGATCGTCATAGAGTCTTGTGTGGTTCCCACTGTGCTTTGATTTCCATCTTACCACGTCTAAGAGGGCGTGCAAAACGGTGGTTTTTGGGTACAGTCCCGAGTCACATGGAGGCAATGAGCGATAGGAGGGGATTCGTCTCTCCCGGTATAGGGGGTTGATGTTGCGCTGTGTTCGATTGGCTATAACAGGAAATTCCTGGCCAGGGTTGCTGAGATTTACTGGTAAGTGTTACCGGTAGTTTCTCGAATTGTTATAGACCTCATATCGACACGACTTATCGAGCTATTGGGGTCTGACGTTTACCACCCCTAGGCGAGATATGCGACATATCAGACGATCAGACCGGACTGTACGGTAAGTGTTACTGGTTGGATTCACAGGAATGTGAGCGGGCTTGCTCGTCGATCTTCTGATCGCTCAATACCCGGGTGGCCGTTATGTTTAGCAGACCGCTTGCGGCTTGTGGATGCTTGATATGATCATCATCTGCTGCCGGCGTATTGACGAGTCTTTAGAGTCCTACACAGAGGTTTCCTGGCTCAAGCAAAACGAAATAGGAGCGCATATGAGATATGTGCGGACCGAGAATAATACCAGTATATGATACTGTATTCGATTCTCGCGATGTGACATTGATCGGTTATATGCGATATAGCCGGGTTATCGGATCAAGTGTTGATTCGATAAGTTGTTACTAATGATACTAGTCGGTTATATGCGATATGACCGGATCGTTAAATCAAGTGTTGATTTAATGATTTAATGCATAATTATATATTTGATATATTACTTTGCATTAACTAGTATCGGTTCACTTTAAATGGATTTTCTCGCTCGGGTGTGCGCATTGCATATGCGATATGATTTTGTGCACATACTTGTATCATGTTTGATGATACATGCCTTTTTAATTAAGTGTATAGAATTAAACCTTGGTTAATGGAATGGTTAGGGTTTACTATTTGCTTATTCATTTTATTCATTTATTTATTAATCTTTTTCTTATTGGAAAAAGGAAATGAAATGATAAAATGGTGGTATTTCTTTTGTACATTCATGAAGCTTCATGAATGCTTTGACTTGATGACCATTTTTTTTTTAGCTTAACCCTAACCATTGCATTAAACCATGATTAGTTCTCTACACTTAACTATGGTCATGTTATGATAAGGATTGATTATTCTTTTCTTTTTTAATGAACTTATCATAACATAATTCTTCTTCTTCTTCCTTTCTTCACTTGAAGAAAGCAAGCTCCATCAATGGTGATTGATGGAAATGAGTGAGAAATCCAATTCTAAAGTCTACCCACTTCCTATTTTTTCATACTCTACCTCTTTCCAAGTAGTAGAGTGTGTTTCCTTCATAAGTTTTCATGACTTGGTGAAGGTGGTGCTTGATTTAGCGATGCCTCGACGTAGATCATCTTCGGCATGGACATCGACGACCTAGCTCGCCATTTCTCCGACGAAGCCGACGCTAGAGCCCGGGAATTCATTTGGACAGCAAAGGGACTTTGTTGCGGAGCTATGGAGGTGGAGCACCGGATCTACAAAGGTTGTATTTCCGTTTCTTTGTAGTTAAGTTGTTAACTAGATTATATTTTCGCCTAGATTTCTAGCCAACGGTCCGTAGTCGAGTTTCTCGGCACCTAGAATTTTTGAAATTGGCATGATTGATGGCTTGTGAGACCTCACTAGTGTGCCTAGGAACCCTACATTATCTTCTATTCATGAGTTGGCAACTTACCCCCGTTGTGCCACAGTGTTTGCAGGTTACCCTTCGGAGTAGTCGCGGCAGGCTGCGTTCTTGCATCTTTTGACACGGATACCCCTACAGTTGGTGTACTAGCTCTTTTGCTGATAGGTGGGTTTTGTGCGGTATCTGGTTATCTTTCAGTTATGTACATTGTTGTATCTAGTACTCTCCATCTACCACTTATGTATTGACTTAGAGACCAGTTGTGAGGATGATGTATATTATTTTGTATTCTGGCGTCGAGCTCGTTGTGAGCCGACTTTACTTATGCAGTTTATTCTATCTGTGATGTTTCCCACTTGTTGCTCATTCTCTTCACTACGGCGTCGTATATTGTTATCTTAGTAATTGGTTCTATTAAATGCTTAAAACACTCTATACTTTTACTGGTTTGATTTCTGGTTTTCGGCTTACTTAGTCGCGTTACGCCTGTAGACGTTACGTGGTTAAGTGCCGGTCACGGGCCAAACTTTGGGTCATGAAAAGATCCATTCACCAAGGTCATCCTGTTCATATCAGAATATTGCATTTTATACCGCCCATTCTTACGCTCGTGTGTTTATAGGTAGGTGCTTTTAATCCGTGTTTGTTACATGTTTACAGATTACAGGTTTCCAGTCCAAATATTGTAAATCAAGACAAAATCTCCACAATTACGTCAAAATACAGAACATCTGTCACAGCAGATAAAAGCCAGGTTCCGGTCATCCGTATCCGTCCAGTGCCTCTTACCAGTTCCAGAGACAAGACATATGACAGTGGTCATTCGTGTCTCGGACAAGCACAGAGCACGAGGGGGGGCAGCACAAGAATCAATGGATGCGCGGAGCTCGAGGGAGAAAGGTCAAATCAATCAAAAGTTAAGCTATGATTGGACTGTGCAGATCTGAAGCAACTGTGGAAGCAAATTGCAGATTGGTACATGTAGATCAACACAGGACAAGAAACCAGGGAAGCACCCAAAATACGACGACCTAACTCACCTAGATGGCCGCGGATCCGCGGCCAATAGGGGGTATTGGCCGCGGATCCGCGGCCAAGTGGGCCCCACTCCCTGTCAATTTTTGGGGGTAGTTTGGGAATTTCATCTTGGGTCAGAATTTGGCCCTAGGGTTTCAGCACGCAGCCTATAAATACTCCAGAATTGAGCTAAGCCAAGGGTCCAATTTTGTGTCCACTCTTTTGTAGTTTGTTGTATAGTTCTTCTTCTTCTTCTTCATTCTTCCTCCATGGAAATGTAGTGAGAGCATTGAGTGGATATTAATGAAGATGAGGGTTTTGTATCATTCTCTTTTGTTTCTTCTTCCCCTTGAGATTCTTGCTTTCTCTTGATCATTCAACCTCTTCATTGAGCTTGAATGGTTAAGGGTTAGTTATTGATCTCAAGGGTCGTATTTTCTTATGGAATTAGCGCTTCAATTCACATGCGTTCTCTACCCTTCTCTTGATCTTGCAACCTCTTGATTGAGCTTGCAAGTTTAAGGGTTGGCTATTGATCCCATGCTTGTCTTGAGTTCTACTTTCTTGTTCTTTTTATCGCTTTTTATTACTTGCTTATTATTATCTTGCTTTTCTTTCTTGCAATTTATATTCATGCACTTAATTACTTGTAATCTTTTCTTTTCTTTGTTCTTTTCTTTTGCTCTCTTTTGCTCATTTTGTGAATGGTTGTAATTATTGTTGTTAAGATGAAATACGGTATTGTAAGTTAATATCTTCTTTCTCATTTCCTTTTCCCGTTATTTTCCATTGAACTCCGCCCAAACCATACGCAAGCGCTCCGTTAGGCACCCTACGCTAACAAAGTAACGGTGATTCCTAACCGCGACCGGTTGCGTTCGGTTTGGCCGGAGGCGAAAGCAAGAGACAAGAACGAAAGGACAAGGGTAAATAAGCCGTATTCCACGAATACCACGCTTAAATCCCATAATCCACGTTGTTGCCGATTGCTTTAGCTTCAATTGGTCAAGACTCGGCTCAAAGGTTTTGAGTACGGATTTCTTTAGCTTAAAATCTCGTATCTTCTTCTTAACAACTTTATACTTGCAAATAATACACATAGGTTAGATCGAACAAACATACACAAATTCTTTATTGACTCGTCTAAAACAAGAAAGGACATACAACCATCTCCCTGTGGATCGACACGTGCTCAACCGGCTAGCTGCATAGCGACACCGTCCTGATCGCGGTAAACTTTAGAACTTTGAACATCCGACACGCCAAAAGCGTGCGATCAAATGGCGCCGTTGCCGGGGAGACGGTAACGTATTTCTTTTCTTGTTATTCGGGTTAATATTCTTTTTGTATATAAAAAAAAATTAAAATTCTTTTTGTCATTTCTGATAATTTTTGTGGGCAAGATTGCAGATTTTTGCAGATTTGCAAACTGCAATTGTGGGGAGCAAAGTGTACATTCAAGTCTAAGGTGATTGCAAAGTACAGTGCCAAAGATCCGGGTAGTTTGACCCGCGCAAGCGAACTTTTCAAGCTTACCGGATTTGATTCAACGGGGGTTTCTTAACACAAAAACTTAACGGTACGCACTTTACTAACACCTTCTTCTCAAATCCGACGCTTCCAATATATTATTCTTTGCAGGATTCTTTGCAAGTTCGCTAGCAAACGCTAAAAAATTGACTAACCCGTATTTGTTGCAGTGCCGCGCTTAAAAAAAAAACAATTTTTTGATTCTTTATAGAATTTTTATTGAATTGCGCATTGCATACATTAATACGGATTTAAGGGCAAGCGAACCCCACAACATACGGTAAAGGATTTCATCACCTTTTCCGTGGCCCACAAATCACGAACTTGAGCATAACGTTTACCCGCACAAAATTTAAAAGAAACTAGACTTTAAGCCTTAAGGACTTCTCGCTCACTAGGAGAAGTTAACTGTGTTTAGAACCTCGCTTAACGGTATATTGTTTACGGGGTGTCTAGGAAAGTGTTAACGGCGAAACTGCCAAAAGAGAAAGGGTTATTTAATTAAGGAACTTCGCGAAAGCGTTGGAAAACCTCCCCTTATCTCTGCACTTACCTGGCCTCGTGATCAGTGTATCTTGAGCCCGTTTCTCGACACAGTTTTACTTCGACAATCAAGTTCTGGAGCAGGTCTAGTTGACCTAGGTGAACCCTAGAACGATTAGTTGTGTGGTATTTTTGTGTCGTGATTGTTTTTGTCCATATTCTTTTTTATTCTTTTGTTAATAGCTAAAAAATATATATATATAAAAAAAAATCCACATTCTTTTTCCTTCCTTTTCACTCACTTTCTTTCCTTCTCTCTTCATATCATGGGTACTCCACCTCGCAAAACTCTTGTCGAACTTTGGTACCCACAACCAGAAATTACTTCTTACGGTTCTTGCTTTGGCCGAACTTCGAACGACCCCTCCATACCCAAAATTTCTTTGAAAGATCGGATAGACGCGTCTAGGACGAACAACTGGACCCCGCAATCCACTTCATATCAACCATTTCAAACATTCGCCCCTTCTTGCGTTGATACCCCTTTTGAAAGTCCAGTTGTAGCCACAAGACCTATGTCTCTTGCTGAACGTATTGAACAATCCCGTAGCCGATCTTTCACTCCTTTCACCACTTCAAATTCTTGGGATCAACAAGTCCATTCACCTTCTTATCCAAATGTTGATCCTACCCCTGTCCAACCATTCAATTCCTACCAATCCTACCCTACCTTTGCACCTTCCCTAGACATTGCTTCAGAACCGCCATTTGGGAGTTTTCAGTATCCAATCAACTTTGAATCCTTTACTGAAACCCCTTCACAACCTACGTTTAGTCTGGAACAGTCGTTGGAAGACTTTAGGGTAGCGTCATGCCAACAGATGATGGATTTGAATGCGTCCATGGCCGCCCTCATGCAACCTAGTGATCCGGTAGCTAGTTTTCACCTAGCTCCAACTTTTTCAAAGTATGATGAGGCGGCAGGACAGGATGTGAATTTGAGTGGAGAGAGTGAGATGTACCCCCTTCCAAATCAAACCTACCCATCCCAAATTGAATCCCACACCTCCTGTTTTGAAAGTCTATCGAGTATCCCACATGATTTATCAATTGAAGATAGAATGTTTAATGAGTTGTGCGACTTTGTAGTGTTTGATTTGCCAGATTGTGAAGGGAACTTGCCAAGTGAAACCAATCCCAATCCTTTTAACCTCTACACCTCCATCTTAGAACCAGAATCGATTACTATCTATGCTTTTGATGAGGTGTCTGAGAATATTGATTTTCACTTGATTAAGGATATTGACGCTGGGGATATTTTGGATGATGAACCCGTAGATTTGGCTGAGTTTGTCTTTTCAAATCATCATCCCGAGTCATTAAATGTTTTTCCCGAACCCTATATGCGTCTGGATTTTGATGAAATATGCATGGATGAGCTAAATTTTGAGGAGAATATTGAGGATAGTACTGAGGATGAAACAATTTTAATTGATGAGTCGGATTTTCCAATTCATCCTGTTCCTTTCATTGACTATGTGCACCCTCCTGAACCTTTAACCGATGACCTTCCTCGATCACCTACCTCCATCCTTTCCATCGTTCCGACCTTGCAAGAACCCGTCTCACTTTCATTTCATATGTCTGGTTTACCAAGTTCGGCGTACCCATGATTTCTCACGAATCTTGAGGGATTTGACCCCATTTCTCGACGGGTAAATATATTAGCACGATCGCTTTTCACACATCGGTCATCACAAATTGTGCTAATCTATTTACTACATTTGCACCCTCAAGTTCGTATTCCACTTCTTTTTCCCTTCCGCCATTCTTCTTCCACTCATATACCGAGACCGTATCCCGCTTCTATCTCCATACGGTCTCGCGTATTTCCCATTTCTTTCCTCTTCACCTTCTTTCACCAACCCGCATCTTACAAAGATAGAATTTTTGAATGGTTGGTGTTAACTTTTGGCCTTTGTAAGGCCTTGTATAGTTTGAAACTGTTCTCTTTCCCCCCTGATCCTGAACTTCAACGCTTAACAGTGGAAACACTGTTTTACTTAAGTTTGGGGGGGACACTTTTTTTGTATATATTTTTTTTGTTTTCCTTTTTTGTTTGTATATAATTTGTTTCTAGGGAGCGCCGACAATTTTGACCCTCTTGGTATAGCCTGACAGTGAGGACACTGTCAAGTTTAAGTTTGGGGGTGTGCTCGGTAAGCTTTCTTCCTTCGCATTCATTTGTATATTTTGCATTTGCATACCTTATTAAAAACCCAAAAAAATTGAAAATTTTCCAAAAAATATAAAAACTTTGTCGTCAAGTTAGCTAATAGGGTAACTTAGATCTTTATTCCGAAAGTTTAGTTGATATGATAGAAATAACTAAATTCTAGGCTTAGGGATTGAAAACCCTAAAAATAACCCTCATTCTGTCTAACTTTGGTAAGTATACGTCCTTACAGTTTTTTTTGAGAAACAGGTAATCTTGAGTTCAGTTCTTGAGTTAAGTCAAGATAAAGGGAAAGTATTGATGCTTTACTGAAAGATAAGTCTGAAAAATAGTTTCTTTTCTTGAGTTCAAATTTAGAAAGTATATACCCTACAAACTGCACTTACACGCACCTTGAAACTTGGGATAGTAGAGGATACCTTGAAATACTCTTGCCTGAAAGCCTAGTATGAAAGAAAAAACGGTATTTAAAGCTAAACACCAAAAGAGCATGTTGAAAAATATATCCGGTCTTGAAAAAGAAAAAGAAAAAGAAAAAGAAAAATAAAAAAATAGAATAAAGTCAAGACCTGGAAACTGCTATTTACGCTTTAAAGTTCACACACTCAGTAATCGGTCGTTAGTGCCTCAAGAAGCATTAATAGTCGCATGAAAGGTGTGTGAGCAAATCCGTCCATCCTTAATGAAAAGAAGTAGTATTTGGTATTAGGGCAAGGGTATTATAGCTTGAATTGAATTCTTTTGTGTAGGGGTGCAAATATACACACACGTAGGGGTATACAATCGATGTTTGGACAAAAGATAGAAGTAAAGAATAAGACTTGTGTTTTCTGTAAAGTTGATAAAAATCCCTGATTTGAGGCCGCACTTTAGAAGGAAAACTCAGGAGAACCAACATCTTTCTAAACTTTTTTGGAACGTATAGGATCTAAAGTTAAACAGATAGGAGGTGTGAAACATAAGGGTTGGATATTTCTAACTTAGGATAATAGAATTTCTAACGTAAATACTAAACTGTAGGAGTAGAATCGACGTTAACTTATGACACTAGCTTGACGGGATTTTGTGGGTAGTATCCGCTGAAAACCCTCAGGAGACAACACTCCTCCTACTAGGGACACCTAGAGGTTTAACGGCTTGTTGCACGTGCTCAGTGCAATCGCGTTCCCTGCGAAAGTGCGGTTAGGATTTTATTTTTGTGAATAATTGGTTTTTGCTCGGGACGAGCAAAAGTTAAGTTTGGGGGTATTTGTTCATCTCAGAATATTGCATTTTATACCGCCCATTCTTACGCTCGTGTGTTTATAGGTAGGTGCTTTTAATCCATGTTTGTTACATGTTTACAGATTACAGGTTTCCAGTCCAAATATTGTAAATCAAGACAAAATCTCCACAGTTACGTCAAAATACAGAACATCTGTCACAGCAGATAAAAGCCAGGTTCCGGTCATCCGTATCCGTCCAGTGCCGCTTACCAGTTCCAGAGACAAGACATATGACAGTGGTCATTCGTGTTTCGGACAAGCACAGAGCACGAGGGGGGCAGCACAAGAATCAATGGATGCGCGGAGCTCGAGGGAGAAAGGTCAAATCAATCAAAAGTTAAGCTATGATTGGACTGTGCAGATCTGAAGCAACTGTGGAAGCAAATTGCAGAATGGTACATGTAGATCAATACAGGACAAGAAACCAGGGAAGCACCCAAAATACGACGACCTAACTCACCTAGATGGCCGCGGATCCGCGGCCAAAAGGGGGTATTGGCCGTGGATCCACGGCCAAGTGGGCCCCTCTCCCTGTCAATTTTTGGGGGTAGTTTGGGAATTTCATCTTGGGTCAGAATTTGGCCCTAGGGTTTCAGCACGCAGCCTATAAATACTCCAGAATTGAGCTAAGCCAAGGGTCCAATTTTGTGTCCACTCTTTTGTAGTTTGTTGTATAGTTCTTCTTCTTCTTCTTCATTCTTCCTCCATGGAAATGTAGTGAGAGCATTGAGTGGATATTAATGAAGATGAGGGTTTTGTATCATTCTCTTTTGTTTCTTCTTCCCCTTGAGATTCTTGCTTTCTCTTGATCATTCAACCTCTTCATTGAGCTTGAATGGTTAAGGGTTAGTTATTGATCTCAAGGGTCGTATTTTCTTATGGAATTAGCGCTTCAATTCACATGCGTTCTCTACCCTTCTCTTGATCTTGCAACCTCTTGATTGAGCTTGCAAGTTTAAGGGTTGGCTATTGATCCCATGCTTGTCTTGAGTTCTACTTTCTTGTTCTTTTTATCGCTTTTTATTACTTGCTTATTATTATCTTGCTTTTCTTTCTTGCAATTTATATTCATGCACTTAATTACTTGTAATCTTTTCTTTTCTTTGTTCTTTTCTTTTGCTCTCTTTTGCTCATTTTGTGAATGGTTGTAATTATTGTTGTTAAGATGAAATACGGTATTGTAAGTTAATATCTTCTTTCTCATTTCCTTTTCCCGTTATTTTCCATTGAACTCCGCCCAAACCATACGCAAGCGCTCCGTTAGGCACCCTACCCTAACAAGGTAACGGTGATTCCTAACCGCGACCGGTTGCGTTCGGTTTGGCCGGAGGCGAAAGCCAGAGACAAGAACGGAAGGACAAGGGTAAATAAGCCGTATTCCATGAATACCGCGCTTAAATCCCCTAATCCACGTTGTTGCCGATTGCTTTAGCTTCAATTGGTCAAGACTCGGCTCAAAGGTTTTGAGTACGGATTTCTTTAGCTTACAATCTCGTATCTTCTTCTTAACAACTTTATACTTGCAAATAATACACATAGGTTAGATCGAACAAACATACACAAATTCTTTATTGACTCATCTAAAACAAGAAAGGACATACAACCATCTCCCTGTGGATCGACCCGTGCTCAACCGGCTAGCTGCATAGCGACACCGTCCTGATCGCGGTAAACTTTAGAACTTTGAACATCCGACACGCCAAAAGCGTGCGATCACATCCCTCAAGTCCAGTTTGAGAAACTGTTCGAGCTGTTAGGCATGCGGTACGCCGGCAACTAGTTCTAGTAGAGACAGTGGGTACTTATTGCACCGACTACAGGCCTCAGTGCAAGTGGGGGATTGTTAGATATGTATGCCCTAGAGGCCTGTATTGTATTGGATGCTAGGCATGTATATTTACAGAAACAATCTTTGCTCGAAATGATAGTATGCTATCAGGTTTATCTTCTTCTTAACGTGTGATGTGTTGTATATCATATCTTTATATACATGTTGATGAAGCCCTTAGGATTATGCTTGACTGCCGGGATTATGATGTAGATCATACTAGTGGGGCCAGGGAAGTCTATAAGCATATCCTTTAATTTTTCCTAGTCGAGGGTATATCGAGACAGGGCATCGATATTACCAGTGTAGACTAGTGTGTACGTTTTTTGACCCTGGGGGCGATGGTTGATCCCACAACCATTGGTGTTTGACATCAAAGATTGTACACAGGTGCTCATTGGAGAATGGGTACACCGAACAGGACTCGCTGAGAACTCCTATATGGTATATATACCTATTGTCAGATAGCAGTTTTCTGGTGACACTTGTACAGGTTAGTCTGTAGAACCGAGATCGTCACAGTGTCTTGTGTGATTCCCACTGTGCTTTGATTTCCTCCCTACCACGGCTCTACTGAGTCGTGCAAACAGGTGGATTTAGGGTACAGTCCCGAATCGCATGGAGGCAGTGAGCGATAGGTGGGGTTTCGTCTCTCCTGGTATAAGAAGTTGATGTCGCGCTATGCTTGATCGGCCTTAACAGCAAATCCCTGGCCAGGGTTCTCAAGATTTACAGATAAGTGTTATCAGTAGTTTCTCGAACCGTTATGGGCCGTAAATCAGCATGACTTATAAAGTTACCGGGGTCTGACATTTACCACCCCTAAACTTCATATGCGATGTATCAGACGAAGAGACCGGACTGTACGGTAAGTTTTGCTTACATGCTCGTTAGGGTTGTGATGAGTTCGCCCATCGGTCACCTTTTCGTCATGTACCTGGGTAACTGTTAGGCACAGCTAGTGCCGCTGACGTGCTTGTGGTTAAACCCACTGCCAGCGTACTGACGATTCTTCAGAGTCCCACATAGAGAGTTCCCTGGTTCAGGCAAAAGTTATAGAGGCCGTACGTTGTTACGGCAGGATTTCGATCATGTTCGTGTAAGTGTTACAGGAATAATGATCGGAAGGATAATACTTGTAGGCTTTTATTTAAGCCGGATACCGGTATTATATTATTGGATTATTTTTATTCGTATTTTTCGTAATTCGAATACGGGTATACTTATACAGTATACGGTGAGGGGTATTCTTGTAATTGTACAAGAATACATTCTAGATGGAGACACCTCTTAAATGGATTTTCATTCTGAGAAAATGGAAATGATGGGGTGGAATTTGGAGAAAGTCTTAGCATGGTTGAAGGCATGGATCAAATCAATTTATATTCATTTGGGTTTAGTATTGAGGCATGGTGCATTATTTTTGTGAAAAAATAATGCATGCTTCAATTATTGTTTTGAGCCATATCTTTTGTTATGTTTCATTTTTCATTCATTAATCACATACACATTCTCTCTCCTAATTCTCTCCTTCCTCTACCTTTTGACCTAAATATTCACATGAGTTGTGAATCATAGGTCAAGGGACAAATATAATCCATTACTTGATCTCTACATCATCTAAGTGATCACTTCTAGCAATCTTGATCTCTTAGTTAAACTCTTGTGAAGAGTTTGTAGCTTGTTCGATAGCTCTCGGGTGGATCATCTTGGATCTAGAGGTGGCCGGAGATCGAGCTCTTTGCCACCATCAAGGAGCCTAGGAGTTGCAAGAAAGAAAAGATCCGAAGGACCGGTTCCTCAGATATAGCACACTTTCATAATAGATTAAATCTCTTGATAAGTTTGCTAGTTATGGTTTAAGCACTAATCTTGGGTTATGTGGGTGTTGCATGCAAGAAAATTATTGTTTATCGCCGCCGCCTCCTCACAAGTGTTGTGAGGGTGTGCAACATTCACTGACAGTTTACTAGAAACAACTGAAATAAATAAAGTGCAACGGTGGTCACGATGCAAGTGAACCCACCTACCAAAGCAATCATACGGAAGGAAGCAGTGTGCTAGCAAGCCGCAATGAAACCTGTACGGCCAAACCTGCAAGAAACTGTGGCACAATGCGGGTGAGTTGCCAACTAATGAGTAGAAAACATCACCGAGAAGAAAACGCATGTATGACTCTCTCCTAGGTCATACAATAAAAATACACATATCTAATATATCAACAAGGGTGACTGTATATTATAAGTGTGATATCAAGTACTCGTGTCCGTGTTATGAGTAATAATATATCGATACAAGACATGTAGTAATGCATCATCTCACGTGTGTCCAGCAATGACACACAAATCATGATAAAACCCGAGTACCCAGCATCGGCACTCAAAACATCAAGAAGTCCGTGTCCGACAGCGACACATAATACTCAAATCTCGGGCTCCGTCAGTCCGGATTGGCCTATCACATCAAATCTAGCGACTACATCGGTATCCTCCGGATATCCGTCGTGCCTGACACACCGGTAGGTAGTCTGCCCTATCCAGGCTCATCGTCATCCCCACAAAACCACTCTTGCCCCGGGGTACCGTACAGGGTCCACCACGCACCCACAGACAGTTCATCCTCCTCCTCAAATAGGGTGTATAATATCACTCAAGATCCGAGAAAACTCATGGTGGACGATACATACATCATATCACGAGAAAACCGCAACTTGCATTTAAAATGAAAATGAGTTTATAAAATCCTTGGGGTTTCTCCTAATCTAAAATCTCATGGAAAATCAGATATCCAAAAATCTCAGAGTAAGTAAACAGTGAATTACCGGCATAAATCCCCACGATATTGCATATCAGAATGAATGTATAACTGCATGAAATATCTAAGTAAGATATGCAATGTCTAAACTAGCATATGAAAGCAATCATACTAGTACCTTGTTGCAACTACTACCTAGCAATTTATACTTACGAAGTAATGTTTTCTAATGTGTACATGCCATGGAAATTACCGATGATGAAGTGTGTGAGCCGGCAAGCAAGTGTACGTGGAGCATACGCATCATCGGTAATGGTGTTGGTGTCCTGACAACAGGGGTTCATAATAACTAATGAAACACATTTATAAGCATGCAATGAGATAAGAACAGCATAAATATAGAGAAAAGATGTAGTAACTGCAACATTGAAGAATATACATTTCCATATTTGAGTCATACAGTTCTTGGTGTTTGAAATAGCACGAATCGTGGTTTTAGAAAAATAGGGGCTATAGGGTCCTTCAGAAAAGATACGTCTTTTGAAAAATCCATAGTATCCCTCGGCCTATTTTTAAAAAAACTCACGATTCGTTAGTTTTGAAAATAAGTATAACTCAGTCCCAGTCAAGAGGGTAAGGAAAATCACCTAAATTCCAAGTCAATATATCTAGTAGTCGGCGATCCCGTCTCAATAGCGTCACGTACGGTAAAAATATATAGTACGACGTCCTTGAGTCAACAGTGCAGATCAATCATCATCTCTCTATCTCGTATGGTAAAAATCCATTGTACGACATACCAAAATCGAGGTACGTGTCAAATATCACATGTACCTCATTATTCATATAGTATCATTATCGTAAAATCATGAATTAAGGGTACCGATCTAAAATCTAGTACATTCCCATATCATCAAACAAATATCCGCGTGTGTATGAAAACACATCGTCCAACGATCCGCTATAATATCATGTCATATCTCATATAACGACCCAAACACATATCAAATCTCACGACATTATGTCCGATCATATCGGCTCATCTCGAAATATCATATACTGGGCTCAACATCCGCATATTCGTATATATATATATACATATATATATATATATATATACATATATATATATATACCAACACATCCACACACACACATATATATATATACATATATATATATATACCAACATATCCACACACACACACACGCACACACATATATATACATATAAACATATACACCTAAACATATCACGTGTGTGTGTGTGAACCTTTACTCTAGGGTTTCGCAACTAAGAAACTAAACTGAAAGTACTTTCCTCCAATTATAATAAATCCAGTCCAGGGACTCCTAAAGCCTTTCTTGCAAAGTGTTCATATCTCATAATAACACATATGTATATATATAATAATAATAATAATAATAATAATAATAATAATAAACAAATCATACCCTACGAAATTGCGGGGGTGCTATAGGCCATCCACCCGACTTCCCCAGTAGATATATATCTACTCACCAAGACGCCTCGGCTAATCTGATCCGATTTCAGCTCTGCCATTTCCATGCCACATCCGATGCCTCTACACCCGATCCTAGAAACGTAAACAAGGAAATAAGAGAATAAATATATAATTAGTCGCGGACACAACCAATACAAGTCAACCACGCGCCCTAACTAGACACGCACGCACTTGGTGCATGAAACGCGCTCGCGACAACGCCACAGAGCACAACTAGGGTCGCAATACGTGACAACTACCAAACCAGAAACCCAATCACGCGTTTAAAACACATTAAATATTATATCAAATAAGTTGTAACTCATCAAAACCTCAAAATTAATCAAATCGATTTATTTCCAAAAACCTAGTAAGCATCCATTAACTGATTTAGTACAAATCTAGATGTTTTAACAATTTTAGTGGCCACAATGCTCACTAAATATCTTAATTAAGCCACCTAAATCCTAACTATATTTTAGTTTCATCTAATTACACATTAATTAAAAACCTAGTTTGCAAAGTTATATAATTAGGATAAATTAGATGTAACAATTAACAATTTAGCAAGTAGACTGGGTTTTGCATATCTTAAGATGCTAAAATACATCTCACAACCATAAACAAATTATCACAACCCTAACTTGATCCAAACCCTTTTTCTTAGAAGTTAAATCTTGAAATTATTTCCATATTTAAACATCTAATTAAGTTTACTTGAAGTAATTAATCAACACTTGACCAAAGGGTTAAGATTTTATACCTCAAAATTTATAGATCCCACTTGCAACTTAGCCTCCAAAATGTTAACTTTTCTCCAAGATCCAAGCTAGTTTGGCCAAAGAATGAATGATTAAAGGTTAAATGAAGAAATTGCTTTGAATTTGTGAGTTTTTGTTTGGATTTTTGATGGAAATTGAAGTGGGGATTTTGGGGCGGGGCTGCTGCAGGGAATGGGGAGAGGGCTCGGCCAAGATAGGGAGAGGGAGAGAGAGAGAGGTGTGTGGGTTTTGAATTCAACAAAAGTCCATACAACAAATATCTAATCCATACTTCTTTCTTTACTCTTTTCTTTCTCAATTTCTTTTCTTTTTAACTTAAAGTGTGAGGTGTGTGGGGGGGGGGGGCAGCCATGGGGCTCGGCCAGCAGTGGGAATGGGATGAGTGTGGGTTTGTGTGGGTGTGGGTAGAAGTTCCCAAGTCTATATAACCCCCTCTCTCAAGTCAACAAGCTTAAACCTCATTTACTTTAATTCAATTTCACAATTTAAGCCTTTTTCCCTTATAATTTCTGAAACCATCTTGAAAATTTCTTTTCATTTTAAAAACAACATGTTATATTTTGGTTCAATGTGTCATGTTGCACAAAACTTGTATTAACCCATTCTAATTTGTAATTATCACTAATTAAATGTATTAGTGAAGGCTTAAAATAATATTTAAAATAATTAATTACGGAAAATATTTGAGTAAACTAAAATTTACAAGTGACCAATTAATTACCAAATACTAGCAATTCCATAGCTAGAATAGGTATATTTAATTATATGTTGAAAAATAATTGCATCTTGGTTTTTACGGAAAACACTAGTTATTTTACCAATTATCCGAAATTTCACCTAAACGATATTCAAAACGTTACAATTTTCCCCTCTTAAAGAAATTCGGTCCCCGAATTTAAATTAAAACTCCCCCAAATACTAAAAATTCCAGCAAAACACTTATGTCGTCGGGGCTACGAAATCATCAATACTTAAAACACATCTTAGCGCAATGCACGCGCATGAAAACAAGTATATAACTCAAAATCAAAGCTCCGTCAAGCATCACGCAATCATCGGAGTCATGGTGAAGATACCAATGTCATAGTCCAATATGAAAATCAACATGATATACATCAAAACTATTGCATGAACATAGTACGCATCGTTGTAAACTCGTCAAAATATTGGAAAGAAATGCATGCCATACCTTTTTCAAGTCGCTGTGCGATGCGCGTATCACAGCACAAGTAGGGGACGTTTATTTTAGAAAAATAATTATATATATACATATATATATATATATATCCTTTATTTATCATACACGTCCCGTCGTTTTGAAAATAATTTAGAAGGGTTTCCTTTTTAAAATGTTTCGTGTCATCACGGACACACAGGGAAAATATAGAGACTGTAGCTCCTTTTTGGAAATCCCTTCGGTAACTATCGATGCATGCAAAAATACCTAGGTACTGTTCTCAGAATAGTCCTGCTCGGTTACTAACCCACATAGTAAATATCATAAAAACGTACTGCTCAAGGAAATCATACTCAATAGTATATGCAATAATGCCACGTGCGTTTGGTGCGCACAGAAATCAAAATCAATGAATGTGCCATACGTGTGCACAGAAACAAAATCTAAGTGCAACGGGTGTGCACGAAACACCTGTCAAGGGCAATGGGTGTGCCTGACAACAACATTAGGTGCATCTGATATGCATGAAAAATCCTTAATTAATGCATCTGGTGTGCACCAAAATCGCATCAAGCGCGCCTAGTATGCGTAAGAATCCAAATCAAGTGCACAAGGTGCACGAAAACAAATATCGAATATCATAATCGAAATCGACGGTATACAACATACATGAATCCAAATTAGGTATACCGTGGTATATAATCTCACAACCACGTGCATCAGCGTGCACAAAATCGAATCTAAGTACTAAAAGTGCATGAAAACTACACCGAAAGCACAAGTCAATTCACCAACATATAGGCATGAAATCAAATCAAACATCTCGGACGACATTAAATCGAAGTCAAGTGCAACTGTGGTGCACAAAATCTCAATCATGCAAATAACTCGCTCAAAATACCGAAATCCAAAATGACTGACACGTGATATTCGAATAACCAATTCGCAAATCGTAAACACTGTCGTCGATATGTCCTTCCTTCAAAGTCGAGAAGGTGTCGGTGCATCCAAAGCTAGCAGAGTAAGATATCTACTTGCCTCCTGTTCATTGTCTGGCGCCTTGTGCCCTTAGCCTCCCGTCTCTCGCTACGGATTGCCAGTTACATAGCTCCTCGGCTCAATGGCCCAATATGGAATGATGACGGAAACAGTTTCGCTCTGGCGCATCCTCTAAAGATCTCTGGCCAACTATCATGGTCACTCATAACATGTCTCGTCGATGCTGTCGAACTCTGGCCTACTGGGTGTGCGTGAACGACCGATCCTGGGTCCAAGTCTTCTTGTATAATATTCCAGAAAGATTCTATCGGGGTCTCTCCCAATCTCGCTTCTGCCGAACTGCCCGGAAGTTATCACCCTTTACTAAATCCATTCCTTGTTCCGGAACAGCTGCAAACTCATCACGACTTCTTCTAAAAGATATATCCATAGTCAACGCCTCTACGTGCGTATCGCATCTTTGATATCAACGGAGTGGAATGTCATCTCGTCAAAATCTCATACGAACCTCTTACTCCACTTTTCTATAATGAGGACTGATTCGGACTCGTCTCTTCATAGCTGTATGGACTGTGCTACAACGCCTAGACTCATATCTGGAGTCTCCCTTCCAAAACTACGAACTCGTCAGCTCAATATCTAGTGGTAGGTATCTTTTCAATTTCCTTCTCGGGTACTCGCTCAATTTATCGGAGTGATGCGCTTATGCTCGTCCTCTCTCAATCAATTCACGACGTGCCTGTGTGAAGTCTTCTCTAGCTGAAATTAATCAATCTGACGATCTCGCATCGGGGTATGCAAACGAGCCTTACATCCTAGTCATTCATCCATGGGTGACTAGCAATCTTCTATCATATCCCTAAGTACAAACTCGTGCTGCAATAACTTCAAACATCTAGGGCGATATCTTGTCAGTCGCACCAGCAACTGGCTCATCCATCCGCACGATGAACAATGCCTCAATCCTCAAGAATAGACGATACATTAACGGTCATCACATTCTAGCCGGCTTCTAGAAGTGGCCCAATCCTCTGGTGCTGATCTGAACATTCGAGAAATCATAGTAAAAATAATCCATTAGGACGCTCGTGTCACGAAAAACACAATAAAACGACACATCTATACAATCATGTGTCACCGGAATTACGCCCTGGTCAGTGCTCGTCCAAGACGAGCTCATGCTGACCGCAACTCTAGCCTCAGCTCTCTCTGCCCGTGCAACCATGGTAACAGAAACCACCATCCGACATCGATGAAGATAGATCAAAGGAACGAATAGAATACGGTGCAAAGAAATGTACATCATAAGGCTTTTTAAGTGGAGTAGCGTATTGTAAGTATGAAGCGGAACATACACACGGTACGTCACTCTACTTTAGTCACCTACTCCATCAACCATAGTCAACCGACGCGATGAAAGTTCGGGCCTAATACCCCCTCGACCAAGTCTAAGTTCTATAAGGTCAAGCCTAGGTTCCGAATTTATATACGCCCTAGACTCCGCATAGTTAAACCTAGACTCGAACCAAGGTTAAACCTAGCACTCTGATATCATCTTTTTCACGACCCGAAGGTACGAAAAGCGACTGGCACTTAAATTATAAAACTTCTAGAGGCGCAACGTAATCTAAGTAAGCCAAATCCCTAAACCATTTTTAAAGAAAAGAGTGAAGGAAATCATGTTTAAAAGCAACATCATATTTTCCCGAAAATTTCGGCAGAGTCTCCTTTGTAAATACAGGCCCCCCAAACGGGTACAATACATGAAATACAAAAATAATGAATAAGGCATCCCCAAGCGGTAGCTAGCTCATCGCCAATTGGCAGAAACAACTACGCAAGCAATATAATATACAACGCCGAAGCGCGAGGATCAAAACTCAGAAAGAAAACCAACATCCTCGAGAAAACGATCGAAGAACCCAAAAATACAAGCGCGCGACTCTACAGTCGAAATAATACACAACTGGTTTTCTATGTCTATCAAAATATACATGTCTGGTTGATAAAGTTTACTAGATACAACTGAAAAAAATAAAGTGCAACGGTGGTCACGATGCAAGTGAACCCACCTACCAAAGCAATCAACCGGAAGGAAGTAGTGTGCCAGCAAGCCGCAAGGAAAACCGTACGGCCAAACCTGCAAGAAACTGTGGCACAACGGGGGTGAGTTGCCAACTCGTGAGTAGAAAACATCATCGAGATGAAATCGCATGTATGACTCTCTCCTAAGTCATACAATAAAAATACACATATCTAATATATCAATAAGGGTGACTGTATATCATAAGTGTGATATCAAGTACTCGTGTCCGTGTCATGAGTAATAATATATCGATGCATGACATGTACTAATGCATCATCCCACGTGTGTCCAGCAACGACACACAAATCATGATAAAACCCGAGTGCCCAGCGTCGCCACTCAAAACATCAAGAAGTCCGTGTCCGACAGGGACACATAATACTCAAATCACGGGCTCCGTCAGTCCGGATCAGCCCATCACATCAAATCTCTCGACTACGTCGGTATCCTCCGGATATCCTCCGTGCCTGACACACCGGTATGGTACTTTGCCCCTGTCAGGCTCATCGTCATCCCCCCAAAACCACTCTCGCCCCGGGGTACCGTAGCGGGTCCACCATGCACCCGCAGACAGTTCATCCTCCTCCTCGAATCGGGTGTATAATATCGTTCAAGGGCCGAGAAAATTCATGGTGGACGACACATACATCATCTCACGAGAAAACCGCAACTTGCATTTAAAATGAAAATGAGTTTATAAAAAAATTTCGGTTTCTCCAAATCCAAAATCTCATGGAAAATCCGATATCTAAAAATCTCAGAGAAAGTAAACAGTGAATTACCGGCATAAAGCCACACGATATTGCATATCAGAATGAAGTAATATTTTCTAAACTAGCATATGAAAGCAATCGTACTAGTACTTTGTTGCAACTACTAGCTAGCAATTTATACTTATGAAGTAATATTTTCTAATGTGTACGTGACATGGAAATTACCGATGATGAAGTGTGTGAGCCGGCAAGCAAGTGTACATGGAGCATACGCATCATCGGTAATGGTTCTGTTGTCCTGACAACAGAGGTTCATAATAACTAAAGAAACACATTTATAACAATTCAATGCAATAAGAACAGCATGAATATACAGAAAAGATGCAGTAACCGCAACATTGAACAATATACATTTCCATATATGAGTCATATAGTTGTCGGTGTTTAAAATAGTACGAATCGTGGTTTTAGAAAAATAGAGGCTACGGGGTCCTTGAGAAAAGATACGTGTTTTGAAAAATTCGTAGTATCTCTCGGCATGTCCTTAAAAATACTCATGATTCATTAGTTTTGAAAATAAGTATGACTCGAGCCCAGTCAAGAGGGTAAGGAAAACCACCTAAAGTCCAAGTCGATATATCTAGTAGTCGCCGATCCCGCCTCAATAGCGTCACATACGGTAAAATTATATAGTACGACGTCCTCGAGTCAAGAATGCGGATCAATCATCATATCTATATCTCATACGTTAAAAATCCATCATACGGCATCCCAAAATCGGGATACGGCTCAAATATCACATGTACCTCATTATTCATATAGTATCATTATCGTAAAATCATGAATTAGGGGTACCGTTCTAAAATCTGGTACATTCCCATATCATCAAACATATATCCGTGTGTGTATGAAAACACATCTCCCAATGATCCGCTATAATATCATGTCGTATCTCATATCACGACCCAAACACATATCAAATCTCACGGCATCATGCCCGATCATATCGGCTCATCTCCAAGTATCATATACTGGGCTCAACATCCGTGTATACGTATATGTATATGTATACACACATACACACACACACACACACACACCCAACACATCCACATATATATATATATACATATAAACATATACACCCAAACATTTCATGTGTGTGCATGTGTGTGTGTGAACCATTACTCTAGGGTTTCGAAACTAAGAAACAAACTGAAAGTACTTTCCTCTAATTACACTAAATCCAATCCAGGGTCTCCTAAATCCTTTCTTGCTAATTATTCACATCTCATAATAACACATAGTTATATATATATATATATATATATATATATATAATAAACACATCATACCCTATGAAATTGCGGGGGTGCCATACGCCATCAACCCGATTTACCCCATAGATATACATCTACTCACCTGGACGCATCAGCTAATCTGATCCGATTTCAGCTCTGCCATTTCCGCGCCACATCCGATACCTCTACACCCGATCCTAGAAACGTAAACAAGGAAATAAGAGAATAAATATATAATTAGTCGCGGACACAACCAATACAAGTCAACCACGCGCCCTAACTAGACACGCACGCACTTGGTGCACGAAACGCGCTCGCGACAACGCCACAGAGCACAACTAGGGTCGCAATATGTGGCAACTACCAAACCAAAAACCCAATCACACCAATCGCGCGTTCACAACACATTAAATATTATATGAAATAAGTTGTAACTCATCAAAACCTCAAAATTAATCAAATCGATTTATTTCCAAAAACCTAGTAAGCATCCATTAACCGATTTAGTACAAATCTAGATGTTTTAACAATTTTAGTGGCCACAATGCTCACTAAATATCTTAATTAAGCCACCCAAACCCTAACTAAATTTTAGTTTCATCTAATTACACATTAATTAAAAACCTAGTTTGCAAAGTTATATAATTAGGACAAATTAGATGTAACAATTAACAATTTAGCAACTAGACTAGGTTTTACATATCTTAAGATGCTAAAATACATCTCACAACCATAAATAAATTATCACAACCCTAACTTGATCCAAACCCTTGTTATTGAAAGTTAAATCTTGAAATTAATTCCATATTTAAACATCTAATTAAGTTAAATTGAAGTAATTAATCAACACTTGACCAAAGGGTTAAGATTTTATACTTCAAAATTTGTAGATCCCACTTGCAACTTAGCCTCCAAAATGCTAACTGTTCACCAAGATCCAAGCTAGTTTGGCCAAAGAAAGAATGGCTAAAGGTTAAATGAAGAAATTTCTTTGAATTTGTGAGTTTTTGTTTTGATTTTTGATGGATTTTTAATGGAAAATGAAGGGGGGATTTTGGGGAGGGGCTGCTGCAGGGAATGGGGAGGGGGCTCGGCCAAGATGAGGAGAGGGGGAGAGAGAGAGATGTGTGGGTTTTGAAGTCAACAAAAGTCCATACCACAAATATCTAATCCATACTTCTTTCTTTACTCTTTTCTTTCTCAATTTCTTTTCTTTTTAACTTAAAGTGTGAGGTGTGTGTGTGGGGACGGCCATGGGGCTTGGCCTGCAGTAGGAATGGGGTGAGTGTGGGTTTGTGTGGGTGTGGGTAGGAGTTCCCAAGTCAATATAACCCCCTCTCTCAAGTCAACAAGCATAAACCTCATTTACTTTAATTCAATTTCACAATTTATGCCTTTTCCCTTATATTTTCTAAAACCATCTTGAAAATTTCATTTCATTTAAAAAACAACATGTCGCATTTTGGTTTAATGTGTCATGATGGACAAAACTTGTATTAACCCATTCTAGTTTGTAAATATCACTAATTAAATGTATTAGTGAAGGTTTAAAATAATATTTAAAATAATTAATTACGGAAAATATTTGAGTAAACTAGAAATTTACAAGTGACCAATTAAATACTAAATACTAGCAATTACATAGCTAGAATAGGTATATTTAATTATATGTTGAAAAATAATTGTATCTTGGTTTTTACTGAAAACACCAGTTATTTTACCGATTATCCGAAATTACACCTAAACGATTTTCAAAACGTTACAACAGTTTTCAATTAACACCGCAAGGTAAAACTGAAACATGAAAATGTTTCAAAGGGGTTGCCGGGTATTCCTCGTAATGCCTCTTCCACTATCCAGATTCATGACGATAGTCACAATTTCCTTGCCCTCACTCTAATCCCTTTATATATCTTTACTTCTTACCTTCTGTATACCTTACTTAGGCTAATTGGTTTTCTTACTTCCCTACCTTTTTGCACCAGCCTAAGGTTTGGAAGAAGATTATCCAATAAACGCAATAGGTGTACTCTCCTAATAATAGGAGCCTTCGCAACCTGAGAGAAGGTAAAGAGAAAAGACAACCGAATAATCCTATTCAATTTCTCCAAAACCGAAATCCATCCTCGAACTGAAATAAGTTTCTTCGAGTTCGTATGTAACTATACAATAGAATAACAAATCAATATGGATCTTCACAGTGATACAGAGTTATCTGGAGAAATGCAAAGGGGATGTAGGAGTGGCAGGGATATACGCGGCTTCGTCGTGAATGATAGTAGTCGCAATTTTCTTTGCCCTCATTCTAATCCCTTTATATGTCTTTACTTGTTACCTTCTGTACACCTCACTTAGGTTAATTGGTTTTCTTCCTTCCTTACCTTACGGCGCCTCGCTATAGGTTGAAAGAAGACATCCAATAAGCGTAATATGTGTACTCTCCTAACATTAGGAGTTCTCGCAACCTGAGAGAAGGTAAAGAGAAAAGACAACCGGATGATCCTATTCAATTTCTCCAGAATCGGAATCCATCCTCGAACTTAAACAAGTTTCTTCGAGTTCGTATGTAACTATACGATAGAATATCCAAGCAATATAGATCTTCGTATTGATACGGAGTGTTCTGGAAAAAATTTAAAGGGAAAGTAAGAGCATCAGGGATATATGTGACTTAATGACAATCCAAAAGCCAAAGTGTTTTAAGAAGTTTCAGTTAACTTGGTTCATAAGTTTTAGTTTAAGGTCAGGCCATGGTCGCGGCCAAAGAGATAGAGAAAAGAAACACTCGGTGTGCACTATATCCTAGATTAGATTGGTTAATCACTTTATCTAATCAAGATGGCTCCCATTGTTTCCTCAAATTCTCCTTCAAACCCTAAAAGGAAAATTAGTCGAGATCATCTGAAAATCACTCGAGGAGTAACACCTATTCATCAGTGAGAATCGGGAGCCAACTATCATCACATGATAACTTGATGGAAGCCACTCAAGTCACCAAACTCCAGAAGGTATGCGCATTCCTGGAAAGTTTCCTTTATATTTGAAACTCCCGATGTAGTTTTTACCCCTAACGACCTATGACCTTAACAAGGTCAAAAAATCATAAGTTGCCAGTCAAGTTCAACCCGTCATTATCTTGATTACCCTAGATCCACCTGCATAAGCCCTTGACAAGGGAAACAAGGCTATATGACTGTCCAAGTTAATCGCATTATATGCTACAAACAAGCACCACTCAACTACCGTACACTACACCTTGACAAGGTCAACAAACGCAGCACGAATACTGAGCACTACTCGTAGGAAATGACGAAGGGCTACGACTGGTTTTTGGCGAAAAGTATTTAACGAAATGAACATGATATCATTGAAGGAACCGAGTAGTTTTTTAAAAGAGTAGTTTAGGCTCCACTTTAAAAAACTGGTGGTTTTGAAGAAAACCGAGTAATCTACAATATCATAAACTTTTGCTCAAGATTTCACTCCCCGTGAAGGGATCTTGGCTCTTGCCTCCTAGAATGAGGTGCTGGATGTTCCTGAACGAACACCACTATGCAAAGCAAAAGAATACAACTATAGACAAATTATTACAAAAACGCAAAATTTCGCCCAAGAGGTCACTCCCTGTAAAGGGATCTCAGCTCTTGCCTCGTCGAATGAGGTGCAGGATATTCATAACCGAATACTGCTGTGCAAAGTAAAAAGAAATATCTGTAATAACAGTTTTCAAAAATATGTTCCAACAACATCATTTATGTTTATTTTTCCTTGCATTAATTAGAATTAATGCAGTCCCGTCAATTAATCCATATCATACAAGAAAAGAACGAAAATACAATGTACGTATATACCATCTGCATTCGCCTCGGGGCCCCATCATGCACCGTTAGGTTACTTAACTAACGGCAGAGCGGGGCCTGGACTAGCTCGGATGCGAAACATATACAACATCTATCAGTATATATAAATATATATATAACATTCGTCCTAGGCATGATATAAGCAGTATAACAGAAAAGCGATAAGCATCATAGAATAATGGATAATCTAGGAGCCCCCGGGTTTCACATGAGCCGCAAGTAAAACCCGACGTTCCCCGGTCGTGTGGATAGCCTGTGCAATGAAATACCAAGACCCCTATGAGTGCGGAAAGTTACCCGCCAATCCTAGAAGTGAGGCAACCCCAATCAACAAAGTTAATGGGCCACCCTGTACTTCACGGAATCTGGTAACTTGAGCACCCTTCCGTGGGTCATCCTATACCCCTACGAGTACGGCGAATAGCCCGCCAATTCTAGAGTAAGGCCCCCTTCGTCTCAATGTATGAGATGCGGGCCCGTCGCCCTCTAGAACCCGGCTACTCAAGAACTCCACCGCGGGTTAATCCTAATACAGAAAAGAAAAGTATATATACAATGGTGACATCGATCTCAACCCGGTCGTGCCCCAATAAAAGAATATACAATCTGGCAGAGACGGCTGTCCACATGTAGGATGCTCTCCCCGCAATAATGAATATACAAATTAATTTGAACTGTATTACTACCATTGCACTATAGGCTATCCATCACGACAATACATCCACAATAATCAGCACAACACAGAATACCAACGTGAATATCATGTTCACAAACCCGTCCAGTTGAACATATAGCAACTAGTCGGGTTGTACCGCTCAATGATATTCACGATCGTAGATATTAACATGTGCCCTGCTAAACACGTATTCAAAATTTCGATCGACTAAGACTTTTCCACATTGGCCCTGTTCATATCAGATTTTAGCATTTTTATATCGCCCATTCTTAATCACATTACATATAAGTATGTATTTTTGATCCATGTCTGCTAAATATTTGCAGGTTACAGGTTCTCAGCTCTTTACAGTGAAATTCGTGAAAAATCGCAACAAATGTGGGACTACGACCAACAAAAAGAGAAATACGGGTTTTCGCACACTATCCGTATAATGTCGCCTACCAGTACAAGGAACAAATGGAAAATCATTGGGCATTTCAATGCACAAAGCACAAGGGCAGCACAAGATCCAAGACTTCAAATGCGGTGCTCAAGGCAAAATTCTACTGTTGAATATCTGGAAGAGAACTGAAGAGCTTTTGAGAAACCAAGTGTTCCAAACAGAAGAAAAAAATAACATGAAGAAGCCCTGGAAAAATGAACCACCAATACCATCAAATGGCCCCGGAACCGCGGCCAAACAGGCACATCTGCCGCGGTTCTACGGCCGTGCTCTGCACTTGTCGGTGGCAATAACGGTGCTTTGACTCGGCTCTTGGGGTAGTTTTGTCATTTCATGTAGGGATCAGAATGCAAACCTAGGGTTTTCCTATCTATAAATAGTAGGGTTCTAAGACAAATATGGTGTGCCTCTTTTAGGGTGCCTCTCTGGAGGATGCCTCTCTTTATTTTCTTTCTCTTTTTAATTTCTAGATCTAAATTTAAATTCCATTGTAATGGTTTTTTGAGAGGTCATCAATAAAGTATGTTTTTTTCTTTATCTCGCATTCTTTCTTTTATCGTATTTTAAATACCTGCAATTTTAATTTGTTAATTTAGTGATAGAAATTTATCTGCCTTTTCCTTATAATGAATTTTATTTTTATCTCTCTAATGAGTGAGTAATTCCTCGCTTGTTAGGGTAGGAAAGGGAAGGTTTGAGAGAAGAAAATTTCTCTCACTCCTTTCTTTGCCAAATAATTTTTAATACGGACTCCCTTTAATTCAACCATAATCCGCTCACTACAGCACCCTATCCTCTATGATAGCGGTGATTGCCTAGTTAGACCGGTTGTGGTTGAATTAACCGGAGGTTAGGGCTTAGAGTCAAAAACGGACGGACAAGGACCAAAAGGAAGAAACTAAGTTTCTTCCCAGTCGTGCTAATCCCCATTGTTGCCGATTACCCTAACACCTTTATTCACAACTAAGTCATTGAAAGAAGTGAGAAGATCCCTATTTCGAACTAACCTAATCCTAACCCTAGCAAGATTTTTACCAACTTATTCTCATTCATAGATCTTAAAACAAAACCAATCTTAATTGGACTTAACTCGTTATAACATAAAGAAAAGGATTCCTTTTTCCCGTAGATCGACCCGTACTTAACCGGCTAGCTACCAAGTGACACCGTCTTGATTGCGGTAAATTTAAACACAGAAAATCTCTAACAATCAAATGGCGCCGTTGCCGGTGAAACGTTGGTTTAATTCTTTGCGTAATTTCGGCTTAATTAAAAAAATATAAAAATATTAAAAATATTAAAATAACAAAAAAAAATCATCTTGTTACTTTTGATTGGTTTTTGTGCAAATTGTGCAGGAAAGGAAGACGGACTGATTCGGATCTGGAGCAAGCTCGGTGAACAATTCCAGAAACAAGCGATCTAAACAGAAAGAGGAGAACTAACTTAGCACAGAGAAGAATTTAGAGGATCTAAACCTACTTATCTGCCGCGGAACCGCGGCAGAATTAAGCTTTTGACCGCGGAACCGCAGTCAACTGGTGACATCAGCAGTTGACTTTCTCTGTAAGCATTCCATTTCTCATCACCTCTTCTCTGCACTCTACTGAAAAAAATTCCTGCAGGATTCTTTGCAATGCAGCCTCTTCTCTCTCTCCAATAAATTATTTTCCTGCAGGATTCTTTGCACAGCAACCTCTTCTCTCTCTCCAATAAATTGTGTTTCTGCAGGATTCTTTGCGCGGCAAATAAAAAATTAATTTTTGGCAAGTGTTTTAGATTTTGATGTGTTATTGCTTTGTATATTTAATACGGAATCTAAGGGGCTATAACACCAATTAAGATTGGGTGGGGATTTCATTACCCATCCTAAGACCCCAAAAATCACTAAAAGTATACGCATCACCCTTGAGCTTAATTAAAAAATATCTAGACTCAGCCAACTAAGGACTGTCGTGCTCATTAGGACAGAAGAAGGTTGTGGGCATTCAATCATTTATCTAAACTTGATTTTGTGGTGCCTAAGCTAGACAAGTGAGAAATGTAACATTAAAAGGCTCGTCTCACGGTGATTCGTGAGCGGAACCCTCCTTTCTTCATTTGTGCTTACCTGGCCACAATTGGCAGTGAAGAGACGATTTAAGGGTTATCTCACAACTTGTCGCTTTGGAACAGTTAGGAGCAGACTAGTGGACTTAGAAGTCCATAGCTCTAGGTTTGATAATGCATGTTTTAAACTGTGATTGTTTGAAATTTTGCTGCAAGTCCGTACACATTCTTGCAAAAATTCTTTCTAAAAAACACTTTAAAAAATTTCAAAACTCCAAAAACAAACAATTTTTTTATAAAAATATAAAAAAACAAAAATTAAAATTAAAAATTAAAATCACTTTCTTTTTCTTCTCCTTTCTCTCATCACATCATGGGTACGCCACCTCGCAAAACTCTGGCTGAACTTTGGTACCCACAACCAGACATTACTTCCTACAGTTCTTGTTTTGGTCGAATTTCGAATGACCCCTCCATGTCCAAAATTTCTTTGAAAGATCGAATAGACGCATCTAGGACAACCAATTAGACTCCGCAATCCACCTTGTATCAACCATTTATACCTTCACCACCTACTTACGTTGATACTCCTTTTTCGAGTCCTGTTGTAACTCCGAAACCCATGTCTATTGCTGAACATATTGAACAATCTCGTAACCGATTTTTCTCTCCTTTCACCACTGCGAATTCTTTGGATCAACAATTCCATTCACCTTCTTATCTATATGTTGATCCTACCCCTGTCCAACCATTCTATTCCTATCCATCCTACATAACTTTTGCACTTTCCCTGGACATTGCTTCTACACAGCCATTTGGGAGTTTTCAGTATCCAAACAAATTTGAATTTTTTACTGAAACTCCTTCAAAACCCATGTCTAGTCTGGAATAGTCGTTGGAAGATTTTATTGTAGCGTCAAGCCAACAGATGATGGATTTGAATGCGTCCATGGCCGCCCTTATACAACCTTGTGACCCAGGAGCTAGTTTCTAACTAGCTCCAAATTTTCCAATGTATGATGAGGCGGTTGGACAGATTGAGAATTTGAGTGGTGAGAGTGAGCTGTACACCCTTCTAAATCAAGCCTACTAATCCCCAATTGAATCCCACAACTCCGGTTTTGAATGTCTATCAAGTGTTCCAAATGATTCACCAGTTGAAAATAGAACGTTTAATGAGTTGTGCAACTTTGTAATGTTTGATTTACCTTATTGTGAAGGGTCCCTTTTGAGTGAAACCATCACCAATCCTTTTGACCTCTACACCTCCACTCTAGAAGCTGAATTGATTGACATCAACACTTTTGATGATGTGTCTGAGAAATTTAATTTTCACTTGATCGAGGATATTGACGCTGGGAATATTCTGGATGATGAACCCACAGATTTGGATGAGTTTCTCTCTCCAATTCATCATCCCGAGTCATTAACTGTTTTTCCCGAACTTCATATGCGTCTGGATTTTGATGATAATTGCATGGATGAGATAACTTTTGAGGGGAATTATGAGGATAGTATTGAGGATGAACCGGTTTTGTTTGATGAGTCGGATTCTCCAATTCATCCTGTCCCTTCCACTGACTGTGTATACCCTCCGGAACCTTTAACTGTTACCCTTCCTAAATCACTCCCCTTCATCCTTTCCATCATTCCGACCGCGCAAGAAACCGTATCACATTCATTTTTAATTTCTGGTTTACCAAGTTCGACGTACCCATGTTTTCTTACGAATCTTGAGGGATTTGACCTCATTTCTCAGTGGGTTGATAGATTAGTACAATCGCTTTTTCACATCGGTTATTATAAATCGTGCTTATTTATACACTCCATTTCCATCCTCAAGTTCGTATTCCACTTCTTTCTCCCACTTTCTCTGGTTCTT
The DNA here is from genome assembly GCA_030015575.1 of Agapanthus africanus. Taxonomy (NCBI): domain Eukaryota; kingdom Viridiplantae; phylum Streptophyta; class Magnoliopsida; order Asparagales; family Amaryllidaceae; genus Agapanthus; species Agapanthus africanus. Next base: position 52,543,842 of record CM057351.1, on the reverse strand, counting down.
CTTCTAATCTTCCTTTAATAATAGCGCGTGTTAATGAATCACAATCCGATATTTTAAGTTCGATAATTCTAAAAAAACAACTTGATTTAGACACTTTTGAGAATAAGGTAGATGAGCTTTACGAGTCTCTTACCTCTATAATTTTTGAAAATTCAAGTGTGTTGAATTCTAGCGCGACACTTATTGACATTGAAACGTTCAATCGGACCATCGATTAAAGTTTTCAAGATATTTTCACCGAAGAACTCGCATTCTTAAACGGCACGGATTTTATGATTAATCAACTTCCACCTGAAGAAGTCGAACCATCACCATTTCTTCTTATCCCATACGAGAATGTGACCATTCTTCCCATTCCTAATCATCCACATTCTCGTTTCCGTTCACCATTATTGTTTCGTCTCTACAAATCGAGATGTAAACATTTTCTTTAACACCACTTATCTCTTCCCCACTTCTTCCTGGCTCGATACATCATGTTCTTCTACCAACCGGTGCGCTTCATTGATAAATTCTTCGAATGGTTGGTGTTGACTTTTGGTCTTTGCAAAGCTTGGCATTGACCGGTAACTTTCACCCCCCTCTTTAAAAGCTTAGCATTATTTAACTTAAGTTTGGGGAGGGGGAGTATAATTTAGCTCTTGAAAATAATTTTTTTTAACTCAAAGTAGTGTGCTAAATATAAGTTTGGGGGAGATTTTCACGATCATATTTCATGTCCCCCTTATTAAATTTTTCCTCCCAAGTTTACAGATTTATGAGATTTTAAAAAAAAAATGGCAACAGTGGAAACACTGTTTCACTTAAGTTTGGGTGGACCTTTTTCTGTACATATATTTTGTTTTCTTTATCTGTTAATAATAATAAAAAAATTAAAAAAATTAAAAATAAATAAACAAACAGGGGAGTGCCAACAATTTTGACCCTCTTGGTGTAGCCTAACAGTGAGGGCACTATCAAGTTTAAGTTTGGGGGTGTGCTCGGTAAGCTTTCTTCCTTCTCATTCATGTATATATTTTTGCATTTGCATATTTATATTAAAACCCAAAAAAATCGAAATTTTTTCCAAAAATATAAAAACTTTTTGTACATATTTGTTTGCATATTTAATTCTGTATCTTATTTTTCTGCATTGCATCAGTATAAAAAATATTTTAAAAAATTGAAAATTTTTAAAAATTAAAAAAATTTTGAAAAGTTCAATTTTGGCTATATTTGACTTAAGTTTAACATGACGGTTGACTAGTTAGGAAAAACTAGATTCTAAACTTAGTGAATTAAAAACCCTAAAAATAACCTTTCTTAAAGTTTAACTGTAGAAAATATACGTCATTATAGTTTATTTAGAAATAGGCAAATTTTGAGTTCAATTCTTGGGCTAAATCGAAATAAGGGAAGAGTATTGAAAACTCTATTTGAGGTATAAGTCTGAAAAATAATTCTTATGCTTAAGTCCAAATTCTGAAAATATATACCCTACTTTACGCACTCACACACATCTTGAAACTTGGGATAGTAGAGGATACCTTGAAATGCACTTGTCTAAAATCCTTAGTATAAAGAAAAATAAAATAAAAATATAATAGGTGAATAAAGACATAAAAAATGAACACTGGTTTTGTAATTGCTTAAGGCAGCACAAATAAAAAATATAGTGAGGGTGCTTTTATCACCTAGTGCCTTAGACCAACTGGTTTGGGAGTCACTGCTAAGCCTTAGGTATTATACGACGAGGAATTACATCTAAATGCGCAAGCACATTTTGTAATTGGTCGTTTAGTACCTCAAGAAGTATCAACGGTCGTATGAATAATGTGTGAGCATATTCATCACCAACTAAAAAGTACTTTGGACGATGGACAAGAGTATGATAGCTTGAATTGAATTTCCAAGTGTAGGGGTAAAAATTACACACATGTAGGGGTATATGATTGGGATTTGGATGAGAGATAGGAATGAAAGATAGGCCTTATATCTTCAGTAAAGATGATAAAAATTCCTGAGTTGAGATTGCACCTTAGAAGGAAAATTCAAAAGAATCTAAAAGCTTAATAAATTTGCAAAACATATACGATCTAAAGTTAAATGAAAAGTGAATGTGAAAAATACGGGTTGATGATTTCTAAGTTGAAGATAATAGAATTTCTTGCTAGAATACTGAATTGAAGAATTAGAGTGAACAGGCCAAATTGATCGGATTTTGTCGGTAGTATCCGCTGAAAACCCTCAGGAGACAACACTCCTCCTACTAGGGACACCTAGAGGTTTAACGGCTTGTTGTACGAGCTCAGTGCAATCGCATTCCCTGCGAAAGTGAGGTTAGGACTTTTGAAATAAATTGGCCTTGCTCGGGACGAGCAAAAGATAAGTTTGGGGGTATTTGTTCATATTAGATTTTTGCATTTTTATATCGCCCATTCTTAAGTGCATTGCATATAAGTAGTTACTTTGATCCATGTCTGCTAAATAGTTGCAGCTTACAGGTTCTCAGCTCTTAAAGTGAAATTCGTGAAAAGTCGCAACAAATGTGGGACTGCGACCAACAAACCGAGAAATACGGGTTTTCGCACACTATCCGTATAATGCCGCCTACCAGTACAAGGAACAAATGGAAAATCATTGGGCATTTCAATGCACAAAGCACAAGGGCAACACAAGATCCAAGACTTCAAACGCGGAGCTCAAGGGAAAAGTCCACTGTTGAATATCTGGAAGAGAACTGAAGAGCTTTTGAGAAACCAAGTGTTACAAACAGAAGACAAAAAATAACATGAAGAAGCCCTGGAAAAATGAACCACCAAGACCATCAAATGGCCGCGGAACCGCGGCCAAACAGGCACATCTGCCACGGTTCCGCGGCCGTGCCCTGCACGTGTCGGTGGCAGTGACGGTGCTTTGACTCTGCTCTTAGGGTAGTTTTGTCATTTCATGTATGGATCAGAATGTAAACCTAGGGTTTTCCTATCTATAAATAGGAGGGTTCAAAACCAAATAAGGTGTGCCTCTTTGGAGGATGCCTCTCTTTATTTTTTTCTCTTTTTAATTTCTAGATCTAAATTTAAATTTCATTGTAATGCGTTTTAGAGAGGTCATCAATAAAGTAAGTTTTTTTTTTATCTCGCATTCTTTCTTTTATCGTATTTTAAATACCTGCAATTTTAATTTGTTAATTTAGTGATAGAAATTTATCTACTTTTTCCTTATAATGAATTTTATTTTTATCTTTCTAATGAGTGGGTAATTTCTCACTTTTTTAGTGATAGAAATTTATCTAGTTTTTCCTTATAATGAATTTTATTTTTATCTTTCTAATGAGTGGGTAATTTCTCACTTTTTAGGGTAGGAGAGGAAAGGTTTGAGAGAAGGAAATTTCTCACTCCTTTCTTTGCCCAAATAATTTTTAATACAGACTCCCTTTAATTCAACCATAATCCACTCACTACGGCACCCTATCCTACATGATAGCGGTGATTCCCTAGTTAGACCGGTTGTGGTTGAATAGACCGGTTGTGGTTGAATTAACCGGAGGTTAGGGCTAAGAGCCAAGAACGGACGAACAATGACCAAAAGAAAGAAACTAAGTTTTTCCAAGTCATACTAATCCCCGTTGTTGCCGATTACCCTAACACCTTTATTCACAACTAAGGCATTGAAAGAAGTGAGAAGATCCCTATTTCGAACTAACCTAATCCTAACCCTAGCAAGCTTTTTACCAACTTATTCTCATTCATAGATCTTAAAACAAACCCAACTTAATTGGACTTAACTCGTTATAACACAAATAAAAGGATTCCTTCTCCCTGTGGATCGACCCGTACTCAACCGACTAGTTACCAAGCGACACCGTCTTGATTGCGGTAAATTTAAACACAGAAAATCTCTAACAATCAGGCCCCAAATGCAAACCAGCACGCAAACAAATCTGGGCCAAAAACATACATCCAAAAATCACATTTCTACATAATAGAGTGCCAGAAGAAATTTGGCGCACAATGGCCAAAAATCGACCGCGAAACCGCCGCCAATAGGCATGTTATGCGGAGGTTCAGCGGCCATATAGTTGGCTCACGTGTCTAAATTTCTTGAGGTGCTCTAGAAATGCCAGCACGTATTTTAAAGATAATCTAAATAATTTTTTGAACTAGTTTTAAAATCGACAGCAAGCATATCAAAATAGAATTGTGATTTGGAAAATTTGTCGATCGATATTTTAATCTTTTGTAAACTAGCTAGTAAAGGTTTATAGGGTGGGTCTGATACCATGTCGGGGTTTTCTAGCGCCCTGGCCATCTACCGTGGCTGATGCGGAACGAAAATTGTGTTTAAAAAAAAACTTGGCGTTAAAAAACCCGTCCTAGAATCGAAACCATAAACCTAAAACTAGCAACAAAGGTGTTTAGGGTTCCTATCGCCCTGGCCGTCGACCGCGGCCATTGCGGAACGAAAAATTTTGGTGTTTAAAAAATTTGGCGCTAGAAACAACTACCTTGAATCGAAACCTAACATGAAACTGGCAAGCTACAAAGATGTTATCTACTGTGATAGAGTTTTTTTACCAAATGATGTGTCCTTCGGTCTTCTACCCTCTTCTTTGGCTCCTTGATGTTTTCTCGATCGAGCTTGGACGCCGGTCTTCCTCCATCGATGATGATCCACACAAGGGGTGTAGCTCATGGCTCTAGCTCCACACTAAGAATCTAGTGAAGCAATTAGGAACTCTACGTTGCTAATCTAGAGTGCCTAGAGATGTAGTGAGTAGCTCTAAGTGTGTATCTATCTCTCTTCTACTCTTGATTCTCAACACATGAGATGGTGGGGTAAAAAATCAAGAAGAAGTAGAAGGAGCTGAAGAAAGATAATGAAGAGAGAAGAAGCAAATGGTGGGAATGTTTACAAAAAAACAACCATGACAAACTCTAAAGTGAAGAAAACTCAAGTGAGTAAAAACTCAAGTGGAAGAACAAGTGAGCAAAAACTAGTGAGAGAAAAACACCAAGCATGGTTTTGTAAAACACATTTTGCAAATATAATATATCAACCATACTTGAATAGTTAGCACAAATGAATTAACAATTCATTTGTCATCATTGTTCAAGCCTGGTTCTCACCATTCTCTTTTCATCACCTTTACACCTCATTTCCATTTAAATAAATAAATGGATAATCCAAAATGAGGTGTCCACCTTCTAGAATGTTTTCCGTATAAATACGGATTACATTCAACTGTATATACATACCTGTATTCGTACCAAAATACGAATACCCAAAGAGATAGAATAACACAAATATCATAATACTAGATTATACATATCGAAATACATATATATAAATTATTAAATCATTACCTGATTTAATAATCCGTCTCAATCCCTGTTGGGTTTACTTAGCACCTTACAAGGGTTTGTAATGCATCAAACATGCTACAATTTAGTTTTTTTAGGGTGCTAAGCAAACTAGCCTAGGATCAAACTAGAAATATAAAGCAACATATGAAGTAGTATCACATACTATAAGTAATAAAAGACTAATTAGAATACAACCTTTGTAGTTCTCTTTGCTTGACTCCTTGGCTACTTGAGAGTTTGAACGGGCTTGCTAGTGATCTTCCGAGTCCACGATGATCCACCCGGAGTCCTTTTTGTCCAAGCTCCACTTGATCAAAAGACGAAGATGAAGCTAACACTCTAAACTAATTGGCTAGACTAGTGTAGAATGATGATGTGGTTTGTTTTCTCACTTCAAAACTCTATCTTTATCACTATCTCACTCACTAACAAAGTCAATAGAGAAAAAGAGTGGAGGAAGAAGATGATGGCAACTCAAGAGCTCAAGTTATGATAATTCTTATAATAAAAATGAGAATAGAAATTATATATAATTTCCACGCTCACCCTAAACCATGGGTTAATAAATATCTAGATATTTACTTTAGAGAAAAGAGAGCCATAGAAAATTAACTCATGGTTAATGCAAGGTTAAGTATAGAGAATGAAGGATAAATATCAACTATGAATTAATTCTATTTACTTTAACTCAAAATTAAATATTTAGATAAATACTTCCAAGTGAGTCTTGCATTGCCACCACTAGTGTATCAACAACCATTATACACACAAGTGTATGCATGTATGTGTGCATGCACAAAAATATGTGCATCAACATAAACATATGCATACATGTATGCATACAATAAAGAAAAGGGTTTAAATAAAGTGAGCAATAAAGTCAATGTTAAATCAACACTTGATTTAACAAACCGGCCATATCACATACGACCTGACCAATAGTAAATCGCCCGATTAATATACGGTATCACATATGCGCATTTAATCGGGTCCCCGCGCATAACACATATGCACACCACATCGTTTCGCCTGGGCTAGGAAACTCCTCTGTGGGACTCTAAGACTCGTCAATACGCCGGCAGTGGGTGATGATCATATCAAGCACCCCCAAGCCGCAAGAGGTCAGCTAAACGTAACGGACATCCGGGTATTCAGCGATCAGAAGAAAACAAGCGAACCTGTCAGAACTCCCGTCGAGCCAACTGGTTACACTACCGTACAGTTCGGTCTCTTCGTCAGATATGCTGCATAACAAGTCTAGGGATGGCATCGTCGACCCCAATAACTCAATAAGTCATGCCGATGTATGGCCTATAATCAAACCGAGAAACTACTGATAACACTTATCAGTAAATCTCAACAGCCCTGGACAGGGACTTACTGATATAGCCAATCGAGCACAGCACAACATCAACCCCCAATACCGAGAGAGACGAAACCCCTCCTATCGCTCATTGCCTCCACATGTCTCGGGACTGTACCCAAAAGACACCTGTTTGCATGACTCAGCAGAGCCGTGGTAGGGTGGAAATCAAAGCACCGTGGGAGAACACATGAGACTCTATGACGATCTCGGGTCTACAGACTAACCTGTACCAGTGTCACCTGAGAACTGCTATCCGATGATAGATATAATACCATATAGGAGTTCTCGGCGAGTCCGTACAGTGTACCCAGTCTCCACTGAGCACCCGCATACGATCTTGATGTCATACATCAATGGATATGGTAACATCCTGTAGGGTTCCTAGGCACACTATAGAGGTCTCACAAGGCATCGAACATGCCAATTTAAAATTTTATGGGTGCCGAGAAACCTTAATACGGATCGTCGGCTAGATTTCTAGGCGAAACAATAAACTAGTTAACACTTTAACTAAAAGTTAGATGCTACAACCTTTGTAGATCCGGATATCCACTTCCTTAGCTCCACGTAGTCATCCTCTCGCTGTCCTTTTCGAATCCTAGACTCATTCGTCGGCTTCATCGGGAAAACGAGCGGAATAGGTCGTCGGCTTCGTGTCAAAGACGATCTACGTCGAGGTTGCGCAAGTTCAAGCTCCAACTTCACCAAGTTGTGAAACTTGTGAAGAAAACACCCAAAACAACTTGGCAAGTGGTAGAGGGTGAAGAAATAGGAGGTGGGTTCACTTTAGAATTGGATTTCACTCATTTTTTCTCAAGTTGCCATTGATGGCATCTTGTTTTCTCTCTTGAAGAAGAAGGAAGAAGATGAAGCTAGTTTATGATAAGTATTATGAAAATGAAAAGAAAATACATACTTATCATAATCTAACTAGGGTTAAGTGTAGAGAATAAACCATGGTCATTTTGAGAGTTAGGGTTAAGCATGAGTATAAGAATGGTTGCAAAAGTCAAGGCTTCATGAAGCTTCAACTAATGACAAAGAAAGCCACCATTCTCATCTTTATCTTTTCCAAATAAATAAATAAATAAATAAATAAATAAATGAATATGCAAAACCCTAATTATCAAATTAACCATGGATTAATTCTATACACTTAACTAAATGATCAAGTATCATCAAACATGATACAAAAATGTGCACAAAAGCATATCACATATACAATGTGCATCAAGTGAGAAAATCCGTATAAAGTGAACCAATACTAGTTAATGCAAAGTAATATATCAAATATATAATTATACATTAAATCATTAAATCAACATTTGATTCAATGATCCGGTCATGTCGCACATAACCAACTAGTATACAATGTATCGATTTATCGAATCAAGGATTCGATAACTAGGTCATATCGAATATAACCAATCGAAACATTTATCGCGAGAATGAAATGCGGTATCACATACACGCATTATTCTCGCTCCCGCACATATCTCATATGCGCTCCTATTTCGTTTCGCTTGAACCAGGAAACCTCTGTGTAGGACTCTAAAGACTCGTCAATACGCCGGTAGCAGATGATGATCATATCAAGCACCCACAAGCCGCAAGCGGTCTGCTAAACGTAACGGCCATCCGGGTATCGAAAGATCAGAAGATCGACGAGCTAGCCCGCTCACACTCCTGTGAATCCAACCAGTAACACTTACCGTACAGTCCGGTCTATTCGTCTGATATGTCGCATATGAAGTCTAGGGGTGGTATACGTCAGACCCCAATAACCGATAAGTCGTGCCGATGTGAGGCTCATAACGGGTTGAGAAACTACTGGTAACACTTACTAGCAAATCTCTGATCAGCCCTGGCCAGGGACTTCCCTGTTACGGCCAATCGAGCACAGCGCAACATCAACCCCCAATACCGGGAGAGACGAAACCCCTCCTATCGCTCATTGCCTCCATGTGACTCGGGACTGTACCCAAAGACCACCGTTTTGCACGCCCTCATGGACGTGGTAAGGTGGAGATCAAAGCACAGTGGGAATCACACAAGGCTCTATGACGATCTCGGGTCTACAGACTAACCTGTACAAGTGTCACCTGAGAACTGCCATCTGACGTGAGGTATAATACCATCTGGGAGTTCTCGGCGAGTCCGTCCAGTGTACCCAGTCTCCACTGAGCACCCGTACACCATCTCTGATGTCAAACACCAATGGATATGGGATCATCCATCGCCCATCTCATGGGTCGAGAAGCGTATACGCTAGTCTACACTGGTATATCGATGCCTTGTCTCGATACACCCATGACTAGGGACCATGAAGGATGTACTTATGGACTACCATGTCCCCACTAGTATGATCTGCATCACAGTCCAAGTAGTCAAGTACATATCCTAAGGGCTTTACCAACATGTAACTATAAGACAGTATAAAGAGACTAGTGTACATGTTAAGATAAAGAGTAACCAGATAGCATACTATCATATCGAGCAAGAAAGTCATCTCTATATATGTCCAAGCATCCAATATAATATACATCATCTGTACAATACTGGCCTCTAGGGCATACATACAACTAACAATCTCCCACTTGCACTAGGGCCAGCTGCTGTAGTATCGCATACCGAGCATCCCGAAGAGTCTCTTAAACTGTATCTGGGGAATGGCCTTCGTGAGTGGATCCGCGGTGTTGTTCTTCGTGTCAACCCTCCTGACCTCGATCTCCCGGCAATCAACTATCTCCCGGATCAGGTGATACCGCCTCAGAATATGCCTGGATCGCTGATGGGACCTGGGTTCCTTGGCCAAAGCCACCGCTCCATTGTTATCGCAATACAAAGGTATTGGATGCTCAATGGATGGAACCACACCAAGTTTAGTAATGAACTTCTTGATCCAAACAGCTTCTTTAGCAGCATCGTTGGCAGCGATGTATTCAGCCTCCATCGTCGAGTCTGCCACGGTTTCCTGCTTGGAACTCTTCCAGCTAACCGCCCCTCCGTAAAGGGTAAAGACAAAGCCCGACTGCGACTTAGAGTCGTCCTTATCACTCTGGAAGCTCGAATCGGTAAAGGACTCCACTTGGAGCTCTCCGTTACCATACACCAAGAACATATCTCTAGTCCTTCGCAAGTACTTGAGAATGCTCTTCACAGATGTCCAGTGACTCTCTCCAGGATCAGCTTGATACCTGCTCACTACACTTAGTGAGTATGCTACATCGGGTCTGGTACATAGTATCGCATACATGATAGAGCCTACTGCCGAAGCATAGGGTATCCCTTGCATGCGAGCTCTCTCCAAATCAGTCTTGGGAGACATCTCTTTGGAGAGAGTGACTCCAGAGATCGTGGGCAAATTCCCACGCTTGGACTCTTCCATACTAAACCTCTTTAGTATGGTGTCAATGTACCTGGATTGGGACAATCCCAAAATCCGTTTGGATCTATCTCTATAGATCATGATTCCCAATATGCAGGAGGCATCACCAAGATCTTTCATCGAGAATCTTTGTGATAAGAAGAGCTTGACCGATTGCAGCATAGGAATATCATTTCCTATCAAGAGTATGTCGTCCACGTACAATACGAGGAAGACAACCTTACTCTCTGCCACCTTCTTGTAGATACAAGGTTCATCTGGATTTTTGACGAAATCAAACTCTTTGATAACGACGTCAAAGCAGATGTTCCAACTCCGCGATGCTTTCTTTAATCCATAAATGGATTTAAGTAGCTTGCACACCTTCCCGCTGCTCCCACTGTCTACGAAGCCCTCTGGCTGAGTCATGTACACGCACTCTTCTAAATCACCATTTAGAAAGGCGGTCTTAACATCCATTTGCCAAATTTCGTAGTCATGAAAGGCAGCAATGGTAAGCATGATTCGGATGGATTTAAGCATAGCCACTGGAGAAAATGTTTCGTCATAGTCCACACTTGGTCTTTGACGAAAACCCTTTGCTATAAGTCTAGCTTTGAAAGTCTCCACTTTCCCATCTACACCAAATTTCTTCTTGAAGATCCACTTGCTCCCAATGGGTTTTACCCCTTCAGGAGCAATTTCTAAAGTCCATACTTTGTTGGTGTACATGGATTCCATCTCGGACCGCATAGCATCCAGCCATTTCACTGAGTCCCTACTCGTGATGGCCTGCTCGAAGCTAGTTGGGTCATCATCATCCATGATGCAATCCTCGCTTCCACCATCAATGAGAAAACCGTAGTATCTCTCAGGTGGATGAGAAACCCTACTAGATCGGCGGAGAGGCTGGGGTTCGTCGGGTACTATCGAATCTTCTGGTTCCACTAAATCTTCAGTTATAGTTTGTGTATCTGGAATTTCTTCCAGCTCTACCACTTTGCCACTAATTTCTTTTTCAAGGAATTCCTTTTCTAAAAAGGTGGCATATTGAGAAACAAACACTTTTTGTTCTTCAGCATGGTAGACAAAATATCCTTGGGAATTCTTAGGATATCCCACAAACTTGCAGAGAACTGACCGTGCCTCGAGTTTGTCTGGATTTTGCCTTTTGACATAGGCCGGACAACCCCATATCTTAACTCGTTTAAAATATGGTCTCTTCCCACTCCATATCTCATATGGTGTGGTAGGTACAGATTTAGATGGAACTTGATTCAATAGGTATGCAGCCGTCTCCAGTGCATATCCCCAGAAGGAAATAGGTAACTCAGCTGTGCTCATCATAGAACGCACCATATCTAATAGGGTGCGGTTCCTCCGTTCAGATACACCGTTGTGCTGTGGTGTATATGGAGGAGTCAGCTGAGAGAGAATCCCATTCTCTTTTAGGAAGTCCAGGAATTCATTGCTCAAGTATTCCCCTCCTCGATCAGATCGTAGGATTTTAATACTTTTTCCGGTTTGGTTCTCAACTTCTTGTTTATATTCCCTAAATTTCTCAAAAGCTTTTGATTTGTGTTTCATCAGGAACACATACCCGAACCTAGAGAGATCGTCAGTGAATGTAATGAAGTATGAAGAACCATCCCTGGCATGTGTAGACATGGGACCGCATACATCACTATGTATAAGTCCCAAGAGTTCGGTAACTCTTTCTCCGTGTCCCGTAAACGGAGTTTTGGTCATCTTGCCTTTGAGACATGACTGGCAAGTGTCATAAGATGAAAATTCGAAAGATTTCAAATATCCATCCTTATGCAACTTAGCCAGTCGTGTCACATTGATGTGACCCAGTCTACAATGCCACAAGAAGGAATCGTTCAGTTCTGAACTCTTCCTCTTGTGTGTGTTTGTTATGCTCAGAACCGTTGATTGGTTTAGAACATAAATGCCATTGCACAACGTGCCTGATCCAACCAACTTTTGGTTACGGAAAATGTTCATAACATTTTCCTATAATACAAAATTATATCCCTCTTTACTCAGCAAAGAAACCGATATAATGTTGCATATCAGGTTCGGCATGTAATAGCATTCGTTCAGAACCAATGTATTTCCAGTTGGTAATACAAGGTGATATTCTCCGACAGTCTTAGCTGCAACAATTGCACCATTTCCAACTCTAATGTCTTTATCACCTTCTCCAAGTTCTCTACCTTTCCTTAGCCCATGTAACTGATTACATATATGGGATCCTGACCCGGTATCTAATACCCAGGACGTAGAGCAAATAGAGAAACAGTTCTCAGTAACGAACACACCCGAAGAAAATGCATCATCATGTACTTTCTTCATTCGGGTGCATGGGAATCCTGGTATTCCCCTATATCCTGTTCATTCCTATAACTCTTATAAGAAAGAACGGAACCAACGTTCCCCAGCACAGTAACATGCGGGTTTAGTCAATACATCCATATTATTATCTTGATTAAGGCATGAAATGGTCGCTACCTGGAGAGAGAGAGAAGAAAACACTTTAGCGTATGCTCGTGCAAGATCAGATTGGTTATTATCTTATCTAATCAGGATGGCTCCCACTGCTTTTTATCAAATCTTCCTTCAAACCTTAAAAGGAAAGACTAGCCGGGATTAATTACACACTACAAGTTCGCTAATCTTTCAGCCAGGCCAGTGTCGGTACTTTGAGGGAGGTCCCCCGTGCTTTCGCACGAACCTAATTACTGTAAACCTCGTTTTCCCAGAGGCATAACCTCGTTAACACCTTTCTAGACACCTACTTGATCGGCTAATTGTAATGTGTAAAACTCTCCCAGGAGTAACTCTTACTTGCAGTGGGTATCGGGATCCAACTATCTCATAGAAGGTATGCAATCTCATTGCAAATTTCAACACTTGAAATTCCCGATAATATTTTGTCCCTAGCAGCTATATGACCTTAACATAGTCAACAAATCATAAGTGCTAGTCAAGTTCAACCCGTCATTTCCCGATTGAATTAAACCCACCCGCACGACCCTTAACATAGTCAACAAAGTCGCACGACTACCCTAATCCAATCGCATCATATGCTTATACAGATAAGCACTAATTAGCTACCGCACACTACGCCTTAACATAGTCAACAAACGTAGCACGAATACTAACTAGTACTTATCTGAAATGACGGAGGGCTACGTCAGGTTTTTCTGAAAACCTATTGCGTAATGAACTTGATATCGTTGTAGAATAAAATGAAGTTTTAAAATGGAATGATTTTGAGGCTTTTCTAGTTTTGCTAAAGGGGTCACTCCCGGTGAAGGGATCGTCGGCCCTTTCCTCGTCGAATGAGGTGCGGGATATATCATATATATCACTGTGCAAAGCAAAAACTCTTAAAAGCAATCAAAGCCAAACCGAGTGTGTAGCATCTGCCAGTTATTGCTAAAGGAGTCACTCCCGGTGAAGGGATCTCGGTCCTTTCCTCATCGAATAAGGTGCAGGGTATATCATATATACCGCTATGCAAAGCAAGAACTGTAGCTACCTGTTTTGTTTAAAATCTGATTCCACAACATCTTAGGTTTCTTTTCTTTCATTAATCACATTAATGAAGTCCCATCATTTAAATACCTAAACATTACAGATAGATATGACGTACACTTATGCCATCCGCATTCGCCTCGATGTCCCCTCGTGCACCGTTAGGTTAGGTAACTAACGACAGAGCAAGGCAGGGCTAGCGCGGGTATAAAACATAAGTAACGTCTATATAATATATCATATATACTATATACTATATCCATCACAGAACATCTCATGATCACATCACAGATATCGCAGCAGAAGAAACATATGAAACGTTGGACATACTAGGACGTCCGTGTTTTCAATACGAGCCAGTATAAAACACGGATTCCAAGGTCGTGATGAATAGCCAATCCCACACCCCTAGACCCCTACGAGAGCGGCAAGCAACCCTACCAATTCTAGGGTTAGGAGACCCGGACTCGACTCCTCGAGTTGGTCTCCCACTGGACCCCAGAACCCGGTTACTTGTGCTCCCCTCCTTGGGTCTATCCTAAAGCGGAAAAGTAAATAATATACAAAAGGTGACAACTTCCGCTACCTGGAAGTGCCTCAAATAAAAGAATATTACATACAAGTTTTTACATGAATGAAAATGAAAAACACTCATCTCACATAAAAACCCCCGGCTATTCGAACACGACGATCCAATATAACATATCCAGCAACACATAACATCACATGTCATCAACGTAAGTAAGTATGCATACCCCAATTGTCGTTGACGTATAGCAACGAAACCGGCTATATGAACATACTAAACTTACGGTCACAGAAAAGAAAGTGTAAAACTACAACAATTGGAATCCGCAAGCTCTTTAGACATCGCATGCCTAACAGATATAAATCCCGCATTTTAGTCTCATTATCGAAAACTCTTTTCAATATCATATGGGACTAAATTGCTAGATTTATAACATTCATTCAGTTATCTCATAACTACTTGTGAATTCCAATTATTGTATCACATTCCAGATAAACAGAAAATGTTAAACTTTCCGATCGAACAGTCGAATACCCAAGTTTTCCCGATACAACTCAACACATGAAATAAGTCTAACAACATTCAGTTCGTGCCTCAGTACCAACGGTCCAGCCGTAGAAGGGTCAAGCCAACGCCTCACATGTGGCACGCCGTACTGCCCCAAACCCGAAGGTTCAAAGGGCAGTTCAAGACAGTCACATAATCGAGTTAAGGTTTGTTGTCTTCTAGAGGGTCCATCGCGTTACTTGCACTAGTTAGAACGTCGTTAAACTACGGAAAAATCCAACACTTGGAAATTTCCCGACAGGGGAAAAGTTGGGTATTTATATCCGGTCGAACTTTTTAACATATTCTAAAAATTATCCGGAAATACACAAAGACGAAATTTGATACCCCGATCGAAACACCGAATCCCCAAAGCAACCCCAGAAAATTCAACTCTTGAATAAATTTTAAAAATTCCCAGAAAATCCAACACCAGAAGGTATCAGTTACTGTGCAAAAATTATATAATAATTTAATAAAGCTGCCGTGGATCCGCCGCCTAAGGAGGCTTAGGCCGCGGATCCGCCGCTCTTTAGACTGTTCATAAATAAATTTTTGCACCGTAATTCATATATTTCCCTGCTGAATTTTTTAGCAATTTTTAATCTGGAAAAATCCCAGAATTTAGAAAAAGTCCAGAGAGCATCTTAAAGTTAGGTTTTCGGGTTCGATCGGGTTTCAAATTGCGTCTAGACATCGCCTAAGGTTCTAGCTAGGCTCTGATGCCACTGTAGGGTTCCTAAGCACACTATAGAGGTCTCACAAGGCATCGAACATGCCAATTTAAAATTTTATGGGTGCCGAGAAACCCTAATACGGATCGTCGGCTAGATTTCTAGGCGAAACTATAAACTAGTTAACACTTTAACTAAAAGTTAGATGCTACAACCTTTGTAGATCCGGATATCCACTTCCTTAGCTCCACGTAGTCATCCTCTCGCTGTCCTTTTCGAATCCTAGACTCATTCGTCGGCTTCATCGGGAAAACGAGCGGAATAGGTCGTCGGCTTCGTGTCAAAGACGATCTACGTCGAGGTTGCGCAAGTTCAAGCTCCAACTTCACCAAGTTGTGAAACTTGTGAAGAAAACACCCAAAACAACTTGGCAAGAGGTAGAGGGTGAAGAAATAGGAGGTGGGTTCACTTTAGAATTGGATTTCACTCACTTTTTCTCAAGTTGCCATTGATGGCATCTTGTTTTCTCTCTTGAAGAAGAAGGAAGAAGATGAAGCTAGTTTATGAAAAGTATTATGAAAATGAAAAGAAAATACATACTTATCATAATCTAACTAGGGTTAAGTGTAGAGAATAAACCATGGTCATTTTGAGAGTTAGGGTTAAGCATGAGGATAAGAATGGTTGCAAAAGTCAAGGCTTCATGAAGCTTCAACTAATGACAAAGAAAGCCACCATTCTCATCTTTATCTTTTCCAAATAAATAAATAAACAAATAAATAAATAAATGAATATGCAAAACCCTAATTATCAAATTAACCATGGATTAATTCTATACACTTAACTAAATGATCAAGTATCATCAAACATGATACAAAAATGTGCACAAAAGCATATCACATATACAATGTGCATCAAGTGAGAAAATCCGTATAAAGTGAACCAATACTAGTTAATGCAAAGTAATATATCAAATATATAATTATACATTAAATCATTAAATCAACATTTGATTCAATGATCCGGTCATGTCGCACATAACCGACTAGTATACAATGTATCGATTTATCGAATCAAGGATTCGATAACTAGGTCATATCGAATATAACCAATCGAAACATTTATCGCGAGAATGAAATGCGGTATCACATACACGCATTATTCTCGCTCCCGCACATATCTCATATGCGCTCCTATTTCGTTTCGCTTGAACCAGGAAACCTCTGTGTAGGACTCTAAAGACTCGTCAATACGCCGGTAGCAGATGATGATCATATCAAGCACCCACAAGCCGCAAGCGGTCTGCTAAACGTAACGGCCATCTGGGTATCGAAAGATCAGAAGATCGACGAGCTAGCCCGCTCACACTCCTGTGAATCCAACCAGTAACACTTACCGTACAGTCCGGTCTATTCGTCTGATATGTCGCATATCAAGTCTAGGGGTGGTATACGTCAGACCCCAATAACCGATAAGTCGTGCCGATGTGAGGCTCATAACGGGTCGAGAAACTACTGGTAACACTTACCAGCAAATCTCTGATCAGCCCTGGCCAGGGACTTCCCTGTTACGGCCAATCGAGCACAGCGCAACATCAACCCCCAATACCGGGAGAGACGAAACCCCTCCTATCGCTCATTGCCTCCATGTGACTCGGGACTGTACCCAAAGACCACCGTTTTGCACGCCCTCATGGACGTGGTAAGGTGGAGATCAAAGCACAGTGGGAATCACACAAGGCTCTATGACGATCTCGGGTCTACAGACTAACCTGTACAAGTGTCACCTGAGAACTGCCATCTGACGTGAGGTATAATACCATCTGGGAGTTCTCGGCGAGTCCGTCCAGTGTACCCAGTCTCCACTGAGCACCCGTACACCATCTCTGATGTCAAACACCAATGGATATGGGATCATCCATCGCCCATCTCATGGGTCGAGAAGCGTATACGCTAGTCTACACTGGTATATCGATGCCCCGTCTCGATACACCCACGACTAGGGACCATGAAGGATGTACTTATGGACTACCATGTCCCCACTAGTATGATCTGCATCACAGTCCAGGTAGTCAAGTACATATCCTAAGGGCTTTACCAACATGTAACTATAAGACAGTATAAAGAGACTAGTGTACATGTTAAGATAAAGAGTAACCAGATAGCATACTATCATATCGAGCAAGAAAGTCATCTCTATATATGTCCAAGCATCCAATATAATATACATCATCTGTACAATACTGGCCTCTAGGGCATACATACAACTAACACATCCATCACCCATCATATGTGTCTAGTGTCATATACGCTAGTCTACGCTGGAATATTGATGCCCTGTCTCGATACACCCATGACTAGGGAAATTTCAGGATATGCTTATAAACTACACATGTCCTACTAGTATGATCTGCATCATAATCATAGTAGTCAAGCAAATATCCTCAGGGCTTCATCAACATGTACAAATGAATAAAAGCATGATCAAGTGAACATGTCAGATAAAGAGTAACCAGATAGCATACTATCATGTCGAGCAAGAAAGTCCTCGGTATATATATACATGTATAAATACATCCACTATCATATAATGGCCTCTAGGGCATACATATACCCAACAATCTCCCACTTGCACTAAGGCCAGTTATTGGCGTATCTCATACCCAACATCTCAAAAAGTCGCTCATGCTGCGGCTGAGGGAGGGCCTTGGTGAGTGGATCCGCAGTGTTATTCTTTGTATCTACTCTCTGAATCTCGATCTCCCGGCGATCAACTATCTCCCGGATCAAATGATATCGCCTCAGGATGTGTCTAGACCGCTGATGGGACCTGGGCTCCTTGGATAATGCTATAGCCCCATTATTATCACAATACAATGGTATTGGATCAATAATGGTTGGAACTACTCCTAGCTCCGAGACGAACTTCCTCATTCAGACTGCTTCCTTTATGGCATCATTTGCAGTAATGTACTCAGCTTCCATCGTAGAGTCTGCAACGGTGTCCTGTTTGGAACTCTTCCAACTCACCACCTCTCCATTAAGGGTAAATATAAACCTAGAGATAGATTTGTTGTCGTCCTTATCACTTTGGAAGCTAAAATCGGTAAAGGCCTCCATTTGGAGATCTCCGTTACCATACACCAAGAACAATTCTTTAGTCCTTCACAAGTACTTAAGAATGTTTCTCAAAGCTATCCAGAGATTCTCCCCTTGGTTGGATTGATACCTGCTTACTAAACCTAGTGCATAACCAACATCAGGGTGTGTACATAACATCACATACATTATAGATCCTACGGCTGAAGCATAGGGTATAATGCTCATGCGAGCTCTCTCTTCATCAGTCTTTCGGCAAAAGTCCTAGGAGAGAGTGACTGCATGGCAAGCGGGTAAGACACCCCGCTTGGATTCTTCCATACTAAACCTCTTTAGGATGGTGTTGAAGTACCTGGTTTGGGACAATACCAACAACTTTTAGGATCTATCCCTATAGATCCGAATGCCCAATATGTACGTGGCATCATCCAGGTCCTTCATGGAGAACCATTGTGATAAGAATGATTTGACCGACTGCAGTATAGGAATGTCATTTCCTATCGGAAGAATTTCATCCACGTACAATACGAGGAATGTGACAGCTCTCCCTACAGCCTTCTTATAAACACAAGGTTCATCTGGATTTTTTATGAAATCAAACTCTTTGATAACATCATCAAAATAGATGTTCTAACTTCGTGAATCCTGCTTTAATCCATAAATGGATTTAAGCAATCTACATGCTTTCCCTCTGCTCCCACTGTTAACGAAGCTCTCTGGCAGATCCATATAAACGTATTCTTCTAAATCACCATTTAGAAATGCAGTTTTAACGTCCATCTGTCAAATTTCAGAGTCGTAGTGAAAGTAGGACCCGAATGGATTTAAGCATGGCTATGGAAGAAAAAGTTTCGTCATAGTCCAGACCCGGTCTTTGACGAAATCCTTTCGCCACCAGTCTTGCCTTATAGCTCTCCACCTACCCATCTACACCAATCTTTCTTTCAAAGACCCATTTGCACCCCAGGGGGTACAATGTCCAAAGTCTATACTTTGTTGCTGTACATAGACTCCATTTCAGATCTCATGGCATCCAACCACTTCACAGAGTCTCCACTAATGATAGCTTGCTGAAAACTGGTAGGATCATCATCCTCCATGATGCAATCTTCTCTATCACCATCAATGAGGAAACCGTAGTACCTCTCCGGTAGACGAGAAGTCCTACCAAATCTACGGAGTGGTTGAGATTCATTTGTTTCTGTTGCAACAGCCGGTTCAACCAAGTCGTCATTTGTAACTTGTGTTTCTAGAACTTCTTCTAGGTCTACCACATTGCCATCTGTATCATTTGTAAAAAATTCTTTTTCTAAAAATATGGCGTGCTGAGAA
Source organism: Agapanthus africanus (assembly GCA_030015575.1). Taxonomy (NCBI): domain Eukaryota; kingdom Viridiplantae; phylum Streptophyta; class Magnoliopsida; order Asparagales; family Amaryllidaceae; genus Agapanthus; species Agapanthus africanus. The sequence continues at coordinate 52,524,042 of CM057351.1, read as the reverse complement.
ACAAACACCTTTTGTTCCTCCTTATGGTAGAATAGATATTCATAGGAATTCTTTGGATACCCCACAAAATTACACATGACTGACCGTGTCTCGAGTTTATCTGGATTTTGCTTTTTGACATAGGCCGGACAACCCCAAATCTTAACTCGTTTAAGAGATGGTCTCTTCCCATGCCATATCTCATATGGTATGGTAGACACGGTTTTGGTTGGAACCCTGTTCAATAGAAACGCTGCAGTCTCCAATGCATGCCCCCAAAATGAGATAGGTAACACAACATCACTCATCATGGAACGAACCATATCTAATAGGGTTCGATTCCGTCGTTCTGACACACCGTTGTGCTGTGGTGTGTAAGGAGGAGTGAGCTGAGAGATAATCCCATTCTCTTTTAGAAAGTATGCAAACTCTGTACTAAGAGACTCCTCACCTCGATCTGATCGAAGCATTTTGATACTCAATCCAGTTTGTTTTTCTACTTCAAGTTTGTACTCAGTGAATTTCTCGAAAGCATCAGACTTATGCTTTAGTAAAAACACAAGACCGAATCTTGAGAAATCATCAGTAAAAGTTATGAAGTAAGAAAAAATGCCTCTAGCCTGTGTAGACATTGACCCGCATACATCACTATGTATGAGGGCTAAGAGCTGAGTAGCTCTTTCTCCGTGTCCTGTAAACGGAGATTTGATCATTTTACCCTTGATACAAGACTGGCAAGTCGCATAAAATTTATATTCAAAGGGGTTTAAATATCCATCTTTATGTAGCTTGTTTAGTCTTGTTTCGTTAATATGACCAAGTCTACAGTGCCAAAGAAAAGCTTCATTTAATTCTGAAAGTTTTCTTTTATTAGTGTGTTATATGCTGAAAACTTTGTGTTGATTTAGGACTTATATCCCGTTATTAAGTGTACCATACCCAACCAACATTTGATTCAGGTTAATGTTCATAACATTATTCTGCAATACAAAATGATATCTTTCATTGTCTAACAAAGAAACGGATATTATATTACAAAGCATACTAGGTACATAATAATAAGGGTTCAAAACCAATATACACCCTGATGGAAACCCCAGGTGATACTCTCCCGCTGAAACCGCATGTACTTTTGAACCATTTCCAACCTGGAGAGTATGGTCACCTGTCTTCAAAACTTTGCTATTTCTCAGCCCCTGCATGGAATTGCATATGTGAGAACCTGAACCGGTATCTAATACCCAGGAAGCAGAGTTTATAGAAAAACAGTTTTCTTTCACAAACACACCTGAAGCGGAAGCATCACCATGCGTCTTCTTCTTGAGATCCAAGTACTCATTACAGTTGCGCTTCCAGTGTCCCGCTTTGTGGCAGTAATAACATTCCCCTTTCCCCAATTCCCCAGCTGTGTACTTGTCTTTCCCCTTATCCTTTTTAACTCCATCTCTATGTTTGGTGGATTTCTTCTTCATCTTTCCCTTCGCCTTGGCCTTCGGGTGAGAGGAGGAAGATGGCCCAGCAATCTAAGTGGGAGTCTTCAATAACTTGAGCGTGCTTTCTGCACTTCTCAACATATTGAGAAGTTCAGGTAATGACTTCTCCATATTGTGCATGTTGAAGTTTACTACAAACTGACCAAAAGCGCGCCGGGGGGGGGGACTGAAGAATAATATCAATATATTGTTCGTTCTCCATTGTCCATCCGAGGTCCTCAAGCTCTTCAATAAGAGCTATCATCTTATGAACATGGTCACCTACTGGTGTGCCAGGAGCCATTCGCATCTGAAACAGCTTTCTAGACACTTCGTATCGTAGGACACGAGATTGCTCCCCATACAACTCTTTTGTATGGAGAAAGATGGATTGAACATCCATTTTCTTTTGTTGCTTTGGATGTGTGTTATCCATCGATGCAAGCACGAGGCATTTGGCCGTGGCACAGTTAGCGTCCCATGTCTTGTGGATTTCCCTATCCGCAACTGAAGATTTAGGACATGGAACGGGCGGGGCTGGAGCCGTGAGGACATATGATACCTTATCATAAGTCAAGGCAATGTTAATGTTCCTCAGCCAGTCTTTATAATTGGTCCCATTCAGTTTATTTTTCTCTAGTAGTTTCTTGAGTCCTGTCATTGGTATCTGCCATTAAGAGAGAGAAAAGAACACACTCAGCGAAAGCTCTTGCGAAGATCAGATTGGTTATTTATCTTATCTAATCGATGTCCTCTACTTCTTTTATCAAATTTTCCTTCAAACCTTAAAAGAAAAACTAGACAGGATTAATTACATTCTACAACTTCGCTAACCGTTCAGCCAGGCCAGTGTCGGTACTTGAGGGAGGTTCCCTGTGCTTGTTGGAGATAGTGCCAGTTTGCATTTGTATCCGGACGGAATACAGATGCGGGTGTGTATGCACAGTATCGGGGTTTTCCTGTAATTTATTACGGGACCAGTTTTCTGGAGTTGCCAGTTTGCATTCCGTTCCGGCCGGTTTTCCTTTGTTCTTTCCCGGCCGGACTTTTTCGATGGAGGGGGTTATTTGCAGTTTTGCAAATAACAATTTGTGGGGGGGTTTCTTGCAATTGTATTGATTATGATGGCTTTCATATCTTGCACCATTGACTTGCTTTTTATTGTGATTGAAAGGGTATGGGTTGAATAGTAGTTTAAGCATGGTGTATGTTTCTTTGACCTTGGATATGGTCACCTTTCTTATGCTCCTACACTCACCTCCCTTTGTATTATGTGTGTTGATTCCTCCACCATTCTCATTCTCACAAGAAGAAAGTCTTTCATGGTTGTGAGAAGAAGAAGAGAGAGCTTGATTCATGAGAGTTTTCTTTCTTGATCTAGTTTTCATGCTAGAAAAATGCAAGCACCATTTTTCTAATCCTTGTTTCCTCCATCATCCTCATTGGCAACAACATAACCCCAAAGAGACAAGCATCTTCTACACTACATTCTACAGCATATCTTGAGCATGTCGAGTTGCCGGCTTCATGCTCGAGTTGCCTCGGTATTGAGGCGGGAGCCCGTAAAAGACGAAGGCGATGTGGTGCCCTTTCCGGCGAGGAGGCGACGATGTGGACGGAGATCCCGCGAGGAGATCGGAGTGGAGATGAAGACCGGAGGACTTGGATCGTCGGTATATCTCTATTCCCATTCTTGTAGATAGCTTAGACTAGTTAATGGTCCGATCCGGTTAAAGTGCGCGGTGGTGCCGGTTTGCAAAGTCCGCAAAATTTAAGTTATTCACCGCTTCCGCATTCCGGCGTCGGATTGACGGCCGGGGCGCCGCCGTGCACTTACAGTGGTATCAGAGCCTCCCCATTAACTTAGTCTAGCTTTGTGTAATGTGTTTGCATTTCCGATCGATCAAAAAGTCCAAAAACCCGTATTTTTCCCACATCAGTTTCTGTCGAATTTTTTTGAGTCCAAAAATTTTTCAGGTTGTCTCAGAGTGATGTGCAGGGAATTATAAGGTCACTGTAAAAATTTTGTTCAACGAACTCCTCATACCGCCGCGGAAGGGCGGCCAAACCCCTGGTTTGGCCGCGCTTCCGCCGCGTATTTAACTGTTCACCCCCCCAAATTTTTGCAGTGTGTTCCTAAATGATAAATGTGGTTTTTGGAATATTAATATTGGGCCCATGTTTTCTGTGGTTGCTACAGTTTTGTTTGGGGGCCCACTTGTTAATGTTTGATCAATCGGAATATTTTAAACACATTTTTCACAGTATTTACATTATATCTGCGACCGTGAATGTCACTCGATCGGTAAATCCGGTCTAACTGCTATAGCCCGGTTAGACGGATTTGCGAACGTGACTTTCACGTTGATGTTCTATGTATTTGCTGTGATGTTGCGGATCGGTCGTGGGGGATAGCCTGGATGCAATGCTAGTACAGTTTTGTTGTATTATGTATATTTGATATTGCGGGGCGAGCGTCCGACATGTGGACTGCCGTCACTGCCTGATTGTATTATTCTTTTGGGGCACGACCTGGTTGCGGTCGATGTACCCGGTGTATGTATATTTTACTTTTTGTACTAGGATTACCCCGCGGAGGGGTGCACGGATAGCTGGGTTCTAGAGGGCAGCAAGCCCGCATCTCATGGCATTGGGACGGAGGGGGCTTCACTCTAGGATTGGCGGGCTATTCGCCGCACTCGTAGGGGGTACAGGTTTGACCCAGGAGGGGTGCCCAAGTTACCGGATTCCGTGAAGTGCTGGGTGGTCCATTCACGGCGCTGAAGGGGGCTGCCTCGTTTCAGGTTTTGGCGGGTGACTTGCCGCGCCCGTAGGGGTCTAGGTTTTCATTGCACAGGCTATCCACACGACCAGGGGAACGTCGGGTTTCAGCAGTGGCTCTGTGAAACCCGGGGATCCCAGATATCTGTATTGTTCTGTGATGCTGTACATTTCTGTGATGCTGCATTTTATTCACGCCTTGAGCGAAATACTATATATTGGTATATATATTAGTAGATGTTGTATATGTTTTTCATCCGCGCTAGTCCAGTCCCCGCTCTGCCGTTAGTTAGCTAACCTAACGGGTGATGACGGGACCCAGTGGCGAATGCGGATGGCATATACGTACATCAGTATATTTTCGTTCTTTGTGGTGTGATCAATTGATGGGACTGCGTTGATTCGGATCAATGCATGAAAAACAAACCTAATCTGATGTTGTTGGAACACTTTTCAAAAAGCTGTTATTGCAAGGACGTTCACTTTTGTTTTGCATCGCGGTATTCATTTAGAATATCCTGCTCCTCAGTCGACGAGGCAAGGGCCGAGATCCCTTCACCGGGAGTGACCCCTTGGACAATAAGTTTGCGTCAGGGCATTAACTTCACTATAGCCGATTACTTTTGCTTTGCACCGTGGTATTCAGTTGGAATATCCTGCACCCCATTCTACGGGGAAAGAGCCGAGATCCCTTCACCGGGAGTGACCTCTTTAGCGGAAGTTGTCGTCACTATATTTCTAAAAAGCTATCCGTTCCTTCAACGATATCAAGTTCATTACGTTAAAGGTTTTCGCCAGAAACCATTCGTAGCCCTCCATCATTTCAGTTAAATATTCGGTAGTATTCAAGCTATGTATTTTGACCTCACGCCAAGGCATAGTGTTTGGTAGCTGCCGGGTATTTTTCTGTTGCATAGATAGATGCGTTGGTTTGGGACAGTCGTACTACTATTTTGGCCTACGTCAAGGGTATGTACGGGTGGATTCAAATTAAACTGGATAATGATGGGCAGAACTTGACATGTGACTTATGATATTTTGACCTCACGCCAAGGTCATAAGAGCATGGGGCAGAAATTACATCGGGAGTTTCAAAAGAACTGAAACTTGCCAGATATGCGCATACCTTCTGGAGTGTGATAGCGTGAGCGGATTCCGTCACGTTATCATGCAATGATAGTTGGATCCCGGTTCCCACTGATGAGTTAGTTTACTCCTCGGGTGACCCCGACTAATTCTTCTTTCAGGTTTGGAGAAGAATTTGAGGTACAGTGGGAGGTTTCCAGATTAGATAAATTGGTGACCATTCTGATCTAGGTTAGAGTGCACGCTGAGTGTTTCTTTTCTCTCTCTCTCTGGCAGCGACCATTTGACCCGACCCTAAGACTTTGACTCAGTGACCAAGTTGACCGAACCTTCTTAAACACCGGCTTTTGGATTGTCAGAGTTGCAGACCTCATTGCCACTCCTACTTTTACCCTTTTCTCCAGGACACCCCGTATTACTACGAACGTCCACTTCCATTGGACAAAACCATCGTATGGTTAGATACGAACTCGAAAGAATTTATTCGAGGATGGTTTCCGGTTCTGGAGAAAACGGATAGGGTTATTCAGTTGTCTTTTCCTTTTACCCTCTCTCAGGTTACGAGTACTCCTTGGTTTAGGGGTAGTACACCTATTACGCAAATTGGATTGTCTTCTTCCAAACCTTAGGCTGGTGCCGACCGGTAGGGAATGAAGAAAACCAATTAGCATAACGATGGTGTGCAGAAGGTATTAAGTTCAGACAAAGCAAGGGATTAGTAAGAGGGCAAAGTAAATTGCAACAGATATTCACGACCAAACCAAATATTTCGTTACCACTCCCACATCACCTTTGTATTTCTCCAGGACACTCCGTATCACTACGAAGATCCACAGTTTATTTGGATACTCCATCGTATGGTTATATACGAACTCGAATGGAACTTGTTCCAGTTCGGGGATGGATCCTGGTTCAGGAGAAATAGGAATAAAGTACATTCAGGTGTCTTTTATCTTCACCCTCTCTCATTGCGAGTGTTCCTAGGATTGGGACAGTACACCCATTATGCTTATTGGATAGTCTTCTTCCAAACTATAGGCTGGTGCCGAACGGTAGGGAAGGAAGAAAACCATTTGGCTTAAGGGGTGTACAGAAGGTAAAGACTAAAGACATATGAAGGGATTTGGAGAGGTGGCAAAGAACTATACGGTTACAGTCGTGAATCTGGAAGAGGCATTACTAGGAATACCAGGATACCCCAACGAAACATTTCAATGTTTCAGTTTCACTGTGTACTATTAAAAGAAAACTGATTTCCCAATTAGACACTTACTCCAGGGTATGTATTTACCAGGTATGATTCTCACATCTGTATGGTTTTACAGATGATGAGTGGGAGTAGGTTATTGGGAATTGGGTGATTATCCTCATTATATCGGGATTCGTTGTAATCGGTGATATTTGAGGAAATCACCTGGCCTGTTTGCCGGTCGGCAAATATTTGGTTTTGAATATCCGCTGTTATGCACCAATTTCAAATTGATATATCTGTACGTCTATTTTCATAGAGTGAGATATACCTTTCTGAAATTATGTCTACGACATTTACCTATATCAGTGGATGGTTAGGTAAGGAGCATTAAACAGCGGTGTAATTCTTCTTAACCATAAGTACAGTTTTCAACCTACGGCACGCAGTGAATGAGTTATCAGACTCAAGGGACTTATACAGAGTATTGTATGTTGTCCAGGGTCCATCAGGACAGAGGGGATGGTCCTCGTACTATATTCGGTTTACTTATGACTCCTCTAATTTTTAGACCGGTGTTTCGTGGAAACACAGGGTCTAAGTTTTGAGGAGTTATAGGTATTTGAATAAAGTAGAGAACCAGGTATAGCAAGTATCGGGATTCTTCAAAGAGATCGAAGATGTAGATACTTGTGTATGGTATTCAGTTGATAGTAATGATAAAGAGATCTTGCTTCTCTTTCAGGTTACTCATAATTGGAAGTATTCCTAAGTTGAGTAACGCTGATCGGCCTCTCTCCATTTAGTTGACATGCACTGGAGACAGCTGCATGATTTGAATCTGGTTCAATTAAATCAGTGCCTCTGTTTCTATATTGGATATAGAACAGTTCATATCTTAACGATGTTAAGGTACGGGGAGTTGTCCGGTTTATGATTAAAACCAGACACTGGACAACTCAAGGCACGTTTCTGTAATGGCTGTTTGTGGGTTGACCCAGGCTATGACGCGGGTTGATTTTCTACCATCTGGATGAACAATAGCGATATTGTTCTAGACTCGCCACAGTTTTATTAAAAATGGATTTTTTCAGAAAACAGTAGTGGGAGTATGGTAGAACTGGAAGTGATTCCAGAACCACAAACGATTACTGAAGATTTGATAAGGAACCTAAAGATTCAATCTGGATTGACATTCCATTGGCCACTCCGCAGATAAGGTGGGTAACTTCAGGCACCCGAGAGGCACTACGGTAGCCTCAAGGACGGTGACAGGGAAGTTCTTGTTTACCCACAATTACCATTGCTGTTGTTCCAGGTTATGAGACCCGGCGGGAGGATGAGTATAGCGTCGTTCTAAACCAGTTTTAGAAGTGTACGTATATATGACTCTGCCAGAGGGTTGTCGTAGTCAGTGGGAGCAGCGGAAGCATTGGTGGACAGGTTGTTTATGTCTATTTATAGACTAAAGCAGATGTAGCGGAGATAGATCATCTATTTCTGACGTGACAGTCATGGGTTTGACTTCATCAGAATAGGGGATGGATCTGTTGAGAAGGTAGTAGGGTGTGATATCCTGGTATTTGGATGATATACACAGAGTAGGAAAAGAAACTCCTACACTACGATCGGTTATACTTTGGTCGTCACACAATTGTTTCTCCACAAAGGAAATGGATTTTACATCAGACATACTGGTTACTAGATCTATGGTTTTAGATCTAGATTTGGGTGGTTTCCCAATCAGGGTACTTGACAGCATTCTAAGAGTATTTAGGATGGACGACTCCTGGCACGGTAGTGTACCTGCAGGTAATGGAGTCACCCTCTCCAAAGGTGTCTTACAGACTAAAGGGGAGAGGGACGGGCATGATTGGCAGATCACTTGCTCAGGCAATTGAGTCAATCGTGAGATGTCAAGTACCACACCAGATGTTGTTCTTGCACTAGATGCAATAAGTTGACATTAATCCAATCCTGGAGAAACAGTCGGAAGCAGTTTTAGAACATAAGTAGATGTTCTAGGGATATGATAACGACAGCCTTATTCAGGAGACAGTTATCATTCCAGGCTTCCAAGGTGACATGGACGACAAGGAGGTTGTCAGAGTTATAGTTTTCCCTCTGACGAGGGGCAGTATTTTGGACAGGTGATCCAAGGCAGTACTGAGGGAGGCATGGCGCAGGATACTGATTAAGTTCAGTTGACGATACAGTCTAAGAAGTTTGGATTTGGAGTTCATTTATGAGCTAGGTCCCATCAGACATCCAGACACGTTCTAAGACATGTATTGCTCATTTCGGGAGATGGCTTTCTCCGCGAACTTGAGATATAGAGAGACATAGAAAGAAACTACTAAGCGGATCCACTCACTGAGGCTATTCCTCGAACGCAATAGTTCCGCAAACGAGCTTTGTGAGACTGACTAGTAGAGGAGTTGGATGTTCGGTATCACACGGGCTGTGAGTATGCGACATCGCAATAATTAGCCTTGAGTGCAAGTGGGAGATTGTTGGAGATAGTGCCCTCAGAGTCAATTATTAGGTCACAGGTACGTGATTGTAATGATTGAGGGAGGACCTATCCCGGTAGGACAGTCTTACTCGAGATGATAGTATGCTATCTGGTTTACCTTTATCATCGTGTACTGCTTTAGGTGACATGACACGTCGCTATTACACGTTGATAGAGCCCCTAGGATTCTTGCTTGACCACCAGCAGTATGAGGGCGATCATATAAGTGGGAGCTGGGGGTCTACAAGCATATCCTTAAAAGGTCCCTAGTCGTGGGAGTTTCGAGACCGGGCATCGATACTCCATTAGTAGACTAGTGTATACAGTCGAGACCCCGACGAGGGGCGGTGGCCGGTCTCACAAGCCACTGGTGTCAGTTGGATCACCTAAGATGTATACAGGTGCTCATTGGGTTATGAGTACACCGGACAGGACTCGCCGGGAACATGCTAGTTGGTCATATACCAGACGTCAGATGGCAGTTCCCTGGTGACATGTGTGCAGGTTAGTTCATCGACCTGGGGATCGTCATTTGTCTCGTGTGAGTTCCCACTGTACTTTGATTACTACCCTACCACGGCTCAAAGGAGTCGTGCAAACAGGTTTTAGTTGGGTACAGTCCCGAGCCACATGGAGGCAGTGAGCGTATCTTCAGGGGTTCGTCTCTCCCGGTATTGGGGGTGAGGTCGTGCTGTGTCTAGGAGAGCCTTTACACAAAGTCCTTGGCCAAGGCAAGGAGATTTACTGGTAGGTATTCCAGTAGTATCTCAGGGTGTTCTGGGCTACACTCCGACACGACTTGTACCGCTTTTGGGGGTCTGACTTTTACCAACCCCCTAGGCCCGCCATGCGATACTCATAGACGAACGGACCGGACTGCACGGATATTGTCACTGACAGGCTCAGTAGGGTGTCAGGATGAGTTCGCTCATCGACGTCCCTTTTTAGTCAATAGCTGGTGGCCCGTTACGTATTGGCTTATACCTCTGACGTGCTAGTGGTTAAATCCACAGCCATAGTATTGACGAGTCTTTAGAGTCCACCACACTTTCAGTTACTCAAGTTTCGGGCGAAACGCTGTAGAGGCCGTATGGAGATATGGCAAGGTCCGATCAGATACGTGCGGTATTGCACGGATCAGGATCGGACAGTTTTGTACTAGTGGCCGTATAGTTATATGGCAGGGTTTGATCTGATACGTGCGGTATTGCACGGATCAGGATCGAACGGATTTAACTAGCCGGCTTTGGCTTAAGCTGGTCTTAGTTTAGTACAGTGTAGATTTTGTCTCATTGCATTTGTATCCGGACGGAATACAGATGCGGGTGTGTATGCACAGTATCGGGGTTTTCCTGTAATTTATTACGGGACCAGTTTTCTGGAGTTGCCAGTTTGCATTCCGTTCCGGCCGGTTTTCCTTTGTTCTTTCCCGGCCGGACTTTTTCGATGGAGGGGGTTATTTGCAGTTTTGCAAATAACAATTTGTGGGGGGGTTTCTTGCAATTGTATTGATTATGATGGCTTTCATATCTTGCACCATTGACTTGCTTTTTATTGTGATTGAAAGGGTATGGGTTGAATAGTAGTTTAAGCATGGTGTATGTTTCTTTGACCTTGGATATGGTCACCTTTCTTATGCTCCTACACTCACCTCCCTTTGTATTATGTGTGTTGATTCCTCCACCATTCTCATTCTCACAAGAAGAAAGTCTTTCATGGTTGTGAGAAGAAGAAGAGAGAGCTTGATTCATGAGAGTTTTCTTTCTTGATCTAGTTTTCATGCTAGAAAAATGCAAGCACCATTTTTCTAATCCTTGTTTCCTCCATCATCCTCATTGGCAACAACATAACCCCAAAGAGACAAGCATCTTCTACACTACATTCTACAGCATATCTTGAGCATGTCGAGTTGCCGGCTTCATGCTCGAGTTGCCTCGGTATTGAGGCGGGAGCCCGTAAAAGACGAAGGCGATGTGGTGCCCTTTCCGGCGAGGAGGCGACGATGTGGACGGAGATCCCGCGAGGAGATCGGAGTGGAGATGAAGACCGGAGGACTTGGATCGTCGGTATATCTCTATTCCCATTCTTGTAGATAGCTTAGACTAGTTAATGGTCCGATCCGGTTAAAGTGCGCGGTGGTGCCGGTTTGCAAAGTCCGCAAAATTTAAGTTATTCACCGCTTCCGCATTCCGGCGTCGGATTGACGGCCGGGGCGCCGCCGTGCACTTACAGTGCTTTCGCATGGACCTAATTAAAGTAAACCTCATTTTCCCAAAGGCGTAGCCTCGTTAACACCTTTCTAGAAACTTAATGAATTAGCTAATTGTAAAGTGCAAAACTCTCCTTGGAGCAACTCTTGCTCACAGTGGGATCGGGATCCAACCATCATATGGAAGGTATGCAATTTCATTGCAAATTTCAACTCTTGAAACTCCCGATATGGTTTTTAACCTTAGCACTCATGACCTTAGCTATAGTCAACAAATCACAAGCACTAGTCAAGTTCAACCAGTCATTTCTTGATTAATTATACCCATTCACATGACCCTTGGGTAAGGTCAACAAAGTTACATGCCTGTCCTAATTAATCACATCATATGCTGTGTAGGAAGACATAACTTAGCTATCGTACACTATGCCTTGGCTAAGGTCAACAAACGTAGCACGAATACTAAGTACTCTACTTTCTAAAATTATAGAGGGTTGCGGATGGTTTTTAAAAAACCTTTAACGCTTTGAACTTGATATCGTTGTAGAATCAAACGGTTTTCAAAAGGAGTGGCTTATTCTCCGCAATTTTGAAATGTAGCTTTTTCACAAAAAGCTGAGTGGTTTTTAAATTTGATTCTACAACATCATTTTAGGTTTATTTCTCCTTACATTAATCATATTAATGTAGTCCCATCATTTAAGTCCTTAAGCCAAACACAGAAAAGAAACAAAAATACAGCGTACGCTTATGCCATCCGCATTCACTACAATGTTCCGTTATGCACTGTTAGGTTACTTAACAAACGACATACCGGGACGGGACTAGCGCGGGTTCAAAACATAAGCTGTTAGTTATATGTATGCCCTAGAGGCCATTACTGTACATACGATGTATATTGTAGTGGATGCTTGGACACATATAGGGAGGACTTTCTTGCTCGACATGATAGTATGCTATCTGGTTGCTCTTTATCTTAACATATACATTCTCTCTATGTTACATGTTGATAAAGCCCTTAGGATGAGTACTTGACTACCAGGACTATGATGCAGATCATACTAGTGGGGACAGTGTAGTCGTTAAGTACATCCTTAAAATGTTCCTAGTCGTGGGTGTATCGAGACAGGGCATCGATATACCAGAGTAGACTAGCGTATAGCTTCTCGAACCATGTAGATGGGCGATGGATGATCCCATATCCATTGGTGTTTGACATCAGAGATAGTATACGGGTGCTCAGTGGAGACTGGGTACACTAGACGGACTCGCCAAGAACTTCTAAATGGTATTATACCTATCGTCAGATAGCAGTTCTCGGGTGACACTGGTACAGGTTAGTCTGTAGACCCGAGATCGTCAAAAAGTCTTGTGTGATTCCCACTGTGCTTTGATTTCCACCTTACCACGTTCAATAGAACGTGCAAAACGGTGGCTTTTAGGTACAGTCTCAAGTCACAAGGAGGAAATGAGCGATGGGAGGGGATTCGTCTCTCCCGGTATTGGGAGTTGATGTTGCGTTGCGCCCGATTTGCTATAACAGGAAGTCCCTGACCAGGGCTGCTTCAGAGATATACTGGTAAGTGTTATCAGTAGTTTCTCGATCCGTTATGAGCCTCATATCGGCATGACTTATCGAGTTTCTGGGGTCTGACGTTTACCACCCCAAGACGAGATATGCGACATATCAGACGTAGAGACCGGACTGTACGGTAGTGTTACTGATTGGATTCGCAGGAGTATGAGCAGGATTGCTTGTTGATCTTCTGATCACTTAATACCCGGGTGGACGTTACGTTTAGCAGACCACTTGCGGATTGTGGGTGTTTGATATGATCATCACCTGCTGCCGGCGTATTGACGTGTCTTTAGAGTCCTGCACAGAGGTTTCCTGGCTCAAGCGAAATGGATTAGGAGCACATATGTGATATGTGCGGGACCGAGATTAATACGATATGTGATACCGTATTCTATTCTCGCGATTTATGACATCGGTCGGTTATATGCGATACAGCCGGGTTATCAGATCAAGAGTTGATTCGATAAGTTGTTACATATAAATATTAGTCGGTTATATGTGATATAGCCGGATCATTAAATCAAGAGTTGATTTAATAATTTAATGTATAATTATATAATTGATATATTACATTAGATTAACTAATATTTAGCTAACTTATGATTTCTTTTCTCGCTTGATGTGCACATTGTATATATATGATATGTATATTTGTGTACTTGTTTGTGTCATGCTAGGTTACAAATGCAACATGTTTGTATGAGACTAGAACCATGCTAGGGTTTATGTTATGGTTATTATTTATTATTAAGTAATTAATAAACATTTGGAATTTGTCATGGTTGATTTCTTGTGCACACTTGATAACCATTGACCAAGTCTACTTGTTTGTCATTGCTTAAGATATTTGTTAACCCAACCTTAACCCTTGACTTTGGTTTATTCTTTACATGAGTTAGGAATGAGAGGATAACTCACCATGGATGTATTTCTAACCTCATGAATAATTTATTCACAACTCCTATTCATCTCTCTTCTTCTTCTTCTTCATGAGCTCAAGAAAAGAGTTTTCTTCGGTTTGAGTTTGTGATGAAAACTTGTGAGAAAATTAAAACTAAAGTGAGCCCACTTCCTACTTCATCATCCTCTACAACTTGCCATTTAGTATAAGGTGTTTGCTTCACTAATTCCGTAATTAGTGAAGAGATAGCTTGGGTTAGTGTCTCCTCGACATAGATCATCTTCGGCCTCGAACTCTTCGAAGCAAGCATGTTCGTTTCTTCATGGGAGCCTCTCTAGAGTCCGGAGTTCACGAGTGCAGCGAAGGGATTACTAAACGGAGCTATTGAAGTGTAGAACCGGTCTACAAAGGTTGTATTCCTTGCTCACTTTACTTGCAAAGTGTTTGCATTTACATATTCGTCGGATTTCTAGTATACGATTCTAGGATTAGAGTTAGTTACAACGGCAAAATTTTAATATGGCATGAGAGATGCCTCCCGAAACCTTACTGCCGTGCTAGGAAACCCTGCAGTGGTATCAGAGCCATGCTATAAATTTATACGGATTTTGTTAAGATTACGAAACCGAAATACTCCGAAACTTGAAACGCCAAAATGAAGTTTCTCTCGATTTTAAATAATTGTCAAAATTCTTTTTAAACAAGAACAGAGTGCTATATGGGATATAACCTGAATACTGGAGAAATTTGAGGCATTTCAGAGAAAATTTGGCCGGCCACCCCCGCCCCATCTCGGGTCAAATCCGAGCACCCCTCTATATTTTTTTTCAGTGTTCCAATGACTGGGTTTTGGTGTTTCAGGTGTTGTTTATTTTTTCTAGTTTTGCATGTGATGTAATCTTACACTATAAGCAATTCGGAGTGTTTCGTATTCATAGTTTTAACATTGTTTTGAGTTATTCGCATGTTGTCTAGACGAAGTTAGAAAGTTCGATCGAATGTCAAAAACCCATTTTTCCAAGTTTAACGTATTCGGAAAAATATGCAAGTGATTCTGTGGACCCTCTAGAAGAACGAAACCTTAACTCGATTATGTGACCGTCAGAACCGCCACTAAACCCTAGGGTTTGTGGTAGTTCAGCGTTGTCATATGTGAGGCATTGGTTTGACCCTTCTACGGCTGGTTCTTAGGTACTGGGGCATCTTCTGGGTATTATTGAACTGTGCTCAAGTGTTGAGCTGTCGGGAAATTGTGGGACTTTGATGAATCGATCGAAAAGTTTAACGTCGTCCGGATATTATGTGATGAGATACAATATTTGGAATCCACAAAAGTAGTTATGAGATAACTAATTTGAATTTTATAAATCTAGCAGTTTAGTCTCATTTGATCGGTTGCCACGGGATTTTGATGTGATCAAAAGTCCGTCGCAATCACGTAGTGTATGCGGATACTCGTCGGGTAACATTATTAGATAGACATGCTCCATAGCCCCGACCAAGTTACTGTAGGAAAACCCCGTCGCCAAAAGCATCCGTTCGGGTGCTCGCGGCAGCGGTGTTCCGCCTTAGGGCACTTCGTCGACGATATCGGGGGGTGCGGCCGTCTACTAAAGTTTCCGACGAGCATTCGATTAGGACGTTGGGAATCTTTTTGAATTGACCGACTAGATATTGAAAAGTGTTTTCGAGATCGAGGCTAAAATGCGGGGTTTATAATTGTTAGGCATGCAATGTCTAAGGAATTCATTTGGTTAGGCATGAAATCCAAAGTATGTGATGCATTGGGTTTATGATGTCTAAGGTGTTTGCGGATTCTAAGTGTTGTAGTTTTTCACTTTCTTTTCTGCGACCGTAAGTGTAATATGTTGTGTATCGCTGGTTTCGTTGCTATACGTCAACGACAATTGGGATATGCATATTTACTTATGTTGATGACATGTGATGTTATGTGTTGCTGCGATATGTTATATTGGATCGTTGTGTTTTGAATAGCCGGGGGGTTTTATGTGAGATAAGAGTTTTTATTTTCATTCATGTAAAATTCATTGTATGTAATATTCTTTTATTGGGGCACTTCCGGGTTGAGGATGATGTCACCATTGTATATTATTTACTTTTCCGCATTAGGATAGACCCAAGACGGGGAAGATAAGTAACCGGGTTCTAAGGTCCAGTGGGAGACTATCTCGAGGAGTCGAGACCGGGTCTCCTAACTCTAGAATTGGTAGTGTTGCTTGCCGCTCTCGTAGGGGTCTAGGGGTGTGGGATTGGCTATTCACCACGACCGTGGAATCCGTGTTTTATACTGGTTTAATTTAAAACACGGAAATCCTACTATATCCAATATTTCATATGTTGTTTTCTGCTGCGATATTTGTGATGTGATCATTTGATATATATGTTGAGATAGATACTGGATATAGTATATGTGATATATTATATATACGTTGCTTATGTTTTACACCTGCGCTAGCACTGCCCCACTCTGCCGTTAGTTACCTAACCTAACGGTGCACGAGGGGACATCGAGGCGAATGCGGATGGCATAAGTGTACGTTGTATTTATTTGTGATGTTTAGGTAACTTAAAATGATGGGACTTCATTAATGAGATTAATGAAATAAACGAAATCTAAAGATGTTGTGGAATCGAATTTTCAAAAACAAAGGTAGCTCTAGTTGTTGATTTGCATAGCGGTATTCCTTGTAGAATATCCAGCACCTTATTTGATAAGGAAAGAGCCGAGATCCCTTCACCGAGAGTGACCTCTTTAGCAATAACTGGCAGATGCTACAACCCTCGGTTTGCATTTTGATTGCTTCTATAGTTTTTGCTTTGCATGGTATTTGTGAAATATCCTGCACCTTATTCGATATGGAAAGAGCTGAGATCCCTTCAACGGGAATGACCTCTTTAGGAAAACTAGTAAAAGCCTAAAAAACACTCCATTTTAAATCACTCGATTCTACGACGATATCAAGTTCATTACGCAAAAGGTTTTCTTAAAAATCTGTTGTAGCCCTCCGTCATTTCAGATAAGTCCTACTTAGTATTCGTGCTGCATTTGTTGACCTCCGTCAAGGCATAGTGTGCGGTAGCTGACTAGTATTTATCAGCTGCATATGATGCGATTGTTTTAGGGTAGTCGTACGACCTTGTTGACCACGTCAAGGGTCGTGCAGGTGGGTTTAATTCAATCAGAAAATGATGGGTTGAACTTGACTAGTAGCCTATGGTTTGTTGACTTCCGTCAAGGTCATAGGACGCTATGGGCAAAATATTATCGGGAATTTCAAGTATTGAAATTTGCAATGAGATTGCATACCTCCTATGAGATTGTTGGATCCTGATACCCACTGTTAGTTATATGTATGCCCTAGAGGCCATTACTGTACATACGATGTATATCGTAGTGGATGCTTGGACATATATATGGAGGACTTTCTTGCTCGACATGATAGTACGCTATCTGGTTGCTCTTTATCTTAACATATAGTCTGATTGTCTCTATGTTACATGTTGATAAAGCCCTTCGGATGAGTACTTGACTATCAGGACTATGATGCGGATCATACTAGTGGGGACAGTGTAGTCGCCAAGTACATCCTTCAAATGTTCCTAGTCGTGGGAGTACCGAGACAGGGCATCGATACTCCAGAGTAGACTAGCGTATGCGCTTCTTGACCCATATGATGGGTGATGGATGATCCCATATCCATTGGTGTTTGACATCAGAGAAGGTATATGGGTGCTCAGTGGAGACTGGGTACACTGGACGGACTCGCCGAGAACTCCCAGATGGTATTATACCTCACATCAAATGGCAGTTCTCTGGTGACACTGGTACAGAGTAGTCTGTAGACCCGGGATCGTCATAGAGACTTGTGTGATTCCCACTGTGCTTTGATTTCCATCATACCACGTCTAAGAGGGCATGCAAAAAGGTGGCTTTTGGGTACAGTCCCGAATCACATGGAGGCAACGAGCGATAGGAGGGAATTCGTCTCTCCCGGTATAGGGAGTTGATGTTGCGCTGTGTTCGATTGGCTATAACTTAAAATCCTTGGCCAGAGTTGCTGAGATTTACTGGTAAGTGTTATCAGTAGTTTCTCGAACTGTTATAGACCTCATATCGACACGACTTATCAAGCTACTGGGGTCTGACGTATACCACCACTAGGCGAGATATGCGACATATCAGACGAAGAGACCGGACAGTACGGGAGTGTTACTGACTGGATTCACAGGAGAATGTACATGCATGCTTGTTGAGCTTCTGAGCGCTCAATACCTGGATGGCTGTTACATTTAGCTGACCGCTTGATGCTTGTGGGTGTTTGATTTGATCATCACCTACTGCCGGCGTATTGATGATTCTTTAGAGTCCTACACAGAGGTTTCTTGGCTCTAGCAAAACGGAGTAGGAGCACAAATGCGATATGTGCGGGACCGAGAACAATACGTGTATGTTATACCGCATTATATTCTCAATATTAGAGATATCGACCTGGTATATGTGATATAGCCGGGTCATCGGATTAAGTGTTGATTCGATGAACTGATACGGATTATATTAGTCGGTTATTTGTGAAATAGCCGGATTATCGGATCAAGTGTTGATTCTATAATTAAATTTATAATTATATATTTGATATATTAAATTACATTAACTGATATAAGCTCACTAAAAGATTCTTTTTCTCACTCGGGTAATATATTGATATATATGCGATATATGTTAAGTGTAATATTTTATTTTGTTACAATGAATATTGTATATGTGATATATAATATTGTAACATGATATGATTACTAATGCAACATTTTTAGTGGAGATTAAACAAGGTTAGGGTTTGATTTGGGTTAGTTCTTTCTTGAACCTTCTAGAAGGTTTCCTTTTTGTTTTTGCAAAGATATTTTGCAAGATATTTACTTAACCCAACCCACACCCTTTACTATGGTTAGATCTCTATAATGGTTAAGTCTTTTCTTGACTTAACCATGGTTGCATTTGTAATGATAAGATCACTTTTCTTTTTTCATCACAAAAGGATTGATTGTTCTTCTTCTTCCTTCTTCTTTCTTTCATGAAAAGCTTTCAAGCTTTTTATGAAGTGATGAAAATGAGCGAGTTAATGAAAATAAATAAGATCTAAAATCCTACTTCATCATCCTAATCTATCCTAACCATTTAGATTAGGTTGTTCACTTCATTTAGTTTGTGAGAGCTTGTGTTAATGAAACTTCAAGGTAGATCATATTTGTTATCGAAGATCGGAAGCAAGCTTGCATCTTTCTCTTCGTGGAGCCTCTCGAGAGTCCGGAACTTGATGATCGCAGCTATGGGACCACAACACGGAGCTTATGAAGTGAAGGACTGGACTACAAAGGTTGTAATCCTAAACTCTTAGATGTTAAAGTGATTAACATGCTTTGTTTCGCCTAATCTCTAGTCTAAGATCTTGGTTTAGGGTTGTTCGGCACGGCTAAATTTTAAATTGGGCATGGTTGATGCCTTGTAGAACCTTGTTAGAGTGCCTAGCAACCCTACAGGCCAAGCTAGAGTTTTAGGCGAAGTATGGACGAAGTTTAATGTCCGATCGAACTCCGAATACCAGTAAAACCCCAGTTTCTGGAAATTTTGCAAAAAGATGATTTTTTTCATATTAAAAATGCTCAGAAAATTCAGCAGGTAATTTTATGGAACTGTGTGAAAAACGACAACGTAGTTCGCCCAAGGCGCCGCTGAACCGCGGCATGAGCATGGGTCGTGCGGCGGTTCCGCGGCCGTACAGTGAAATCATTGTTTGCTTTTTGCACAGTAAAGTCCCTATGTATTTCCTGATGCTTCTGGGTATTTTTAATTCTTCTCAAGTGTTGAGTTTTTCTGGGTTGTATTGGAAACTCGTTGATTCGATCGGAAAGTTAAACTTTGTTTAAGTTTTTTCCGGATAATTTAGAACCTGTTAAAAAGTTCAAACGGATATCAATAACTCACTTTTTCCCCTGCCGGAAAATTTCCATGTGTTGGATTTTTTCCGTAGTTTAAGAACGTTCTAAGTCATGCATGTAACGCGGTAGACCCTCTAGAAGACAACAAACCTTAACTCTATTATGTGACCGTCTTGAACTGCCTCTAAACCTTAGGGTTTGGGGCAGTACGGCGTTGCCACATGTAAGGCGTTGGCTTGACCCTTCTACTGCTGAACCATTGGTACTGTGGCATATGATGAATGTTTTTAAACTAATTTCAAGTGTTGAGAACTATTTAGGAAATTTTGGGTGTTTGTTTATTCGATCGGAAAGTTTAACATTGTCTATTTATCTGGAATGTGATACAATATTTGGAATCCACAAGTAGTTATGAGATAACTAATTTGAATATTATAAATCTAGCAGTTCAGTCTCAATTGATCGGTTGCCACTGAATTTTGATGTGATCAAAAGTTCGTCGCAATCACGTAGCGTACGCAGATACTCGCCGGGTAAACTTAACAGACAGCCACGCCCCATAGCCCTGACCAAGTGACTTTAGGAGAACCCCGTCGCCAAAAGCATCCGTTCGGGTGCTCGCGGCAGCGGTGTTCCGCCTTAGTGCACTTCGTCGACGGCATCCGGGGGTGTGGCCGTCTACTAAAGTTTGCGACGAGCATTCGATCAGGATGTCGGGAATCTTGTTGAATTGCCCGACTTGATATTGAAAAGAGTTTTCGATAATGAGACTAAAATGCGGGGTTTATAATTTTTATGCATGCGATGTCTAAGGATTCATTTGGTTAGGCATGCGATGTCTATGGAGGTTGCGGATTCCAACTGTTGTAGTTTAACACTTTCTTTTCTGTGACCCTAAGCGTAGTATGTGGTGTATCGCCGGCTTCATTGCTATACATCAACGACAATCAGGGTACGCATACTTATGTTGATAATATGAGATATTATGTGTTGCTATGATATGTTATATTGGATCGTCGCATTTTCGATAGCCGGGGGTTTTATGTGAGATGAGGGTTTTTATTTTGATTCATGTAAAATTCATTTGTATGTAATATTCTTTTATTGGAGCACTTCCGGGCTGAGGATGATGTCACCATTGTATATTATTTACTTTTCCGCATTAGGTAGACCCAAGGCGGGGAGCACAAGTAACCGGGTTATAGGTTCCAGTGGGAGACCATCTCGAGGAGTCGAGACCGGGTCTCCTAACCCTAGAATTGGCAGTATTGCTTGCCGCTCTCGTAGGGGTCTAGGGATGTGGGTTTGGCTATTCATCGCGACCGTGGAATCCGCATTTTATACAAGCTCGTATTAAAAACATGGACCTCCTAGTATATCCAATATTTCATATATGTTCTTCTGCTGCAATGTTCTGTGATGAGATCATATTACTGTCTGAGATGAATATTTATATTATATATATGAGATATATGTTATATTGAAGATTTCATTTCAAATGTGATGCTTGTGAAACATAATAAAATAGGACTTCATTAATGAGATTAATGAAATAAAAGAAACCTAAAGATGTTGTAGAAAACTTGTTTAAAAACTGGTAGCTCTAGTTCTTGCTTTGCATAGCGGTGTTCCTTGTAGAACATCCAGCACCTTATTCGATAAGGAAAGAGCCGAGATCCCTTCACCGGGAGTGACCTCTTTAGCGAAACCGGTAGATGCTACAACCTCGGTTTGTCTTTTGATTGTTTTTATATTTTTTTGCTTTGCATAGTGATGTTTGTGAAATATCCTGCACCTTATTTGATGAGGAAAGAGCCGACGATCCTTTCACCGGGAGTGACCTCTTTAGCAAAACTAGAAAAGGCCTCAAAAACGTTCCATTCAAAATCACTCGATTCTACAACGATATCAAGTTCATAACGCAAAGGGTTTTCTTCAAAACCTGACGTAGCCCTCCGTCATTTCAGATAAGTAATAGTTAGTATTCGTGCTGCATTTAGTTGACCTTGTCAAGGCGTAGTGTGCGGTAGCTGATTACTGCTTATCTGTATAAGAAAATGATGCGATTGGATTAGGGTAGTCGTGCGACTTTGTTGACCTTGTCAAGGGTCGTGCGGGTAGGCTTAATTCATATCAGGAAACGACGGGTTGAACTTGACTTGCGGTCTATGGTTTGTTGACCTTGTCAAGGTCATAGATCGCTCGGTGTAAAATATTATTGGGAATTTCAAGTGTTGAAATTTGCAATGAGATTGGATACCTTCTATGAGATAGTTGGATCCCGATACCCGCTGTGCATAAGAGTTACTCCTGGGAGAGTTTTACACATTAAAATTAGCCGATCAAGTAGGTGTCTAGAAAGGTATTAACGGGGTTACGCCCCTGGGAAAATGAGGTTTATTTTAATTAGTTCCGTGCGAAAGCACGGGGAACCTCCCTCAAAGTACCGGCACTAGCCTGGCTGAAAGATTGGCGAACTTGTAGAGTGTAATTAATCCCGGCTAGTCTTTCCTTTTAGGGTTTGAAGGAAGATTTGACTAAAACAGTTGGAGACATCCTGATTAGATTAATTGATAACCAATATAATCTTGTAAAAGCGCACGCTCAGTGTTTTCTTCTCTCTCTCCTGGTTGCGACTATGTCACGCCTTAATCAAGATAATAATACAGATGTATTGACCGAACCCGCTTGTTATACTGCGCTAAGGAACGTTGGTCCCGCTCCAACTTATAATTGTTATAAGACAGAGCAGGAAATTGGGGATTACTAGAATTCCCATGCCGCCTAAACGAAGAAAGTGCATGCTGATGCATCTTCTTCGGGTGTGTTCATTACAGAGAACCGTTTCTCAGTATCCTTTACGTCCTGGGTATGAGATACCGGATCAGGATCCCGCATATGTAATTTGTTACATGGGCTACAGATAGGTAGAGAACGGAGAACGGGTGACAAGTTTCATGAGATAGAAACGGTGCAAGTGTTGCATCCAAGTCTGTTGGCCGTTATCACCCTGTATTACCAGAATACATTGATTCTGAACGAATGCCATTAGATACCGAACCTCATATACAACATCATATCAGTCTCTTTATTAGTAAGGAAGGATATAATTTTGTATTGTTGGATAATGTTTTGAACATTTCCTATATCAAGAGTTGATCGGTTCAGGCACGTTATCTAAAAGCATTGACGTTCTAAATCAAACTACAGTTCTTAATATACAGAACACACTCAAGAGGAAGAGTTCAGAAATGAACGAATCCTTCTTGAGGTATTGCAGATTAGGTCATATCAATGTGACCTGACTAGCTGAAGTTACAAAAAGATGCATATTTAAATTAGTTTGGATTTACATCTTGTAAAAACTTGCCAGTCATGTCACAAAGATAGAAATGACCACAGCTCCGTTTATTGGAAATAGAGAAAGAGTTAGTGAACTCTTGGGATTGATACATGTTGATGTATGAAGGTCCCCTGTCTACACATGCCAGGACCGGTTCTTTGTACTTCATTACATACACTGATAATCTCTTAAGATTCAGACATATGTTCATGTTGAAACACAAGTCCGAAACTTTTGAGATAATCACAGAATATAAGTTAGAAGTAGAGAACCAAAAATGGGTATATGTATTATGTCCTTTGATGAGATCAAGGAGGAGAATACTTGAGCACGGGATTCCTGGACCATTCTAAAGGAGAATGAGATTCTCTCTCAACATTACTCCTCCGTATACACCACAGCACGTCGGTGTATCGGGGCGGAGCAATCACACCCTATGTGATATGATGCGCTCTATGATGAGTACTACTAAGTTTCCTATTTCCTTTTGGGAGTTATACACTTGATAAGCTGCATACCTATTGAATAGGGTTCAAATCAAATCAGTTGCCTACCACTTCATATGTGATATGGAATGGGAAGAGCCCATATTTAAGTATGTTAAGATTTGGGGTTGTCCAGCCTATGTCTAAAAAGCATAATCCGGACAAGCTCGAGGCAAAGTCAGATCTGTGGAAGTTTGTTGGATATCCCAAGCATTCGCAAAGGAATATCTTCTACCAAACCGAGGAACAAAAGACGTTTTATTTCTCAGCATGCCACCTTTGTGAAAGGGAATTTCTTGTGAAGAAATTAGTGGTCATGAGGTAGTACTGGAAAGAGTTCCAGCTATACAAACTACAGCAAATGATTTGGTAGAACCGAAGGATTCAATAGTTACCAACGAACCTCAGCCTCTTCATCGATCTTGTAAGGTTCCTCACCCACCTGAGAGATACTCCGGTTTCTCTATGACAGTGGGAGCGAGGATTGCATCATGAGATGATGACCCAACTAGTTTCGAGTAGGCCATCAGGAGTGGGACTCTGTATGAATGGCTGGATTCTTAGCGATCTGAGATAGAATCCTTATACACCAACAAAGTATGGACTTTGGTTGCTTTATCTGAAGGGTTAAATCCCCATCAGGAGCAAGTATATCTTGAGAAGATTACTTGGTGTACATGGAAAAGTTGAGACTTTCAAAAGCTATGCTTAAGTCCATCCAGATCCTACTTGCCACGGCTACATACCATGACTACGATATCTGGCGGTTGGGTGTCATGACTGTCTTTCTAAATGTTGATTTAAAAGAGAGCGTCTATAAGTACACAGCCAGAGGGCTTTATAGACAGTGGGAGCAGCGGAAACGTATGCAAGATATTTTATGTGATAAATCAGGCATCGCGGAGTTGGAACGTCTGTTTTGATGTAGTAGTCAAAGAGTTTGGCTTCATCAAAATGGTAGATGAACCTTGTATATACAAAAAGGTCGTAGAGAGTATGGTGGTGATCCTCATAGAGTACGTGGATGACATACTCTTGATAGGGAAGGAGTTTCCTATGCTACGCTCGGTCAATCTCCTCTTATCACAACGATTCTCCATATAGGATCAAGGTGATACCTCCTAAATCCTGGGTTATTAATCTATGGGATAGATCTAATTGGATGTTAGGAATCTCGCTAGTTGTAGCGAGATGGTATCAAACGGTCCTGGGGAGAATCACTGGAAAGGTTCCAGGGTAATAAGGACGACTGAATGTTCGTCGCAGGCATTGTCTTTACCCTCAGTGGAGGGACGGTATGTTGGAAGAGTTCCAAGCTAGATACCGTGACTTACTAGACGATTAAAGGCAAGAAACATCGTTACCAAGGATGCTACCAAAGAGGCAGTCTGGATATATATAAGTTCATGAGATGAACTTCGTTCCTACCATTGTATGACAATGGAGTTATGGCTTATGCTAAGGAACCCCCGTCCCATCAGAAATCCAGATATAATTCTTAGGCAGTATTACTTGATCATGGAGATGGTTGATCTCCAAGGAGATCGAGGTTAGGAGAGTAGACACAGAGGACAACAACGCGGATCCACTCACAAAGGCCTTTTTCCCAGTAGAGACTCTTATGGGATGGTTGAGTATGAGATACTTAAACCACAGCTGATTGTTGGGTATGTGATACCACAATAGATGGCCCTAATGCAAGTGGGAGATTGTTAGTTATATGTAAGCCCTAGAGGCCATTACTGTACATACGATGTATATTGTAGTGGATGCTTGGACATATATAGGGAGGACTTTCTTGCTCGACATGATAGTACGCAATCTGGTTGCTCTTTATCTTAACATGTACTCTGATTGTCTCTATATTACAAGTTGATAAAGCCCTTAGGATGAGTACTTGACTACCAGGACTATGATGCGGATCATACTAGTGGGGGCAGTGTAGTCGCCAAGTACATCCTTCAAATGTTCCTAGTCGTGGAAGTACCGAAACAGGGCATCGATACTCCAGAGTAGACTAGCGTATGTGCTTCTTGACCTATATGATGGGCGATGGATGATTCCATATCCATTGGTGTTTGACATCAGAGAAGGTATACGGGTGCTCAGTGGAGACTGGGTACACTGGACGGACTCGCCGTGAACTCCCAGATGGTTTTATACCTCACGTCAGATGGCAGTTCTCTGGTGACACTGGTATAGAGTAGTCTGTAGACCCGAGATCATCATAGAGTCTTGTGTGATTCCCACTGTGCTTTGATTTCCATCATACCACGTCCAAGAGGGCGTGCAAAAAGGTGGCTTTTGGGTACAGCCCTGAATCACATGGAGGCAATGAGCGACAGGAGGGGATTCGTCTCTCCCGGTATAGGGAGTTGATGTTGCGCTGTGTTCGATTGGCTATAACTGGAAATCCCTGGCCAGGGTTGCTGAGATGTACTGGTAAGTGTTATCAGTAGTTTCTCGAACTGTTATAGACCTCATATCGACACGACTTATCAAGCTACTGGGGTCTGACGTATACCATCCCTAGGCGAGATATGCGACAAATCAGACGAAGAGACCGGACTGTACGGGAGTGTTACTGACAGGATTCACAGGAGAATGTACAGGCTTGCTTGTTGATCTTCTGAGCGCTCAATACCTGGGTGGCTGTTACGTTTAGCTGACCGCTTGCAGCTTGTGGGTGTTTGATATGATCATCACCTACTGCCGGCGTATTTACGATTCTTTAGAGTCCTACACAGAGGTTTCTTGGCTCAGGCAAAACGGAGTAGGAGCACATATGAGATATGTGCGGGACCGAGAACAATACGTGTATGTGATACCGTATTAGATTCTCGTGATATGAGATATCAGCCGGGTATATGTGATATAGCCGGGTCATCGGATCAAGTGTTGATTCGATGAACTGATACAGATTACATTAGTCGGTTATTTGTGAAATAGCCGGATTATCGGATAAAGTGTTGATTCGATAATTTAATGTATAATTATATATTTGATATATTAAATTACATTAACTGATATAAGCTCACTAAAAGATTCTTTTTCTCACTCGGGTAATACATTGATATATATGCGATATATGTTAATTGTATTATTTTATTTTGTTACAATAAATATTGTATATGTGATATATAATATTGTAACATGATATGATTACTAATGCAATATGTTTAGTGGATATTAAACAAGGTTAGGGTTTGATTTGGGTTAGTTCTTTCTTGAACCTTCTAGAAGGTTTCCTTTTTGTTTTTGCAAAGATATTTTGCAAGATATTTACTTAACCCAACCCACACCGTTTACTATGGTTAGATCTCTACAATGGTTAAGTCTTTTCTTGACTTAACCATGGTTGCATTTGTAATGATATGATCACTTTTCTTTTTTCATCACAAAAGGATTGATTGTTCTTCTTCTTCCTTCTTTTTTCTTTCGTGAAAAGCTTTCTAGCTTTTTATGAAGTGATGAAAATGAGTGAGTTAATGAAAATAAATGAGAGCTAAAATCCTACTTCATCATCCTAATCTATCCTAGCCATTTAGATTAGGGTGTTCACCTCATTTAGTGAGTGAGAGCTTGTGTTAATGAAACTTCAAGGTAGATAATCTTTGTTATCGAAGATCGGAAGCAAGCTTGCATCTTTCTCTTCGTGGAGCCTCTCGAGAGTCCGGAACTTGATGATCGCAGCGAAGGGACCACAACACAGAGCTTATGAAGTGAAGGACCGGACTACAAAGGTTGTAATCCCAAACTCTTAGATGTTAAAGTGTTTAACATGCTTAGTTTCGCCTAATCTCTAGTTTAAGATCTTGGTTTAGGGTTGTTCGGCACGGCTAAATTTTAAATCGAGCATGGTTGATGCCTTGTAGAACCTTGTTAGAGTACCTAGTAACCCTACACCCACTGCGAGTAAGATTACTCCTAGGAGAGTTTTACACATTACAGTTAGCCGATTAAGTAGGTGTCTAGAATGGTGTCAACGGGGTTACGCCCCTGGGAAAACGAGGTTTATTTTAATTAGGTCCGTGCGAAAGCATGGGTAACCTCCCTCAAAGTACCGGCACTGGCCTGGCTGAATGATTAGCGAACTTGTAGGGTGTAATTAATCCCGGCTAGTCTTTCCTTTTAGGGTTTGAAAGAAGATTTGAATAAAACAGTGGGAGCCATCCTGATTAGATAAATTAATAACCAATCTAATCTTGCAAGAGCATACGCTGAGTGTTTTCTTCTCTCTCTCTTTCCAGGTAGCGACCATGTCACTCCATAATCAAGATAATAATACGGATGTATTGACTGAACCCGCTTGTTATACTGAGTTAAGGAACGTTGGTCCGCTCCAACTTATAATTGTTATAAGACTGAGCAGTAAATAGGGGATTACTAGGATTCCCGTGATGCTCAAACGAAGAAAGTGCATGCTGATGCCTCAATTTCGGGTGTGTTCATTACAGAGAACTGTTTCTCAGTATCCTTTACGTCCTGTGTATGTGATACCGGATCAGGATCCCGCATATGTAATCAGTTACATGGGCTACAGATAGGTAGAGAACTGAGAATGGGTGATAAGTTTTAAGAGTTGGAAACGGTGCAAGTGTTGCAGCCAAATCTGTTGGCGGTTATCACCCTGTACTACCAAATACATTGATTCTGAACGAATGTTATTAGATACCGAACCTGATGTACAACATCATATCAGTATCTTTATTAAGTAAAGAAGTATATAATTTTGTATTGTTGGATAATGTTTTGAACATTTCCTATATCAAGAGTTGATCGGTTTAGGCACGTTATCTAAAAGAATATACGTTCTAAATGTAACCACAGTTCTTTAATGCACAGAACACACATAAGAGGAAGAGTTCAGAAATGAACAAATCCTTCTTGAGGCATTGTATACTAGGTCATATCAATGTGACCCGACTAGCTAAGTTACATTTAGATGCATATTTAAATCTGTTTGAATTTACATCTTGTGAAACTTGCCAGTCATGTCATAAAGATAAGATGACCATAGCTCCGTTTATTGGAAACAGAGAAAGAGTTAGTGAACTCCTGGGTTTGATACATGATGATATATGTAGGTCCCCTGTCTACATCTGACAGGAACGGTTCTTTGTACTTCATTACATTCACTGATGATCTCTCAAGATTCGGACATATGTTCTTCTTGAAACACAAGTCTGAACCTATTGAGATATTCAAAGAATATAAGTTAGAAATAGAGAACCAAAACGAGTATAAGTATTATGTCTTTTGATGTGATCAGGGAGGAGAATACTTGAGCTCGGAATTCCTGGACTAATCTAAAGGAGAATGAGATTCTCTCTCAGCATTACTCCTCCGTATACACCAAAGCACGTCGGTGTATCGGGGCGGAGCAATCACACCCTATGTGATAAGGTGTGCTCTATGATGAGTACTATTGAGTTGCCTATTTCCTTTTGGGGGTTATGCACTTGAGAAGCTGCATACCTATTGAATAGGGTTCCAATCAAATA
The DNA here is from genome assembly GCA_030015575.1 of Agapanthus africanus. Classification (NCBI taxonomy): domain Eukaryota; kingdom Viridiplantae; phylum Streptophyta; class Magnoliopsida; order Asparagales; family Amaryllidaceae; genus Agapanthus; species Agapanthus africanus. Next base: position 52,495,044 of record CM057351.1, on the reverse strand, counting down.
TGGTGCCTACCACTCCATATGCGATATGGTATGGGAAGAGCCCATCTCTTAAGTAAGTTAAGATTTAGAGTTGTCCGGCCTATGTCAAAAGCAAAATCCGGACAAGCTCGAGGCAAGCTTAGTTCTGTGGAAGTTTGTTGGATATCCCAAGCATTCGCAAGGGAATATCTTCTACTACACTGGGGAGCAAAATGTGTTTTGTTTTCTCAGCATGCCACCTTTTGGAAAGGGAATTTCTTGTGAAGAAATTAGTGGTTATGAGGTAGAACTGGAAAGAGTTCCAGCTACAAACTACAGCTGATGATTTGGTAGAACCAAAGGATTCAATAGCTTCCGACGAATCTCAGCCTCTTCGCTGATCTAGTAGGGTTCCTCATCCACTTGAGAGATACTTCGGTTTCTCTATGACAATGGGAGCGAGAATCGCATCATGAGATAATGAGCCAACTAGTTTCGAGCAGTCCATCAGGAGTGGGGACACTTTGAGAATGGTTGGATGCTAAGTGATCTGAGATGGAATCCATATACGCCAACAAAGTATGGAATTTGGTTGCTATATCTGAAGGTTTAATCCCCATCAGGAGCAAGTATATCTTGAGAAGATTACTTGGTGTACATGGAAAAGTTGAGACTTTGAAAGCTAAGGCTTTTTGTAAAAGGTTCTCTTCACTGACCAGGTGTGGATTATGATGAAACCTTTTCTAGTGCCTATGCTTAAGTCCATCCGGATCCTACTTGCCATTTCTACATACCATGACTACGATATCTGGTAGTCGGGTGTTATGACTGGTTTTCTAAATAGTGATTTAGAAGAGAGCGTTTATAAGTACACAGCCAGAGAGCTTCGTAGACAGTGGGAGCAGCGAAAACGTGTGCAAGTTTCTATATGGGTTAAAGCAGGCATCGCAGAGTTGGAACATCTGTTTTGATGTGGTAGTCAAAGCGTTTGATTTCATCAAAATGGTAGATGAACCTTGTATATATAAAAAGGTAGTATGGAGTATGGTGGTGATCCTCGAATTGTACGTGGATGACATACTCTTGAAAGGAAAGGAGTTTCCTATTGTTAGTTATATGTATGCCCTAGAGGCCATTACTGTACATTGGATGTATATTGTAGTGGATGCTGGGACATATATAGGTAGGACTTTCTTGCTCGACATGATAGTACGCTATCTGGTTGCACTTTATCTTAACATGTATACTTTCTATCTCTCTGATTACATGTTGATAAAGCCCATAGGATGTGTGCTCAACTTCCAGGACTATGATGTAGTTCATACTAGTGGGGCCTGGGTAGTCCATGAGTACATCCTTGAATTGTTCCTAGTCGTGGGAATATCGAGACGGGGCATCGATATTCCAGAGTAGACTAGCGTATATCTTCTCGACCCATGTGATGGGCGATGGATGATCCCATATCCATTGGTGTTTGACATCGAAGATGGTATGCGGGTGCTCAGTGGAGACTGGGTACACTGAACGGACTCGCCGAGAACTCCCAGATGGTATTATACCTCACGTCAGATGGCAGTTCTCTGGTGACACTGGTACAGCTTAGTCTGTTGACCCGAGATCGTCATAGAGTCTTGTGTGTCTCCCACTGTGCTTTGATTTCCACCCTACCACGGCTCTACTGAGTCGTGCAAACAGGTGGTTTTTGGGTACAGTCCCGATTCACATGGAGGCAATGAGCGATAGGAGGGGATTCGTCTCCCCCGGTATTGGGGGTTGATGTTGTGCTATGCTCGACTGGCCATAACAGGAAATCCCTGGACAGGGTTGCAGTGATATACTGGTAAGAGTTATCAGTAGTTTCACGAATGTTATGGACCTCAAGTCGGCATGACTTATCGAGCTATTGGGGTCTGACGTTTACCACCCCTAGGCGAGATATGCGACATATCAGACGAACAGACCGGACCGTACGGTAAGTGTTACTGGTTGGATTCACAGGAGTGTGAGCGGGCTTGCTCGTCGATCTTCTGATCGCTCAATACCCGGGTGGCCGTTACGTTTAGCAGACCACTTGCGGCTTGTGGATGTTTGATATGATCATCATCCGCTGCCGCCGTATTAACGAGTCTTTAGAGTCCTACACAGAGGTTTCCTAGCTCAAGCGAAACGAAATAGGAGCGCATATGAGATATGTGCGGGACCGAGAATAATTCGTGTATGTGATACCGTATTTCATTCTCGCGACGAATGTATCGATTGGTTATATGCGATATAACCTAGTTATCGAATCAAGGATTGATTCGATAAGCCGATACATTGGATACTAGCCGGTTATATGCGACATGACCGGATCATTGAATCAAGTGTTGATTTAATGATTTAATGTACAATTATATATTTGATATATTGCTTTGCATTAACTAGTATTGGTTCACTTTAAATGGATTTACTCACTTAGTTTGTGCACATTGCATATGTGATATATTTTGTGCACATGATTGTATCATGTTTGATGATACATGCATGCTAGGGTTAGTGTAAAGAATTAGACCATGGTTAAGATTAAGATTAGGGTTTTCTTTTTCTTATTTATTTTTTGTTTTGGAAAAAGAAAATGATAAAGAAAATGAAATGGTGGCTTATTTTGTTTGTAGTTGAAGTTTCTTGAAACTTTGACTAAGTAACCATTTTGTCTTCTTTCTTAACCCTAACTCTTCAAATTAACCTTAGTCAATTCTCTACACCAAAATAAGGTTAATGATATGATAAGTATTATATTTTCTTTTCTATTTTTTAATGATCTTATCATATCATCTTCTTCTTGCTTCATCTTCTTCTTCAATGGAGAAAGCTTGCTACTCCAATGGCAAGTCATGAAATCTAGTGAGAAATCCAAAACTAAAGTCTACCCACTTCCTATTTCTTCATCCTCTACCTCTTGCCAAGTAGTATAGGGTGTTTCCTTCACAAGTTTTTCCGACTTGGTGAAGTTGGAGCTTGTTCTAGCGATGCCTCGACGTAGATCATCTTCGGCATCGAACCGACGATCAAGCCCGCTTATTCTTCGATGATGCCGACGCTAGAGCCCAAGACATGATTTGGACAGCGAGGGGACTTCATTGCGGAGCCGTGGAGGTGGTGGACCGGATCTACAAAGGTTGTATGTCCGTTCCCTTAGTTAAAATGTTAACTAGTTTGCTTGTTTCGCCTAAATATCTAGTAAACGATCCGTAGTCGGGTTTGTAGGCACCCGTAAAATTTGATTTGTGCTTGTTTGATCACTTGTGAGACTTCACTAGAGTGCCTAGGAACCCTACAGTGGTATCAGAGCCTAGCTAGAGCCTTAGGCGAAGTCCCGACGCAGTTAGAAGTCCGATCGACCCAAAACCCGACTTTGAAATTGCTCTCTGGACTTTTCTGTAAATGTGGATTTTTTGGAATTAAAAATATGCAGAGAAATGTGCAGGAAATTCTAAGGCAAATTGGAGAAAACGACAACCTGATTCAACAGTACGGCCGCGGAACCGCGGCGTTGACCCCCTTTTAGCGGCGGTTCCGCGGCCGTATGTGATGATTAGCCTGTGTGTTTTCTTCAGTTGTTTGCGTTGGTGTTTCTTGTGTGTTCTGGATGTTTTTAATATTTATTCCAGAGTTGTATTTTCTGAGTTGTATTGGGGACTCGGTGTATTCGATCGGACTGTCTAAATTTTGTCGGTGTGCTTTTCCGGGTATTTTTAGAATATGTTAAAAAGTTCGACCGGATATAAATACACACTTTTTCCCCTGCCGGGAAACTTCCAATTGTTGGATTTTTCCGTAGTTTAACGACGTTCTAAGTAATGCAAGTAACGCGATGGACCCTCTAGAAGACAACAAACCTTAACTCGATTATGTGACCGTCTTGAACTGCCCTTTGAACCTTCGGGTTTGGGGCAGTACGGCGTGCCACATGTGAGGCGTTGGCTTGACCCTTCTACGGCTGGACCGTTGCTACTGAGGCACGAACTGAATGCTGTTAGACTTATTTCATGTGTTGAGCTGTTTCGGGAAAACTTGGGTGTTCGATTTATTCGATCGGAAAGTTTAACATTTTCTATTTATCCGGAATGTGATACAATAATTGGAATTCGCAAATAGTTATGAGATAACGGAATGAATGTTATAAACATAGCAGTTTAGTCTCATTTGATCGGTTGCCACGGAGTTTTGATGTGATCAAAAGTCCGTCGCAATCACGTAGCGTACGCGGATACTCGCCGGGTAAACTTGATAGACAGCCTCACTCCATAGCCCCGACCAAGTGACTGTAGGAGAACCCCGTCGCCGAAAGCATCCGTCCGGGTGCTCGCGGTAGCGGTGTTTCGCCTTGGTGCACTTCGTCGACGGCATTAGGGGTGCGGCCGCCTACTAAATTTTGCGACGAGCATTCGATCAGAATGTCGGGAATCCTGTTGAATTTCCCGACTTGATATTGAAAAGTGTTTTCGATAATGAGACTAAAATGCGGGGTTTATAATTGTTAGGCATACGATGTCTAAGTAATTCATTTGGTCAGGCATGCGATGTCTGAGGTGGTTGCGGATTCCAACTGTTGTAGTTTTACACTTTCTTTTCTGTGACCGTAAGTGTAATATGTGATATCGCCGGTTTCGTTGCTATATGTCAACGACAATTGGGATGCGCATATTTACTTACGTTGATGACATGTGATGTTATGTGTTGCTGGATATGTTATATTGGATCGTCGTATTTGAATAGCCGGGGTTTTTTTATGTGAGATGAGTGTTTTTCGTTTTCATTCATGTAAAAACTTGTATGTAATATTCTTTTATTGGGGCACTTCCAGGTTGCGGAAGTAGTCACCGTTTGTATATTATTTACTTTTCTGCACTAGGATAGACCCAAGGAGGGGAGCACAAGTAACCGGGTTCTAGGGTCCAGTGGGAGACCAACTCGAGGAGTCGAGTCCGGGTCTCCTAACCCTAGAATTGGTAGGGTTGCTTGCCGCTCTCGTAGGGGTCTTGGGGTGTGGGATTGGCTATTCATCACGACCGTGGAATCCGTGTTTTATACTGGCTCGTATTGAAAACACGGACGTCCTAGTATATCCAATATTTCATATGTTTCTTCTGCTGTGTTTTATCTGTGATCATGCGATGTTCTGTGACAGGTATTATATATAGTATATATGATATATTATATAGACGTTGCTTATGTTTTACACCCGCGCTAGCCCTGCCTCGCTCTGGCGTTAGTTACCTAACCTAACGGTGCAGACGGGACATCGAGGCGAATGCGGATGGCATAAGCGTACGTTATATTTATCTGTGATGGTTAGGTGGACTTAAATGATGGGATATTCATTAATGAGATTAATGAAAGAAAATAAACCTAATTGATGTTGTGGAATCGAATTTCAAAATAAAACAGGTAGCTACAGTTCTTGCTTTGCATCGCGGTGTTCCTTGTAGAACATCCTGCACCTTATTCGATGAGGAAAGGACCGAGATCCCTTCACCGGGAGTGACTCCTTTAGCAATAACTGGCAGATGCTACAACCATCGGTTTGTTTTTGATCGCTTCTATAGTTTACGCTTTGCACAGTGATATATATGATATATCCCGCACCTCATTCGACGAGGAAAGGGCCGACGATCCCTTCACCGGGAGTGACCCCTTTAGCAAAACTAGAAAAGCTTCAAAAACATTCCATTTAAAAACCATTTGATTCCGCAACGAGATCAAGTTCAAAGCGTTAAAGGTTTTCACAAAAACCAGCCGCAACCCTCCGTCATTTTAGGAAGTAGAGTACTTAGTATTCGTGCTGTGCTTGTTGACCATAGTCAAGGCACAGTGTACGGTAGCTAAGTGATGTCTTCCTACAACGCATATGATGCGATTAGTTAGGACAGTCGCGTGACTTTGTTGACCTTAGTTAAGGGTCATGTGGGTGGGTCTAATTAATCACGAAATGACGGGTAGAACTTGACTAGTACTTATGATTTGTTGACCATAGTTAAGGTCATAGGTGCTAGGGGTAAAAACCATTATCGGGAGTTTCAAGTGTTGAAACTTGCAATGAGATTGCATACCTTCTATGTGATAGTTGGATCCCGATACCCACTATGAGTAATTGTTACTCCTGGGAGAGTTTTGCACTTTGCAATTAGCCGATCAAGTAGGTGTCTAGAAAGGTGTCAACGGGGTTACGCCTCTGGGAAAACGAGGTTTACTGTAATTAGGTCCGTGCGAAAGCACGGGGAACCTCCCTCAAAGTACCGACACTGGCCTGGCTGAAAGATTGGCAAACTTGTAGAGTGTAATTAATCCCGGCTAGTCTTTCCTTTTAGGGTTTGAAGGAAGATTTGATAAAAACAGTGGGAGCCATCCTGATTAGATAAAATATATAACCAATCTGATCTTGCAAGAGCGCACGCAGAGTGTTTTCTTCTCTCTCTCTCCTGGTAGCGACCATATCACGCCTTAATCATGATAATAATACGGAATATTGACCGAACCCGCTTGTTATACTGAGCTGGGGAACGTTGGTCCCGCTCCAACTTATAATTGTTATAAGACAGAGCAGGAAATAGGGGAATACCAGAATTCCTATGCCGCCCAAACGAAGAAAGTGCATATGATGCATCTCCTTCGGGTGTGTTCATTACAAAGAACTGTTTCTCTGTATCCTCTGCATCCTGGGTATATGATACCGGATCAGGATCCCAGATATGTAATCCGTTACATAGGGCTACAAAAAGGTAGAAAAACTGAGAACGGGTGATAAGTTTCATGAGACAGAAAACGGGGCAAGTGTTGCAGCCAAGTCTGTTGGTCACTGTCACCCTGTATTACGAATACATTGATTCTGAACAAATGCTATTAGATACCGAACCTGATATACAAAATCATATCAGTCTCTTTATTAGTAAAGAAAGGATATAATTTTATATTGATGGATAATGTTTTGAACATTTCCTATATCAAAAGTTGATCGGTTCAGGCACGTTATCTAAAAGTATTGACGTTCTAAATCAAACTACAGTTCCTCGTATACAGAATACACACAAGAGGAAGAGTTCAGAAATGAACGAATTCTTCTTGAGGTATTGTAGACTAGGTCATATCAATGCGACCCGACTAGCTGAAGTTACATTTAGATGCATATTTAAATCAGTTTGAATTTACATCTTGTGAAACTTGCCAGTCATGTCACAAAGATATAATGACACCAGCTCTGTTTACTGGAAACAGAGAAAGAGTTAGTAAACTCTTGGGACTGATACATGATGATGTATGTAAGGTCTCCTGTCTACACATGCCAGGACTGGTTCTTTATACTTCATTATATTCTCTGATAATCTCTCAAGATTCAGTCATATGTTCCTGTTGAAACATAAGTCCGAACCTTTTGAGGTATTCACAGAATATAAGTTAGAAGTAGAGAACCAATAACCGGGTATAAGTATTATGTCCTATGATGAGATCAAGGAGCAGAATACTTGTGCATAGAGTTCCTGGACTATTCTAAAGGAGAATGAGATTTTCTCTCAGTGTTACTCCTCTGAATACACCACAGCACAACGGTGTATCAGGGCGGAGCAATTGCACAATATTAGATATGGTGTGCTCTATGATGAGTATTACTGAGTTACCTATTTCCTTTTGGGAGTTATGCACTTGAGAAGATGCATACCTATTGAATTAAGTTCGAATCAAATCAGTGCCTACCATTCCATATGAGATATGGTATGGGAAGAGCCTATCTCTTAAGTAAGTTAAGATCTGGGATTGTCCGGCCTATGTCAAAAGCAAAATCCGGACAAGATCGAGGCAAGATCAGTTCTGTAGAACTGGAAAGGTTCCAGCTATACAAAACTGCAGTTGATGATTTGACAGAACCAAAGGATTCTATAGTTCCCGACGAACCTCATCCTCTCCGCCGATCTAGTAGGATTCCTCATCCGCCTGAGAGATACCTCGGTTTCTCGATGACAGTGGGAGCAAGGATTGCATCATGAGATGATGACCCAACTATTTTCGAGCTGGCCATCGAGAGTAGGGACTCTGTAAGAATGGCTGGATGCTTAGTGATCCGAGATGGAATCCATATACACCAACAAAGTATGGACTTTGGTTGCGATATCTGAAGGGTTAAATCCCCATTAGGAGCAAGTATATCTTGAGAAGATTACTTGGTGTAGATGGAAAAGTTGAGACTTTCAAAGCTAGGCTTATTAAAGGTTTTAGTCATCAACCAGGCATGGATAATGATGAAACCTTTTCCAAGTGACTATGCTTAAGTCCATCCGGATCCTACTTAACATTGCTACATACCATGACTACAATATCTGGCGGTTGGGTGCCATGACTGCTTTTCTAAATACTGATTTAGAAAAGAACGTCTATAAGAACACAGCCAGAGGTCTTCGTAAACAGTGGGAGCAGCGGAAACGTGTGCAAGTTGCTTTACATAATGAAGCAGGCATCACGGAGTTGGAACGTCTGTTTTGATGTGATAGTCAAAGTGTTTGACTTCATCAAAATGGTAGACGAACCTTGTATATACAAAAGGGTAGTAGAGAGTAAGGTGGTCATCTTCGTATTGTACGAAGACAACATACTCTTGATAGGAAAAGAGTTTCCTATACTACGATCGATCGATCTCCTATTATCACAAGGATTCTCCAAATAGAATCAAAGTGATACCTCCTAAATCCTGAGTTCTCATCTATGAGATAGATGTAATTGGATGCTAGGATTCTGACTAGATGTAGTGAGATGGTATCAATCGATCCTGGGGAGAATCACTGGAAGTGTTCCAGGGTGATAAAGACGACTGAATGTCAGTCACAGGCACTGTCTTTACCCTCAGTAAAGGGACGGTATGTTGGAAAAGTTCCAAGCTAGATACCGTGGCAAACTAGACGATAAAGGCTGGTAACATCGCTATTGAAGATACTACCGAAGAGGAAGTTTAGGTATATATTGGTTCATAAGATGAACTAGGTTCCTGCCATTGTATGACTATGGAAGTATGGCTTTGGCCCTGGAACCCTGGTCCCATCAGTGACCCAGACAAATTCTGAGGCAGCATCACCTGATCATGGAGATAGTTGATCTCCAGGGTGATCGAGGTTAGGAGAGAAGACTCAGAGGACAATACGGCGGATCCACTCACGAAGGCTTTTTCCCAAAGAGAGACAATTTAGGGGATGGTTGAGTATGTGATACTGCAACCACTGCTACAGATGGCCCTAGTGCAAGTGGGAGATTGTTAGTTATATGTATGCCCTAGAGGCCATTACTGTACACTGGATGTATATTGTAGTGGATGCTGGGACATATATAGGTAGGACTTTCTTGCTCGACATGATAGTACGCTATCTGGTTGCACTTTATCTTAACATGTATACTTTCTGTCTCTCTGATTACATGTTGATAAAGCCCATAGGATGTGTGCTCGACTTCCAGGACTATGATGTAGATCATACTAGTGGGGCCTGGGTAGTCCATGAGTACATCCTTGAATTGTTCCTAGTCGTGGGAATATCAAGACGGGGCATCGATATTCCAGAGTAGACTAGCGTATATCTTCTCGACCCATGTGATGGGCGATGGATGATCCCATATCCATTGGTGTTTGACATCGAAGATGGTATGCGGGTGCTCAGTGGAGACTGGGTACACTGAACGGACTCGCCGAGAACTCCCAGATGGTATTATACCTCACGTCAGTTGGCAGTTCTCTGGTGACACTGGTACAGCTTAGTCTGTTGACCCGAGATCGTCATAGAGTCTTGTGTGTCTCCCACTGTGCTTTGATTTCCACCCTACCACGGCTCTACTGAGTCATGCAAACAGGTGGTTTTTGGGTACAGTCCCGATTCACATGGAGGCAATGAGCGATAGGAGGGGATTCGTCTCCCCCGGTATTGGGGGTTGATGTTGTGCTATGCTCGACTGGCCATAACAGGAAATCCCTGGCCAGGGTTGCAGTGATATACTGGTAAGAGTTATCAGTAGTTTCACGAATGTTATGGACCTCAAGTCGGCATGACTTATCGAGCTATTGGGGTCTGACGTTTACCACCCCTAGGCGAGATATGCGACATATCAGACGAACAGACCGGACCGTACGGTAAGTGTTACTGGTTGGATTCACAGGAGTGTGAGCGGGCTTGCTCGTCGATCTTCTGATCGCTCAATACCCGGGTGGCCGTTACGTTTAGCAGACCGCTTGCGGCTTGTGGGTGTTTGATATGATCATCATCCGCTGCCGGTGTATTGACGAGTCTTTAGAGTCCTACACAGAGGTTTCCTAGCTCAAGCGAAACGAAATAGGAGCGCATATGAGATATGTGCGGGGCCGAGAATAATTCTTATATGTGATACCGTATTTCATTCTCGCGACGAATGTATCGATTGGTTATATGCGATATAACCTAGTTATCGAATCAAGGATTGATTCGATAAGCCGATACATTGGATACTAGCCGGTTATATGCGACATGACCGGATCATTGAATCAAGTGTTGATTTAATGATTTAATGTACAATTATATATTTGATATATTGCTTTGCATTAACTAGTATTGGTTCACTTTAAATGGATTTACTCACTTAGTTTGTGCACATTGCATATGTGATATATTTTGTGCACATGATTGTATCATGTTTGATGATACATGCATGCTAGGGTTAGTGTAAAGAATTAGACCATGGTTAAGATTAAGATTAGGGTTTTCTTTTTCTTATTTATTTATTTGTTTTGGAAAAAGAAAATGATAAAGAAAATGAAATGGTGGCTTATTTTGTTTGTAGTTGAAGTTTCTTGAAACTTTGACTAAGTAACCATTTTGTCTTCTTTCTTAACCCTAACTCTTCAAATTAACCTTAGTCAATTCTCTACACCTAACTAAGGTTAATGATATGATAAGTATTATATTTTCTTTTCTATTTTTTAATGATCTTATCATATCATCTTCTTCTTGCTTCATCTTCTTCTTCAATGGAGAAAGCTTGCTACTCCAATGGCAAGTCATGAAATCTAGTGAGAAATCCAAAACTAAAGTCTACCCACTTCCTATTTCTTCATCCTCTACCTCTTGCCAAGTAGTATAGGGTGTTTCCTTCACAAGTTTTTCCGACTTGGTGAAGTTGGAGCTTGTTCTAGCGATGCCTCGACGTAGATCATCTTCGGCATCGAACCGACGATCAAGCTCGCTTATTCTTCGATGATGCCGACGCTAGAGCCCAAGACATGATTTAGACAGCGAGGGGACTTCATTGCGGAGCCGTAGAGGTGGTGGACCGGATCTACAAAGGTTGTATGTCCGTTCCCTTAGTTAAAATGTTAACTAGTTTGCTTGTTTCGCCTAAATATCTAGTAAACGATCCGTAGTCGGGTTTGTAGGCACCCGTAAAATTTGATTTGTGCATGTTTGATCACTTGTGAGACTTCACTAGAGTGCCTAGGAACCCTACACCTATGCTACACTCGGTCAATCTCCTCTTATCACAAAGATTTTCCATATAGGATCAAGGTGATACCTCCTAAATCCTGGGTTTTGAATCTATGAGATAGATCTAAGTGGATGTTAGGAGTCTTACTAGGTGTAATGAGTTGGTATCAATCGATCCTGGGGAGAATCACTGGATAACTTCCAGGGTGGTAAGCTCAACTGAATGTCAGTCACAGGCATTGTCTTTACCCTCACTGGAGGGACGGTATGTTAGAAGAGTTCCAAGGTAAATACCGTGGCAAACTAGACGATAAAGGATGGATACATGGCTACCAAAGAGGCAGCCTGGATATATATAAGTTCATGAGATGAACTTCGTTCCTACCACTGTATGACAATGGAGTTGTGGCTTATGCTTAGGAAACCCCGTCCCATCAGTGATCCAGACATATTCTTAGGCAGTATCACCTGATCAAAGAGATAGATGATCTCACGGGAGATCAAGGATAGGAGAGTAGACACAGAGGCTAACAGCGCGGATCCACTCACAAAGGCCTATTTCCCAGTAGAGATTTTTTTGGGATGGTTGAGTATGAGATACTTCAACCATGCTGATTGTTGGGTATGAGATACTACAACAGATGGACCTAGTGCAAGTGGGAGATTGTTAGTTATATGTATGACCTAGAGACCATTACTGTACATACGATGTATATTGTAGTGGATGCTTAGACGCATATAGGGAGGACTTTCTTGCTCGACATGATAGTATGCTACCTGGTTGCTCTTTATCTTAACATGTACACTGATTGTCTCTATATTACATGTTGATAAATCCCTTAGGATGAGTACTTGACTACGAGGACAATACTGCAGATCATACTAGTGGGGACAGTGTAGTCGTTAAGTACATCCTTCAAATGTTCCTAGTCATGGGTGTATCGAGACAGGGCATCGATATACCAGAGTAGACTAGCGTATAGCTTCTCGACCCATGTAGATGGGCGATGGATGATCCCATATCCATTGGTGTTTGACATCAGAGACAGTATACGGGTGCTCTGTAGAGTCTGGGTACACAGGACGGACTCGCCGAGAACTCCTAGATGGTATTCTACCTATCGTCAGATAGCAGTTCTTTGGTGACATTGGTACTGGTTAGTCTGTAGACTCGATATCATCATAGAGTCTTGTGTGATTCTCACTGTGCATTGATTTCCACCTTACCACGTTCAAGAGAACGTGCAAAACGGTGGATTTTCGGTACAGTCCCGAGTCACATGGAGGCAATGAGCGATAGGAGGGGTTTCGCTTCTCCCGGTATTGGGAGTTGATGTTGCGCTGTGCTCGATAGGCTATAACAGGAAATCCCTGGCCAGGGCTGCTTCAGAGATATACTGGTAAGTGTTATCAGTAGTTTCTCGACCCATTATTAGCCTCATATCGGCATGACTTATTGAATTACTGGGGTCTAACGTTTACCACCCCTAGACGAGATATGCGACATATCAGACAAAGAGACCGGACTGTACGATAGTGTTACTAATTGTATTCGCAGGAGTACGAGCAGGCTTGCTTGTTGATCTTCTGATCGCTCAATACCCGGGTGGCCGTTACGTTTAGCAGACCGCTTGCGGCTTGTGGGTGTTTGATATGATCATTACCTGCTGCCGGCGTATTGACGAGCCTTTAGAGTCATACACAGAACTTTCCTGGCTTAAGCGAAACGGAGTAGGAGCACATATGTGATATATGCGGGACCAAGATTAATACGATATGTGATACCGTATTCTATTCTCGCGATTTGTGAGATCGGTCGGTTATATGCGATATAGCCGGGTTATCGGATCAAGAGTTGATTCGATAAGTTGTTACATATAATCATTAGTCCGTTATATGTGATATAGCCGGATTATTAAATCAAGTGTTGATTTAATAATTTAATGTATAATTATATATTTGATATATTACATTAAATTAACTAATATTAAGCTCACTTATGATTTCTTTTCTCACTTGATGTGCACATTGTATATATGTGATATGTATATTTGTGTACATGTTTGTGTCATGCTACGTTACAGATGCAACATGTTTTTATGAGACTAGAACCATGCTAGGGTTTATGTTATGGTTAATATTTATTATTAAATAATTAATAAACATTTGGAATTTGTCACGGTTGATTTCTTGTGCACACTTGATAACCATTGACCAAATCCACTTGTTTGTCATTGCTTAAGATATTTGTTAACCCAACCTTAATTCTTGACCTTGGTTTATTCTTTACATGAGTTAGGCATGAGAAGATAACTTACAATGGTTGCATTTCTAACCTCATGAATAATTGATTCACAACTCGCATTCATCTCTCTTCTTCTTCTTCTTCAAAAGCTCAAGAAAAGAGTTTTCTAGGTTTTGAGTTTGTGATGAAAACTTATGAGAAAATTAAAACTAAACTGAGCCCAATTCCTACTTCATCATCCTCTACTACTTGCCATTTAGTATAGGGTGTTTGCTTCACTAATTCCGTAATTAGTGAAGAGATAGCTTGGGTTAGTGTCTCCTCGACGTAGATCATCTTCGGCCTCGAAGACTTTAAAGCAAGCATGTTCGTTTCTTCATGGGAGCCTCTCTAGAGTCCGGAGTTCACGATCACAGCGAAGGGACTACTACACGGAGCTATTGAAGTGAAGGACCGGTCTACAATGGTTTTATTCCTTGCTCACTTTACTTGTAAAGTGTTCTTATTTACATATTTGTCGGATTTGTAGTATACGATTATACGGTTAGGGTTAGCTAGAACGGAAAAATTTTAATATGGCATGAGAGATGCCTCCCAAAACCTTGCTGCCATGCTAGGGAACCCTGCATAAGCAATGCCTACTATATATATCATATATAATATTGCATTCGTCTCAGATATATCAAGCGATCACATCATAGAATATAAACAGCAGAAGCACATATATGAAAATATACGATATACTAGGAATTCCGTATTTTATATTTAGCTAACGATAGAAAATACGGGTTCTACGATCGTGATGAATAGCCGACCCCACACCCTAGACCCCTACGAGAGCGGCAAGCGACCCTACCAATTCTAGAGTTAGGAGACCCGGTCTCGACTCCTGGAGATGGCCTCCGACTGGACTCTAAAACTCGGTCACTTGTGCTCCCCACTTTGGGTCTATCCTAATGCGGAAAAGTAAATAATATATATCGAAGGAAACATCATTCTCAACCCGGATATGCCCCAATAAAAGAATATTACATACAAATGAATTTTAGATGAATGAAAAGAAAACTCTCATCTCACATAAAACCCCCGGCCATTCATCACGACGATCCTATACATCATGTCACCCAACATATTACATCTCATGTCAATATATGCAAATAAACTAGGCAATGTTAAGCCATTTGATCGATCGATCAATGACCCAAAAATCCACAGAGAAGCTCAACACCTGAGCAGAATTAAAATTACCCAGAAGCATGCCACAGTACCTATGGACCAACTGTAGAAGGGCCGACCCAAGCCTCATGAATGGCGCCGCGGAACCGCCGCCAAAACGTTTCTGCCGCGGTTCCACGGTCATTTAATCGAGTTAGGGTATCGTTGTTCTAGAGGGTCCATAGAATTACCTGCATGATTTTCTGAATATTTTTAATGTGAAAAATTCCAACATTTTGAAAATTTTCCAGAGAATGGTTTTCCCAGGCAATCGATGTTCGATCGATGTGTTTTAACGTTGTCTAGGTTACTTTAATGCTTTAGCTTGGTTCTGATACCACTGTTGGGTTTACCTAGCACCTTACAAGGGTTTGTAATGCATCAAACATGCAACAATTTAATTTTTTAGTGTGCTAAGCAAACTAAACTAGGATCAAACTAGAAATTTAAAGTAATTTATGAAGTAGTATCACATACTACAAGTAATAAAACACTAAGTAAAGAGAATAAAACCTTTGTAGTTCTCTTTGCTTGACTCCTTGGCTACTTGAGAGTTTGAACGGGCTTGCTAGTGATCTTCCGAGTCCACGATGATCCATCCGGAGTCCTCTTTGTCCAAACTCCAAGCTCCACTTGATCAAAAGTTGAAGATGAAGCTAACACTCTAAACTAATTGGCTAGACTAGTGTAGAATGATGATGTGGTTTGTTTTCTCACTTCAGAACCCTATCTTTTTCACTATTTCACTCACTAACAAAGTCAAGAGAGCAAGAGAGAGAAGGAAGAAGATGATGGCAACTCAAGAGCTCAAGTTATGATAATTCTTATAATAAAAATGAGAATATAAATTATATATAATTTCCACTCTCGTCCTAAACCATGGGTTAATAAATATCTAGATATTTACTTTGGAGAAAAGAGAGCCATAGAAAATTAACTCATGGTTAATGAAAGGTTAAGTGTTGAGAATAAAGGATAGATATCAACGATGAATTAATTCTATTTACTTTCACTCAAAAATAAATATTTAGATAAATACTTCCATGTGAGTCTTGCATTGCCACCATTAGTGTATCAAAAACTGTGATACACACAAGTGTATGCATGTATGTGTGCATGCACATCAATATGTGCATCAACATAAACATATGCATACATGCATACATACAATAAAGAAAAGGGTTTAAACAAAGTGAGCAATGAAGTCAATGTTAAATCAACACTTGATTTAACAAAACGGCCATATCATATATGACCTGACCAATAGTAAATCGCCCGATTATGTCACGACCCGCAGGGTACGGAACGTGACTGGCACTTAAGTTTACGAAACGTCTCAAGGCGTCCGTAAAATAAGTAAGCCAAAGCCCCGAAACCAAAACCAATAAGCAAAAGAGTGAAGAGAACCCAATCAATTGAAAACGAGTTTATCAATAAGTCACATAAAAACCTTTTTTTAAAAACAATGCAAATTTTTCCGAAAATTTCGGCAGAGTCTCCTTTGTAAATACTGGCCCCCAAAATGGGTACAACAAGAATATATATGAATCCAACAAATAAGGCATCCCCAAGCGGGAGCTAGCTCTTCGCCACAAGGCGGTCACAAATCCCACGCAATATAAAGCAACAACATGCGAAATAATCATAATGAAGCATAAGAAAAACAGCATGTCGACTCAAGTGAGCTCGACCCCAAAATACAGCATAAAAGTCCACAAACCTCACAGTCTCATCTCTAGGTCAATATACAATAATACTGGTAGATACAGTAGATGGAGTACACTAGATACAAGAATATACAAGGTGGTACAAAAATAATGATATAACCCACCTAAGAGCAAAACCTCGAGTCCAGGCAAAAGAAACAAGAGCGCCCGCCGCTACTGCACTGACGGAGCGGACCTGAAAAAGGCTGTGGCACAACGGGGGTGAGTTGCCAACTCGTGAGTAATAAATAACATCTACACAGGCTATCGTATGCATGCACACAAGCATCCTAGCTTCTAAATACAGGTAAGGCAGGACATAATGGCAAGTATGTATGCAATATGAATATACTAGCAGGTATGAATGCAATGCGAATCAACTCATGATCTGAATGTGCAATTATAAGAAATCATGTTTTTCCCTTTAAGAATCTCTTTTGAAATACCAGCACAATACCAATAGAATCAACAAGAACCTGTGTCCAGCAACGACACCTCAAAACTATCACTAATCTCATATATCCATGTCATATTATCTCTGGCCTCAGCCATCCAGCTGACCCAGCTCAATATCAAAATCTCATCATCTCGCGGCCACGGTCGGTATCCTCTGGATATCCGCCGTGCCAAACAGTCACCGGTAGGTAATCCGTCCCCTGCCAGGCTCAACGTCAACACCACATTCATCTTGCCCCGGGGTACCATACCGGGCCCACCATGTATCCGTGACGGTTCCTCCACTCCTCGACACGGATCTCGAAAACCACAGCAAACTCATGGTGGACGACACTTTACATCACTAGAAAACCGCAATTACATATTTTAAAAAACATAATAAGTTTAGAAATTTTGCGGCTTTCCCCCGAAATCCAGAAATATCATAAAATCTCAAGAAACCCTCATAAGTGCATATATCAATGGTGATGAATGCATATGGTATCAATAATTAAGCTACGATGTATGATTAATAGACTAGGTATGAACAAATAATATGATGAGGTACATGCACATGAATAGCAATCCTACGATTTCATTTTAAGGAATTAAATGCAATAGCACAGTTTTAAGCATCGATTAGTAAAAGGTTTCAAATTATAGGTTATCTAGTGTGGTGGCATGGCAATTACCAGGGCGTGTGTGTAAGCATGAATAGTGCTCGTGCTGCATATAAAAACCCTGGCAATGGTGCAGGTGTCCTATGAAATGGGTTCGCATATGTATGTCAATATAAGGCATGGATGCAGCAAATAATCATATAAGTATTACACCCCTAATTACTAACATCACTAAGAATCTTTTAAGTTACTAAAACTATCGGGCGGGTTGCGCCATCCAACGATAGTCCTCCGTAGATGTTATATCTACTCACCGGAATCCCTAGCTAGTCACGTCCAATCACCGCCTACCCCTTTCGTGCCGCGTCTGACGTCTCCGCGACCGAACCTGAAATTACATCAATACCAAACATAAGGTTACATATTAAGAACGACGCAAAACCCAAACGAAGATACTAACGTTCACAAGCTAGGTACAACGTGCACAAGGTGCGCGGAACACACGCGAAAATCGCAAAAACTGCAAAAATCGCCGATTTGGTCGCCCGGCAAAACTATAACCTGACTACTCAAAAAATCCGCACTCACGCATCCTAAAAGTCATAGGATATGCCAACAATATAATCTAGATATCGCAACTAAATCGCCACAATAATAAAATAAAAACCTAGTAAGCTAGAAGTTTGCAAATTTGGTGCAAACATCGACAATTTGCGACAAAGTGCACACATTATCACACAAATATCCAAATTAAACCATTAGAAAGCCACTACAATTAAATTAACCCCTTTACCGTGCATCAAAACCCACATTCCATACACAAACCTTTTCTTGATTTTGATAATTAGCAACCTTAATGAAAATTTCACACAACTTTAACATAGATTAGCCTAATATGAAGCCACTTAAGCAAAGTAACCATATAAATTGGTTAAGTAAACAACTAGGTTAATTAAAAAGACTTAATTGACTAAAACATGATTTCAAGAAACCCTAGTTTAATTTTCAATCATTAACTAAAAAAAACTAGATTAGGATTAACACTAAAATTAACACTAAGCAACTAGATTAAAGTATTCTAACCATATAAGAAATTAAAAGAGTAGAAATTATACCTCAAACCTATGGATCTAGCAAGAAGAAATTTGCCTCAATGATGGCCTCCTAGCACCAAGATTCCAAGCAAGAGAGGTGAAGGAAAAAGGGATGAAGAATGGGGTTTTAATTTGTGTGTTTTAGCTTGAATTTTGGAGCAACTTGATGAATTTTTGAACGAGATGAAAAGAAAAATGATGAAGAGGGGAGGGGCTGCAGATTTCGGCCAGAGGAGGGAGAGGGGAGTGGTGCGGGTGTATGGAAAAAGTCATGGTCAACCCCCCTCAAAGTGAAAGCACCATATCTTCAACATACAATATTTAAAACATACACATTCAACTCAATTCATCCTTAACAAAAGAATTTTAAAACAAAAGAAAGAGGGGGAATTTTCTGCAGTTTGGGATGGCCAAGGAGATGTGAGGATGTGTGTGTGAGAGTGCACAAAAAAATTTTTGCAAAAAGACCCCCTACAAGTCCAAAATTGCAAGTTTAAGCTTAATTTCAATAAATTTCGTTTTCCATCTTAAAAATTAGTTAAAACTTAAAATAAAATACTAAAAATTTATGTTACAACTAGATTTTAATTAACATAATTTTAAAGCTTAAATTTAGCCCATTTAAATTTGTATTTATCGCTAATTTAATGTATTTTCTTACCGGCTTAAAATAATATAAAAAAATTGAAAAATAGGGAAAATTTTTTAAATGACCAAAATTTAATAAGTAACTCATTAGCTACTAAAAAAAAGCAATTAGCTACCCATTTTAGGTATAACTAGTCCTAAACTGCAAAATAACAGAAAAGACGGTTTTCGGAAAAATACCGAATTTTCACCGATTTTCAGGAATACTCCAAATCGACTTTTCAAGATGCTACAATCTTCCCCCCTTAAGGAAATTTGGTCCCCGAATTTAAAAATATAACTACGCGTACCTGTAAAGAGATGAGGGAATTTCTTCCGCATCTCTCCCTCGGCCTCCCAAGTAATCTCTTCGCTGCACGGGCTGCGCCAAAGAACTTTCACGGATGGCAGAACCTTTGATCGAAGTTTCTTCACTTGCCGATCCAAAATCTCAACTGGCTCCACGGCGAACGAAAGGTCGGGCTCGAGCTGAACTGTCTGATGCTGAATCGTGTGGGAAGGGTCATGAAGATAACGGCGTAGCATCGATAAGTGGAAGACGGGATGAACATCTGAAAAACTGGATGGGAGAGCCAAACGATACGCAACAGCGCCGACACGCTCGAGAATCTCGAAGGGACCTACGAATCTAGGGCTAAGCTTCCCCTTTTGCCCAAAACGCATCACGCCCTTCATCGGAGAGACTTTCAGAAAAACATGATCGCCAACTGCGAACTCTAATCTGCGACGGCGCCTGTCTGCATAGGATTTCTGCCTGCTCTGAGCTGCCCTCATCCGGTCTCGAATCAACTGTATCTTCGCTGTCGTCTCTTCAACAAGCTGCGGCCCCAAAATACTGCTCTCGCTGAGCTCTGTCCAACAGACGGGCGATCTGCATCTCCTCCCATACAATGCCTCGAAAGGTGCCATCTGAATAGTATCCTGGAAGCTGTTGTTGTAGGAGAACTCCACTAGAGGTAAATGACGATCCCAGCTACCGCCGAAGTCTAAAACGCACGCTCTGAGCATGTCCTCGAGAGTCTGAATGGTCCGCTCTGACTATCCGTCGGTCTGCGGATGAAACGCTGTGCTGAAGCTCAAACGAGTGCCCAAAGCCTCCTGAAGTCTCTGCCAAAGTCGGCTGGTGAACTGGGTGCCTCGATCTGACACGATACAAGTCGGTACGCCATGTAGTCGCACGATCTCATCAATGTAGTGAGCATACTGAACGAAGCTGAAAGTGGTCTTCACTGGCAGGAAGTGAGCCGCTTTCGTCAATCTATCCACGATCACCCTGATGGAGTCATACCCTCGACTGGTCCTGGGTAGATCCACAACGAAGTCCATCGAAATTTGCTCCCATTTCCACTCCGGAATGGGTAACGGCTGCGGTTCTCCTGCGGGCCTCTGGTGCTCGGCCTTGACTTGCTGACAAGTCAGGCATCTCGATACAAACTCCGCAATGTCCCTCTTCATCCCGTCCCACCAGTAGGTCTCTCTCATATCGTGGTACATCTTGGTGGAACCGGGGTGGACACTATACACTGATCGGTGTGCCTCCTCAAGAATGTCGCGCCGTAATCCATCAGCATCTGGTACGCACAGTCTAGATCCATAGCGTAAAATCCCCTGATCGTCAATCACGAACTCGGAAAATCTGCCCTGTCCCATCTGTGCCATGATCTCCGAGCAACGGTCGTCACTGCGCTGTGCCTCATATATACGGTCAAGCAACTATGGGCGTGCACGAACATGCGCGAGCTGTCCCCCTGTCTGAGTGAACTCCAACTCAACTCGGCTGTCGCATAAAATCTTCCAATCTGCTGACGACTGCCTTTGCACTGCGCGCAAAAAGGATAGACTACCCCCGGGCCTCCTACTCAACGCATCTGCCACTACATTCGCCTTGCCTGGGTTATATAAGATCTCGCAGTCGTAGTCTTTCACTAACTCCATCCAACGACGCTGTCTGAGGTTCAGGTCTCGCTGCTGAAATATGTACTTTAAGCTCTTGTGATCGGTGAATATCTGACACGACTCGCCGTATAGGTAATGTCGCCAAATCTTCAGTGCAAAGACCACTGCAGCCATCTCCAAATCGTGAGTGGGGTAGTTCTGTTCATGCTTCTTCAGCTGCCGAGAAGCATATGCGATCACCCGACCATGCTGCATCAACACGCATCCTAATCCCACTCGCGAAGCATCACAGTAGACCACAAATCCGCCTGATCCCGAAGGCAAAGATAATACCGGCGCCGTAGTCAAACGAGTCCGTAGCTGCTGAAAACTGTGCTCGCACTCCTCCGTCCAAACGAATGGAACTCCCTTCCGGGTCAAACCGGTCAAAGGTGCAGCTATACGGGAGAAGTCCTGAACAAAACGCCTGTAGTAGCCCGCCAGGCCTAGAAAACTACGGATCTCAGTAACCGATGTAGGTCGGGGCCACTGCTGAACAGCCTCAATCTTCTTCGGGTCCACACAAATGCCGTCTCTCGTAACTACGTGACCCAAGAATCCGACGATGTCCAGCCAGAATGCACACTTGGAGAACTTTGCGAACAGCTGGTGCTCCCTCAGAGTCAGTAACGTAATCCGCAAGTGCTGCTCGTGCTCCTCTCTGCTCCGGGAGTACACCAAGATATCGTCGATAAACACGATGATGAACAAGTCAAGATACGGCCTGAATGTACGGTTCATCAAATCCATGAATGCTGCTGGGGCGTTGGTGAGTCCGAACGACATCACCAAAAACTCATAGTGGCCGTAGCGTGTGCGGAAAGCTGTCCTCGGTATATCCTCCTGTCGAACTCGCAGCTGATGGTATCCTGATCGCAAGTCGATCCTCGAAAAATACCCCGCACCATGAAGCTGGTCGAACAAATCATCAATGCGTGACAACGGATATCTGTTCCGAACGGTAACCTTGTTCAGCTGGCGGTAGTCGATGCATAAGCGCAAACATCCATCCTTCTTCTTGAAAAACAGGACCGGAGCACCCCACGGAGAAAAACTAGGTCGAATAAGCCCCTTCTCTAACAAATCCTGCAACTGATCCTTCAGCTCTCGAAGCTCTGCCGTGGCCATCCGATAAGGCGGTATAGAAATAGGCCCCGAGCCGGGAATCAAATCGATGCAGAACTCAACATCGTGCTCAGGTGGTAGCCCAGGTAGCTCATCAGGGAAAACATCAGGGAACTCACAAACAACTGGGACCCGGTCCAACGGAACCTCTGCAGCTCGAGTATCACAAATATACGCTAAGAATCCCTGACATCCCTTCCGCAAGAGCTGACCAGCGCGAAGAGACGAAATCAAGCTGGGAAGGGTGACGCTGCGGTCTCCCTGAATAACAAGAACTGGCTCCCCCGGAAAGCTAAATCTGACTGCCTTCTCACGGCAGTCCACCGAAGTATAACAGGTGGCTAGCCAATCCATGCCCAGAAGCACATCAAAGTCCAACATATCGAGGAGAATCAAATCAACTGATGAATCCCTCTCCCCGATACGAACGGAACACAATCGAAATACAAAACGAGCGATAAACGACTCGCCTACCGGGGTACTAACAACAAGCGGATGATCTAACGACGACGACTCACGGCCCAACATCGTTGCAAAGTGCATAGAGACGTACGAATGTGTGGAACCTGGGTCAAATAATACCCGTGCATCGAAAGAGCAAACTGGTAAGGTACCTGCCACAACGGCATTGGATGCCTGCGCATCCTGCGGTGTCAAAGCAAATACTCGGGCCTGTCCTCCACCGATAGCGGGCTGACCTCGACCTCGGCCTCTGCCTCCTCATCCTCTCTGAATAGGACCGCCGCGTCCACGGCCTCTGGGTGCACCTAACTGGCATGGAACATCGCCGGTGGTAGGAAGTAGGGCTCTCTGAGGAGGGGGTGGTGATGGTGGTAGGGTCACATGCGGAACTGTCGCTGCTCCCTGTCGTCTCGCCGGACAATCTCTGACAAGATGGTGTGGACTCCGCACCCAAAACACCCTGGCGACGGCTGCTGTCCCTGGGGATAAGAACCATATAACTGTCCCCGTCCAAATCCTCTGCCAGGCCTATCTCTCGGAAAGAATCTGGCGCGCTGCCTCTGAGACGGTACATCGGTGCGAATCCTCTTCGGCCCAAAAATGGCCGAAGTCTGCGATATGCGTGCCTCCATCCATAATGCCGCATCCATAGCAGCTGAATAAGTGTCGTAGTGCTGGGCGCCAATGGCAAGATATAGCTGGGCATCAAGTCCCTGTACAAACCTCTTCACCATCTTCTCCTCGGTATCCACCAAATACGGAGCATATCTGGATAACTGTGTAAACTGGATATCATACTCAGACACCGTCATCCCAGGTGTCTTGACTAAGGCCTCGAAGCTACGAGCTCTGGCGTCACGAACGCTCTCTGGGAGGAAACGAGCTAGAAATACCGCTGTAAACTCGGCCCAAGTCATAGGCGGTAGACCTGCAGCTCGACCTCTCAAGACTGACTCCCACCATGTCCGCGCGAGACCCTCTAGTCGGAAACTCGCAAGCTCTCCCCATCGATCATCCGAACATCTCAGCGAACGACAGATCCTGGCTAAACTGTCAAGGAATGTCTGTGGGTCCTCCGCTGCCTCGGTGCCGGTGAATACTGGAGGTCTCAGCCTCATGAAATCCTGTAGCGAAACCGGAATGGTCATGGTGGTAGTAGTAGGAGCAGGTATCATAGTCGTCTGTGATGAAGTAGGTGCGTCATCCGGCCTCGGTGTACGACTGGCTGCAACTAGGGATCCTACCATCTGACGTAGCTCCTGCATGCCCCCCATCATCTGTCGCAACTCCTCCATACCAGTCTCGAGCCTATCCATACGGCCTGGGGAAGGTGGATCGGTCTGTCCCTGCGGCGTAGGCATACCACCCTGCTCAGTCCTAGTCTCGGACGAGCCAGCTCGAATCTCGTCTCGGGCAGCAGCCCTCTGTACCCTCATAGCCTTCGGCAGCATAGTGGCTGGTACAAGAAAAGGGATAATAAGAACAGTTCAATAGGATCATAGGATACACGGAATTGAAGAAGGAATTTTCAAGCAAGTATATCCTAAAGTCACTTAGGCGGAGTACCGTATCGCAAGTATGCCGCGGACATACGCACGCTACGTTACCCTGCTTAAGTCACTTACTCCATCTACCAAGGGTTATCCTACACTCAAAAAGGTAAAACCTATCGCTCTGATACCAACTTTGTCACGACCCGCAGGGTACGGAACGTGACTGGCACTTAAGTTTACGAAACGTCTCAAGGCGTCCGTAAAATAAGTAAGCCAAAGCCCAGAAACCAAAACCAATAAACAAAAGAGTGAAGAGAACCCAATCAATTGAAAACGAGTTTATCAATAAGTCACATAAAAACCTTTTTTTAAAAACAATGCAAATTTTTCCGAAAATTTCGGCAAAGTCTCCTTTGTAAATACTGGCCCCCAAAATGGGTACAACAAGAATATATATGAATCCAACAAATAAGGCATCCCCAAGCAGGAGCTAGCTCTTCGCCACAAGGCGGTCACAAATCCCACGCAATATAAAGCAACAACATGCGAAATAATCATAATGAAGCATAAGAAAAACAGCATGTCGACTCAAGTGAGCTCGACCCCAAAATACAGCATAAAAGTCCACAAACCTCACAGTCTCATCTCTAGGTCAATATACAATAATACTGGTAGATACAGTAGATGGAGTACACTAGATACAAGAATATACAAGGTGGTACAAAAATAATGATATAACCCACCTAAGAGCAAAACCTCGAGTCCAGGCAAAAGAAACAAGAGCGCCCGCCGCTACTGCACTGACGGAGCGGACCTGAAAAAGGCTGTGGCACAACGGGGGTGAGTTGCCAACTCGTGAGTAATAAATAACATCTACACAGGCTATCGTATGCATGCACACAAGCATCCTAGCTTCTAAATACAGGTAAGGCAGGACATAATGGCAAGTATGTATGCAATATGAATATACTAGCAGGTATGAATGCAATGCGAATCAACTCATGATCTGAATGTGTAATTATAAGAAATCATGTTTTTCCCTTTAAGAATCTCTTTTGAAATACCAGCACAATACCAATAGAATCAACAAGAACCTGTGTCCAGCAACGACACCTCAAAACTATCACTAATCTCATATATCCATGTCATAGTATCTCTGGCCTCAGCCATCCGGCTGACCCAGCTCAATATCAAAATCTCATCATCTCGCGGCCACGGTCGGTATCCTCTGGATATCCGCCGTGCCAAACAGTCACCGGTAGGTAATCCGTCCCCTGCCAGGCTCAACGTCAACACCACATTCATCTTGCCCCGGGGTACCATACCGGGCCCACCATGTACCCGTGACGGTTCCTCCACTCCTCGACACGGATCTCGAAAACCACAGCAAACTCATGGTGGACGACACTTTACATCACTAGAAAACCGCAATTACATATTTTAAAAAACATAATAAGTTTAGAAATTTTGCGGCTTTCCCCCGAAATCCAGAAATATCATAAAATCTCAAGAAACCCTCATAAGTGCATATATCAATGGTGATGAATGCATATGGTATCAATAATTAAGCTACGATGTATGATTAATAGACTAGGCATGAACAAATAATATGATGAGGTACATGCACATGAATAGCAATCCTACGATTTCATTTTAAGGAATTAAAGGCAATAGCACAGGTTTAAGCATCGATTAGTAAAAGGTTTGAAATTATAGGTTATCTAGTGTGGTGGCATGGCAATTACCAGGGCGTGTGTGTAAGCATGAATAATGCCCGTGCTGCATATAAAAACCTTGGCAATGGTGCAGGTGTCCTATGAAATGGGTTCGCATATGTATGTCAATATAAGGCATGGATGCAGCAAATAATCATATAAGTATTACACCCCTAATTACTAACATCACTAAGAATCTTTTAAGTTACTAAAACTATCGGACGGCTTGCGCCATCCAACGATAGTCCCCCGTAGATGTTACATCTACTCACCGGAATCCCTAGCTAGTCACGTCCAATCACCGCCTTCCCCTTTCGTGCCGCGTCTGACGTCTCCGCGACCGAACCTGGAATTACATCAATACCAAACATAAGGTTACATATTAGGAACGACGCAAAACCCAAACGAAGATACTAACGTTCACAAGCTAGGTACAACGTGCACAAGGTGCGCGGAACACACGCGAAAATCGCAAAAACTGCAAAAATCGCCGATTTGGTCACCCGGCAAAACTAAAACCCGACTACTCAAAAAATCCGCACTCACGCATCCAAAAAGTCATAGGATATGCCAACAATATAATCTAGATATCGCAACTAAATCGCCACAATAATATAATAAAAACCTAGTAAGCTAGAAGTTTGCAAATTTGGTGCAAACATCGACAATTTGCGACAAAGTGCACACATTATCACACAAATATCCAAATTAAACCATTAGAAAGCCACTACAATTAAATTAACCCCTTTACCATGCATCAAAACCCACATTCCATACACAAACCTTTTCTTGATTTTGATAATTAGCAACCTTAATGAAAATTTCACACAACTTTAACATAGATTAGCCTAATATGAAGCCACTTAAGCAAAGTAACCATATAAATTTGTTAAGTAAACAACTAGGTTAATTAAAAAGATTTAATTGACTAAAACATGGTTTCAAGAAACCCTAGTTTAATTTTCAATCATTAACTAAAAAAAACTAGATTAGGATTAACACTAAAATTAACACTAAGCAACTAGATTAAAGTATTCTAACCATAAGAAATTAAAAGAGTAGAAATTATACCTCAAACCTATGGATCTAGCAAGAAGAAATTTGCCTCAATGATGGCCTCCTAGCACCATGATTCCAAGCAAGAGAGGTGAAGGAAAAAGGGATGAAGAATGGGGTTTTAATTTGTGAGTTTTTGCTTGAATTTTGGAGCAACTTGATGAATTTTTGAACAAGATGAAAAGAAAAATGATGAAGAGGGGAAGGGCTGCAGATTTCGGCCAGAGGAGGGAGAGGGGAGTGGTGTGGGTGTATGGAAAAAGTCATGGTCAATCCCCCTCAAAGTCAAAGCACCATACCTTCAACATACAATATTTTAAACATACACATTCAACTCAATTCATCCTTAACAAAAGAATTTTAAAACAAAAGAGAGAGGGGGAATTTTTTGCATTTTGGGACAGCCAAGGAGATGTGAGGATGTGTGTGTGAGAGTGCAGAAAATTTTTTTTGCAAAAAGACCCCCTACAAGTCCAAAATTGCAAGTTTAAGCTTAATTTCAATAAATTTCGTTTTCCATCTTAAAAATTAGTTAAAACTTAAAATAAAATACTAAAAATTTATGTTACAACTAGATTTTAATTAACATAATTTTAAAGCTTAAATTTATCCCATTTAAATTTGTATTTCTCGCTAATTTAATGTATTTTCTTACCGGCTTAAAATAATATAAAAAAATTGAAAAATAGGGAAAAATTTTTAAATGACCAAAATTTAATAAGTAACTCATTAGCTACTAAAAACAAGCAATTAGCTACCCATTTTAGGTATAACTAGTCCTAAACTGCAAAATAACAAAAAAGACGGTTTTCGGAAAAATACCGAATTTTCACCGATTTTCAGGAAAACTCCAAAACGACTTTTCAAGACGCTACAGATTAATATACTGTATCACATATGCGCATTTAATCGGGTCCCCGAGCATATCACATATGCACACCACATCGTTTCGCCTGGGCTAGGAAACTCCTCTGTGGGACTCTGAGACTCGTCAATACGCCGGTAGTGGGTGATGATCATCTCAAGCACCCCCAAGCCGCAAGAGGTCAGCTAAACGTAACGGCCACCCGGGTATTAAGCAATCAGAAGAAAACAAGCGAACCTGTCAAAACTCCCGTCGAGCCAACTCGTAACACTACCGTACAGTCCGGTATCTTCGTCAGATATGCTGCATATCAAGTCTAGGAATGGCATCGTCAACCTTAATAACTCAATAAGTCATGCCGATTTATGGCCTATAATCAAACCGAGAAACTACTGATAACACTTATCAGTAAATCTCAACAACCCTGGCCAGAGACTTACTGATATAGCCAATGTAGCACAGCGCAACAACAACCCCGAATAACGGGAGGGACGAAACCTCTCCTATCGCTCATTGCCTCCACATGTCTCGGGACTGTATCCAAAAGCACCTGTTTGCACGACTAAGAAGAGCCGTGGTTGGGTGGAAATCAAAGCACGGTGGGAGAACATATGAGACTCTATGACGATCTCGGGTCTACCGACTATACCTGTACCAGTGTCACCTGAGAACTGCTATCCGACGATAGATATAATACCATATAGGAGTTCTCGTCGAGTCTGTCCAGTGTACCCAGTCTCCACTAAGCACCCGCATACGATCTTGATGTCATACATCAATGGATATGGGAACATCCATCGCCCATCATATGGGTCTAGTATCATATACGCTATTCTACGCTGGAATATCGATGCCCCGTCTTGATACACACACGACTAGGGAAATTTCAGGATATGCTTATAAACTACACATGTCCTACTGGTATGATCTGCATCATAATCACAGTAGTCAAGCAAATATCCTCAGGTCTTTATCAACATGTACAAATGAATAAAAGCATGATCAAGTGAACATGTCAGATAATGAGTAACCAGATAGCATACTATCATGTCGAGCAAGAAAGTCCTCTGTATATATATACACATGTATAAATACATCCACTATCATATAATGGGCTCTAGGGCATACATATACCCAACAAACCCGAGCTGGCTAGTATTATCAACCGTTCGATCGAATGTATGGGTAACTAGTACAATCATTCGATCGGAACTTTGCACATATCAAAATACGGCTACTACATCATTTCGCCTGAACCAGGGAAACCCTCTGTGTGGGACTCTAATGACTCGTCAATACGCTGACAATGGGTTTAACCACAAGCACGTCAGCGACACTAGTTGTACGTAACGGCTACCCAGGTATTGAATGAAAGGAAGGTCGATGAGCAAACTCATCCGAACCCTTACTGAGCATGTCTATGACAATCTCCTTACAGTCTGGTCTGTTCGTCAAAGAGTATCGCATATCGGGTCTAGGGGAGTGAACAAAGTCAGACCCCTAACAATGCGATATTTCGTGTCGGTGTGAAGCCCATCACCCAATGAGAAACTGTTGATCCAAATCAGTAATTCTCGTTAACCTTGGCCAAGGATTTCTGGTGATAGCCACCCGTGCACGGTGCGACAACAACCCCCGATACCGGGAGAGACGAATCCCCGACGATTCGCTCACTGCCTCCATATGGCTCGGGAATGTACCCAACTAAAACATGTTTGCACAAATCCTTTGAGCCGTGTTAGGGTAGTAATCAAAGCACAGTGGAAACTCACACGAGACAAATGACGATCTCAGGACGATAGACTAACCCGTACTCATGTCACCAGAGAACTGCTATCTGACAATTAGTATAATACCATCTAGCATGTTCCCGGCGAGTCCATCTAGTGTAACTCCTAACCTAATGAGCACCTATACTATCTTGGATGACTAACTGACACCAATGGCTTGTAAGACCGGCCACCGCCCCACGTCGGGGTCTCGAAAAGTATACACTGTTAGTAGATGTTGCACACCCTCACAACACTTATGGGGATGCGGAAGAAGCAAACAATAATTTTGAAGCATGCAACATCTACTTTTACTCCCAGATCTTCTACTAAACCATAACAAGTAACCCTATCTAGGAGTTTTAGCTACTATGATAGGGGTTATACCTTCGTGAACCGGTCCTTCGAGTCTTCTTCCATTGCGCCTCTAGGTTCCTTGGGTGTTTGAGAAGATCTCAATCTCCGGTCACCTTTAGATCATAGATGATCCACCCGAGAGATTTGGATCAAGCTTCAACCTCCTCTAAAAAGGTAACTAAGAAGTCTAGCTTGCTAAGAGAGACTACTTAGATGATGTAGAGTTAATATAGAGGATTATTTTGATCTCAAAGCCTATGATTCACAACTCATGTGAAGGATTAGGCTTGAGGTTGAGGGATGAGATAACTTGGAGAGAGAATGCGTGTGTAAGAATGAGCTCAAGACTTATGAAAATAAAAGATCGGCTAAAGGTTTGAATTATTGAAGCATGGATTATTTTTCTCAAAAATAATCAACCATGCTTCAATATTAGATCCAAATGAATATAATAATCCATAGCCATGCTTTGAAAAAAATCTACAAATTCCACATCATTTATTTATTTTCAAAAATAGAAAATCCATATATGTGGTGTCTCCTTCTAGAAGCCCTTTCTTATACAATTACAAGAATTCCCATCACCGTTTACCGTATAAATATACCCGTATTCGTATTACGAAAAATACGAATACAATGAGAAACCAATAATCCAATAATATAATACTGTTTTCTGGCTTAAACCAAACCCTACCAGTATTATCCGTCCGAGCATCATCCATGTAGCCAGTACACGTACATGATCGAAACCTTGTCGTAACACCTTATGGCATCTACAATGTTTCTCCTGAACCAGGGAAACCCTCTGTATGGGACTCTAAAGACTCGACAGTACACTGGCAGTGGGTTTAACCATAATCTCGTCAACGGCACTAGCTGTGCATAACGGCTGTCCAAGTACATGTCGAAAAGGTGGCCGACGAGCGAACTCATCCTAACCCCAACGAGCCTATGAGTAACACTTAACGTACAGTCCGGTCTCTTCGTCTGATATGTCACATATGAAGTCTAGAGGTGGTAAACGTCAGACCCCAGTAACTTGATAAGTCATGCTGATGTGTGGCTCATAATGGTTCAAGAAACTACTGATAACTCTTATCAGTAAATCTCAGCAACCCTGGCCAGGGATTTGCAGTTATAGCCAATCGAGCATAGCGCAACATCAACTCCCTATACCGGGAGAGACGAAACCCCTCCTATCGCTCACCGAATCCATATGATTCAGGATTGTACCCAAAATCCACCTGTTTGCATGCTCTGAAGAGCCGTGGTATGGACGAAATCAAAGCACAGTGGGAACCACACAAGATACTATGACGATCTCGGGTCTACAGACTAACCTGTACAAATTTCACCAGAGAACTGCTATCTGACGATAGGTATGATACCATCTAGGAGTTCTTGGTGAGTCCAGTTCGGTGTACCCATTCTCCAATGAGCACCTGTGTACAATCTTTGATGTCAAACACCAATGGTTGTGGGATCAACTTTCGCCCCCATACAGGTTCAAAAAACGTACATACTAGTCTACTCTGGAATATCGATGCCCTGTCTCGATATTCCTTGACTAGGAACTATTAAAGGATATGCTTGTGGACTACCCAAGCCCCACTAGTATGATCTACATCATAGTCCTGGTAGTCAAGCAAATATCCTAAGGGCTTTATTAACATGTATACAAGATATGAAATACTAAGTAGAACACATCACATGTTAAGATAAAGGTAAACCAAATAGCATACTATCATATTGAGCAAAGATTGTTTCTGTACATAGATATCCCTAGCATCCTATACAATAAAGGCCTCTAGGGCATACATATCCAACAATCTCCTACATGCAATTGGGCCTTTAGTTGGCGCAATAAGTACCCACTATCTGCACTATAGCCAGTTGCTGGCGTACCACATGCACAACATCTCGAACAGTCTCTCGAACTAGACTTGAGGGATGGCCTTGGTGAATGGATATGCTGTGTTGTCTTTTGTGTCCACTCTCCGCACCTCGATCTCCTGGCGATCTACGATCTCCTTGATGAGGTGATACCACCTCAAGATATGTATGGATTTCTGATGGGACCGCGGTTCCTTTACCAAAGCTATGGCTCCATTGTGATCGCAATACAAAGGTATTGGATTAGTAATGGATGGAACCACCTGATGTTCAGAAATGAACTTCCTCATCCAGACTGCCTCTTTTGGGGCTTCATTAGCAGCAATATACTCAGTTTCAATCGTGGAGTCAGCGACGGTATCTTGCTTGGAACTCTTCCATCATACCGCCCCTCCATTAAGGGTAAATACAAAACCCGAGATGGACTTGCTGTCATCCTTATCGCTCTGGAAACTGGAATCGGTAAAGGCCTCCATTTGGAGATCTCCGTTACTATACACCAAGAACATTTCTTTAGTCCTTCGCAAGTACTTAAGAATGTTCTTCACATCGGTCCAGTGTTTCTCTCCCGGATTAGATTGATACCTACTTACTGTACTGAGTGCGTAAGATACATCTGGGCGAGTACATAACATCACATACATTATAGATCCTACCGCCGAAGCATAGGGTATAATGATCATGCGAGCCCTCTCTTCATCAGTCTTTGGAGACATCTCTTTGGAGAGGGTGATCCCGTGACAAGCGGCTAAATTACCTGTTTGGAATCTTCCATACTAAACCTCTTTAGTATGGTGTCTGTATATCTCGATTGGGACAATCCCAACAATCTCTTAGACCTATCTCTATAGATCTTAATGCCCAGAATGCATGAGGCATCACCCAGGTCCTTCATGGAGAACCTCTGTGATAAGAACAGTTTGACCGATTGTAACATAGGAACGTCATTTCCTATCAAGAGAATGTCATCCATGTACAATACGAGGAATGTGACTGTACACCCTACAATCTTTTTATAAATGCAAGGTTCATCAACATTTTTGATAAAATCAAACTCTTTAATTGCATCATCAATGCAGATGTTCCAACTCCATGATGCCTGCTTTAATCCATAGATGGATTTAAGCAAACTGCACGCCTTTTCATTGCTCCCACTGTCAATGAAGCCCTCCGGCTGATCTATAAAAACACATTCATCTAAATCACTATTTAGAAATGCTGTTTTAACGTCCATCTGCCAGATTTCATAGTCGTAGTAAGCTGCAATAGCAAGCATGATCCAAATAGATTTAAGCATTGCAACTGGAGAAAAAGTTTTGTCATGGTCCAATCCTGGTCTTTGACGAAATCCTTTCGCCACAAGCCTAGCTTTATAGGTCTCTACCTGTCCATCCACACTAATCTCTTTCTTAAAGATCCGCTGGCACCCTATGGGTTTTATTCCAGAAGGTGCAACCTCCAAATTCCATATTTTTTTGGTGTGCATGGATTCGATTTTGGATTGCATGGCATCCAGCCATTTCACTGAGTCACTATTCGTCATAGCTTGCTGAAAACTAGTATGGTCATCATCATCCATGATGCAATCTTCTCTATCACCATCAATTAGAAAACCATAGTATCTATCCGGTGGGTGAGAAGTTCTACTAGATCTACAGAGTGACTGAGGCTCGTTGGGTTCTATTGAAACTTCAGATTTAACCAAATCGTCAGTATTTGTTTGTGGCTCTGAAATTTCTTCCAGCTCTACTATATTGCCAACAGTATCATTTGTAAAAAAATCATTTTCTAAAAATGTGGCGTACTGAGAAACAAACACTCTTTGTTCCTCCTTATGGTAGAAAAGATACCCATATGAATGTTTGGGATATCCCAAAAATTTACACAAAACCAATCGTGTCTCGAGTTTGTCTGGATTCTACTTTTTAACAAAAGCAGGACAACCCCATGTCCTAACTCGTTTAAGAGATGGTCTCTTCCCATACCATATCTCATATGGAGTGGTAGGCATGGTTTTGGTCGGAACCCTGTTGAATAGATATATTGCAGTCTCCAATACATGCCCCCAGAACGAAAGTAGTAACTTGGCATCACTCATCATCGAACATAACATATCTAATAGGGTAAAATTTCTCCGTTCTAACACACCGTTGTGCTGTTGTGTGTACGGAGGAGTGAGCTGAGAGACGATCCCATTCTCTTTTAGGAAATCTAGAAACTTTGTACTTAGGTACTCTCCTCCTCGACCTGATGGAAGTTTCTAGATACTCATCCCAGTTTGTTTTTCTATTTCATGTTTATACTCTTTGAAATTTTCAAAGGCTTCAGACTTATGTTTCAATAAGAACACGTGTCAAAATCTCGAGAAATCATCAGTAAAATTTATGAAGTAGGAATAACCGTTTCCTGCATGTGTAGACATTGGTCCACATACATCACTATGTATGAGGCCTAAGAGTTCAGTAGCTCTCTCTCCGTGTCCAGTAAACGGAGTTTTGGTCCTTTTACCCTTGATACAACACTGAAAAGTCGCATAAGATTTATATACAAACATGTTTAAATATCCATCTTTATGTAACTTGGTTAGTCTTGTTTCATTAATATGACCAAATCTACAATGCCAAATGAAAACTTCATTTATGTCTGAAATATTTCTTTTGTTTGTGTGTTGTATATTAAAAACTGTATGTTGATTTAGGACGTAGATCCCGTTATTTAATGTATCATACCTAATCAACTGTTGATTTAGGTTAATGTTCATAACATTACATTGTAACACAAAATTATATCGTTCATTGTCCAACATGGATACAGAAATTACATTACACAATATGCTTGGTACAAAATAACATGGGTTCAAAAGCAATATACATCATGATGGTAAACCAAGGTGCTCTCCTACTGATACAGCATGCACATTCGAACCATTCCCAACTCGGAGAATATGATCACCTGTCTTCAACACCTTGCTATTTCTCAGCCCCTGCACACAATTGCAGATATGAGATCCTGACCCAGGAAGCTGAGATAATTGAAAAACAGTTTCCAGTAACTGACACACCTGAAGTAGAAGCAAGCAAGGGGTTCACCCGTGCGTGCAAACGTGCATGTTTTGGAAAATGAGATTGTTTTGAGAAATTATTTGCGGACGCGAGCTCGGCCTCGTTTTAAAATTTATAAAACCGCAAGTGCACGGCGTGTTGTAGCAAGCCGGCAAATACGGGTCGATCCGCAGGGAATTGGAGGTTAGGTAGTGTCGCTTAAGGTTCGAGAACAAAAGAATATGTTTGGTTTGTCAGAAAATAAAGAAAATATGAAAACAAGTTAAAGAAGAAGTGGTCGTGGCTTTGGCTCGGATGGTTGAATCGCGGCGATTCCTTCAACGCTCCCTTGATCATGAGTTGTCCGTCCTTATATCGATCCTGACGTGAAGCATGACTTGTCAAGGCGGTTGCGAAGCACAAGTCATCAAGTTGCCGATATTCGACGCAAAACACGAAACGATTCCGTTACGTTCTAACTTACCATTCTTATGTTCATACATGATGTATCAACACTAAGCACAAGGGTTAGCAAGTATACAACATCAATACACATCAATTTGCAAATAAGAAGTTAATATATGTATTACTCTTGCTAGGTAGGTGGGTGATAGTATATGGTATATGCTCGAATGAAAGGTGTCAAGAAACTTAAGCAACATACCATATCTTAACTACCTAGTAAGTTTAACACATAATTAATTCTAAGCTTAACCTTCAAAATGGTGAATATGAATGAATAATATATGAGATAAAGATTACAAATAACCATCGAAATCATCATATCATATCAAACACTTTCATTTAGTAATCTTAAGCCTACAATCACAATTAAGTATTTTAAACAATCACAGGAGGAAGAGGAAGGCAAAGCCATTCATCTCACATCCTCACCATCACCAAAACCAAAGATAGTTACACATAATGAAAAGAATAGCAAGTAACAAAAGAAGAAAGAAAATAAACAAAGCAATAACAAATGTATTAATACTTGAATGAGTTGAGATACAAGGTGTTGGTTACTTGTTCAACCTCCATAATGAAGCTCTCAAATGAAAGCTCTAAAAGGGAAGAAGAAGAAAAAACCAAGCTAGGCTCACACAACTCTCAAGCTAAACAAAAAACTATACTAAACTATGGAATATACGTAATTTTTACATTCTCCCCTCACTAACTCAGCTCTGGTATTTATAGGCAACACAATAGAATAAAAAAACAATATAAAAGGGATGATGTGATGCCTATAAAGTGCTAGAAGAAAAATGGAGACAAAAGGAGAAAGAGAGACCGGCGGCGCCGGGCTTTAAGGGGGTTCTCGCCGGTTTAGTTGTGGGCAGTTGGGCTCGTTTTTGTGTGGTGATCTTGAGTGCACTCCATAATCTCTCTGGTGCTGTTTGATTTGTCTATATAAACCTGGTTTGCATTCAGAGATTTGGAGGGAAACTTGAAGCTTTATATCACATCACAACTTTTGGCATTTAACACTCAAAAGCCCACTTGAACAAGTCATGATGCCCACTTGTGCCAAGGCAGCCCCACCATCATCCATGTACCAAAGAGTATGTACACACTTGCATTGTGTTGGACCAAAATTGTGTACACATGTTTATTTGCGAAAGAACTCTTTGAATCACGATCGGTTTTCTGTTCTGTTTGCAGTGTCAGCTCCGAAATGTTATATCCGTGATTTTGAGTGTGTTTTTAGTATTTTGTCACGTATACCTATAATCTGTATTTTCTGAGCAGACATTGGTTAATAATACCGATATATAACAAAATAGATAATGAATAAGTGGTATTAAAATGCAGTTTTCTGTGACGAACAAATACCCCCAAACTTATCTTTTGCTCGTCCCCTGCAAAAAAAATTCTAGCCTCACTTTCACAGGGAACGCGATTGCACTAAGCATGTGCAACAAGCCGTTAAACCTCTAGGTGTCCCTAGTATGAGGAGTGTTGTCTCCTAAGGGTTTTAAGCGGATTGCACCCACAAAATCCCATCAAGTTAGCGTCGTGAAAATTTGTTGATTCTAATCTTAAAGTTAAGTATCAAAGCTAGAAGTTCTATCAACCTAGTTAGAAAACGTCAACCCTATTTTTCACTCTTCATAGTGTAGGGTGTTTTTCGTCACCCCATTAAGATGGGAATACATGCGCGCTTGTGAAGCGTACTACAGATTCACCGTTACCTAGGGTAGGCGGGGGTTTATTGATTGTGGGGATCCAAATCTCTGGCAGCTGCGGACTAAGCTGCCGTTAACTACCCTTCGCATTTAGAGCGAAGAAACCTCCGATTGACTGGTTAAACTGGTCATGCGAACTCAATGTACAGTGTGCGTGTGTTGTGTTTTGAAAGGGAGTTTTGGATATATCGGGGGCCACGCAGAGTTTACGGGGGTTTCTGGTGTGGAGTACACGGAAAATGAGGGGGGAGGAGCATTTTAAAGACGCGTGCATGGCACGTGTGGGATCGGCGCTCGCGGGTCACGTGCCTGACGTGTGGGCGCTTGGTGCCCGCAGGTCACCTGCCAGGCGCGTGGGCGATGGAGGCTCACGGGTCATGTGCGCAGCACGCGGCCGCTGGGCGCTTAGCGCCGTGGGACACGTGTCCTGCACGCGACCGTCGGGAGCCCGCGGGTCACATGCACGGCACGCGACCGCTGGGCGCCCGTGGGTTACGTGTGTAAGTGCACGGCGGCGCCCCGGCCGTCAATCCGACGCCGGAATGCGGAAACGGTGAATAACTTTAATTTTGCGGACTTAGCAAACCGGCACCACCGCGCACTAAACACCCGGATCGTTACCATTAACAAGTCCTAGCTAACTACAAGAAAGGGAATAGAGATATACCGACGATCCAAGTCCTCCGGTCTTCTCGTCATCGTCCCGATCTCCTGCGGAATGTCCCGTCTCCTCCTCGTCGCCGGAAGTGCACCACATCGCCTACTTTGTTTACGGGCTCCCACCTCAATGCCGAGGCAACTCGGGCATGAAGCCGGCTACTCGACTTGCCCAAGGTTTGCTGTAGAATGTGTAGTAGAGGATTGTGTCTCATTTGGGGTTCATGGAGGTGCCTTTTGGTGGAGGGATGATACAAGAACAATGTCGAGGAACTTGGGGATTTTTCTAACATCAAGAGAGCAAAAATCCCCACTACAAAAAATGGGCAACCCACCCTCATGGTGGCCGGCCATCACTAGAGGAGAAGGAGAGTGAGAATGGAGAGAGGAGTCTCAAAAAAATGGGAGCCATTCTCATCTCAAACAAGAGAGAGAGAGGAATGGTTATCATATGAACCAAATGATAACAAAGCAAAACCAACACTCAACTAACAATCATCTCTCATCATCAACAACCATCATCAAAACCATGATGATAAAGAAAGTCAAGCAATTATGAGTTGATCAAGTCAAAAGGTCAAGGTATGGTGCTCATCATGAAAACCATCATGATGAAACAAGATGCAAAGAAACCCCTCCACAAATGCCTATCTGCAACAATGCAAATAAGCCCTCCTCCACCAATCTTCGGCCAATGAACGGAACAAAGGAAATTGGCCGAAACGGAAAGCAAACTGGCAACTCCAGAAAACTGGTCCCGTAATAAATTACAGGAAAACCCCGATACTGTGCATACACACCCGCATCTGTATTTCGACCGAAATACAAATGCAATGAGACAAAATCTATACTGTACTATACTAGGATCCGGCTTATACCAAAGCCGGCTAGTAATATCCGTTCGATCCTGATCCGTGCAATACCGCACGTATCTGATCGAACCCTGCCATATAACCATACGGCCTATAGTACAGACTGTCCGATCCTGATCCGTGCAATACCGCACGTATCTGATCGGACCCTGCCATATCTCCATACGACCTCTACAACCTTTCGCCCGAAAGCTGAGTAACTGAATGTGGGGGACTCTAAAGACTCGTCAATACCTTGGTTTGTGGATTTAACCACTAGCACATCAGAGGTATAAGCCAATACGTGACGGGCTACCAGGTACTGACCAAATGGGACGTCGATGAGGAAGCTCACCCCGACACCCAACTGAGCCTGTCAGTGACAATATCCGTGCAGTCCGGTCCGTTCGCCTATGAGTATCGCATGGCGGGCCTAGGGGGTTGGTAAAAGTCAGACCCCCAAAAGCGGTACAAGTCGTGTCGGAGTGTAGCCCAGAACACCCTGAGATACTACTGGAATACCTACCAGTAAATCTCCTTGCCTTGGCCAAGGACTTTGTGTAATGGCTCTCCTAGACACAGCACGACCTCACCCCCAATACCGGGAGAGACGAACCCCTGAAGATACGCTCACTGCCTCCATGTGGCTCGGGACTGTACCCAACTAAAACCTGTTTGCACGACTCCTTTGAGCCGTGGTAGGGTAGTAATCAAAGTACAGTGGGAACTCACACGAGACAAATGACGATCCCCAGGTCGATGAACTAACCTGCACACATGTCACCAGGGAACTGCCATCTGACGTCTGGTATATGACCAACTAGCATGTTCCCGGCGAGTCCTGTCCGGTGTACTCATAACCCAATGAGCACCTGTATACATCTTAGGTGATCCTACTGACACCAGTGGCTTGTGAGACCGGCCACCGCCCCTCGTCGGGGTCTCGACTGTATACACTAGTCTACTAATGGAGTATCGATGCCCAGTCTCGAAACTCCCACGACTAGGGACCTTTTAAGGATAAGCTTATAGACCCCCAGCTCCCACTTATATGATCGCCCTCATACTGCTGGTGGTCAAGCAAGAATCCTAGGGGCTCTATCAACGTGTAATAGCGACGTGTCAGGTCACCTAAAGCAGTACACGATGATAAAGGTAAACCAGATAGCATACTATCATCTCGAGTAAGACTGTCCTACCGGGATAGGTCCTCCCTCAATCATTACAATCACGTACCTGTGACCTAATAATTGACTCTGAGGGCACTATCTCCAACAATCTCCCACTTGCACTCAAGGCTAATTATTGCGATGTCGCATACTCACAGCCCGTGTGATACCGAACATCCAACTGCTCTACTAGTCAGTCTCAC
Source organism: Agapanthus africanus (assembly GCA_030015575.1). Taxonomy (NCBI): domain Eukaryota; kingdom Viridiplantae; phylum Streptophyta; class Magnoliopsida; order Asparagales; family Amaryllidaceae; genus Agapanthus; species Agapanthus africanus. The sequence goes on along the minus strand of CM057351.1, from coordinate 52,454,884 downwards.
AAAGCTCGTTTGCGGAACTTTTGCGTTCGAGGAATAGCCTCAGTGAGTGGATCCGCTTAGTTGTTTCTTCCTATGTCTCTCTATATCTCAAGTTCACGGAGAAAGCCATCTCCCGAAATGAGCAATATCAGTCTTAGAATATGTCTGGATGTCTGATGGGACGTAGCTCATAAATGAACTCCAAATCCAAACTTCTTAGACTGTATTGACAACTGAACTTAATCAGTGTCCAGCGCGCCATGCCTCCCTCAGTATTGCCTTGGACCACCTGTCCAAAATACTGCCCCTCATCAGAAGGAAAACTATAACTCTGACAACCTCCTTGTCGTCCATGTCACCTTGGAAGCCTGGAATGATAACTGTCTCCTGAATGAGGCTGTCGTTATCATCTCCCTAGAACATCCACTTATGTTCTAAAACTGCTTCCGACTGTTTCTCCAGGATTGGATTAATGTCAACTTATTGCATCTAGTGCAAGAACAACATCTGGTGTGGTACTTGACATCTCACGATTGACTCAATTGCCTGAGCAAGTGATCTGCCAATCATGCCCGTCCCTCTCCCCTTTAGTCTGTAAGACACCTTTGGAGAGGGTGACTCCATTACCTGCAGGTACACTACCGTGCCACGAGTCGTCCATGCTAAATACTCTTAGAATGCTGTCAAGTACCCTGATTGGGAAACCACCCAAATCTAGATCTAAGACCATAGATCTAGTAACCAGTATGTCTGATATAAAATCCATTTCCTTTGTGGAGAAACAACTGTGTGACGACCAAAGTATAACCGATCGTAGTGTAGGAGTTTCTTTTCCTACTCTGTGTATATCATCCAAATACCAGGATATCACACCCTACTACCTTCTCAACAGATCCATCCCCTATTCTGATGAAGTCAAACCCATGACTGTCACGTCAGAAATAGATGATCTATCTCCGCTACATCTGCTCTAGTCTATAAATAGACATAAGCAACCTGTCCACCAATGCTTCCGCTGCTCCCACTGACTACGACAACCCTCTGGCAGAGTCATATAGACGCACACTTCTAAAACTGGTTTAGAACGACGCTATACTCATCCTCCCGCCGGGTCTCGTAACCTGGAACAACAGCAATGGCAATTGTGGGTAAACAAGAACTTCCCTGTCACCGTCCTTGAGGCTACCGTAGTGCCTCTCGGGTGCCTGAAGTTACCCACCTTATCTGCGGAGTGGCCAATGGAATGTCAATCCAGATTGAATATTTAGGTTCCTTATCAAATCTTCAGTAATCGTTTGTGGTTCTGGAATCACTTCCAGTTCTACCATACTCCCACTACTGTTTTCTGAAAAAATCCATTTTTAATAAAACTGTGGCGAGTCTAGAACAATATCGCTATTGTTCATCCAGATGGTAGAAAGTCAACCCTCGTCATAGCCTGGGTCAACCCACAAACAGCCATTACAGAAACGTGCCTCGAGTTGTCCAGTGTCTGGTTTTAATCATAAACCGGACAACTCCCCGTACCTTAACATCGTTAAGATATGAACTGTTCTATATCCAATATAGAAACAGAGGCACTGATTTAATTGAACCAGATTCAAATCATGCAGCTGTCCCCAGCGCATGTCAACTAAATGGAAGGAGGCCGATCAGCGTTACTCAACTTAGGAATACTTCCAATTATGAGTAACCTGAAAGAGAAGCAAGATCTCTTTATCATTACTATCAACTGAATACCATACACAAGTACCTACATCTTCGATCTCTTTGAAGAATCCCGATACTTGCTATACCTGGTTCTCTACTCTATTCAAATACCTATAACTTCTCAAAATTTGGACCCTGTGTTTCCGCGAAACACCTGTCTAAAAACTAGAGAAGTCATAAGTAAACCGAATATAGTACGAGGACCAACCCCTCTGTCCTAATGGACACTGGACAACATACAATACTTTGTATAAGTCCGCTGAGTCTAACAACTTTTTCACTGTATGTCGTAGGTTGAAAACTGTACTTATGGTTAAGAAGAATTACACCGCTGTTTAATGCTCCTTACCTAACCATCCACTGATATAGGTAAATGTCATCGACATAATATCAAAAGGTATATCTCACTCTATGAAAATAGACGTACAGATATATCAATTTGAAATTGGTGCATAACATCGGATATTCAAAACCAAATATTTGCCGACCGGCAAACAACCCAGGTGATTTCCTCAAATATCACCGATTACAACGAATCCCGATATAATGAGGATAATCACCCAATTCCCAATAACTTACTCCCACTCATCATCTGTAAAACCATACAGATGTGAGAATCGTACCTGGTAAATACATACCCTGGAGTAAGTATCCAATCGGGAAATCAGTTTTCCTTTAACATTACACAGTCAAACTGAAACATTGAAATGTTCCGATGGGGTATTCTGGTATTCCTAGTAATGCCTCTTCCAGATTCACGACTGTAACCGTATAGTTCTTTGCCACCTCTCCAAATCCCTTCATATGTCTTTAGTCTTTACCTTCTGCACACCCTTTTAGGCCAAATGGTTTTCTTCCTTCCCCACCGTTCGGCACCAGCCTATGGTTTGGAAGAAGACTATCCAATAAGCATAATGGGTGTACTGTCCCAATCCTAGGAACACTCGCAATGAGAGAGGGTGAAGATAAAAGACAACCGAATAAACCTTATTCCTATTTCTCCTGAACCAGAATCCATCCCCGAACTGGAACAAGTTCCATTCGAGTTCGTATATAACCATACGATGGAGTATCCAAATAAACTGTGGATCTTCGTAGTGATACGGAGTGTCCTGGAGAAATACAAAGGTGATGTGGGAGTGGTAACGAAATATTTGGTTTGGTCGTGAATATCTGTTGCAATTTACTTTGCCCTCTTACTAATCCCTTGCTTTGTCTGAACTTAATACCTTCTGCACACCATCGTTATGCTAATTGGTTTTCTTCATTCCCTACCGGTCGGCACCAGCCTAAGGTTTGGAAGAAGACAATCCAATTTGCGTAATAGGTGTACTACCCCTAAACCAAGGATTACTCGTAACCTGAGAGAGGGTAAAAGGAAAAAACAACTGAATAATCCTATCCGTTTTCTCCAAAACCGGAAACCATCCTCGAATAAATTCTTTCGAGTTCGTATCTAACCATACGATGGTTTAGTCCAAAGGAAGTGGACGTTCGTAGTAATACGGGGTGTCCTGGAGAAAAGGGTAAAAGTAGGAGTGGCAATGAGGTTTGCAACTCTGACAATCCAAAAGCCAGTGTTTAAGAAGGTTCGGTCAACTTGGTCACTGAGTCAAAATCTTAGGGTCGGGTCAATGGTCGCTGCCAAAGAGAGAGAGAGAAAAGAAACACTCAGCATGCACTCTAACCTAGATCAGAATGGTTACCAATTTATCTAATCTGGAATCCTCCCACTGTATCTCAAATTCTCCTCCAAACCTAAAAGAAGAATTAGTCGGGAACACCCGAGAAGTAAACTAACTCATCAGTGGGAATCGGGATCCAACTATCATCGCATGATAACGTGACGGAATCCGCTCACGGTATCACACTCCAGAAGGTATGCGCATATCTGGCAAGTCTCAGTTCTTTTGAAACTCCCGATGTGATTTCTGCCCCATGCTCTTATGACCTTGGCGAAGGTCAACAAATCATAAGTCACATGTCAAGTTCTACCCGTCATTATCCAGGTTAATTTGAATCCACCCGTACAAGCCCTTGACGAAGGTCAACAAGGCTATACGACTGTCCCAAACCAACGCATCTATCTATGCAGCAGAAAGGTAACAAGCAGCTACCATACACTATGCCTTGACGAAGGTCAACAAACATAGCATGAATACTACGTGCTACCCGTCTGAAACGACGGAGGGCTACGAATGGTTTCTGGCGAAAACCTTTAACGTAATGAACTTGATATCGTTGAAGGAACGGATAGCTTTTTGAAAATATAGTGACGAAAACCTTCGCTAAAGAGGTCACTCCCGGTGAAGGGATCTCGGCTCTTTCCCCGTAGAATGGGGTGCAGGATATTCCAAATGAATACCGCGATGCAAAGCAAAAGTAATCGGCTATAGTGAAGTCATTGCCCTGACGCAAACTTTTTGTCCAAGGGGTCACTCCCGGTGAAGGGATCTCGGCCCTTGCCTCGTCGACTGAGGAGCAGGATATTCCAACTGAATACCACGATGCAAAACAAAAGTGAACGTCCTTACAATAACAGCTTTTTGAAAAGTGTTCCAACAACATCAGATTAGGTTTGTTTTTAAACTTGCATTGATCCGAATCAATGCAGTCCCATCAATTGATCACACCAAAAAGAACGAAAATATACTGATGTACGTATATGCCATCCACATTCGCCACTGGGTCCCGTCATTACCCGTTAGGTTAGCTTACTAACGACAGAGCGGGGACTGGACTAGCGCGGATGCAAAACATATACGACATCTACTAATATATATACCAATATATAGTATTTCGCTCAAGGCGTGAATAAAATGCAACATCACAGAAATGTACAGCATCACAGAAACAATACAGATATCTGGGATCCCCGGGTTTCACAGAGCCGCTGAAACCCGACGTTCCCCTGGTCGTGTGGATAGCCTGTGCAATGAAATCCTAGACCCCTACGAGCGCGGCAAGTCACCCGCCAAAACCTGAAGCGAGGCAGCCCCCTTCAGCACCGTGAATGGACCACCCAGCACTTCACGGAATCCGGTAACTTGGGCACCCCTCCTGGGTCAACCTGTACCCCCTACGAGTGCGGCGAATAGCCCGCCAATCCCAGAGTGAAGCCCCCTCCGTCTCAATGCCATGAGATGCGGGCTTGTTGCCCTCTAGAACCCGGCTATCCGTGCACCCCTCCGCGGGGCAATCCTAGTACAGAAAGTAAAATATACATACAACGGGTACATCGACCGCAACCAGGTCGTGCCCCAAAATAATAATACAAACAGGCAGTGACGGCAGTCCACATGTCGGACGCTCGCCCCGCAATAACAAATGTACATAATACAACAGCACACTGTACTAGCATTGCATCCAGGCTATCCCCCACGACCGATCCGCAACATCACAGCAAATACATAGAACATCAACGTGAAAGTCACGTTCGCAAATCCGTCTAACCGGGCTATAGCAGTTAGACAGGATTTACCGATCGAGTGACATTCACGGTCGCAGATATAATGTAAATGCTGTGAAAAATGTGTTTAAAATTTTCCGATTGACCAAAAATTAACAAGTGGGCCCCCAATCAAAACTGTAGCACTCACAGAAATCCTGGGCCCAATTTTAATATCCCAAAACCCCTGAAATAAGCCCATAAGCCCACTGCAAAAAAATAAACACACGAGCCCACAAACTTGCGGCGGAAGAGCGGCCAAAAGAGGGTTTTGGCCGCCCTTCCGCGGTCGTACGGAGGGATCGTGCTACGAAATTTTTCCAGTGTTCTTACATCTCCCTGCACATCATTCTGAGACCAACAGAAAAAATTTTCGAGACCAAAAATTTTCAACAGAAACTGATGCGAAGGTAATACGGGTTTTGGAACTTTTTGATCAATCGGAAATGCAAACACATTACACAAAGCTAGACTAAGTTAATGGCGAGGCTCTGATACCACTGTAAGTGCACGGCGGCGCCCCGGCCGTCAATCCGACGCCGGAATGCGGAAACGGTGAATAACTTTAATTTTGCGGACTTAGCAAACCGGCACCACCGCGCACTAAACACCCGGATCGTTACCATTAACAAGTCCTAGCTAACTACAAGAAAGGGAATAGAGATATACCGACGATCCAAGTCCTCCGGTCTTCTCGTCATCGTCCCGATCTCCTGCGGAATGTCCCGTCTCCTCCTCGTCGCCGGAAGTGCACCACATCGCCTACTTTGTTTACGGGCTCCCACCTCAATGCCGAGGCAACTCGGGCACGAAGCCGGCTACTCGACGTGCCCAAGGTTTGCTGTAGAATGTGTAGTAGAGGATTGTGTCTCATTTGGGGTTCATGGAGGTGCCTTTTGGTGGAGGGATGATACAAGAACAATGTGGAGGAACTTGGGGATTTTTCTAACATCAAGAGAGCAAAAATCCCCACTACAAAAAATGGGCAACCCACCCTCATGGTGGCCGGCCATCACTAGAGGAGAAGGAGAGTGAGAATGGAGAGAGGAGTCTCAAAAAAATGGGAGCCATTCTCATCTCAAACAAGAGAGAGAGAGGAATGGTTATCATATGAACCAAATGATAACAAAGCAAAACCAACACTCAACTAACAATCATCTCTCATCATCAACAACCATAATCAAAACCATGATGATAAAGAAAGTCAAGCAATCATGAGTTGATCAAGTCAAAAGGTCAAGGTATGGTGCTCATCATGAAAACCATCATGATGAAACAAGATGCAAAGAAACCCCTCCACTAGTGCCTATTTGCAACAATGCAAATAAGCCCTCCTCCACCAATCTTCGGCCAATGAACGGAACAAAGGAAATTGGCCGAAACGGAAAGCAAACTGGCAACTCCAGAAAACTGGTCCCGTAATAAATTACAGGAAAACCCCGATACTGTGCATACTGTAAGTGCACGGCGGCGCCCCGGCCGTCAATCCGACGCCGGAATGCGGAAGCGGTGAATAACTTAAATTTTGCGGACTTAGCAAACCGGCCCCACCGCGCACTAAACACCCGGATCTTTACCATTAACTAGTCTAAGCTAACAAGAAGATGGGTTAGAGATATACCGACGATCCAAGTCCTCCGGTCTTCTCGCCATCGTCCGGATCTCCTGCGGAAAAGTCCCGTCTCCTCCTCGTCGCCGGAAGTGCACCACAACGCCTACTTTGTTTACGGGCTCCCACCTCAATGCCGAGGCAACTCGGGCACGAAGCCGGCTACTCGACGTGCCCAAGATTCGCTGTAGAATGTGTGAAGAACCATGTCTCATTTTTGGGGATTGTGGAATTGCCATTGGTGAAGGAAAAGAGAGCTTGGAGAGAGGTGGGGAAAATGTAGCATACTAAAGAATGAATGTATCATATTTTTCTCCACTCAAAAGAGAAGCAATTTTTTCATCCCCCTAAAGTGGCCGGCCCCCCATTTCCAAGTGTGATTGGAGAGAGAAAAACCAAGACAAGGGGGGTGGTTGGAAAGCAAAAAAATGATGAGGAGAAATCAAATGATCACCACAAATCCAACACACAAAGGCAACCATCATCTCATGCATGATGGCTTCAAAAAGTCAAGCCATCATGAGAAGAAGAAGTCAAGCAAGTCAATGGAATGGTGCACATCATGAAAGCCATCATGATGCAAGGAAATATGCAAAGAACCCCCTCCACTAATGCCTATTTGCAACAATGCAAATAAACCCTCCTCCACCAAACTTCGGCCAATGAACGGAACAATGGAAATTGGCCGAAACGGAAAGCAAACTGGCAACTCCAGAAAACTGGTCCCGTAATAAATTACGGGAAAACCCCGATACTGTGCATACACACCCGCATCTGTATTTCGACCGAAATACAAATGCAATGAGACAAAATCTACACTGTACTATACTAGGATCCGGCTTATACCAAAACCGGCTAGTAATATCTGTTCGATCCTGATCCGTGCAATACCGCACGTATCTGATCGAACCCTGCCATATACCAATACGGCCTATAGTACAAACTGTCCGATCCTGATCCATGCAATACCGCACGTATCTGATCGGACCTTGCCATATCTCCATACGGCCTCTACAACCTTTCGCCCGAAAGCTGAGTAACAGAATGTGGGGGACTCTAAAGACTCGTCAACACCTCGGTTGTGGATTTAACCACTAGCACGTCAGAGGTATAAGCCAATACGTGACGGGCTACCAGGTACTGACCAAATGGGACGTCGATGAGGAAGCTCACCCCGACACCCAACTGAGCCTGTCAGTGGCAATATCCGTGCAGTCCGGTCCGTTCGTCTATGAGCATCGCATGGCGGGCCTAGGGGTTGGTAAAAGTCAGACCCCCAAAAGCGGTACAAGTCGTGTCGGAGTGTAGCCCAGAACACCCTGAGATACTACTGGAATACCTACCAGTAAATCTCCTTGCCTTGGCCAAGGACTTTGTGTAATGGCTCTCCTAGACACAGCACGACCTCACCCCCAATACCGGGAGAGACGAACCCCTGAAGATACGCTCACTGCCTCCATGTGGCTCGGGACTGTACCCAACTAAAACCTGTTTGCACGACTCCTTTGAGCCGTGGTAGGGTAGTAATCAAAGTACAGTGGGAACTCACACGAGACAAATGACGATCCCCAGGTCGATGAACTAACCTGCACACATGTCACCAGGGAACTGCCATCTGACGTCTGGTATATGACCAACTAGCATGTTCCCGGCGAGTCCTGTCCGGTGTACTCATAACCCAATGAGCACCTGTATACATCTTAGGTGATCCAACTGACACCAGTGGCTTGTGAGACCGGCCACCGCCCCTCGTCGGGGTCTCGACTGTATACACTAGTCTACTAATGGAGTATCGATGCCCAGTCTCGAAACTCCCACGACTAGGGACCTTTTAAGGATAAGCTTATAGACCCCCAGCTCCCACTTATATGATCGCCCTCATACTGCTGGTGGTCAAGCAAGAATCCTAGGGGCTCTATCAACGTGTAATAGCGACGTGTCATGTCACCTAAAGCAGTACACGATGATAAAGGTAAACCAGATAGCATACTATCATCTCGAGCAAGACTGTCCTACCGGGATAGGTCCTCCCTCAATCATTACAATCACGTACCTGTGACCTAATAATTGACTCTGAGGGCACTATCTCCAACAATCTCCCACTTGCACTCAAGGCTAATTATTGCGATGACGCATACTCACAGCCCGTGTGATACCGAACATCCAACTCCTCTACTAGTCAGTCTCACAAAGCTCGTTTGCGGAACTATTGCGTTCAAGGAATAGCCTTAGTGAGTGGATCCGCTTAGTTGTTTCTTTCTATGTCTCTCTATATCTCAAGTTCACGGAGAAAACCATCTCCCGAAATGAGCAATATCAGTCTTAGAATATGTCTGGATGTCTGATGGGACGTAGCTCATAAATGAACTCCAAATCCAAACTTCTTAGACTGTATTGACAACTGAACTTAATCAATGTCCTGCGCGCCATGCCTCCCTCAGTATTGCCTTGGACCACCTGTCCAAAGTACTTCCCCTCATCAGAAGGAAAACTATAACTCTGACAACCTCCTTGTCGTCCATGTCACCTTAGAAGCCTGGAATGATAACTGTCTCCCGAATGAGGCTGTCGTTATCATATCCCTAGAACATCCACTTATGTTCTAAAACTGCTTCCGACTGTTTCTCCAGGATTGGATTAATGTCAACTTATTGCATCTAGTGCAAGAACAACATCTGGTGTGGTACTTGACATCTCACGATTGACTCAATTGCCTGAGCAAGTGATCTGCCAATCATGCCCGTCCCTCTCCCCTTTAGTCTGTAAGACATCTTTGGAGAGGGTGACTCCATTACCTGCAGGTACACTACCGTGCCAGGAATCGTCCATCCTAAATACTCTTAGAATGCTGTCAAGTACCCTGATTGGGAAACCACCCAAATCTAGATCTAAGACCATAGATCTAGTAACCAGTATGTCTGATTAAAATCCATTTCCTTTGTGGAGAAACAACTGTGTGACGACCAAAGTATAACCGATCGTAGTGTAGGAGTTTCTTTTCCTACTCTATGTATATCATCCAAATATCAGGATATCACACCTTACTACCTTCTCAACAGATCCATCCCCTATTCTGATGAAGTCAAACCCATGACTGTCACGTCAGAAATAGATGATCTATCTCCGCTACATCTGCTCTAGTCTATAAATAGACATAAGCAACCTGTCCACCAATGCTTCCGCTGCTCCCACTGACTACGACAACCCTCTGGCAGAGTCATATAGACGTACACTTCTAAAACTGGTTTAGAACGACGCTATACTCATCCTCCCGCCGGGTCTCGTAACCTGGAACAACAGCAATGGCAATTGTGGGTAAACAAGAACTTCCCTGTCACCGTCCTTGAGGCTACCGTAGTGCCTCTCGGGTGCCTGAAGTTACCCACCTTATCTGCGGAGTGACCAATGGAATGTCAATTCAGATTGAATCTTTAGGTTCCTTATCAAATCTTCAGTAATCGTTTGTGGTTCTGGAATCACTTCCAGTTCTACCATACTCCCACTACTGTTTTTCTGAAGAAAAAAATCCATTTTTAATAAAACTGTGGCGAGTCTAGAACAATATCGCTATTGTTCATCCAGATGGTAGAAAGTCAACCCGCGTCATGGCCTGGGTCAACCCACAAACAGCCATTACAGAAACGTGCCTTGAGTTGTCCAGTGTCTGGTTTTAATCATAAACCGGACAACTCCCCGTACCTCAACATCGTTAAGATATGAACTGTTCTATATCCCATATAGGACCAGAGGCACTGATTTAATTGAACCAGATCCAAATCATGCAACTGTCTCCAGTGCATGTCAACTAAATGGAAGGAGGCCAGATCAGCGTTACTCAACTTAGGAATACTTCCAATTATGAGTAACCTGAAAGAGAAGCAATTTCTCTTAATCATTACTATCAACTGAACACCATACACAAGTATCTACATCTTCGATCTCTTTGAAGAATCCCGATACTTGCTATACCTGGTTCTCTACTCTATTCAAATACATATAACTTCTCCAAATTCAGACCCTGTGTTTCCACGAAACACCTGTCTAAAAATTAGAGGAGTCATAAGTAAACCGAATATAGTACGAGGACCATCCCCTCTGTCCTGATGGACTCTGGACAACATACAATACTCTGTAAAAGTCCCTTGAGTCTGATTACTCATTCACTATGTGTCGTAGGTTGAAAACTGTACTTATGGTTAAGAAGAATTACACCGCTGTTTAATGCTCCTTACCTAACCATCCACTGATATAGGTAAATGTCGTAGACATAATTTCAGAAAGGTATATCTCACTCTATGAAAATAGACGTACAGATATATCAATTTGAAATTGGTGCATAACAGCGGATATTCAAAACCAAATATTTGCCGACCGGCAAACAACCCAGGTGATTTCCTCAAATATCACCGATTACAACGAATCCCGATATAATGAGGATAATCACCCAATTCCCAATAACTTACTCCCACTCATCATCTGTAAAACCATACAGATGTAAGAATCATACCTGGTAAATACATACCCTGGAGTAAGCGTCTAATCGGGAAATCAGTTTTCCTTTAACAGTACACAGTGAAACTGAAACATTGAAATGTTTCGATGGGGTATTCCGGTATTCTTAGTAATGCCTCTTCCATATTCACGTCTGTAACCTTGTAATTCTTTGCCACCTCTCCAAATCCCTTCATATGTCTTTAGTCTTTACCTTCTGCACACCCTTTTAGGCCAAATGGTTTTCTTCCTTCCCTACCGTTCGGCACCAGCCTATGGTTTGGAAGAAGACTATCCAATAAGCATAATGGGTGTACTGTCCCAATCCTAGGAACACTCGCAATGAGAGAGGGTGAAGATGAAAGACAACCGAATAAACCTTATTCCTATTTCTCCTGAACCAGAATCCATCCCCGAACTGGAATAAATTCCTTTCGAGTTCGTATATAACCATACGATGGAGTATCCAATAAACTGTGGATCTTCGTAGTGATACGGAGTGTTCTGGAGAAATACAAAGGTGATTTGGGAGTGGTAATGAAATACCTGGTTTGGTCGTGAATATCTGTTGCAATTTACTTTGCCCTCCTACTAATCCCTTGCTTTGTCTGAACTTAATACCTTCTGCACACCATCGTTATGCTAATTGGTTTTCTTCATTCCCTACCGGTCGGCACCAGCCTAAGGTTTGGAAGAAGACAATCCAATTTGCGTAATAGGTGTACTACCCCTAAACCAAGGAGTACTCGTAACCTGAGAGAGGGTAAAAGGAAAAGACAACTGAATAATCCTATCCGTTTTCTCCAGAACCTGAAACCATCCTCAAATAAATTCTTTCGAGTTCGTATCTAACCATACGATGGTTTTGTCCAATGGAAGTGGACGTTCGTAGTAATACGGGGTGTCCTGGAGAAAAGGGTAAAAGTAGGAGTGGCAATGAGGTTTGCAACTCTGACAATCCAAAAGCCAGTGTTAAGAAGGTTCGGTTAACTTGGTCACTGAGTCATAGTCTTAGGGTCGGGTCAATGGTCGCTGTCAAAGAGAGAGAGAAAAGAAACACTCAGCGTGCACTCTAACCTAGATCAGAATGGTCACCAATTTATCTAATCAGGAAACCTCCCACTGTCACCTCAAATTCTCCTCCAAACCTGAAAGAAGAATTAGTCGGGATGTCCCGAGGAGTAAACTAACTCATCAGTGGGAATCGGGATCCAACTCTCATCGCATGACAACGTGACGGGATCCGCTCACGGTATCACACTCCAGAAGGTATGCGCATATCTGGCAAGTTTCAGTTCTTTTGAAACTCCCGACGTGATTTCTGCCCCATGCTCTTATGACCTTGGCGTGAGGTCAAAATATCAAAAGTCACATGTCAAGTTCTGCCCATCATTATCCAGGTTAATTTGAATCCACCCGTACATACCCTTGACGTAGGCCAAAATAGTAGTACGACTGTCCCAAACCAACGCATCTATCTATGCAACAGATAAATACCCGGCAGCTACCAAACACTATGCCTTGGCGTGAGGTCAAAATACATAGCTTGAATACTACCGAATATTTAACTGAAATGATGGAGGGCTACGAATGGTTTCTGGCGAAAACCTTTAACGTAATGAACTTGATATCGTTGAAGGAATGGATAGCTTTTTGAAAATATAGTGACGAAAACCGTTGCTAAAGAGGTCACTCCCGGTGAAGGGATCTCGGCTCTTTCCCCGTAGAATGGGGTGCAGGATATTCCAACTGAATACCACGGTGCAAAGCAAAAGTAATCGGCTATAGTGAAGTCAATGCCCTGACGCAAATTTCTGTCCAAGGGGTCACTCCCGGTGAAGGGATCTCGGCCCTTGCCTCGTCGACTGAGGAGCAGGATATTCCAATGAATACCACGATGCAAAACAAAAGTAAACGTCCTTGCAATAACAGCTTTTTGAAAAGTGTTCCAACAACATCAGATTAGGTTTGTTTTTAACTTGCACTGATCCGAATCAATGCAGTCCCATCAATTGATCACACCAAAAAGAACGAAAATATACTGATGTACGTATATGCCATCCGCATTCGCCACTGGGTCCCGTCATTACCCGTTAGGTTAGCTAACTAACGACAGAGCGGGGACTGGACTAGCACGGATGCAAAACATATACAACATCTACTAATATATATACCAATATATTATATTTCGCTCAAGGCGTGAATAAAATGCAACATCACAAAGAATGAACAGCATCACAGAAACAATACAGATATCTGGGATCCCCGGGTTTCACAGAGCCACTGCTGAAACCCGACGTTCCCCTGGTCGTGTGGATAGCCTGTGCAATGAGAATCCTAGACCCCTACGGGCGCGGCAAGTCACCCGCCAAAAACCTGAAGCGAGGCAGCCCCCTTCAGCTCCGTGAATGGACCACCCAGCACTCCACGGAATCCGGCAACTTGGGCACCCCTCCTGGGTCAACCTGTACCCCCTACGAGTGCGGCGAATAGCCCGCCAATCCTAGAGCGAAGCCCCCTCCGTCTCAATGCCATGAGATGCGGGCTTGTTGCCCTCCAGAACCCGGCTATCCGTGCACCCCTCCGCGGGGCAATCCTAGTACAGAAAGTAAAATATACATACACCGGGTACATCGACCGCAACCAGGTCGTGCCCCAAAAGAATAATACAAACAGGCAGTGACGGCAGTCCACATGTCGGACGCTCGCCCCGCAATATCAAATGTACATAATACGACATCACAGTACTAGCATTGCATCCAGGCTATCCCCCACGACCGATCCGCAACATCACAGCATAAACAATGAACATCAACGTGAAAGTCACGTTCGCAAATCCGTCTAACCGGGCTATAGCAGTTAGACCGGATTTACCGATCGAGTGACATTCACGGTCGCAGATATAATGTAAATACTGTGAAAAATGTGTTTAAAATTTTCCGATTGACCAAAAATTAACAAGTGGGCCCCCAATCTAAACTGTAGCACTCACAGAAAACCTGGGCCCAATTTTAATATTCCAAAACCCCTAATTACACCCCTGAAGCCCACTGGAAAAATATGGCCCACTGAACTCTCAAGACTGCGGCGGAACCGCGGCCCAATAGAAGGGTGGGGCCGCGGATCCGCGCTCTGTTTGAGAGATCAGAGTGTCGAATTTTCCCAGAGTTCTTAGAATCTCCTGTACATCATTCTGAGACCACCTGAAAAATTTTTAGACACCAAAAATTCTTAACAGAAAACTGATGTGAGGTAAAAATGAGTTTTTGGAATTTTGGTCGATCGGAACCGCAAAACACATCAAACGAAGCTAGACGAAGTTAATGGCGTGGCTCTGATACCACTGTAAGTGCACGGCGGCGCCCCGGCCGTCAATCCGACGCCGGAATGCGGAAGCGGTGAATAACTTAAATTTTGCGGACTTAGCAAACCGGCACCACCGCGCACTAAACACCCGGATCTTTACCATTAACTAGTCTAAGCTAACAAGAAGATGGGTTAGAGATATACCGACGATCCAAGTCCTCCGGTCTTCTCGCCATCGTCCGGATCTCCTGCGGAAAAGTCCCGTCTCCTCCTCGTCGCCGGAAGTGCACCACAACGCCTACTTTGTTTACGGGCTCCCACCTCAATGCCGAGGCAACTCGGGCACGAAGCCGGCTACTCGACGTGCCCAAGATTCGCTGTAGAATGTGTGAAGAACCTTGTCTCATTTTTGGGGATTGTGGAATTGCCATTGGTGAAGGAAAAGAGAGCTTGGAGAGAGGTGGGGAAAATGTAGCATACTAAAGAATGAATGTATCATATTTTTCTCCACTCAAAAGAGAAGCAATTTTTTCATCCCCCTAAAGTGGCCGGCCCCCCATTTCCAAGTGTGATTGGAGAGAGAAAAACCAAGACAAGGGGGGTGGTTGGAAAGCAAAAAAATGATGAGGAGAAATCAAATGATCACCACAAATCCAACACACAAAGGCAACCATCATCTCATGCATGATGGCTTCAAAAAGTCAAGCCATCATGAGAAGAAGAAGTCAAGCAAGTCAATGGAATGGTGCACATCATGAAAGCCATCATGATGCAAGGAAATATGCAAAGAACCCCCTCCACTAATGCCTATTTGCAACAATGCAAATAAACCCTCCTCCACCAAACTTCGGCCAATGAACGGAACAATGGAAATTGGCCGAAACGGAAAGCAAACTGGCAACTCCAGAAAACTGGTCCCGTAATAAATTACGGGAAAACCCCGATACTGTGCATACACACCCGCATCTGTATTTCGACCGAAATACAGAAGCAATGAGACAAAATCTACACTGTACTATACTAGGATCCGGCTTATACCAAAACCGGCTAGTAATATCTGTTCGATCCTGATCCGTGCAATACCGCACGTATCTGATCGAACCCTGCCATATACCAATACGGCCTATAGTACAAACTGTCCGATCCTGATCCGTGCAATACCGCACGTATCTGATCGGACCTTGCCATATCTCCATACGGCCTCTACAACCTTTCGCCCGAAAGCTGAGTAACAGAATGTGGGGGACTCTAAAGACTCGTCAACACCTCGGTTGTGGATTTAACCACTAGCACGTCAGAGGTATAAGCCAATACGTGACGGGCTACCAGGTACTGACCAAATGGGACGTCGATGAGGAAGCTCACCCCGACACCCAACTGAGCCTGTCAGTGGCAATATCCGTGCAGTCCGGTCCGTTCGTCTATGAGCATCGCATGGCGGGCCTAGGGGGTTGGTAAAAGTCAGACCCCCAAAAGCGGTACAAGTCGTGTCGGAGTGTAGCCCAGAACACCCTGAGATACTACTGGAATACCTACCAGTAAATCTCCTTGCCTTGGCCAAGGACTTTGTGTAATGGCTCTCCTAGACACAGCACGACCTCACCCCCAATACCGGGAGAGACGAACCCCTGAAGATACGCTCACTGCCTCCATGTGGCTCGGGACTGTACCCAACTAAAACCTGTTTGCACGACTCCTTTGAGCCGTGGTAGGGTAGTAATCAAAGTACAGTGGGAACTCACACGAGACAAATGACGATCCCCAGGTCGATGAACTAACCTGCACACATGTCACCAGGGAACTGCCATCTGACGTCTGGTATATGACCAACTAGCATGTTCCCGGCGAGTCCTGTCCGGTGTACTCATAACCCAATGAGCACCTGTATACATCTTAGGTGATCCAACTGACACCAGTGGCTTGTGAGACCGGCCACCGCCCCTCGTCGGGGTCTCGACTGTATACACTAGTCTACTAATGGAGTATCGATGCCCAGTCTCGAAACTCCCACGACTAGGGACCTTTTAAGGATAAGCTTATAGACCCCCAGCTCCCACTTATATGATCGCCCTCATACTGCTGGTGGTCAAGCAAGAATCCTAGGGGCTCTATCAACGTGTAATAGCGACGTGTCATGTCACCTAAAGCAGTACACGATGATAAAGGTAAACCAGATAGCATACTATCATCTCGAGCAAGACTGTCCTACCGGGATAGGTCCTCCCTCAATCATTACAATCACGTACCTGTGACCTAATAATTGACTCTGAGGGCACTATCTCCAACACATACACACCCGCATCTGTATTTCGACCGAAATACAAATGCAATGAGACAAAATCTATACTGTACTATACTAGGATCCGGCTTATACCAAAGCCGGCTAGTAATATCCGTTCGATCCTGATCCGTGCAATACCGCACGTATCTGATCGAACCCTGCCATATAACCATACGGCCTATAGTACCGACTGTCCGATCCTGATCCGTGCAATACCGCACGTATCTGATCGGACCCTGCCATATCTCCATACGACCTCTACAACCTTTCGCCCGAAAGCTGAGTAACTGAATGTGGGGGACTCTAAAGACTCGTCAATACCTTGGTTTGTGGATTTAACCACTAGCACGTCAGAGGTATAAGCCAATACGTGACGGGCTACCAGGTACTGACCAAATGGGACGTCGATGAGGAAGCTCACCCCGACACCCAACTGAGCCTGTCAGTGACAATATCCGTGCAGTCCGGTCCGTTCGCCTATGAGTATCGCATGGCGGGCCTAGGGGGTTGGTAAAAGTCAGACCCCCAAAAGCGGTACAAGTCGTGTCGGAGTGTAGCCCAGAACACCCTGAGATACTACTGGAATACCTACCAGTAAATCTCCTTGCCTTGGCCAAGGACTTTGTGTAATGGCTCTCCTAGACACAGCACGACCTCACCCCCAATACCGGGAGAGACGAACCCCTGAAGATACGCTCACTGCCTCCATGTGGCTCGGGACTGTACCCAACTAAAACCTGTTTGCACGACTCCTTTGAGCCGTGGTAGGGTAGTAATCAAAGTACAGTGGGAACTCACACGAGACAAATGACGATCCCCAGGTCGATGAACTAACCTGCACACATGTCACCAGGGAACTGCCATCTGACGTCTGGTATATGACCAACTAGCATGTTCCCGGCGAGTCCTGTCCGGTGTACTCATAACCCAATGAGCACCTGTATACATCTTAGGTGATCCAACTGACACCAGTGGCTTGTGAGACCGGCCACCGCCCCTCGTCGGGGTCTCGACTGTATACACTAGTCTACTAATGGAGTATCGATGCCCAGTCTCGAAACTCCCACGACTAGGGACCTTTTAAGGATAAGCTTATAGACCCCCAGCTCCCACTTATATGATCGCCCTCATACTGCTGGTGGTCAAGCAAGAATCCTAGGGGCTCTATCAACGTGTAATAGCGACGTGTCAGGTCACCTAAAGCAGTACACGATGATAAAGGTAAACCAGATAGCATACTATCATCTCGAGTAAGACTGTCCTACCGGGATAGGTCCTCCCTCAATCATTACAATCACGTACCTGTGACCTAATAATTGACTCTGAGGGCACTATCTCCAACAACGTGCACGGCATGCGACCGCTGGAAACACCAATGGAAAAAGGGCTTAGCCCCTGGGTTAGGAGTTGAACTCCAAAAGGGATTTGGAGTTGAACTCCTAACAGGGATTATGTATAGATTTGGAGTGAAATTCTAACAGATCTTGAATGGAGTTAAACTCCTAGAAATCTTTGGATCTTCCTTTGAGCCTCAGATCCTCCCGGAATGGGTTTTTTATAAATGGGTATCCTTCTTCTTCCTCTCCGTTGGCTGGATCTAGGGGGTAAAAGGATAGGTGAGACTTAAAATATCCTCTTTTAGGGATTTGATGGTAGATCCGAGCTTCCCTTCAAGGGTTTTATGGTGAAATGTTAATTATTTTTGGAAAAGGAAGAGTTAAACTCTTGATTTAATTTAAAATAAAAGAAGAAGGTTTAGAACCTTGAGGGGGGAGGAGGAGGTAGAAACCCTAGAATTTTATAATGGAAAAGTTGTCATAGAAATTTTCATCATGTTTGCCTTTATAGGCTACACACTTTACATGTAGCTTTTTGGGTTTTGCCAAATGGCGCTTGTGCCACCCTATGCCTTATATGCTTGTTTCTTTTTACACATAAGCCTTGGGGTTTTCAAAATTTTTGCTTTCTGCCGATTTACAGACATTTATTTCTATATAAAAAAAGAAGAATTACATTAAAACTAATTTATGGCTTCATTCCTTTTATCATGGGGCCGGTCCCTTCCATGCTCGGTTCTGACCTGGGCTTGGGCCCACTTGGCTTGGGGATGACTTTGATTTTGACTTGGTCAACCGGGACGTAAATTTTGACATTAAAAATTGCCACCATCAATAAATGCACATCACATATGTGGGTTGTGTGCATGAAATTGATGGATCTTCTTTCGCATGGAGGTCAACTGCGTTTTGACAACGTGGAGGTCGATGCTGCCCTTTTTGCGACGTGGACAGTCGGTGCTGCCCTTTTTGCGACGTGGACTGTCGGTGCTGCCCTTTTTGCGACTTGGATGGTCGGTTCTGCGATTTTAATGATGTGGACGGTTGGTTCTACCCTTTTTGCGACTTGGACGGTCGGTGCTGCCATTTTAGCAACGTGGACAGTCGGTGCTGCCCTTTTTGTGACTTGGACGGTCGTTGCTGCCTTTTTTGCGATGTGGACGGTCGGTGCTGCCCTTTTTCCGACTTG
Source organism: Agapanthus africanus (assembly GCA_030015575.1). Classification (NCBI taxonomy): domain Eukaryota; kingdom Viridiplantae; phylum Streptophyta; class Magnoliopsida; order Asparagales; family Amaryllidaceae; genus Agapanthus; species Agapanthus africanus. Next base: position 52,435,534 of record CM057351.1, on the reverse strand, counting down.
GACGGTCGGTTCTGCCATTTTAGCAACGTGGACGGTCGGTTCTACCCTTTTTGCGACTTGGACGGTTGGTGCTGCCATTTTAGCGACGTGCATGGTCGGTGCTGCCCTTTTAGCGACTTGGATGGTCATTGCTTCCCTTTTTGCGACATGGACGGTCAGTGCTGCCCTTTTTCCGACGTGGACGGTCGTTGCTGCCCTTTTTGCGACGTGGATGATCGGTGCTACCCTTTTTGTGGACGGTCGTTGCTGCCCTTTTTGCGATGTGGACGGTCGATGCTTGCTCCGCTTCTTGCGGTATCGGGATTTGATTTGACTTGTTCCGCTTTCTGTGGTGTCGGGGTTGAAGTTGACTTACTCCGCTTTCTGCGTTGTCGGGGTTGATTTGTTTGATTTGATTTATTGTTGGAGTTCCCTACCTGTCCTGCGGGACTTTTGAGCTTGAAAGCGCTACCGGGTGGGACATTAATTTGATCTGTTTGATTTTTTCCTCGTTTAGCGGGACTTTTGAATTTTAAAGGAACTTGGAATTTGGATTTTGTTTGGCATCAGCATTGCTGCACTGGAATAATGCCAGGTGCAACTCATCATTTGCCCCAAGAAAACTTGAGATTTAGGTTTTAGGTCGGCATAAGCACCGCTAACACTGTAGCAATGCCAGGAACGAATCATCATTTGTCGTTGGGAAAACTTGGGATTTAGGCTTTGGGTCGGCATCAGCACCGCTAACACTGAAGCAATGCCAGGTGCGACTCATCATCTGCCGTTGCCCGTTAGGGAGCGATGGCGTAGGAGACAGGTTTAGATCTCTATCACCTAAGGCTTTTCAATTTTATGAGCCGTAAGGGTCTCATAAAAGTATTTTCTCCCTACAAGTCGAGAGGATCTGGCGAGTGTATTTCTCCCTAGGAATCGTGGGGATTCCTAAGTGTGTTGCTCCTTTGTGAGTCGTAAGGATCTCACGCGGGGATTTTCTCCTCACAAGGTCGAGAGGACTTTGCGAGTGTATTTCATCTCTTTTTTTTACGAGTTTGCGCCCTTTCGGGTTTTCACAAACTCGCCGGCAGTCCTTCGGTTTTTACTCATGGAGCCCCTTCGGGTTTTCATCCGTGCCCGTTTTACTTGTGGACATACTGTTTTTTTTACACTGGCGAATCTTCATTGCTGGTAGGACTTTAAATGTAGTCTAGGTGGTAGGACTTGGGAGAGATATGGGTCGTTTATGCCCGTGGATTGTATACGGTTTTACAGAATGTATGATCCAGACCATAGGGCCGGTGTGCTCAATTCGCCTACCACTTGGAGCATTCATGCGTAGTATTTCTTAAGATATCGGCCATTGATGGGTGGCATGGGCATTTCTCCCTCAACATTTATCAGCTGGTAGGATCTTCCATCAAACACTTTCTCGATGCCGTATGGTCCTTCATAGTTTGGCTCGAATTTTCCCTTGGCATGTCGATTGGGGATGATCGGTTTTTTGAGGACCAACACCAATTCGCCTGTCTTGAAGCGCGGAGACGAGTCATCTTGTCATAGGCCCATGACATTTGGGCTTGGTACAGCTCCAGATTTTGCTGTACTGCAAGCCTCTTTTCTTCGAGGGCGTCGAGCACTTCGAGCCGAAGGAGCATGATTTCCTCCTCCGTCAACTCATGCTGAACAACCATTCTTAAGCTTGGAACATCAACTTCAAGGGGGTGGATTGCTTCCACTCTGAAGAGTAATGAGTATGGAGTGGACTGAGTTGGAGTATGGTGCGTGGTACGATATGCCCACAACGCCTCGTGAAGATTGAGATTCCAGTCTCTCTTGTTGGCTGAAGCATTTTTCCTCAGGAGCTTGCATGGAGACTTATTGAAGGATTCGGCTAGCCCATTGGCTCTTGGATTATAGATGGACGAATATCTCCAGTCTATCTTGTGCTGAGTAGCGAACCTTGAGACATTGAAGCTCTTGAAAGAAGGCCCGTTGTCAGGAATGATTCTTCTTGGTGTACCGATGCGGTATAGAATATTATGCTTGAAGAATGTCAGAATATCTTCTGTCTTGACTACTTTTAGCGGGACAGCTTCAGCCCATCTGGAGAAGTAGTCTGTTGCAGCCAATATGAACCAGTAGCCTTTGGATGACGGAGGATCAATTGGACCAACTATGTCGGTTCCCCAAACTTCGAAGGGCCATGATGCCACCGTAGGATACAGCGAATTGGGATGCTTATGAATGAAGTCACCGTGAATTTGGCAGAGATGACAACTCTTCGCATGCTCTTCGCAATCCCTTATCATGGTAGTCCAGTAATACCTAAGCCGTTTAATTTGAAGCCGCATTTTGGGGACAGATTGGTGAGCTCCGCAGAGGCCTGAGTGAACTTCTTTCTTGACTTTTTGGGCTTCGGCCGATGATAGGCACCTAAGCCAGAGTTCGTCATATGATCTGCGGTATAGCGTATTATGTAAAAGTACGTATCGAAGAGCTCTCTTCTTCAGCTGAATCCTCATAGATTTTTCTTCGGGCAGCTTGTCGTATCGGAGGTACTCTATGAAGGGTTCTCTCTAATCAGGCTCGTCTTGAATGATCGAAGTTTTATCGGTAGGATTGTTCTCTTGTTCTACGCTTTCTTCTTCACGCAAATAGACTGGAGACAGAATTTGCCAGCTTCTGACTGTGATTATAATTTCGTCCATGTCGGGATCAGCTAGCTCTTTAGCTAGGCGAGCGAGTATGTCGGCTTTTCCGTTCAACGACATAGAGACTCTCATTAGTTCAATATGGGTGAACTGTTTCATGAGCTCCACCACCCGGCTTCTGTACCGAGCAAACTCGGGTTTGTATAACTTATAGTCGCTGCTTACTTGGTTGACGACAAGTTGGGAATCACCGTAAACCTGTAGCCGAAGGGTTCCCATTTCTATGGCAAGCTCCAGACCAGCTATCAGAGCTTCGTACTTAGCCTCGTTGTTTGTGCGAGGCTCGGTGAGAGCGAAAGAACGTTATAAGGTTCCTCCCGATGGCGTGACAAACATAAATCCTATCCCCGCTTTTATCTTTAGGATGCTTGATTTGCCGGAGCTCCTCATTGATGAAGCTCCATCGAAGTAGAGCTCCTAACATGGCTCATCATCCTCAAGGTGCAGCACTTGTTCGTCGTGTAACTCGCAATTGAGCGGCAACCGTTCTGGTATGGGATGAGCAGCAAGGAAGTCGGTGAGGGCTTGCCCTTTTACTTCTTTCTGAGGAGTATAGATTATGTCAAATTCCAGCAGCATGACAGCCCATCTCGCCATTCTACTTGCTAGGCTTGTTTTGGTCATTAAGTGTTTGAGAGGGTCGACCTTGGAGATTAGCATAACTCGATGAGCGAGTAGATAGTGCCTCAGCTTCTTCACAACGAACATCAGAGCCGGGCATTGCTTTTCAATCGGGGAATAGTTGTGTTCCACCCTAACTAAAGTTCGACTGAAGTAGTAGAGGGCATTTTCTTCTCCTTCCTCATTGTTTTGGAAAAGGAGCGCACCGAGTGACTCATCTAGCGCGGCAGTATAGAGAATCAATAGTTTATTTGAAATAGGAGTAGCAAGCATTCGAGGGTGCAACAGGTACCGTTTGATGCTTTCGAACGCTTTTTGACATTCGGCATCGCAGACAAAAAGAGCTCCTTTCTTCTTGGGCTTTGAGAAGGGCCTACATCTCCCCGATAAATTTGATATAAACCTTCGTGAATAAGAAAGCTTTCCTTGAAAAGATCTTAGCTGCGTCAGACTTTTTGGAGAGGGCATCTCCATGATGGCCTTTATCTTGGATGGGTCAATTGCGATCCCTCGATGTCAGACTATGAAGCCCAAGAATTTTCCCGACGACACACCAAAAGCGCACTTCAGAAGATTCATCTTCAGATCTTATTCCCTCAGTCTAGTTAGAACGGTCCTAAGATCTTGGATGTGATCGACCTTGGCTGTAGTCTTGACGACCATATCATCAACATAACATTCGACGACTTTATGGATTAGGTCATCAAAGATATTGGTCATTGCCCTTTGATATGGAGCACATGCGTTCTTCAGTCCGAACGGCATCACTTTCTAACAGTGTATGCCGATCGGGGTTCGAAATGTTGAATGCCTCTCATCCTCCGGCGACATTTTTATCTGATTATACCCAGATGAACCGTCCATGAAGGTGAACAGCTCGTAAATTGATGTGTCATCGACCATCATTTCCATGACAGGAAGAGGGAAATCATCGTTGGGGCATGCCTTGTTAAGGTCCCTGAAATCGACGCAAACCCGGATCAACCCATTTTTCTTCTTTACTGGGACAATGCATGCGATCCAGTCTGCGTATTTCTCTTCCCTGTTGAAGCCGGCATCGATGAGTTCCTTGGTTTCCTCGATGACCTTTTCTTCAAGTTCCCTTCTCATTCTTCGTGGAGCTTGTTTGACTGGCTTAGCATCAAGAGATATAGCCATCTTATGCACGGCCACTTTAGGGGAAAGACCAGGCATTTCTTTGTACGTCCATATGAAACAGTCGGCGTACTGATACAGCAGGACAATTATATGCTCTTTCATTTTCTATAACAAGAGTGAGCTGATGTAGGTCAGCCTTGGATTATCTGGCGTTCCCAAATCGATCTTGGTTAGCTCATCGAAGGTTGCTTGTCCGCTAACTTCGAGCTCTTGAGGGGCTTCTTCTTGCTCGGCTAGCTCGTCTACATCATTTGACTCTTCGCCTGCTTCACCAATACAGATCATATAGCATGATTTGGCATCAGGCGGAATGAAACCTATGCCCCATCTATCTGGGATTCGTCCATCGATGAGTGCTCGGACCTGAGGCGAATGCCATTGCCCTTCAAAAAACATTGCTTCGGAGTCCGTTTGATATAGCCGACACCCGCACTTTTTAAAGTATTCCCACATCTCAGGCGCATTATATTTGGGATAAAGGACGGCCCTTATGCCTCTCTCGTATGGAAGGCATGTCACAGACAAATTGTCCAGGTGCACAACAGGATTTGACCCGTAAAACAGGATGCCCTTCTGTGCATTTTTCCTTCCGGGAACGTAGAAAGTTTCCAACTGGTCCACGGTAGAGACTGACAATGTGTCGAGCTCTTTGCACATCTGCTCCGGCACCCTTGTGACGGCTAGGGACCCTTCTGCAATTTCGAAGGTCTCTCGTAATTTCGCTTGTTGCATAGGGGCCCAGTCTGGACAGCAGTTACAAGGCGGGTCCTCTTCCTCCGACTCTTCAGTGACGCTGCCTAAACGAGGGCGAATTTTGCTATCGGATGGGCCTTCAGTATCAGATTCTTTCGTATCGCTATCGTAATGAGGGCGTGTTTTACGGAAGGACGGACTTCTAGTGTCGGACTCATCAGTGCCACTGCCGAAACGCGGACGCACTTGGGGGTTCTTGCCTTTGAAAGTGACAGCCGGCTCAGATTTTCCTTCGAGTTCCGGGACTGTTCTGTCTTTGGTGAGCTGTGGCTCAGCACTTTGGAGATTTATAAAGTATCGAGAATCTTCATATCAGACTTCATGAACATCGAACGACTGGATGTCTCCATCAATGTGTCTTTCTTATCCATTTTTGGTATATTTCTTGCACCGATGGAGAGTTGACAGAACGATGCCATAATCATAGAGCCACGGCCGTCCCATAAGATCCTTATAAGACATGTCAGCGTCGATCATGTATATCTTAGCTTTGATCTGCAGATCCCCAAATTTGATTGGCAGAGCTATAGACCCCAGAACATGCTGGCAGTTTTGATTGAAGCCTTGAATGACGATCCTTTCCTTTGACAGGTGTCGGACGTCCATTGACAAACTCTTCACAGTCCGCAAGTTCATGATGTTCACTGAGGATCCTGGATCAATCAATATGCGATTAATCCGATCTCCGTCGCTGTACCCTGTCACGTAAAGCGTCCGGTTATGCTCAGATGTTCCCAGTAGCAGGTCTTCGTCCTTAAACGTGACCGCGATGGTATGCAGGGTGTACTCGGCTTCTTTCATATTAATTTCCGCAAAGCGGGCCTGGTACCACTCAGGGTTTTGTAAAGAGTGAATGAGAACATCTTTAAGCTCTTTAGATAGGACCAATGCATCGTAGATGCTCAGGAGAGACGGAAGCTTTCGGAGATGAGCCAAGACATTATAGTCCACCGAGGAAGGACTCGAATTTTCATGAGCCGGCTCTCCGCCATCTTCTTCATTAGCGAATTATTTTTCCTCCCCTTTTGGGGCGTTGTCCTGATTCGGCGGTAGAGCCTTGCCGCTTCTGGGCTGGATTTGGTTGGCCTTTATGGCGAGCTCCTCGTCCTCTTCGGGAAAATAGAGATCCTCCTCAGAGTCGCTGCCCGGATGGATGGTGTAGCAGGTCACTATAAGGATCTCTTCATTGGAGTCTTCTCTGCCAGAATATTAGCTGCTTCTATAAGAAACAACTCCTTCAATTGAATTAGAGTTCTTTCCTTTTGTTCATAGTTTTCGAGGGAATCAATATATTTTTGAATGGTCGATCTCCCTGCAGACTCTTTTTCGCGTCGAGCTGCACTTTTCATCTTCTTGAGCTTTTTAGATTTTGAGCCTGATTGAGCCGAATTGGCAGCTGGAATAGTGAGCTTCTTCTGCCCTTCCCATTCTGTTCTGTTCTCTTTCCAAAGTAACTTTAGCATCTTCTTCGTCTTATTAAATATGCACGTACTCCACGGAGGCTGCGGTGAGTCAGTTTCATTTCTCAGGGCAGCTAGTTCGGCTATCTGCTCCCAGAAGGTTTCAGCTTCTGTCTGTATAAAGTTGGTGCTTGCAACTTGATTGTTCACTAACACACTCTTGGACAGCTCGATCTCTCCAGCCTTGTACTGCTTCTCGACCCATTCTTTGAAGATATAGCAATCCTCGATCGCATGGCTCACTACTCTGTGGTACGGGCAATTCAGGGGATTGTCGGTCATTTTTTCTTCGTGGGGTCTCTTCGACTCTGGCAATTGTAGACTATTGTTCAAGGCATCTTTGAATATCTTGCGGACCTTGTCCCTTCTGAAAGAGTAAACCTTGTTCTTTTTCTCTTCTAGGGAAGGCCCTTCTCCTCCCAGCACTGACTTTCGAGACCGATTGGTTTTGGATTCGCTCGCTTTTTTCTTGTCTTCATTATCGGGCGCATTGAAGACATTGGTATTGCTGGAATTCCCACTTTTATGGTTGTCGTCCCTCTTGCTCTTCCAAGTCTTGTCTTTCTGAGAGTCCGGAGTAGACTCTTGCTTTGAGCGTTCCAGCATTTGGACTTTCTTGGTCAGCTCCTGAAACGTCTTAAGGCCTATTGTACACAAGAATGGGACGATCCAATTGCTGGGGTTCCTAAGGAGGAGGCTAACAGACTGGTCCTGCTCTAGCGGCGGTTCGCACTTGACAGTGAGGTTGCGCCACCGGGCAATAAAGTCCGTGTTGCTTTCATTCTTCCCCGGCTTGTCCTCGCATGGTCATCAATGGAGATTTTGTCACTAACACTCATGAATCTTTGCCGAAACAGAGACTCCATTTGGGCGAAAGTAGTGACGGGCCCGTCTGGTATACTCGCGTACCAGTCGAAAGCGACCCCAGTCAGGATGTTGACAAACTAACGAAGAAGGAGTGCGTCATTGCCCTATGCATTTCCACACGACGCTTTAAAGTGGGCGATGTGCTGATTTGCGTTTCCCGTCTCGTCAAATCATCCGAACTTAGGAATGACGTAACCAGTCGGGAACTCGATCAGATCGTACTGTGCGGGATATGGTCGCCCACTACTACCAATTTCTATCTGAGCTTCGGCTACGGCCACCAATGTTTTAACATTGCTGGTGACCAAATCCATTATCTGATCTTGTGTTAGCGGGATAGTGCTATCTGGGGCCAAGGCGTCCCCAGAAGCGGAATGTGGCCGGCTTTCTTGTGGCTTGACCAACTTTGAACCCAAAGGGACAGACATCGGCTGCTTCGGGTTGCCATCGCCCGGCTCATGAGTAGAGACTTGTGCTTGATCGGGAGGTGCTCGAGTAATTTGAGCCGTAAGCTGCATCACAACGTTCGTTAGGTCGTCAATTTTCGAATAGAGCTTTTCCATCTCTTTATCTTTTCTCTTGAGCTGTTTTCGAAGCTCTTGAAGCAGCTCTTGCTCCGCAGTCCTGGGGCGGAAAGTCGGCTCTTCTTCGTTGTCCGAGCTTGACTCCACATGGACTGAGGGGTCTTTCTTCCTATCAGCCTCATCGAGAGGATTTTCATCATCCAGCAGAGGCGGCTGATCTTGGGAAGCGGCAACCACATTCAAGCCAGATTGTGCTTGGGATGTGGTGGCCATATCCTTGCTTTTGCTGTGGAGGTTATCGCTGGGGAGCGTGCCCGCCATATAGACAGTATGGATAACATATCCGTCCTTCCTTTCATTATTGCTAGCTGATTTTGTGGACCACCATCTTGGCCTTTCTGTTTTGGTAACGGACAATTGCTTAAAGATGGCTGGCTTGACCGACTTCTTGAGTAGTGCCGGCGCTTCTTTTCTGTATTTGCCCCGCTTCTTTCGCGCGGCACAGAGCGCCTGATAGACCCTTGAAGAGACAGTGTCATGTTTTCTCTGTAGGGGTTGGAACACATCTTTTTGTATCATCGTTCGGACTGCTGTCTCCTTGATTCTAGCGGTCATGGCGTTTTTCTGAACCCATTTCAGGGGTTCGAAAGAATTGCTGACTTTTACGGCCGACTCAGCCATCGTCGCGGGGTGACCCTGCTTTTGGAACCTCACAAGATTCCACTTGGCCGAAGCCCTGGCCCTTTTGTTGGCTTGATACCTGAGCCGCTTCTTTCTCAACCTTTCTGTTTTAAGCAATTAGCAGGCTTCGGCCCTTAGGGACGACGTCGTAGAACGACTGATAGAGAGTCCAGAGAATATTCCTGCTCGCTTGATCGACAAAGGCAACGTCTGCGCTTGCTGGAGCTGCTTTGTGGCCCCATTGGTGTTGACAGCCTTGCCCCCAGTTGGAACAGTGGAGAGCCGTTCGAATACGCATTTGCATTTGGGGTATGTTTCTTTGGCGATCATAACGTTCGGCCTCCTGCCCCTTAAGGTCGGTCTGGCTTCTTGGTTTGTCGGGACCTCCGCCAGATGAGCGCTTCTAGCAGGGTAGATGATGACAGAACTAAATTGACGGGGTGACTCCTCCCATTGCCGGTTGAGACAGGAAGGGAGAACCACGCGGGCATTGCTCTTGACCACGTACGAGATCAGGGTCGCTTCGGAAGCTGAATTCATCTTAGGATACATCGTCGTTTAATGTTGATTGCTGCACGAAAAGAAAACTACTTCAGTACAAACATCGGTATATATGCTAAATGAGTTCGCATGAACACTTGACAAGAGATATGGGAGTAGAGAAAGGTCCCACTGGCGTGCCAGAATCTGTAGGGTGTTTTTCGTGACCCTATTGAGATGGGAATACGCATACGCTTGTCAGGCGTATTACAGATTCCCCATTGCCTATAGTAGGCGGGGGTTTATTGATTGCGGGGATCCGAATCTTCGGTAGCCGCGGACTAAGCTGCCGTTAATTAACCCTCGCCTTTGGAGCGAATGAACCTTCGATTGACTGGTCAAACTGGTCATGCGAACTCAATGTGCATTGTGCGTGTGTTATGTTCTGAGAGGGGGTTTTGGATATATCGGGGGCCTCGCAGAGTTTACGGGGGACGTGTTTCTGGTGTGGAGTGCATAGAAAATGAGGGGTGAGGAGCGTCTTAAAGAAGCATGCATGGCAAGTGGGCGCTAGGTGCCCGCGGGTCACGTGCCTAGTGCTTGGTGCCCGCAGGTCATGTGACAGGCGTGTGGGTGCTGGAAGCCCGTGGGTAACGTGTGCAGCAAGCGACCGGTGGGCGCTGAGCGCCCGCAGGTCACGTGCGCAGCACGCGACCGGTGGGCGCTGAGCACCCGCGGGTCGCGTGAGGCGCACGTGAACGCTTAGTGCCCGCGGGTCATGTGCGCTACATGCGACCACTGGGCCCCCGTAGGTCACGTTCACGGCACGCAACGGATGGGTGCCCGTGGGTCATATGCACAGCACGCGGCCGCTGGAAACACCAGCAAAAAAAGGGCTTAGCCCATAGGTTACGAGTTGAACTCCCTAGGGTATTTGGAGTTGAATTCCTAACAGGGATTATGTATAGATTTAGAGTTAAACTCCCACAGATCTTGAATGGAGTTAAACTCCTAGAAATCATTGGATCTTCTTTTAAGCCTCGGATACTCTCGGAATGGGGTTTTTATTGCTGGGTATCCTTCTTCCTCCTCTCTGTTGGCTAGATCTTAACGGAAAAAAGGGAGGCGAGGCTTAAAATATCATCTTTTAGGGATTTGATGGCATATCTGAGAAGGAGGTACAAACCCTAGAATTTTAGAATGGAAAAGTTGTCATAGATATTTTCATCATGTTTGCCTTTATAGGCTACACACTTTACATGTAGCCCCTTGGGTTTTGCCAAATGGCGCTTGTGCCACCACATGCCTTATGTGCTTGTTTCTTTTTACCATTGTAATGTTCTGAAAATCGTTTAGGTGAAATTTCGGAAAATTAGTAAAATACGGCTGTTTTCCGTAAAAATCAAGATATAAATATCTTTTAATATAAAATTAAATATACATATTCAAGCTATATAATTGCTAGTATTGGGTGTTTATTGAGCCACTGGTAAAATTTCTAATTTTCTGAAAATTTTTCCGAACTTTATTATTTTAATATTATTTTAACCCGTCACTAATATATTTAATTAGAGAAAATTACAAATTGGAATGGGTTAATACAAATTTTGTAGTTCATGTCACACTAAACTAACGTATAAAATATTGTTTTTGAAACGAAATGACACTGCCAAACGGTGTTAGAAAATATCGAAGAAAAAGGCATAAATAGTGAAATTAGTGTAAATGGAAATTGGTGTATAGCATTTATCTCTTTTTTTTCCTCACCAACACTCACCCACACCCTCTCTCCTCCCCCCTATACTGTTGGCCGAGCTCCATGGGCTGCCCTCACAAATTTCCCACTCCAAAATTTTAAAAGAAAACAAAGAAGAAAGAAATGAATAGAATAAGATGTATGGTGTCTTATTAGTGAGGTATGGGACCATTGACTTGGAAATTTGACTCACACACTCACACCCTCACTTGCTCCCTTCCTTGGCCAAGCCTCCTACAGCAGCAGGCCCCCTTCATCTCCTCTCATTTTTGCATCAAAAAAATCCACAAAATTGCTTCAAAATGCATCAAAAATCAAAGCTAAATCCAAATCCAATCTCTACCCATTATTTCTTTGTCTTATCTACCATGGATCTTGGAGCTAGAGAGCAAGTTGGGAGGCCAAGTTTGCATGGGAGATCTCTAAAATTGTGGTGGTAAATCCTAACCCTAGTGTTTAGTTGTAGGTTAAATACTTTAAATCAACTTAATTATGTGTTTAATTTAGCTTTTAAATTGCAAGTTTAAATTCAAGAGAAGGGTTAAATTAAAGTTAGGGTTTTGATAATTTGTTCAAGGTTGTGTGATGTATTTTAGCATCTTAAGATATGCAAAACCTAATGTAGTAGCTAATTTGCAAATTGTTATATTTAATTTGCCCAAATTATGATAATTATGCTAAATTGCTAACTAGGTTTTAGAAATTTAATTAAAATGTGGGATTAAAATCTAGTTAGGGTTTTTAGCACATCATTAAGGTTTCCATGAGTGGTTTAACCATTTAAAATATGCAAAACCAAGCTTAATTGTTAAATTGTGAATTTTTGCTTTAAAAAGTGTTAAAATTGGATATTTTTTCAAAACTAGAATTTTGGAATTTATAAAAGTTGATGAGAATTAATTATTGGTATGGTTTCTATAACTTAGTTATGATATTTAGTGGATGTTATGGCCATTAGTTTCGTTTAAACATCGAGTTTTAAAGTGAAACGGCTAATTGATACTTAATAGGTTTCTTTTAATAAATCGATTTAATCAATTTATTGGTTTTGATGAATTGCATCGTATTTTATATATTTTTAATGAATTATAAATCCATGATTGGTACGTTTGGTGTTTTTCTCGATAGGTTGATGTTTGTACATCGACATTGAGAGTTGGTTTGGCTATTCTTGCATGTATAGGCGATAGGTTTTGACTTATACATTGATACACGTGCCGATTTGGTTTTCGTATGTCGTTTCGATTTCGAATTTGGTTTTTATGCGACACGATGCGATGTGACATGTAGGTACCCCATGTGGACTTCGAGTCGACAAGAAAGCGCGTGGCGACATCGATTTCGGCATGCGAGGGCGAGGTGAGTAGATTTATATCTACGGGGAGAAGTCAGGTGGATGGCGTATAGCACCCCCGCAGTTCGATGTATAATATGTTATACATATATAATATATATTTGTGATATCTTTTTTGTGTGACATGGATGTTAATGATAGGGTTACATGTTCATGGACTAGTAGTGTCACCTGCGAAGCCCTAGAGTAGTTGTTGCACCTATACATGCACACAAACCTGTATACATTCATTCTTTTAGCTGTGCGTATATGGCGATATGTGTATATATGTATATACGCATGGGTATGGCACTATGCATAGATATACATTCAAATACATATGCCTGAATCTTGAGGATATTATATGATATTTGGAGATGAGTCGATGAGATTGGGCTTGAGGCAATAAGATCGGTGATGTGATATAGTCCGTATTTGAGATACGACATGATATTTTAGCGGGTTCTTTAGGCGTGGTGTTTTCATACACACGCATGTATTTCATAGATGGTATCAGTATTGTACTAGACGTAGATCAGTACCCCGATCATGACATTTGATAAAGAGGATACCAGATGATTAATGGGATAGATTTGACATTTGACCCGTCCCCAGATTTGGGAGGCCGTACGACGGATTTACCGTATGAGTTATATATTGACGATAGATCCCCACTCTTGTTTCGAGGATGTCATATGATATGTTGTATCGTACATGATATTATTGAGGCGGGATCACCGACTATTATGCATGTCTGTGTGTGTGTGTGTGTGTGTGTGTGTGTATTGACTCAGATTTAGGTGGTTTCCATACCCCTTTCGATTGGTTATTAGTTAGACATGTAGTTTACCTAGTAGATGTTAGACAGGACCCGAGTCTTACCTATTTCCAAAAGTAACGAATCGTGAGGATTTTAAAGCCATGTCAGAAGATACTACAGATATTTCAAAAGACGTACCTTTTCTTAAAAACACCGTATCCCTTCTTTTAAAAACACCACGATTCGTACTTTTTTCAAACGGCAAAACAGTATAACGCAGGTGTAGCGGTGTAGATTCCTTATCGTTACGTTATCATTCATGTTCTGCATATTATTGTTGCAATTACTACCTTTTGCCATTTATCATGTTGTTATCGTCTCGTTGCATGTTTATTGTGTACTTAGTGATTATGAACCATGCTGTCCGGACACCAGCACCATTACCGATGATGCATATGCTCTACATACACTTGCTTACCGGCTCAAACACATCATCATCGGTAATTGCCATGCCATGTAAACTTTAGAAAATACCATTTCATTGACATAGCTTGATAGCTGATGTTGCAATATGTTATAGCTTTCATATGCTAGTTAAACTATTGCATTAATTGCATGATATCAGATGCATTCATATATTCATTGATTATACAGTATTATGGACATTATGTCGGTTTTCATTTTCATTGACTTGGTGATTTGATGTTTTCGGATCCGTCTAGAGATTATCTGGATTTGGAAACCGCATGTGAAAGTTTTATAACTGATGATGTATTTTAAAGTGAAAAATGCGGTCTTCCCTTGATATGATGAGTAGTGTCCACCATGATGTTTTCTCGATTCTGAGATAGTTTTTGAGACCCGATTCGAGAAGTTGGATAAACCGCCTGCGGGTACATGGTGGACCCGGTTTGGTACCCCAGGGCAAGAAGTTCGAGTAGTAGACGATGAGCCTGGCAAGGGAAGACTACCTACCGGTGATTTTACCTGGCGCGGCGGATATCCGAAGGATACCGTTCGTGGCCGTGAGATTGATGTTATGGGCTGATCTGTTCTGCCGGATCCCGAGGGCCGATCCCGCAGATGATATGGATGCCTGAGATATTGATAATTAAGATTTGAGATTTGAGATTTGAGATATTGAGATTTGATATTGAGATACCGAGACTTATGTTTTGTGTCGATGCTTGACTCTGATTTCTCTGTTGCATTCATTGATGATACGTGATTGACATATATATAGAAATCTCATTGATTAAAGAAAACAGTTGTCTCACTCATGATATATTATGTTTCCATTCGTAATGCATTCATACATCATATGTCTGATATGTTGCTATCTGAGGTACTGACACAAGTAGGTAGTATTACACTATACATAGCTGGACAAGGATTTTTATTTGAGGATATTACCTGATATGACCTAGGATAGAGTTATGTATGCGATTTCTACTCGTAGATATTTTCCACTCACGAGTTGGCAACTCACCCTCGTTGTGCCACAGTTCCTTGCAGGTTTTGCCGTACAGGTTCTTTGCGGCTTTGCTGGCACACTGTTCTTTCCGGGTGATTGCTTTGGCAGGTGGGTTCTTTGCATCAGGACCACTATTGTTTATTATTATTCAAGTTGTATCTAGAAACTCCATCAACCAGATTGTATATTTGAGAGAGATAGAAAACCAGACCTGTTATTCTTTTGACCTTAGAGTCGTGCGTTGTATTATTATGTTTTTCATGTTCTTTTGAGTTTTGATTCTAGCCCTTGGCGTTGTATATTATATTTCTTGCGTGGTTGTGGCCGTCGATTGACGAAGAGGTAGCTCCCGCTTGGGGATGCCTTTTTACTTATTTCGTATACTATTCATGTTGTATCCCGTTTGGGGCCACTATTTACAAAGGAGACTCTGCCGAAATTTTCAGAAAATACTTGAGATTTTAAAAATACATACTTCGGCCTATGTTGTTAAAACTACTTACTTTAAATTGGTTTTCCTTCACTCTACTACTTCTTTGGTTTTGATTTCTGGGATTTGGCTTACTTAGATTACGTACGTCTCGAGACGTTTCGTAATTTAAGTGTCGGTCATATTCCGTACCTTTCGGGTCGTGACACACATAAGCCATGGGGTTTACAAAATTTTGGCTTTCAGCCCATTTACATACATTTATTTCTATAAAAAAATTACATTAAAACTAATTTATGGCTTCATTCCTTTTTGTCATGGGCCTGGTCCCTTCCATGCTCGGTTCTGACCTGGGCTTGGGCCCACTTAGCTTGGGGTTGACTTTGATTTTGACTCGGTCAACCGGGGTGTAAATTTTGACCCCAACACATAGTGTTTTTAACATAAGCTTATACACGCCTTTTCGTGATTGTGCGAATAGTGTCGACAAGCATTTAAGAACTTGATTAGGGTCATCATGTCATAAATACGGACCAGGATAGACTTCTAAAGGATCACACGAGTTTGAAAGGAGTTAAGATTTTCTCAAGTTTCATTCTCTAGTTAGGTTTCAAGTCAGAATTTATATCATTTTTAACAGAGAGCCTAAGTCTTATTCTTCACTCCTACCTTTCACCTATTTTTGTTCATACAAACCTTTCGTGATTGTGCAAAATGTCTTTATAAATATAAACCTTCATATCTCCGCTAAAAACTGTTTATAACAGAAAACTCGTCTTCGCCAAGATTATTCTCCCACAAAGAACCGTGAGGACTTTTAACTTGGAGAGAACACTTGCTTAGCTTGTTTTATTTGGCGATTGGAAACTTAGTGAACTTTAGGTCAATGACGCTCAAACCAGATAGTTTTAGGGCATTAGATGTGGAGACACCCCAAGGACTTAATTACCCAAATTACCAAAGCCACAAAACAAAAGAATCATTTTTTTTGCGTTTAAAATATTCTGATGGCAGTGTAAATGGAGATATTGCCATTTTTTCATTTTAAATCCAGAAGACGTGTTCATGTGGACAAGTTGTGTAATCACTCCAACAAGGTTCCAGATGGGTTATTTTTCAGACTTTTAGCTTCTATTAAAACCTCAATAATATCCTTCATATCTACTTCACCTTATGAACTATTCTTGATATCATTTAATTCAGAACAAACATGTATGATTCTAAAGATGTTTATCAATTTTCAAAATGGTTAGAGACATGTTAGACATTTCATCTAATTCTTAAGAACTCATGACACATGTATAGTGTTATAAAAGACGTATATCAGTTACGGTTAAACACAAATGAGGGTTATCTTTCGGGTTTTCAATCTCTCGAAAAGGATTTAGTTAATTCTATCTTATCACCCGAACCGTCAGATTTCGAGTCTAAGTTCCCCCGCTAGCTAACATGACGAACAAGATTTTATGTTTTAGGGAAATTTTTTTAATTTTTATGGGTTTTAAATATGTATGCAATGAAGAATATACACATGATGCAGCAAAATAAATGCTGTGCTCACCCCCAAACCTGAGTTTTACGATGTCCTCATCGTTGCCCCCATCTCTGGTAGCTAGACTTAGACATTACGGTGAGAATTTTATTCAAAGAAAGACTAATTACAGCATATACAAGTTAAAAAATTGGGTTAGTTCAGAAATTAATACCAGCCATTTGATTTTTTTTTCTATATAATGCAAGGGTTGGTAAAAGAATATGTATATAGAAAAGAACAGGAAAAAGAATATGTTAGGTGTTAGTGAAGGGCGTGGGTGTGTAAAAGTAAGGATCAGAAGACGCTGAATGCAGAGATAAAGTTTTGAGGGAGTCAAATAATTGTTGCCGGAATGAATTGAATTTTCAAGAAATATATGCTGAGTTTCGAAGTCATGTTCATATAAAAACTGGAGTTCATCCTCAAAATGTAAAGCAAAAGAAAGGTTCTTAGGATGTTCCCGAATTGATCCTAACTCAAACTCAGAAAGGATATCAAGTTCATCAGCAAATATCTTCTCAAAACATGGCATGAAAGAATTTTTTTCAAGGCTGTCTTCCTCCCTATGATCCTCCAAAATCCTATTCTCATTTCTACAGCTTACTACTCCCAAAACTGTTTCTTCCTTATTACATTCACAAATGGGTAGGTTCATGTCATCTAAAAAAGTAGGTTCCCACACTAACATTTCTTCCAAAACAATATCAATAGGTGATATAAAAATTGTGTGTTCCTGATCCTTGATTTCCTCTAACAATCTATCACAACCATACCCATCAAATTCATAAGCTCCCTCCTATAATATTGGAGTGCAAAAATCAGTCGGTTCAAGAATTTCCACTTCAAGTAGTACTTCGGTTAAATCAACCTCTAAATCACAAGTGAAAAGAGGTTCTGTTTGTACCTGAAGGCTAGTGTTGGACTGACCTAGAGGATTTTCTTGTGTGTCCTAATAACACTCAGTCAATTCAATTACATCATCATCTGAGAAATCATCAAAATTTGTTTGATCGTTTATCTCACTCAGGTGACTTCCTAGATGACAGACATTGACATTATCTGGTTCCAATTGACTGTGATCACTCCATAGAATCCTCAAAGTTACATGTTCTTCGATTCTAGCCAAAGATTGAGCTTGAGCGTGAAACAATTGCTCAAACTGCTGTATGAACAAGGCTAGCATCACAGCTGTTTGATTCTCGACCGCTGTCATCACTTCAATACCTTTCTTTAAAGCGGTAAACCTAGCATCCATCTTGTAGGGCTCCGCAGCACTGCCACTGGGTTTCGGGAGGTATCGACCATGCCGTTTTCAAAAAATTGGCGTGCTAAAGAAACCTAACCTAGAATCTTAACTGGAGAACTAGACAATACTAGAATGTAAACATCTTTACATCTAAGTGAACAGGAATACAACCTTTATAGACCGGTCCTTGTTGGATATAGTGCCCTCTAAGTCAATTATTGGATCGTAGGTACGTGATTGCAATGATTGAGGGAGGACCTTTACCGATAGAACAGTCTTACTTAAGATGATAGTGTGCTATCTGGTTTGTCTTTATCACTGATACACTTTGATAGAGCCCATAGGATTCTTGCTTGACTGCTAGCAGTATGATGGCGATCATATATGTGGAAGCTGGGGTCTATAAGCACATCCTTAAAGTGTCCCTAGTCGTGGGAGTTTCAAGACAGGGCATCGATACTCCAGAGTAGACTAGTGTATACATTCGAGACCCCGACGAGAGGCGGTGGCCGGTCTCACAAGCCATTGGTGTTAGTTGGTTCACCTAAGATGTATACAGGTGCTCATTGGGTTATGCGTACACTGGACAGGACTCGCCGGGAACTTGCTGGTTGGTATTATACCTAGCGTCAGATAGCAGTTCCCTGGTGACATGTGTACAGGTTAGTTCATCGACCTGAGGTCGTCATTTGTCTCTTGTGAGTTCCCACTTTACTTTGATTTATGCCCTACCATGGGTCAAAGGAGTCGTGCAAACAGGTATATTTTGGGTACAGTCCCGAGCCATATGGAGGCAGTGAGCAGATCGTCGGGGATTCGTCTCACCCGGTATTGGGGGTGAGATCGCGCTGTGTTTAGGAGAGCCATTACATGAAATCCCTGGCCAGGGTAATCGAGATTTACTGGAAGGTATTCCGGTAGTATCTCATGGTGTTCTGGGCCGCTCTCTGACACGACTTATACAGTTATTAGGGGTCTGACGTTTACCGGCCCCCTAGGCCGTATATGCGATACTCATAGAAGAATTGACCGGACTGTACAGATATTGTCACTGTCAGGCTCAGTAGGGTTTCTGGATGAGTTCGCTCGTCAGCTTCCCTTCCAATAAATACATAGGCAACCGTTACATACAGCTTGTACCTCTGACGTGCTAGTGGTTATACCCAGTGCCAGTGTGTTGATGAGTCATTAGAGTCTCCCACTGACACTTTCCCAAGTTCGGTCGAAACGTTGTAGATGCCGTATGGTTTTATGGCAGGGTTCGGAAAATGCACGTGCATTTTCGCACGTGTCATATTTCGTGCAGATAATACTAGTAGGCTTTGGTTTAAGCCGGATCTGAATATTATACAGTGTAGATATAATATCTTTTTCTTAGTTGTATTTGTATTCGGTCCTAAATGCGGGTATGTTTATAGTGTTACGGGGTTATCCTGAAATTCGTTTCAGGATCACTTTTGGAAGTTGCCAGTTTTCAGTTTTCTATCACCCGTCTTTAACATTCGGTTAAAAGACGGATTTATCTTTTCTTGGGTGAGTCATGGTTCTAGATGGTTCTAGATGATGACTTGGCTAGTGAGTCATTAGTTCATTAATGATGCATTAATTGAGTGGTGATGTGTTATGATGACTAGGGTAGTGACTCATTAGGAAGCATTAATGATAAATGCAAGGTGTTAAGTGACTCATTTCTTCATTAATGCTTATAATCACCCTCTCCACTCCTACACTCACCTCCCTCCTCCTTATAACATGGCCGGCCATTCATTCTTGTAGATGACGAATTATTTGCTTGAAAAGATTATGATAGTTTGGTGTATGGAAATTTCTTAGTTCATTTCATTCCATGACAATTCCAATTGGCAACTTCATTAACCGTTCGTCCATAGCCTTGGACGTAACGACACAAAGTGCTCTACTCATTCTCTACATCAATCTTGGTCATCTCTTTTGGCAAACTTGATGATCGAGTTGCCTCAGTTCAGAGGCGGGAGCCCGTTTAAAGATCCGTCGACATGGTGCCACCTGGACGATGAGACTGGAGTTTCAGAAGATCCAAGCCGCCGTAACAAAGCGTGGGATGATGGTTGAAGACCGAAGGACTAGGATCATTCGGTATAACATTTCTACCCTCTTTGTAGTTTGTTAGTTTAGCTTTAATGGCAGATTCAGGTTAAAGTACGCGATAGCGCCAGTCGTAAAAATTTTGTTCCGCATTTTGGCGTTTGTTAGACGGCCAGGGCGCTACCGTCGACTTACAGTCCTTAACTTCAATAGCTCCGTGTAGTAGTCCCTCCGCTCCAAGTAGTGAACTCTCGGACTCTAGAAAGGCTCCACAAGATGAAATGAAAAGGCTTGCTTGAAGTCTTCGAGACCGAAAATGATCTACGTCGAAGAGACACCAACTCAAGCCCCCTCTTCACTAATGTGGAATTAGTGAAGCAAACAACCTAAACTAAATGGCTAGTCTAGTGTAGGTTGATGAAGTAGGAATTTTTCTCACTTTAGAAATATTTTTCTCACTCATTTTCTTCATCTCCCAAAAAGCAAGAGAGCTTGAGGAAGGAGATGAAGAAAAGCAGCCATGGAAAAAGGCAAGTCTAGAATGGCAACCATGGGTGAGTTAATATCATATACTAACTCATGTAGAGACTAAATAATGACTAATCATAATGGTTGGGTTAATAAATATCTTAATTAAAACAAAATTAGTGGACTTAGTCAATGGTTCCACAAGCTTCCACAAGCTTCAACCATGTGACTAATTTCCAACTAATTACGATTTACTTCAAATAATAAAACCTCTCATTATCATAAGCATGGTGTGAGTCTCATACACCCATGTAGTATATTGCAACTAGCATGACACAATAATATATATCACATATATATTAAGTGCACAAAAGTGAGAAAAAGAAATGCTTAAGTGAGCTAATATTAGTTAATGTAAATTAATATATCAAAAAAATAATTATACATTAAATTATTAAATCAACACTTGATTCAATAATTCGGCTATATCACATATAACCGACTAATATCATATTTATCAACTTATCGAATCAACACTTTATTCGATAACCTGGCTATATCACATATAACCGGCCGATATCACATATCGCGAGAATAGAATACGGTATCACATACGCGTATTAATCTCGGTCCCGCACATATCACATATGTGCTCCTACTTCGTTTCTCCTGAGCCAGGAAACCTCTGTGTAGGACTCTAAAGACTCGTCAATATGCCGGCAGTAGGTGATGATCATATCAGTCACCCACATGCCGTCAGTGGTACTAGCTGGACGTAACGGCTACCCGGGTATTGAGCGATCAGAAGATCAAAAAGCAAGCCTGCTCATACTCCTGCGAATCCAATAAGTAACACTACCGTACAGTCCGGTCTTTTCTTCTGATATGTCGCATATCTCAGCCTGGGGGTGGTAAACGTCAGACCCCAATAGTTTGATAAGTCATGCCGATGTGAGGCTCATAAAGGTTCGTGAAACTAATGATAACACTTACCAGTAAATCTTAGTAACCCTGACCAGGGATTTCCTGTTATGGCCAATCAAGCATAGCACAACATCAACCCCTAATTCCGGGAGAGAAGAAATCCCCTCCTATCGCTCATTGCCACCATGTGACTCGGAACTGTACCCAAAAATCACCGTTTTGCACGATCTCTTAAACGTGGTAAGGTGGAAATCAAAGAACTGTGGGAATGACACAAGACTCTATGACGATCTCGGGTCGACAGACTAACCTGTACCAGTGTCACCAGAGAAATGCTATCTGACGTGAGGTATAATACCATCTACGAGTTCTCGGCGAGTCTTGTCCAGTGTACCCAGTCTCCACTAAGCACCCGTATACTATCTTTTATGTCAAACACCAATAGATGTGGGATCATCCATCGCCCATCATATGGGTCAAGAAGCGTATACGCTAGTGTACTCTGGAATATCGATGCCCCATCTCGATACTCCCACGACTAGGAACAATTGAAGGATGTACTTACCGACTACCGCTGCCCTACTAGTATAATCTGCATCATAATCCCGGTAGTCAAGTACACATCCTAAGGGCTTTATCAATATGTAACAGAGAGACTATAAGTGTACATGTTAAGATAAAGAGCAACCAGATAGCATACTATCATGTCGAGCAAGAAAGTCCTCCCTATGTATGTCCAAGCATTCACTACAGTATACATCGTATATACAATAATGTAGTGTATGCGGATACTCGCTGGTAAACTTAATAGACAGCCACGCCCCATTGCCCCGACCAAGTGACTGTAGGAGAACCCCGTCGCCAAAAGCATCCGTTCGGGTGCTCGCGGCAGCGGTGTTCTGCCTTAGTGCACTTCGTCGACGGCATCCGGGGGTGCGGCCGTCTACTAAAGTTTGCGACGAGCATTCGATCAGGATGTTGGGAATCTTGTTGAATTGCCCGACTTGATATTGAAAAGAGTTTTCGATGATGAGACTAAAATGCGGGGTTTATAATTGTTAGGCATGCGATGTCTAAGGAATTCATTTGGTTAGGCATGCGATGTCTAATGAGGTTGCGGATTCCAACTGTTGTAGTTTTACAGTTTCTTTTCTGCGACCGTAAGTGTAATATGTGGTGTATCGCCGGTTTCGTTGCTATACATCAACGACAATTGGGATACGCATATTTACTTACGTTGATAATATGTGATGTTATGTGTTGCTGGATATGTTATATTGGATCGTTGTGTTTGAATAGCCGGGGTTTTTTTTATGTGAGATGAGAGTTTTTCTTTTTCATTCATGTAAAATTCACTGTATGTAATATTCTTTTATTGGGGCACTTCCGGGCTGAGGATGATGTCACCATTGTATATTATTTACTTTTTCGCATTAAGATAGACCTAAGGTGGGGAGCACAAGTAACCGGGTTCTAGGGTACAGTGGGAGACCATCTCGAGAAGTCGAGACCTGGTCTCCTAACTCTAGAATTGGTAGGGTTGCTTGCCACTCTCATAGGGGTCTACGGGTATGGGATTGGCTATTCATCACGACCGTGGAATCCATGTTTCATATAGGCTCAAAATAAAATACGGACGTCCTAGTATATCCAATATTTCATATGTTGTTTTTTGCTGCGTTATCTGTGATGTGATCATGTGATATGTTCAGATAGATACTGTATATAGTATATATGATATATTATATAGACGTTGCTTATGTTTTACACCCGCGCTAGCCCTGTCCCGTTCTGCCGTTAGTTACCTAACCTAACGGTGCAGACAGGACATCGAGGCGAATGCGGATGGCATAAGTCTACGTTGTATTTATCTGTGATGTTTAGGTGGACTAAAATGATGGGACATTCATTAATGAGATTAATAAAAGAAAATAAACCTAAATGATGTTGTGGAATCGAATTTCAAAAATCAGGTAGCTCTAATTGTTGCTTTGCATAGCGGTGTTCCTTGTAGAACATCCAGCACCTTATTCGATAAGGAAAAAGCCGAGATCCCTTCACCGCGAGTGACCTCTTTAGCAATAATTAGCAGATGATACAACCTTCGGTTGTCTTTTGATTGCTTTTCTAGTTCTTGCTTTGCATAGTGGTATTGTGAATATCCTGCACCTTATTCAACGAGGAAAGAGCCGAGATCCCTTCACCGGGATTGACCTCTTTAGCGAAACTAGAAAAAGCCTCAAAAACACTCCATTTAAAACCATTTGATTCCGCAACGAGATCAAGTTCAAAGCGTTAAAGGTTGTTAGTTATATGTATGCCCTAGAGGCCATTACTGTACATAGGATGTATATTGTAGTGGATGCTGGGACATATATAGGGAGGACTTTCTTGCTCGACATGATAGTATGCTATCTGATTACACTTTACCTTAACGTGTACATTGATTGTCTCTCTGTTACATGTTGGTAAAGCCCTTAGGATGTGTACTTGACTACCTGGACTATGATGCGGATCATACTAGTGAGGACATGGTAGTCCATAAGTACATCCTTCAAGGTCCCTAGTCGTGGGTGTATCAAGACGGGGCATCGATATACCAGTGTAGACTAGCGTATACCTTCTCGACCCATACAGATGGGCGATGGATGATCCCATATCCATTGGTGTTTGACATCAGAGATGATATACGGGTGCTCAGTGGAGACTGGGTACACTGGACGGATTCGCTGAGAACTTCCAGAAGGTATTATACCTTACGTTAGATGGCAGTTCTCTGGTGACACTGGTACAGAGTGGTCTGTTGACCCGAGATCGTCATAGAGTCTTGTGTGGTTCCCACTGTTCTTTGATTTCCATCTTACCACGTCCAAGAGGGCGTGCAAAACGGTGGTTTTTGGGTACAGTCCCGAGTCACATGGAGGCAATGAGCGATAGGAGGGGATTCGTCTCTCCCGGTATAGGGAGTTGATGTTGCGCTGTGTTCGATTGGCTATAACCGGAAATCCCTGGCCAGGGTTGCTGAGATTTACCGGTAAGTGTTACCAGTAGTTTCTCGAACTGTTATAGACCTCATATCGACACGACTTATCAAGCTATTGGAGTCTGACGTTTACCACACCTAGGCGAGATATGCGACATATCAGACGATCAGACCGGACTGTACGGTAAGTGTTACTGGTTGGATTCACAGGAGTATGAGCGGGCTTGCTCGTCGATCTTCTGATCGCTCAATACCCGGGTGGCCGTTACGTTTAGCAGACCGCTTGCGGCTTGTGGGTGATTGATATGATCATCACCTGCTGCCAGCGTATTGACGAGTCTTTAGAGTCCTACACAGAGGTTTCCTGGCTCAAGCGAAACGAAATAGGAGCGCATATGAGATATGTGCGGGACCGAGAATGATACCAGTATGTGATACTGTATTCGATTCTCGCGATTTGTAGCATTGATCGGTTATATGCGTTATAGCCGGGTTATCGGATCAAGTGTTGATTCGATAAGTTGTTACTATTGATATTAGTCGGTTATATGCGATATGACCGGGTCGTTAAATCAAGTGTTGATTTAATGATTTAATATATAATTATATATTTGATATATCATTTTACATTAACTAATATAGGTTCACTTAAATGGATTTTCTCACTAGAAGTTCACAAGTTGTATATGTGATATACTTTTGTGCACTTGATTGTATCATGTTTGATGATACATGTTAACTTGGTTAAGTGTAAAGATTAAACCATGGTTAAGTTAATGATTAGGGTTTTGCTTTTCTTTCTTATTTATTTATTTATTTATTTTGGAAAGAATAAAGAGAAAATGATGGCTTTCTTTGTTTGTAGTTGAATCTTCATGAAGGTTTGACTTTGTAACCATTTTGTCTTCATGCTTAACCCTAACCATTTAAACAAACCATGGTCTATTCTCTACACTTAACTAGGGTTAGGATATGATAAGTATTCATATTATTTTCTATTTTGAGTTAACTTATCATATCATTATCTTCTTCTTCTTCTTCTTCTTTACAAGAAGAAAAAGCTTGACCATCAATGGTGATTGATGAAAAAGAGTGAGAAATCTAATTCTAAAATGAACCCACCTCCTATTTCTTCATCCTCTACCTCTTGCCAAGTAGTATAGGGTGTTCTCTTCACAAGTTTCATGACTTGGTGAAGTGGGAGCTTGATCTAGTGATGCCTCGACGTAGATCATCTTCGGCACGAAGCCGACGACCTTGCCCGCCCATTTCTCCGATGAAGCCGACACTAGAGCCCGGGTTTCCATTTGGACAGTGAGGAGACTTCATTGCGGAGCTATGGAGGTGGAGGACCGGATCTACAAAGGTTGTATTTCCGTTCTCTTAGTAAAGTAGTTTACTAGTTGCATCTTTCGCCTAGACATCTAGTTAACGATCCGTAGTCTAGGGTTTCTCGGCACCCCTAAAATTTGAAATTGGCATGGTTGATGCCTTGTGAGACCTCATTAGTGTGCCTAGGAACCCTTCAGTGGTATCAGAGCCTAGCTAGAGCCTTAGGCGATGCGTAGACGATGTTAGAAACCCGATCGAACCCCGAAACCCTAACTTTTAACCCTCTCTGGACTTTTTCTGAAAAAGTGGTTTTTTCCAAATTAAAAATCCTTAAAAAATTCAGCAGGAAATTCTAAGAATTACAGTGCAAAAATTACCTAATGATCTGTCTAAAGCGCGGCGGATCCGCGGCATTAGCCGCCTATTGCCGCGGTTCCGCGCCCATTTAGTCTCTTCAGTCAACCATTTTTGCACAGTAACTTCTTTATTTAAATGATGAATTTTATGGGAATTTTTAAAATTTATTCAAGAGTTGAATTTTCTGGGGTGTATTGGGAGTTCGTAGATTCGATCGGATTATCAGATTTTGTCTATGTGGCTTTCCGGATATATTGAATATGTTAAAAAGTTCGACCGGATATAAATACCCACCTTTTCCCCTGTCGGGAAATTTCCAAGTGTTGGATTTTTCCGTGGTTTAAAGATGTTCTAAGTAGTGCAAGTAACGCGATGGACCCTCTAGAAGACAACAAACTTTAACTTGATTATGTGACCGTCTTGAACTGCCCTTTGAACCTTAGGGTTTGGGGCAGTACGGCGTGCCACATGTGAGGCGTTGGCTTGACCCTTCTACGGCTGGACCGTTGGTACTGAGGCACGAAGTGAATGTCTTTGAACTTATTTCATGAGTTGAGCTGTTTCGGGAAAACTTGGGTGTTCAACTGTTCGATCGGAAAGTTTAACATTTTCTGTTTATCTGGAATGTGATACAACAATTGGAATTCACAATAAGTTATGAGATAACTGAATGAATGTTATAAACATAGCAGTTTAGTCTCACTTGATCGGTTGCTACGGAATTTTGATGCGATCAAAAGTCCGTTGCAATCACGTAGCGTACGCGGATACTCGCCGGGTAAACTTAATAGACAGCCTAGCTCCATAGCCCCGACCAAGTGACTGTAGGAGAACCCCGTCGCCGAAAGCATCCGTTCGGGTGCTCCCGGTAGCGGTGTTCCGCCTTGGTGCACTTCGTCGACGGTATCGGGGGTGCGACCGTCTACTAAAGTTTGCGACGAGCATTCGATCAAAATGTCGGGAATCTTGTTGAATTGCCCGACTTGATATTGAAAAGTGTTTTCGATAATGAGACTAAAATGCGGGGTTTATAATTGTTAGGCATGCGATGTCTAAGTAATTAATTTGATTAGGCATGCGATGTCTAAAGAGATTGCGGATTCCAACTGTTGTAGTTTTACACTTTCTTTTCTGTGCGGGAAGTGTAATATGTGATATCGCCGGTTTCGTTGCTATATGTCAACGACAATTGGGATGCACATATTTACTTACGTTGATGACATGTGATGTTATGTGTTGCTGGATATGTTATATTGGATCGTCGTATTTGAATAGCCCGGGGGTTTTTATGTGAGATGAGTGTTTTTTTATTTTCATTCATGTAAAAATCTGTATGTAATTTTCTTTTATTGGGGCACTTCCAGGTTGCGGATGTTGTCACCATTTGTATATTATTTACTTTTCTGCACTAGGATAGACCCAAGGAGGGGAGCACAAGTAACCGGGTTCTGGGGTCCAGTGGGAGACCAACTCGAGGAGTCGAGTCCGGGTCTCCTAACTCCAGAATTGGTAGGGTTGCTTGCCGCTCTCGTAGGGGTCTAGGGGTGTGGGTTTGGCTATTCATCACGACCGTAGAAACCGTGTTTTATACTGGCTCGTATTGAAAACACGGACGTCCTAGTATATCCAATATTTCATATGATTCTTCTGCTGCGATATCTATGATGTGATCATGTGATGTTCTGTGATAGATACTGTATATAGTATATATGATATATTATATAGGCGTTACTTATGTTTTACACCCGTGCTAGCCCTGCCCCGCTCTGTCGTTAGTTACCTAACCTAACGGTGCACAAGGGGACATCGAGGCGAATGCGGATGGCATAAGTGTACGTCGTATTTATCTGTGATGTTTAGGTATTTAAATGATGGGACTTCATTAATATGATTAATGAAATAAAAAGAAACCTAAAATGTTGTAGAATCGAATTTCAAAATAAAAACAGGTAGCTACAGTTCTTGCTTTGCGCAGCGGTATATGTGATATATCCTGCACCTTATTCGATGAGGAAAGGACCGAGATCCCTTCACCGGGAGTGACTCCTTTAGCAATAACTGGCAGATGCTACACACTCGGTTTGTCTTTTGATTGCTTTTAAGAGTTTTTGCTTTGCACAGTGATATATTTGATATATCCCGCACCTCATTCGACGAAGAAAGGACCGACGATCCCTTCTCCGGGAGTGACTCCTTTAGCAAAACTAGAAAAGCCTAAAAAACACTCCATTTTAAAATCATTCGATCCTACAACGATATCAAGTTCATTACGCAATAGATTTTCAGAAAAACCTGTCGTAGCCCTCCGTCATTTCAGATAAATCCTGTTTAGTATTCGTGCTGCGTTTGTTGACCTTATCAAGGCGCAGTGTGCGGTAGCTAACCAGTATTTATCTGCTTATGCATATGATGCAGATTGGGTTAGGGTAGTCGTGCGGCCTTGTTGACCTTGTCAAGGGTCGTGCGGGTGGGTTTGATTCAATCAAGAAATGACGGGTTGAACTTGACTTGCGGTCTATGGTTTGTTGACCTTGTCAAGGTCATAGATCGTTCGGGGCAAAATATTATCGGGAATTTCAAGTGTTGAAATTTGCAATGAGATTGCATACCTTCTATGAGATAGTTGGATCCCGATACCCGCTGTGAGTAAGAGTTACTCCTGGGAGAGTTTTACACATTACAATTAGCCGATCAAGTAGGTGTCTAGAAAGGTGTTAACGAGGTTACGCCTCTGGGAAAACGAGGTTTACATTAATTAGGTTCGTGCGAAAGCACGGGGGACCTCCCTCAAAGTACCGACACTGGCCTGGCTGAAAGATTGGCGAACTTGTAGTGTGTAATTAATCCCGGCTAGTCTTTCCTTTTAGGGTTTGAAGGAAGATTTGATAAAAAGCAGTGGGAACCATCCTGATTAGATAAAATAAAACCAATCTATTCTTGCAAGAGCGCACGCTGAGTGTTTTCTTCTCTCTCTCTCCAGGTAGCGACCATATCACGCCTTAATCAAGATAATAATACGGAATATTGACCGAACCCGCTTGTTATACTGAGCTGGGGAACGTTGGTCCCGCTCCAACTTATAATTGTTATAAGATAGAGCAGGAAATTGGGGATTACCAGAATTCCCTTGCCGCCCAAACGAAGAAAGTGCATATGATGCATCTCCTTCGGGTGTGTTCATAATAAAGAACTGTTTCTCAGTGTCCTTTACGTCCTGGGTATATGATACCGGATCAGGATCCCAGATATGTAATCTGTTACATAGGGCTACAGATAGGTAGAGAACTGAGAACGGGTGATAAGTTTCATGAGGCAGAAAACGGGGCAAGTGTTGCAGCCAAGTCTGTTGGTCACTGTCACCCTGTATTACCAATACATTGATTCTGAACGCATGTTATTAGATACCGAACCTGATATACAAAATCATATCTGTCTCTTTATCAGTAAAGAAACGATAAAATTTTGTATTGTTGGATAATGTTTTGAACATTTCCTATATCAAAAGTTGATCGATTCAGGCACGTTATCTAAAAGCATTAATGTTCTAAATCAAACTACAGTTCTTAGTATACGGAACACACAGAAGAGGAAGAGTTCAGAAATGAACGGATCCTTCTTCAGGCATTATAGACTAGGTCATATCAATGCGATCCGACTGGCTGAAGTTACATTTTAGATGCATATTTAAATCAGTTTGAATTTACATCTTATGAAACTTGCCAGTCATGTCACAGAGATCAAGATGACCATAGCACCGTTTACGGGAAACAGAGAAAGAGTTAGTGAACTCTTGGGATGATACATGTTGATGTATGTAGGTCCCCTGTCTACACATGCCAAGACTGGTTCCTTGCACTTCATTACATTCTCTGATAATCTCTTTAGATTCAGACATATGTTCTTGTTGAAACACAAGTCCGAACCTTTTGAGATATTCATAGAATATAAGTTAGAAGTAGAGAACCAATACGGGTAAAAGTATTATGTCCTTTGATGAGATCAAGGAGGAGAATACTTGAGCACGAAATTCCTGGACTATTCTAAAGGAGAATGAGATTCTCTCTCAGCATTACTCCTCCGAATACACCATAGCACGATGGTATATCGGGGTGGAGCAATCATACCCTATATGATAAGGTGTGCTCTATGATGAGTACTACTGAGTTACCTATTTCCTTTTTGGGAGTTATGCACTTGAGAAGCTGCATACCTATTGAATAGGGTTCCAATCAAATCAGTTGCCTACCACTTCATATTTGATATGATAAGGGAAGAGCCCATCTCTTAAGTTAGTTAAGATTTGGGGTTGTCCAGCCTATGTCTGAAAAGCAAAATCCGGACAAGCTCGAGGCAAGGTCTGTAATGTAGAACTGGAAAGGTTCCAGCTATACAAAACTGCAGCTGATGATTTGAAAGAACCAAAGGATTCAATAGTTACCAACGAACCTCAGCCTCTCTGCCGATCTAGTAAGGTTCCTCACCCACCTGAGAGATACTTCGGTTTCTCTATGACAGTGGGAGCGAGGATTGCATCATGAGATGATGACCCAACTAGTTTTGAGCTGGCCATCAGGAGTGCGACTCTGTAAGAATGGCTGGATGCTTAGCGATCTGAGATGGAATCCATGTACACCAGCAAAGTATGGACTTTGGCTGCTATATCTGAAGGGTTAAATCCCCATCAGGAGCAAGTAAATCTTGAGAAGATTACTTGGTGTACATGGAAAAGTTGAGACTTTCAAAGCTAGACTTGTTAAAGGTTTTCGTCATCGACCAGGCGTGGATAATGATGAAACCTTTTCCAGTGCCTATGCTTAAGTCCATTCGGATCCTACTTGCCACGGCTACATACCATGACTACGATATCTGGTGGTTGGGTGTCATGACAGCTTTTCTAAATGATGTTTTAGAATAGAACGTCTATAAGTACACAGCCAGAGGGCTTCGTAGACAGTGGGAGCAGCGGAAACATGTGCAAGATGGTTTATGTGATAAAGCAGGCATCGCGGAGTTGGAACATCTGTTTTGATGGATTAGTCAAAGAGTTTGACATCATCAAAATGGTAGATGAACCTTGTATAAACAAAAAGGTAGTAGGGAGTATAGTAACGATCCTCGTAGAGTACGTGGATGACATGCTCTTGATAGGGAAGGAGTTTCCTATGATACGCTCGGTCAATCTCCGTTTATCACAAGGATTCTCCATATAGGATCAAAGTGATAACTCCTAAATCCTGGATTTTGGATCTATGAGATAGATCTAATTGGATGTTAGGATTCTCACTAGTTGTTGTAAGATGGTATCAACCGATCCTGGGGAGAATCACTGGAAGGGTTCCAGGGTGATAAGGACGACTGAATGTCAGTCACAGGCATTGTCTTTACCCTCAGTGGAGGGACGGTATGTTCGAAAAGTTCCAAGCTATATACCGTGGCATACTAGACGATAAAGGCTGGATACATCGCTACTTAAGATGCTACCAAAGAGGCTGTCTGGGTGTATATATTTGTTCATGAGATGAACTCTGTTCCTCCCATTGTGTGACAATGGAGTTGTGGCTTATGCCAAGGAACGTCCGTCCCATCAGTGATCCAGACATATTCTAAGGCAGTATTACCTGATCATGGAGATGGTTGATCTCCAGGGTGATCGAGGTTAGGAGAGTAGACTCAGAGGACAAAC
Organism: Agapanthus africanus; assembly: GCA_030015575.1. Lineage (NCBI taxonomy): Eukaryota > Viridiplantae > Streptophyta > Magnoliopsida > Asparagales > Amaryllidaceae > Agapanthus > Agapanthus africanus. Next base: position 52,403,959 of record CM057351.1, on the reverse strand, counting down.
ACAGCGGATCCACTCACAAAGGCCTGTTCCCAGAGAGAGACTTTTATAGGATGGTTGAGTATGAGATACTACAACCACTGCTATCAGATGGCCCTAGTGCAAGTGGGAGATTGTTAGTTATATGTATGCCCTAGAGGCCATTACTGTACATAGGATGTATATTGTAGTGGATGCTGGGACATATATAGGGAGGACTTTCTTTCTCGACATGATAGTATGCTATCTGGTTACACTTTACCTTAACGTGTACATTGATTGTCTCTCTGTTACATGTTGGTAAAGCCCTTAGGATGTGTACTTGACTACCTGGACTATGATGCAGATCATACTAGTGAGGACATGGTAGTCCATAAGTACATCCTTCAAGGTCCCTAGTCGTGGGTGTATTGAGACGGGGCATCGATATACCAGTGTAGACTAGCGTATACCTTCTCGACCCATACAGATGGGCGATGGATGATCCCATATCCATTGGTGTTTCACATCAGAGATGATATACGGGTGCTCAGTGGAGACTGGGTACACTGGACGGACTCGCTGAGAACTCCCAGATGGTATTATACCTTACGTCAGATGGCAGTTCTCTGGTGACACTGGTACAGAGTAGTCTGTTGACCCGAGATCGTCATAGAGTCTTGTATGGTTCCCACTGTGCTTTGATTTCCATCTTACCACATCCAAGAGGGCGTGCAAAACGGTGGTTTTTGGGTACAGTCCCGAGTCACATGGAGGCAATGAGCGATAGGAGGGGATTCGTCTCTCCCGGTATAGGTAGTTGATGTTGCGCTGTGTTCGATTAGCTATAACCGGAAATCCCTGGCCAGGGTTGCTGAGATTTACTGGTAAGTGTTACCAGTAGTTTCTCGAACTGTTATAGACCTCATATCGACACGACTTATCGAGCTATTGGGGTCTGACGTTTACCACCCCTAGGCGAGATATGCGACATATTAGACGATCAGACCGGACTGTACGGTAAGTGTTACTGGTTGGATTCACAGGAGTATGAGCGGGCTTGCTCGTCGATCTTCTGATCGCTCAATACCCGGGTGGCCGTTACGTTTAGCAGACCGCTTGCGGCTTGTGGGTGATTGATATGATCATCACCTGCTGCCGGCGTGTTGACGAGTCTTTAGAGTCCTACACAGAGGTTTCCTGGCTCAAGCGAAACGAAATAGGAGCGCATATGAGATATGTGCGGGACCGAGAATGATACCAGTATGTGATACTGTATTCGATTCTCGCGATTTGAACATTGATCGGTTATATGCGTTATAGCCGGGTTATCGGATCAAGTGTTGATTCGATAAGTTGTTACTATTGATATTAGTCGGTTATATGCGATATGACCGGGTCGTTAAATCAAGTGTTGATTTAATGATTTAATGTATAATTATATATTTGATATATCACTTTACATTAACTAATATAGGTTCACTTAAATGGATTTTCTCACTAGAAGTTCACAAGTTGTATATGTGATATACTTTTGTGCACTTGATTGTATCATGTTTGATGATACATGTTAACTTGGTTAAGTGTAAAGATTAAACCATGGTTAAGTTAATGATTAGGGTTTTGCTTTTCTTTCTTATTTATTTATTTATTTATTTATTTTGGAAAGAATAAAGAGAAAATGGTGGCTTTCTTTGTTTGTAGTTGAATCTTCATGAAGGTTTGACTTTGTAACCATTTTGTCTTCATGCTTAACCCTAACCATTTAAACAAACCATGGTCTATTCTCTACACTTAACTAGGGTTAGGATATGATAAGTATTCATATTATTTTCTATTTTGAATTAACTTATCATATCATTATCTTCTTCTTCTTCTTCTTCTTTACAAGAAGAAAAAGCTTGACCATCAATGGTGATTGATGAAAAAGAGTGAGAAATCCAATTCTAAAGTGAACCCACCTCCTATTTCTTCATCCTCTACCTCTTGCCAAGTAGTATAGGGTGTTCTCTTCACAAGTTTCATGACTTGGTGAAGTGGGAGCTTGATCTAGTGATGCCTCGACGTAGATCATCTTCGGCACGAAGCCGACGACCTTGCCCGCCCATTTCTCCGATGAAGCCGACGCTAGAGCCCGGGTTTCCATTTGGACAGCGAGGAGACTTCATTGCGGAGCTATGGAGGTAGAGGACCGGATCTACAAAGGTTGTATTTCCGTTCTCTTAGTAAAGTGGTTTATTAGTTGCATCTTTCGCCTAGACATCTAGTTAACGATCCGTAGTCTAGGGTTTCTCGGCACCCCTAAAATTTGAAAATTGCATGGTTGATGCCTTGTGAGACCTCATTAGTGTGCCTAGGAACCCTACAAAGGTTTTCTTAAAAACCATCCGCAACCCTCCGTCATTTTAGGAAGTAGAGTACTTAGTATTCGTGCTGTATTTGTTGACCATAGTCAAGGCACATTGTACGGTAGCTAAGTGATGTCTACCTACACCGCATATGATGTGATTAGTTAGGACAGTCGCGTGACTTTGTTGACCATAGTTAAGGGTCATGTTGGTGGGTCTAATTAATCACGAAATGATGGGTAGAACTTGACTAGTACTTATGATTTGTTGACCGTAGTTAAGGTCATAAGTGCTAGGGGTAAAAACCTTTATCGGGAGTTTCAAGTGTTGAAATTTGCAATGAGATTGGATACCTTCTATGAGATAGTTGGATCCCGATACCCACTGCGAGTAATTGTTACTCCTGGGAGAGTTTTGCACTTTACAATTAGCCGATCAAGTAGGTGTCTAGAAAGGTGTCAACGGGGTCACGCCCCTGGGAAAACGAGATTTATTTTAATTAGGTCCGTGTGAAAGAACGGGAAACCTCCCTCAAAGTACCGGCACTGGCCTGGCCGAAAGATTGACGAACTTGTAGAGTGTAATTAATCCCGGCTAGTCTTTCCTTTTAAGGTTTGAAGGAAGATTTGATAAAAACAGTGGGAGCCATCCTGATTAGATAAAATATATAACCAATCTAATCTTGCAAGAGCGCATGCAGAGTGTTTTCTTCTCTCTCTCTCTCCAGGTAGCGACCATGTCACGCCTTAATCAAGTTAATAATATGGATGTATTGACTGAACCCGCTTGTTATACTGAGGTGGGGAACGTTGGTCCCGCTCCAACTTATAATTTTTAGAAGACCGAGTAGGAAATTGGGGAATACCAGATTTCCCATGCCGCCCAAACGAAGAAAGTGCATGATGATGCATCTTTTTCGGGTATGTTTATTACATAGAATTGTTTCTCAGTACCCTTTACGTCCTGGGTATTAGATACCGGATCAGGATCCCGCATATGTAATCTGTTACATGGGGTACAGAAAGGTAGAGAACTGAGAACGGGTGATAAGTTTCAAGAGTTGAAAACGGTGCAATTGTTGCAGCCAAGATGTTGGCAGTTATCACCCTGTATTACTAGAATACATTGATTCTGAACGAATGTTATTAGATACCGAACTTGATATACAACATCATATTAGTCTCTTTTTATTAAAGAAGGATATAATTTTGTATTGTTGGATAATGTTTTGAACATTTCCTATGTCAAGAGTTGATTGGTTCAGGCACGTTATATAAAAGCATAGACGTTCTAAATCAAACCACAGTTCTTAATATACAGAACACACATAAGAGGAAGAGTTCAGAAATGAACGATTCCTTCTTGAGGTATTGTAGACTAGGTCATATCAATGTGACCCGACTAGCTGAAGTTACATTTAGATGCATATTTGAATCAGTTTGAATTTACATCTTGTGAAACTTGCCAGTTATGTCGCAAAGATAAGATGACCATAGCTCCGTTTACTGGAAACAGAGAAAGAGTTAGTGAACTTTTGGGACTGATACATAGTGATGTATGTAGGTCCCCAGTCTACATATGCCAGGACTGGTTCTTTGTACTTCCTTATATTCACTGATGATCTCTCAAGATTCGGGCACTTGTTCCTGTTGAAACACATGTCTGAAACTTTTGAGAAATTCAAAGAATGTAAGATAGAAGTAGAGAACCAAAACCGGGTATAAGTATTATGTCCTATGATGTGATCAAGGAGGAGAATATTTAAGCACGGAATTCCTGGATTATTCTAAAGGAGAATGAGATTCTCTCTCAGCATTACTCCTCCGCATACACCACAGCACGTAGGTGTATCGGGGTGGAGCAATCGCACCATATATGATATGGTGCGCTCTATGATGAGTACTACTGAGTTTCCTTTTTCCTTTTAGGGAGTTATGCACTTGTGAAGCTGCATACCTATTGAATAGGGTTCCAATCAAATCCATTGCCTACCACTTCATATGTGATATGGAATGGGAAGAGCCCATATCTTAAGTTTGTTAAGATTTGCGGTTGTCCGGCCTATGTCTAAAAGCAAAATCCGGACAAGCTCGAGGCAAAGTCAGTACTGTAGAAGTTTGTTGGATATCCTAAGCATTCGCAAGGGAATATCTTCTACCTAACAGAGGAACAAAATATGTTTTCTTTCTCAACATACCACCTTTGTGAAAGGGAATTTCTTATGAAGAAATTAGTGGTCATGAGGTAGAACTGAAAGGAGTTCCATCTATACAAACTACAGCAGATGATTTGGTAGAACCAAAGGATTCAATAGATTTCGACGAACCTCATCCTCTCCGCCGATCTAGCAGGGTTCCTCATCCGCCTGAGAGATACTTCGGTTTCTCGATGACAGTAGGAGCGAGGATTGCATCATGAGATGATGACCCAACTAGTTTCAAGCAGGCCATCAAGAGTGGGGACTCTGTAAGAATGGTTGGAAGATTAGCGATCTGAGATGGAATCCATGTACACCAACAAAGTATGGACTTTGGTTGCTATATCTGATGGGTTAAATTCCCATCAGGTCAAGTATATCTTGATAAGATTACTTGGTGTAGATGGAAAAGTTGAGACTTGTTAAAGTTTTTCGTCATCGACCAGGCGTGGATAATGATGAAACCATTTCCAGTGGCTATGCTTAAGTCCATCCGGATCCTACTTGTCATTGCTGCATACCATGACCGTGATATCTGGTGGTTGGGTGTCATGACTACTTTTCTAAATATTGATTTAGAAGATAGCGTCTATAGAACACAGCCAGATGGCTTCGTAAACAATGGGAGCAGCGGAAACGTATGCAAGATGCTTTGTGTGATAAAGTAGGCATCGCGGAGTTGGAACATCTGTTTTGATGTGGTAGTCAAAGAGTTTGACTTCATCAAAATAGTAGATAAACCTTGTATATACAAAAAGGTAGTAGAGAGTAAGGTGGTCATCCTCGTATTCTACATGGACAACATACTCTTGATGGGAAAAGAGGTTCCTATGCTACGCACAGTCAATCTCCTCTTATCACAAGGATTCTCCAAATAGGATCAAAGTGATACCTCCTAAATCCTGGGTTATGGATCTATGCGATAGATCTAAATGGATATTAGGATTCTCACTAGGTACAGTGAGATGGTATCAATCGATCCTGGGGAGAATCACTAGAAAAGTTCCAGGGTGATAAAGACGACTCAATGTCAGTCGCAGGCATTGTCTTTACCCTCAGTGGAGGAACGGTATGTTGGAAGAGTTCCAAGCTAGATACCGTGGCAAACTAGACGAAAAAGGCTGGTGACATCGCTATCAAAGATACTACCAAAGTGGCAGTTTAGGTGTATATTGGTTCATGAGATGAACTAGGTTCCTACCGTTGTGTGACAATGGAAGTGTGGCTTTGGCCCAGGAACCCCGGTCCCATCAGTGACCCAGACATATTCTGAGGCAGCATCACCTTATCATGGAGATAGTTGATTTCCAGGGTGATCGAGGTTAGGAGAGTAGACTCAGAGGACAACACGGCGGATCCACTCACAAAGGCTTTTTCCCAGAGAGAGACTTTTATGGGATGGTTGAGTATGAGATACTACAACCACTGCTACAGATGGCTCTAGTGCAAGTGGGAGATTGTTAGTTATATGTATGCCCTAGAGGCCATTACTATACATGGGATGTATATTGTAGTGGATGCTGGGACATATATAGGTAGGACTTTCTTGCTCGACATGATAGTAGGCTATCTGGTTGCTCTTTATCTTAACATGTATACTTTCTGTCACCCTGTTACATGTTGATAAAGCCCTTAGGATGTGTACTCGACTTGCAGGACTATGATGCAGATCATACTAGTGGGGCCTGGGTCGTCCATGAGTACATCCTTCAATGTTCCTAGTCGTGGGAATATCGAGACGGGGCATCGATATTCCAGAGTAGACAAGCGTATATCTTCTCGACCCATGTGATGGGCGATGGATGATCCCATATCCATTGGTATTTGACATCAAAGACTGTATGCGGGTGCTCAGTGGTGACTGGGTACACTGAACGGACTCGCCGAGTGTTAGTGTTTATGCCCTAGAATGCCATTACTGTATCATACTAGTTTGTATATTACTTAATGGAAGCTTGGGATATTCACAGTTGTATTGACAGTCTTGCTAAAAATGGTAGTATGCTACTTGGTTTGAGTCTACTTTAATATGTGCATATATTTCTTGTAATGTATCGCTTATACATATTAGTAGAGCCCTTAGGATCTTTGCTTGATTACCAGTGTTGTGATGGCAGTCACACTAGTGGGGGCTGGGTAGTCTATAAGTAACATCCTATATAGGTCCCTGGTCGTAAGATTATCGAGACAGGGCATCGATACTCCGGAGTAGACTAGTGTGTACGCTTCTTATCCCAGTTAGGGAGATGGTCTGTCCCACAGCCATCAGTAAGTCGTACTGGAGATAGTATATAGGTGCTCGTTAGGTTATCGTTACACCGGACAGGACTCGCGGGGAACTGTTGGTTGGGATTATACCCGTCATCAATTAACAGTTCTCAAGTGACATGAGTACAGCATAGTCCGCAGACTTGACACTGCTACTTCTCCTCGAGTGTGTCCCACTGTTCTTAGATTGCTACCCTACCACGCCTCAAAGGAGTCGTGCAAACAGGTAGCAGTTGGGTGCAGTCCCGAGCACTTGGAGGCAGTGGCGGTTAGACAGGATTCGTCTCTCCCGGTATTGGGAGTTGATATCGCGCTGTATCAGAGAGCCATTACGCAAAGTCTCTGGCCAGTGCAAGCGAGATTTACTGGTAGGTTTTCCAGTAGTTTCTCAAGTTGTAATGGGCTACGCTCCGACACGACTTATACCGCTTTTAGGGGACTGACGCTTGCCGCCCCTAGGCCCGTTATGCGATAGTCTTAGATGAACAGACCGGACTGTACAGAGATTTTCACAGCAGGCTCAGTAGAAGTTCGGATGGGTTTCCTCATCGGCCTTCTTATCGACATCTACCTGGGGACCGTTATGTACAGCTAGTGCCGCTTGCGGTCTGTGGTTAAACCCACTGCCAGCGTAGTGTTGAGTCTTTATAGTCCCACAGAGAGAGTTTTCCTGCTTCGGGCGAAATGATATAAAGGTCGCATGGTTTTACGACAGGGTTCAGACGCATACGTGTTTTTACGCAAGTACGATGTTCGGACAGTTTTTACTAGTCGGCTTTGGTTTAAGCCAGATTCTAGTATCGGATTATTGGATTTATACAGTCTAAAGTTTTTCTGTGTTTTTACGGATAGGAGGGGCGTTCTCGTAATTTGTTGGGAAGCTTCTTGAAGCATGGTGACTTGGGGATTAAGGTGGCATTTGCATTAATTGGATAAATGAGTCATGGTGTGATTCATACATGGAGTTAATGAATCATTTATGATTTATATGACTCATGTGATGAATCACTTAGTGTATTAATGAAACATGATGATATATCAATATTTTTTATTCATTTAATATATATGATATGTTTCATATATACACATATGATCTATTCATCCAAAAGGATTCTCATTCTCACCTTCTCTCTCCTCAAGCTCTCTCTCTTCAAACCCTAACCCTAACCTCTCATGTGTTGAGATCAAGGGTTAGCTAGACTAATACTTCCATAATCCAACTCTATATCACCTAGGTTGCTTAGATTAGTACTTTGAGTAACCTGGTTACCTCAAGTTAGAGGTTAAGCTTGGAGTAGGAGCTCTCGGGTGGATCGTCTTTGACTCGAGGAGGCCGTGAGGTGCCGGCGTTCCAAAGAGCCTAAAAGGATTGGAGGACAGTGATGAAGACCCGAAGGACAAGTAACGTGAGGTATTACTTCGAATCAGTGTAGTTAAACCTTTCGTAGTTTGCTAGTAACGGTTTAGACACGATTCATGCGCCCAAGTCTGTGTTACGAAGTTTTGATAATCGTTTTTCATATATTCCGCCTCTCCGCAAGTTCGTGGGGTGCGTGACATGGACTTACAGTGGTATCAGAGCCAACTAAATCATTACTAGCTTGTTAGCAACTAATTATAACTTCGATCGACGGAAAACACGAAAACAACACCCCGAAACCCTATCAGTTTCTGTTAATTTTAAAAGTGTCAGAAAAATTATTTGATAAGCCTTAAAATTCACAGCAGGGAAATATAAGAAAACTGGGAAAATACGAGCTCTCAACTCGGTTAGATGGCCGCGGATCCGCGGCACAATAGTGCTTTTGGCCGCGGATCCGCCGCCGAGTAAACTCCGAGTTGACTCGGATTTGCGCAGTAATTCATATATTATGGTGTTTTTTTTTCCTGTATATTCTGTTTCTACCCAGGTTACTTCTGTGCTGGCTTGCATTTGGGGTAGACACGGAAAATGGTTGTCGATCGATATTCTAAGTTATTTGCTAATCGGGTTTTTATCTGTAATAATTAATCTGTTCGTAAACCTCCCCTAACTTCTAGTATGTCGGTTGGCATGGGGTTGCACATTTCTGTAATGTTTACTGTTTGTGTATATGAACTTGATTGGATCGATGTGATGATTAGCCGAGGTTTGAGATGGGTTTTATATTCATTCATTCGATGTAAAATGTAATATGATGTAATATTCTTTTGCGGGGCACATCCAGGTTGCAGTTGTAGCCACCGTTGTATTATTTCATTTACTGTTTTTGGCTCCTAGGATAGACCTAAGGTGGGTACACAAACTACCGGGTACGTTGAAGTATTTAGTGGCCTACTCACGTTGTTGAGGGAGACCGCTTCACTTCGGGTACTTGGCGGGTAGTTTGCCCTACCCGTAGGGGTCTAGGGTGGGATAAAGGCTATTCATCACAACTGTGTAATCTGTTTTTTGTTGCAGGCTCAAAGAAAACGCGGATTGCTTGTATATCCAATAATGTTCATCTGAGATCTGGAATGCCTATTATTGTGTCTGACGAATGTACAATATCTATATATGATAGCTATTTAGACGTCACTTATGTTTTACACCCGCGCTAGCCCAGCCCCCGCTCTGTCGTTAGTTAAGTAACCTAACAGGTGATGACGGAACCCAGTGGCGAATGCGGATGGCATAAGAGGACGTTGTATTTTCGTTGTTTTCTGCAATGATAGGTTAAATGATGGGATGCATTATTTTAATGCAAAGAAAATAAACCAAAGTTGAATCGTTGGAACAAATTTAAAAGAAACCACTCGGTTATTTTAAAAGAGCAGATTTTTTTTAATTGCGTAGCTTTAACCACTCCTTTTAAAAAGCTCTCAGGTTCCTTCGATTATATCAAGTTCACTACGTTCACGGTTTCGCCAAAACCAGTCGTAGCCCTCCGTCATTTCTTATGGATGGTCAGTAGTATTCAAGCTATGTTTGTTGGCCTTCGTCAAGGCATAGTGTTTGGTAGCTGCTGGGGTATTAATTTGTTGCATAGATAGATGAGTTGGTTTGGGACAGTTGTATTACCTTGTTGGCCTTCGTCAAGGGTATGTACGGGTGGGTTCAAATTAATAAGATAATGATGGGCAGAACTTGACATGTGACTTATGATTTGTTGGCCTTCGTCAAGGTCATAGAAACATGGGGCAAAAATCCACATCGGGAGTTTCTAAAGAAACTGAAACTTGCTAGTTTTGCATACCATTTGGAGTTTGATGAATGTTGGTAGGATTCCTTCAACATTATCATACGATGATATTTGGATCCCGATCCTACTGTGAGTATATGCTACTTATTAGGAGATTCATTACTTAATGATCAATGCTATAAACTAAGTAGATGTCGAGAAATGTGTCAGCGGGGCTATGTTCACACCATAATATTGCATTATTATATTCCCCATTCTTATTCTTTTTATAAATAAACAGGTGCTTTTGACGCATGTATGCTACATGTTACAGGTTACATGTTCTTGGACAAGAAACAGTGAAAACGATGAAAAGACGATGTAAAAAGTGAGACTTTGACCGACAAACAGAGAATCTTGATCAAGCCTACATAAGGAACAATTCACAAAGCAAGATTCAAGACATCGACTCAAAGCGAACGGGTAGAAGTCCACTACAATGTTCACTGGAAATCTGGAAGAGAACCAGAAGCTAAATTGAGAAAAGATATATAGAAATAAGAAGCCCAAGCCAACATAAATCAGCCCAAGAAAATGCACAGTCTAACTCCACTAATGGGCCACGAAACTGCGGCCCAACCCCTACCCAGGCCGCGATTCCGTGGCCATAAAGAGCAATTAGGAGTGGAAATTTAGACCTAATTCTTGTGGCGGCTTTTACCGGTCAACCTAGGGGTATTTTTGTAATTGTAGACATGCGGATCAAAATGTAACCTAGGGTTTCTATTTTCTATAAATAGAACTCTAAATATTGTAATTTTTTATGCCTCCCTTCATTAATAAAATACAAAATTCTTTTGGAGAGCATCAGTGCCTCTCTTCAATTCAGAAATTCAGATCTGACAAACCTGCATTGATGATTGGAGAAATGCATCTGTAAGTAGATTTAATTCCTTGCTCTAGTTTAGATTTCAATTCTTTGCCCTAGGTAGATTTAATTTCATGCCCTAGGAACTTGTTTAGAGTTAGCTTTGGAGAAGGATTTTGAGAGATGAGATCTCTCATCCCTTTCTTACCCATCATATATTTACACTAGGACTCCATGCATACGCGCACACACCGCGCCCTACGGAATCCTACCCCTCGAGGTAACGGTGACACCGTAGTATAAAGGCCCGGTTGAGCGCGTTTTCCATGGAGGTTAGGGTAAGGATCTCTAAAGGAAGGGCAAGAACCTAGAGGAAGGAACACCTTCCCGAATGGATCTAATCCCCTTTATTGATAATTACCATAATTCCTCATAGATCTTCATCCGGGTATAGAAAGCGTTGAGATTTACTTGCATTTCCAAACCATCCCTAAACCTTACCCTAGCAAGAATAGATCTAGATAATTGCCCTAAGTTAATTAGATTTTTAGATTTAATAATCAATCCGAACGCCCTTCGGAATTAACTCGTAAGAACGAATCGGAGATTCACAACATCCCTGTGGACCGACCCGTACTCACCGGCTAGTTTCATGCAACGCCGTTCTTGATTGCGGTTACAAATATTTTTGATCTATCTTTTAGGAAGCGCAAGCTCGCTAAATCACACAATCAAATGGCGCCGTTGCCGGGGATGGCGTAGAACTTTCCTTTTCGCGATTTCGGGTTAATAATAAAATTTAAATAAAAATCATAAAAATCTGAAAAAAATTCAAAAAAATGTAAAAATATATATAATTTGTTATTTTTGGAAGGGATACTTTGTGGTTGAATTTTTGCAGGATATACAAATTCGGTTCTGGAGATTTTTAGAAAGCAAAACAGGAAACAAAATATCGGAACATAAGAAATTTTGAACAACAGAACAGTGCAAATTTTTTGGAGCAGTGAACCCCCCATACCACCGCGATTCCGCGGCCAAAACCCACCTTAGGCCGCGTAACCGCGGCCTTCTTGTCGAATCGTTGCACCAAAATTTTTCTGGGGATCCAAAGAGTTCAGGGGACAGCGGAACCGCGGTGTTAGAGCAAATTTGCCGCGGAAACGCGGCTATCTTGAGGCTTAATCTGAGGAAAATTTTTCTGTAAGCCCCATTGTCTCTTTTCTGTATATTTTGAAATATATTTTCTGGAAATGCCTGCAGGATTTTGTGCACTTTAGAAATATATTCCCTTCCAAATAACGATCTCGTGCAGGATTTTTGGGCCCCGCTTGAAATAAAATAGATTGCAAGTAATATTTTGCTGTTGCATATTTTGTGTTGAAAATCTTTTTGCAACAAATTTTTCCTAATAAAGAGAAAAAGAATAAAAAAAAGAATAAGGAAAATTTTGTAGAAACTTGCAAAGTTTTTTGGCCGCAAATATATCCTTGCACCATAAACTTTCTTTCTTTCCCCTTAGTTACAACATGGGTACCCTACATAATAAATCATTAGCCGAACTTTGGTATCCCGAACCTAATTTTGCGTCGTATGTCAATTTGTTCTGTCAATTTAAAGACGATCCTTCCTTGCCTAAAAAATCTTTGAAAGATCAAATAGAGGCGTCTAGGAGAAAAAGTTTGACTTTTCACCCCACTTTGTGTCAACCAAATCAACCTTTACCACCTACATATGTTGATACCACTTCTTCAATTCCTTCTGTCACTCCTAGGCCGATGTCCATTGCTGAGCATATTGCTCAATCTCGCAGTCGATCTTTCACCCCTCTCCACTCATCTAGTTTTAGGGATCCACACGACTATTCACCTTTTTATCCAGATGTTGACCCTACCCCTGTCCAACCACCCACTTCCTACCAGTCTTACCTGACCTTCCCACCCTCACGAGACACTGTTTCTACACAGCCATTAGGGAGTTTCACATATCCAACCAATTTCGAATCTTTCACCGAAACCCCCTCACCACCTAAGTCTAGTTTGGAAGAGTCGTTGGAGGCTTATATTGCAGCAACAAATAAAATGAATAGGAATATGGAAGCGTCCGTGGCCGCCCTTATGCAACCTAGTGAACCGGTAGCTAGTTTCCCGCTAGCTCAAAATTTTTTAATGTATAAGGAAGCGGTTGGACAGAGTGAGAATGAGAGAGGATTTTCAAATCAAACCTACCCTTACCTAATTAAAGCCCACAACTCTTGTTTTCCATCGATTGCCCTAAATAGTTCACCTGTTTAAAATAAAAATGAGTTGTGTGATTTTGTAGTGCTTGATTTGCCAAATTGTGAAGAACCCCTTTCGAGTGAAACCGCACCTAATCCGTTTGACCTTTACACCTCCACTCTAGAACCTACATTGATAAACATCCATGCTTTTGAGGAGGTGTCTAAAGAAATTGATTTTCACTTGTTTGAGGATATAGACGCCGGGAATGTTTCGGATGATGAACCTGTCGATTTAATTGAAATTTTATGTTCAAATCATCATCCTGAGTTATTAAATGTTTCTCCCGAATCTCATATGCATCTAGATTTTGATGATAATGGCATGGATGAGTTAAATATTGAGGATAGTATTAAGGAGAGTCTTGAGGATAATACTGAGGATGAATCATTTTTGTTCGATGTGTCTGATTTTCCAATTCATCCTCCTGAACCTTTGACTGTTATATCACCCTCTCTCCTTCCTATCGTTCCGACCCCGCTTGAAGACTGTGAGCTTGAAACCTTTTCCTTTGAATCTGACACAATTCTCACAGACGATAACACCTACGAGTGTTTCACTTTTTCGGACGATGCTGATGACTCACCGCCCGAGCTTGAGTCCTTTACATTTTCAGATGAGCCATCAGACTCGGTTGATTATAGTAGTTTCGAACCATTAATGGAATCTTCCAAGTTCGAAACAGTTTACTACGGCGATAAAGATACTATCCTTAATTCACTTCCTTTCGTCATTCCTATTGTTCCGACCGTACAAGTGACCGTTATCTCCTATACCAAGTTCGGCGTACCCATGTTTTCTTGCGAATCTTGAGGGATTTGACCCCATTTCCCGACGGGTTAATAGGTTAGCGCAATCGCTTATAACATATCGGTCATCACATATTGCGTTAATTTATTCACTCGATTTACACCCTCAAGATCGCGCGACCCTTCTTTCTTCTTTCCGCCATTCTTCTCCCCCACTGAGACTATATTCTACCATTCTTCTTTCCACACGGTCTCGCGTGTTTCTCATTTCTCTTCTTTCCACCCCATCCTTTCACCAACTATACCATTACCACGATAAAATCTTTGAATGGTTGGTGCTAACCTTTGGCTTGTGTAAGGCCAAGCTTAAGTTTGGGGGGAACCTTGTTGTATATATGTATATATATTTATTTTCTTTTTCTAAAAATAAAAAAATTAAAAAATAAAAAATAAAAAAAATAAAAAAAATTATAAATAAATAAACAGGGGAGTGCCGGCATTTTTGACCCTCTTGGTTTAGCATGACAGTGAGGACACTGTCAAGTTCAAGTTTGGGGGCATGCTCGGTACGTCTTCTTCCTTCGTATTCATATGTATATTTTTGCATTTGCATACTTATTTTATAACCCATAAAAATTTGAAAAATTTCAAAATTATAAAAATATTGTATTCAATTTTGGCTAATTGACTTGAGTTTGACAAATAGGTTAATTGGCTAGGAACAACTAGATCTTAGACTTAGTAAATTAAAAACCCTAAGAATAACTTTCCTTAAAGTTTAACGGTAGAAAGTATATGCCTTTTAGTTTATTTAGAAATAGGCAAATTTTGGGTTCACTTCTTGGACTAAGTCGAAACGAAGGAAGAGTATTGATGTTCTTATTAGAGTATAAGTTTGAAAAATAATTCCAACCTTAAGTCTAGATTCTGAAAATGTATACCCTACAATTTGCACAATCACGCACCTTGAAACTTGGAATAGTAGAGGAGACCTTGAAATGCTCTTGTCTAAAGTCCTTAGTATGATGGAAAAAAAAATATAAGCGTGAATAAAGAAAAAAAAATGGACACTGGTTTTTGTGATTACTTAAGGCTGTAAAAATAGAAAAATATTTAGCGAGGGTGTTTCATCACCTAGTGCCTTAGACCAACTGGTTTGGGAGTCACTGCTAAAGCCTTGGGCATTGCAAGACTAGGAAGTACGCTTTAAAGTGCAAACATATCTTGTAATCGGTTGTTGGTACCTCAAGAAGTATTAACGGTCGCATGAAGGATGTGTAAGCCAAATTCAGTTAAAAATTCACCTACTAATAAGTACATTGGACAACGGACAAGGGTATGATTGCTTGATTTGAATTTCCAAGTGTAGGGGTGATTTATACACACAAGTGGGGTTATGCGATTGGAGTTTAGATGAAAGAAAGGAGTGAAGAATAGAACTTGTATCTTTAATAGAGTTGATGAAAATTCCTAAGTGGAGATGGAACCCAAGAAGGAAAACTTAAGAGATGCCGAAAGCTAAGTAAGTCTATAGAACATATATAATCTTAAGTTAAATAATGAGGAAGTGCGAAGAATGTGGGTGGATAATTTACAGGTCGACGATAATAGAATTCCTTGTTAGAAAACCTAATTGGAGAACAAAAGTCGAAAGGCCGAATTGATAGGATTTTGTGGGTGTAATCCGCTGAAAACCCTCAGGAGACAACACTCCTCCTACTAGGGACACCTAGAGCTTTAACGACTTGTTGCACGTGCTCAGTGCAATCGTGTTTCCCTGCGAAAGTGTGGTTAGGATTTAGTGAATAAAAATAAGTTTGCTCGAGGACGAGCAAAAGATAAGTTTGGGGGTATTTGTTCACACCATAATATTGCATTATTATATTCCCTATTATTATTCTTTTTATAAATAAACAGGTGCTTTTGATGCATGTCTGCTACATGTTACAGGTTACAGGTTCTTGGACAAAAAACAGTGAAAACGATGAAAAGACGAAGTAAAAAGTGAGACTTTGACCGACAAACAGAGAATCTTGATCAAGCCTACATAATGAACAATTCACAAAGCAAGATTCAAGACATCGACTCAAAGCGAACGGGTAGAAGTCCACTACAATGTTCACTGGAAATCTGGAAGAGAACCAGAAGCTAAATTGAGAAAAGATATATAGAAATAAGAAGCCCAAGCCAACATAAATCAGCCCAAGAAAATGCACAGTCCAACTCCACTAATGGGCCGCAGAACCGCGGCCCAACCCGTACCCAGGCCGCGGTTTCGCGGCCATAAAGAGCAATTAGGAGTGGAAATTTAGACCTAATTCTTGTGGCGGCTTTTACTGGTCAACCTAGGGGTATTTTTGTAATTGTAGACATGCGGATCAAAATGTAACCTAGGGCTTCTATTTCTTATAAATAGAACTCTAAAGATTGTAATTTTTTATGCCTCCCTTCATTAATAAAATACAAAATTCTTTTGGAGCGCATCGGTACCTCTCTTCAATTCAGAAATTCAGATCTGACAAACCTGCATTGATGATTGGAGAAATGCATCTGTAAGTAGATTTAATTCCTTGCCTTAGTTTAGATTTCAATTCTTTGCCCTAGGTAGATTTAATTTCATGCCCTAGGAACTTGTTTAGAGTTATCTTTAGGGAAGGATTTTGAGAGATGAGATCTCTCATCCCTTTCTTACCCATCATATATTTAGTATAGGACTCCATGCATACGCGCACACACCGCGCCCTACGGCATCCTACCCCTCGAGGTAACGGTGACACCGTAGTGTAAAGGCCCGGTTGAGCGCGTTTTCCATGGAGGTTAGGGTAAGGATCTCTAAAGGAAGGACAAGAACCTAGAGGAAGGAACACCTTCCCGAATGGATCTAATCCCCTTTATTGATAATTACCATAACTCCTCATAGATCTTCATCCGGGTATAGAAAGCGTTGAGATTTACTTGCATTTCCAAACCATCCCTAAACCTAACCCTAGAAAGAATAGATCTAGATAATTGGCCTAGGTTAATTAGATTTTTAGATTTAATAATCAATCCGAACGCCCTTCGGAATTAACTCGTAAGAACGAATCGGAGATTCACAGCATCCCTGTGGACCGACCCGTACTCACCGGCTAGCTTCATGCGACGCCGTTCTTGATTGCGGTTACAAATATTTTTGATCTATCTTTTAGAAAGCGCAAGCTCGCTAAATCACTCAATCAGGCTACGCCCCTAGAGAAAAGAGGTTATTTAATTAAGGAACTTCGCGAAAGCGTTGGAAAACCTTCCTCGAAGTACCGACACTAGCCTGGCTGAACGGTTAAGCAAGTATTGTACAGTGAGAATAGTCCTGGCTAATTCTTCTTTTAGGGTTTGAGGAAGGATTCGAGAAACAGTGGGAGCCATCCAGTTTAGATAAATTAAAAACTAATCTAAACTTGCAAGAGCATCATGCTAAAGTGTTTTCTTCTCTCTCTCTCATTGCAGCGACCTTGTGACATGACTAGGATACATCTAGATAACAAGTTGACTGAATCTAACTTCTATGACTGGCAAAGGTCTGTCCAGATGTCCATTGCCTATGAGAAGCTGGACCACCCTATTACTACTCAAGATCCCACCGTCCCAGGTCCAGTTTCCACCGTCGCGGATATGGATATCCGTCAGACAAGGGA
This sequence comes from Agapanthus africanus, assembly GCA_030015575.1. NCBI lineage: Eukaryota > Viridiplantae > Streptophyta > Magnoliopsida > Asparagales > Amaryllidaceae > Agapanthus > Agapanthus africanus. Next base: position 52,386,484 of record CM057351.1, on the reverse strand, counting down.
AAATGATAAAGCGAAAGCTAAATGCCTCGTGTTAACTTCAGTTGATGGTGTATACCAGAAGCAGCACGAGAAGATGGACTTAGTTTCCATCTTTCTCCATAACAAAGATTTATATGGAGAGCAATCTCATATCGCAAGATATGAGACCTCGAACGAATTTATTCAAGCGAGGTTGGCTGTCGGGTCATCTGTAGGGGATGACGTCCTTACAATGACTAGCTATATTGATGAGCTCAAGGACCTGGAGACCACGTTGGGAAACAGGTCATACGCTGACTTATTTCCACAGTCCCTACACTCTACTTACACCTAGAAAGAAACTAGGGAGACACAAGCTCTGCTTAATGGGGAACCTTCTTCTTCTACATCCAAGGCGAAAGCAAAGGGTGAAAAGAAGAAGACCTCTACAAAGCCGATATACGGTGTCAATAAAGTAGGAGGAAAGGGAAGAGCAAAAGTTTCGGGACTTGGTGTAGCTAAGGAGGGATGTTCCTATTGTTATGGGAATGGGCATTGGCAGAAAGATTGCAGGGCTTTGGAAGCCTGTATCCAGGATACGAAGCATGTTGTGGCTTCAGCCTCAAGTGTGTTTGTAATTGAGAACTGTTTGTCAATTAACTCTACTTCCTGGGTACTAGATACTGGAGCAGGATCTCATATCTGTAATTCATTACATGCTTTGAGAAACCGTAGAGTTATAAGGGTAGGTGATTTTTCTCTCAGAGTTGCAAACGGAATGAGCGTGGACGCTTAATCCGTGGGAGAATATCGCCTAGGTTTGACAAGTGGGCAGATATTGATTCTACGTAACTGTTTGTATGTATCTAGTTTGACTTGTAATATCATATAAGTATCCTTACATTCGAAAGAGGGATACGATTTTATATTCGTAAGCGATGTAGTTCACATCCACCTAAATCAAGTTCTGATTGGGTCCGGTACATTAGATGACGGTATATACGTATTGAGTCAAGCTCAGCTTTTCAATGTCCAGAACACACTTAAAAGAAAGTCTCCAGAAATTAATCAGGCTTTCTTATGGCATTGTAGACTAGGTTACATCAATGAAACACGATTAGCGAAGTTACATAGAGAAGGATATTTGAGTCCGTTCGAATATCAATCTTATGCCACTTGTGAATCTTGTCTCATGGGAAAGATGACAAAGACTCCGTTTACTAGACATGGAGTAAGAGCGAGCGAGCTTTTAGGACTCGTACACAGTGACGTGTGCGGTCCAATGTCTACACATACGCGAGGTGGTTTTTCCTATTTCATTACTTTTACGGATGATTTCTCTAGGTATGGACATATCTTCTTGAAGAAGCATAAATCCGAGGCCTTTGAGAAATTCCAGGAATACAAGAATGAAGTGGAAAACCAAACAGGCAAAAGTATCAAGACACTGAGATCTGATCGAGGTGGTGAATACTTAAGTGCCGAGTTCCTGGGTTACTTAAAAGAGAATTGAATTCTCTCTCAGCTTACTCCTCCATACACACCACAACACAACGGTGTATCGAAAAGGAGGAATCGAACCCTATTGGATATGGTTCGTTCCATGATGAGTAAGGCTGAGTTACCGCGATCTTTCTGGGGTTATGCACCAGAATCAGCTGCATATCTTTTGAACAAAGTTCTAACCAAGACTGTGCCTACCACACCATTTCAGATGTGGAGTGGGAAGAAACCATATCTTCAGTACCTAAAGACATGGGGATGTCCAGCTTTTGTAAAAAAGCAGCATCCGGACAAGCTCGAGGCACGCTCAGTTCAGTGTAAGTTTGTGGGATATCCAAAGAACTCCAAGGGATATTGTTTCTATTACGCACAGGAACAAAAGGTTTTTGTTTCTCGTCATGCCTACTTCTTAGAAGCTGAATTTTTAGAAAATCAGAAGAGTGGGAGCGCAGTAGAACTGGAAGAAATTCCAGAACCACAAGCTGTTACTGAAAGTATGATGGAACCAGAGGTTTCAGAAGAAAGGGACATACCAGCGCCTATCCGCAGAAGTAGTAGGCAGTCTCATCCGTCCGAGAGATACTACGATTTTCTCATAGACGAGGATCGAGAAGATTGCGTCATTGATAATGACTACCCTACTAGCTTCTAGCAAGCAATTCAGAGCGGCGACTCGGTAAAATGGCTGGATGCAATGCGGACTGAAATGGAGTCCATGTACACTAACAAAGTATGGACTTTGGACATTGCTCCAGATGGGGTAAAACCCGTAGGATGTAAGTGGATCTTCAGAAAGAAGATTGGTGTAGATGGACAGGTTGAAACCTATAAGGCTAGACTTGTTGCAAAGGGTTTCCGTCAAAGACCTGGTTTGGACTATGATGAAACCTTTTCTCCAGTGGCTATGCTCAAATCCATTCGGATCCTTCTTGCTATTGCTGCCTTCCACGATTATGAAATCTGGCAGATGGACGTAAAGACGGCCTTTCTAAATGGTAATTTGGAAGAGTGCGTCTATATGGATCAGCCAGAGGGATTCATTCAGAGTGGGAGCAGCGGTAAAGTATGCAAGCTGCTTAAGTCCATTTATGGACTAAAGCAGGCATCGCGGAGTTGGAACATCTGTTTTGATGATACTGTCAAAAAATTCGACTTTATCAAAAATCCAGATGAACCATGCATATACAGTAAGATTGTAGGGAGAGTTGTTGTATTCCTCGTCTTGTACGTGGATGACATTCTCCTAATAGGAAATGATATTCCAATGCTACAGTCAGTCAAAAGATTCTTGTCACAGAAGTTCTCCATGAAAGACCTGGGTGATGCCACCTACATTCTGGGGATCCAGATCTATCGTGATAGATCAAAGAGGATGTTAGGACTTTCGCAGTCCAGGTACATAGACACCATATTGAAAAGATTCAGTATGGATGATTCTAAGCGCGGTAACCTACCGGCTTGTCACGGAATCACCCTCTCCAAAGAGATGTCTCCCAAGACTGATTTGGAAAGGTATCGCATGTTTATTATACCCTACGCTTCTGCGGTAGGCTCTATAATGTATGCGATGTTATGTACCAGACCAGATGTAGCATATGCATTGAGCGTTGTAAGCCGGTAACGGGCAAACCCAGGGGAGAAGCACTGGATAGCAATAAAGAACATTCTCAAGTACCTGAGGACGACTAAGGAGATGTTCTTGGTGTATGGCGGAAAAGACCTCCAGATCGAGGCCTTTGCTGACTCTAGCTTCCAGAGTGACAAGGATGACTCCAAGTCCATGTCGGGTTATGTCTTTACCCTCAATGGAGGGACGGTCTGTTGGAAGAGTTCCAAGCAGGACACCGTTGCTGACTCAACGATGGAAGCGGAGTACATAGCTGCTTGCGATGCCGTAAAAGAAGTTGTCAGGATGAAGAAGTTCCTCACAGAACTTCAAGTGGTTCCTACCAGTGTTGGTCCAATACCTCTGTATTGCGACAACAACGACGCTATAGCTTTATCGAAGGAACCCAGGTCCCATCAGAAGTCCAGACACATCTTAAGGCGGTATCACCTGATCAGGGAGATCGTCGATCGCCGGGAGATCGAGGTAAAGAGAGTAGATACAGAGAATAACACTGCAGATCCATTCACAAAGGCCATTCCTCAGACGCAGTTCGAGAGGCTATTCGAGATGATAGGTCTGCAATATGCCAGTACATGGCCCTAGTGCAAGTGGGAAATTGTTAGTGTTTATGCCCTAGAAGGCCATTACTCTACCATACTAGTTTGTATATTACTTAATGGAAGCTTGGGATATTCACAGTTGTATTGACGGTCTTGCTAAAAATGGTAGTTTGCTAATTGGTTTGAGTCTACTTTAATATGTGCATATGTTTCTTGTAATATATCGCTTATACATATTAGTAGAGCCCTTAGGATCTTTGCTTGATTATCAGCGTTGTGATGGCGGTCACACTAGTGGGGGCTGGGTAGTCTATAAGCAACATCCTATACAGGTCCCTAGTCATAGGATTATCGAGACAGGGCATCGATACTCCGGAGTAGACTAGTGTGTACGCTTCTCATCCCAGTTGGGGAGATGGTCTGTCCCACAGCCATCAGTACGTCGTACTGGAGATAGTATACAGGTGCTCGTTAGGTTACGGGTACACCGGACAGGACTCACGGGGAACTGTTGGTTGGGATTATACCCGTCGTCAGTTAACAGTTCCTAGGTGACATGAGTACAGTATAGTCCACAGACTTGACACTGCTACTTCACCTCCAGTGTGTCCCACTGTTCTTAGATTGCTACCCTACCACGGCTCAAAGGAGTCGTGCAAACAGGTAGCAGTTGGGTGCAGTCCCGAGCACTTGGAGGCAGTGGCGGTTAGACAGGATTCGTGTCTCCCGGTATTGGGAGTTGATATCGCGCTGTGTCAGAAAGCCATTACGTAAAGTCCCTGGCCAGGGCAAGCGAGATTTACTGGTAGGTTTTTCAGTAGTATCTCAAGGTGTAATGGGCTACGCTACGACACGACTTATACCGCTTTTAAGGGACTGACGCTTGCCGCCCCCTAGGCCCGATATGCGATAGTCTTAGACGAACAGACCGGACTGTACGGAGATTGTCACAGCAGGCTCAGTAGGAGTTCGGATGGGTTTCCTCATCGGCCTTCTTATCGACATCTACCTGGGGACCATTACGTACAGCTAGTGCTGCTTACGGTCTATGGTTAAACCCACTGCCAGCGTAGTGTTGAGTCTTTAGAGACCCACACAGAGAGTTTTCCTGCTTCGGGCGAAACGATATAGAGGTCGTATAGTTTTACGACAGGGTTCAGACGCATACGTGTTTTTACGCACGTACGATATTCGGACAGTTTTTACTAGTCGGCTTTGGTTTAAACCAGATTCTAGTATCGGATTATTGGATTTATACAGTCTAAAGTTTTTCCGTGTTTTTACGGATAGAAGGGGCGTTCTCGTAATTTGTCGGGAAGCTTCTTGAAGCATGGTGACTTGGGGGTTAAGGTGGCATTTGCATTAATTGGATAAATGAGTCATGGTGTGATTCATACATGGAGTTAATGAATCATTTATGATTTATATGACTCACGTGATGAATCACTTAGTGCATTAATTAAACATGATGATATATCATTATTTGTTATTCATTTAATATATATGATATGTTCCTTATATACACATATGATCTATTCATCCAAAAAGATTCTCATTCTCACCTCTCTCCTCAAGCTCTCTCTCTTCAAACCCTAACCCTAACCTCTCATGTGTTGAGATCAAGGGTTAGCTGGACTAATACTTCCATATTCCAACTCTATATCACCTAGGTTGCTTAGATTAGCACTTTGAGTAACCTAGTTACCTCAAGTTAGAGGTTAAGCTTGGAGTATGAGCTCTCGGGTGGATCGTCTTTGACTCGAGGAGGCCATTGAGGTGCCGACGTTCCAAAGAGCCTACAAGGAGTGGAGGACAGTGATGAAGACCCGAAGGACAAGTAACGTGAGGTATAACTTCGAATCAGAGTAGTTAAACCTTTCGCAGTTTGCTAATAACGGTTTAGACACGATTCATGCGCTCTAGTCCATGTTACGAAACTTTGATAATCGTTTTTCATATATTCCGCCTCCCCGCATGTTCGTGGTGTGCGTGACATGGACTTACACCGAGAACTCCCAGATGGTATTATACCTCACGTTAGATGGCAGTTCTCTGGTGATACTGGTACAGCTTAGTCTGTTGACCCGAGATCGTCATAGAGTCTTGTGTGTCTCCCACTATGCTTTGATTTCCACCCTACCACGGCTCTACTGAGTCGTGCAAACAGGTGGTTTTTGGGTACAGTCCCGATTCACATGGAGGCAATGAGCGATAGGAGGGGATTCGTCTCTCCCGGTATTAGGGGTTGATGTTGCACTATGCTCGACTGGCCATAACTGGAAATCCCTGGTCAGGGTTGCAGTGATTTACTGGTAAGTGTTATCAGTAGTTTCACGCTTGTTATGGACCTTATATCGGCATGACTTATCAAGCTGCTGGGGTCTGACGTTTACCATCCCTAGGCGAGATATGCGACATATCAGACGAACAGAACGGACTGTGCGGTAAGTGTTACTGATTGGATTCGCAGGAGTGTGAGAGGGCTTGCTCGTTGATCTTCTGATCGCTCAATACCCGGGTGGTCGTTACGTTTAGCAGACCGCTTGTGGCTTGTGGGTGATTGATATGATCACCACCTACTGCCGGCGTATTGACGAGTCTTTAGAGTCCTACACAGAGGTTTCCTGGCTCAAGCGAAACGAAATAGGAGCGCATATGAGACATGTGCGGGACCGAGAATAATACCAGTATGTGATACTGTATTCTATTCTCGCGATTAGTATCATCGGTCGGTTATATGAGTATAGCCGGGTTACCGAATCAAGTGTTGATTCGATATATTGTTACACTAGATATTAGTCGGTTATATGCGATATGACCGGATCGTTAAATCAAGTGTTGATTTAATGATTTAATGTATTATTATATATTTGATATATTACTTTACATTAATTAGTATTGGTTCACTTAATATTGATTTTCTCACTTGATGTGCACAAGTTGTATATGTGATATATGTTTGTGCACTAGTTTGTATCATGATTGATGATACATGCAAACATGGGTAGGTGTGTGACATACACCATGTTAATTATAATTTAGGTTTTTATTTATCTTAATTATTCAAAATGGTGGCTTCTTTTGTCATGGCTTGAAGCTTGAAGCAACTTTGACAAAGTCCACTCATTTTGTCTTGATTAAGATATTCATTAACCAAACCATTATAATTAACTATGATTTAGACTCTACAAAGGTTAACTCATCCATGGTTGCATTATGATAGACTTCACTTGATTATTCTTTTTAAATAATTCATTCTTATTCTTTTCTTCTTCTTCCTCTTCTTCAAGTGAAGAAAAGCTTTCTAGAATTTTTCAACTGAAGATTTAGAGTGAGAAATCCAAATCTAAAGTGAACTCATTTCCTATTTCATCATCCTCTACTGCTTTCCATTTAGTTAAGGGTGTTCTCTTCACAATGTTCTTGACCTAGTGAAGATGGAGCTTGAGTTTGAGTCTCCTCGACGTAGATCATCTTCGGCCTCGAAGTCAACGACCTAGCCCGCTCATTTCTCCGAAGAAACCATCGCTAGAGTCCGGGATCCCGATGATCGCAGCGAAAGGACGTCAACACGGAGCTTTAGAAGTGAAGGACCGGATATACAAAGGTTGTAATCCCTTTCACTTGTAGTTAAAATGTTTAACTTGCCAGTTTTCGCATAATCTCTAGTATACGATTTTGGTTAGGGTTGTTCGGCACGGCTATTTTTTTTTTGAATTGGGCATGGTTGATACCTTGTAGAACCTTGTTAGAGTGCCTAGGAACCCTACAAAGTTCGCCAATTTTTCTGCCAGGCTAGTGTCGGTACTTTATGGGAGGTTCCCCTTGCTTTTGCACGGACCAAATTAAAATAAACCTCGTTTTCCCAGGGGCTTAACCCCGTAAACACCTTTCTAGACACCTACTTGATCGGCTAATTGTAATTGCAAAACTCTCTCAGGAGTAACTCTTACTCGCAGTGGGTATCGGGATCCAACTATCTCATAGAAGGTATGCAATCTCATTGCAAATTTCAACACTTGAAATTCCCGATAATGGTTTTTACCCCTAGTGACTTATGACCTTAACTATGGTCAACAAATCATAAGCACTAGTCAAGTTCTACCCATCATTTCGTGATTAATTAGACCTACCCATATGACCCTTAACTATGGTCAACAAAGTCATATGACTATCCTAATTAATCGGATCATATGCTGTGTAGGAAGACATCACTTAGCTACCGCACACTACGCCTTAACTATGGTCAACAAACGTAGCACGAATAGTAAGTACTCTACTTCCTAAAATGACGGAGGGTCTGTGGATGGTTTTTATGAAAACCTTTAACGCTCTGAACTTGATCTTGTTGTAGAATCGAGTGATTTAGAAAAAGGAGTGTTTTTTTTGGCTTTTACTAGTTTTGCTAAAGAGGTCACTCCCGGTGAAGGGATCTCGGCTTTTTCCTCATCGAATGAGGTGCTGGATATTCATGAATACCACTATGCAAAGTAAGAACTAAAAAAGCAATCAAAAACAAAACCGAGTGGGTTGTAGCATCTGCCCGTTTCGCTAAAGTGGACACTCCCGGTGAAGGGATCTCGGCACTTTCCTTATCGAATGAGGTGCTGGATATTCTACAAGGAATACCGCTATGCAAAGTAAGAACTAGAGCTACCAGTTTTTAAAATTGGATTCTGCAACATCTTGGGTTTATTTTCTTTTCATTAATCTCATTAATGAAGTCCCATCATCTATGCTTCCTAAGAATCACAGAAGAAATGAAAATACAACGTACGCTTATGCCATCCGCATTCGCCACAGTGTCCCGTTATGCTCTGTTAGGTTACTTAACTAACGACATAGCGGGGCGTGACTAGCGCGGGTGAAAAACATAAGCAACGTTTATTATATATCATATATATAATAATTACCATTTGTCTCATCATATAAAGTGATCATAACAGAATATCACAGCAGAAGATCCACATATGAAATATTGGATATACTAGGATTTCCCCATATTAAATTAAGCCAGTAAAAAACACGGATTCCATGGTCGCGATGAATTGCCAAACCCACATCCCTAGACCCCTACGAGAGCGGCAAGCAACCCTACCAATTCTAGAGTTAGGAGACCCGGTCTCGACACCTCGAGATGGTCTCCCACTGGAATCTAGAACCCGGTTACTTATGCTCTCCACCTTGGGTCTATCCTAATGCAGAAAAGTAAATAATATACAACAATGGTGATATCATCCTTAACCCGGAAGTGCCCCAATAAAAGAATATTACATACAAGTTTTTACATGAATAAAAATGAAAAACTCTCATCTCACATTAAAAATAACCCCAGCAATTCAAACACGACGATCCAATATAACATATCCCACCAATACATAACATCGCATGTCATCAATGTAAGTAAATATGTGTATCCCAATTGTTGTTAACATATAGCAACGAAACTGGCGATACACCACATATTACACTTACGGTCGCAGAAAAGAAAGTGAAAAACTACAACAATTGGAATCGGCAACCACCTTAGACATCATAAACCCGAAATATCACATACTTCGGATTTCATGCCTAACCAAATGAATTCCTTAGACATCATAAACCAAGAATATCTCATATTCCGAATTTCATGCCTAACAATTATAAAACTCGCATTTTAGTCTCGTTATTGAAAACACTTTTCAATAACAAGTCGGGCAATTCAACAAGATTCCCGACAAGCTGATCGAATGCTCATCGGAAACTTTAGTAGACGGCCGCACCCCCGATACCGTCGACGAAGTGCACTTAGGTGGAACACCGCGGCCGTGAGCACCCGGGGGGATTCTTTTGGTAACGGGGTTCTCCTATAGTCACTTGGTCGGGGCTATGGGACGTGGCTATCTAGTAACGTTAGACGGCGAGTATCCACATACACTACGTAATTGCGACAGAATTTTGATCCACATCAGAATCCCGTGGCAACCGATCAAATGAGACTAAATTGATAGATTTATAAAATTCTAATTAGTTTTCACAAAACTAATTATTGTGGATTCTAAATATTGTATCACAATCACCGATAGCCAGACAATATTAAACTTTTCGATCGAATCAGCAAACACCGACATTTCCTAGAAAGCTCAACACTTGAGCGGAGTTTAAAAAATACCCAAAACATGCCACAGTACCTATGGACCAACCGTGGAAGGGCCGACCCACACCTCACTCATGGTGCCGCTTAACTGCTACAAACCCCACGGTTTGGCCGCGGTTCCGCGGTCAAAGAGTCGAGTTTGGGTATCGTTCACTTAGAGGGTCCAGAGAATTACTTGCATCATTTTTTGAAAATTTTAAACTAGGAAAAATCCAACTCTTGGAAAATTTCCGGCGAGGGAGAAAATGGGTTATTGATATCTCTTTCGAACTTTTTAACGTCGTCTAAATTACCCGAAACGATGTTAGAATTACGACTACGAAACACTCTGAATTGCCTCTACTTAAAGATAACATCACATGCACTCTCAATAAAAACAAGCAACACCTGAAACACCAAAACCCAAAGACTGGAACACCGAACCAAAACAAACCCCAGACAAGCCAAGAAAACCGGTAGGTCCAGTCCTTTATGAATATTTGGCCGGTCTAAATTCGGCGATAGGAGCTCGTTTTCGTCTGGTGTTCATGTTACATCTCATGCAACATTATGCAACTTCTTAAAAAAATTTAGACACTCTGAAAATTTTGACAGAAACAAGGTTATTTTTTTCGAAGTTTCGGAGTTGTTTCGGTTTCGTAATTCTATAAATATCGCCTAATTCTCTAGTATGGCTCTGATACCACTGAAGGGTTCCGCAACACCGCCACTAGGTTTCGGGAGGTATCGACCATGTCGTTTTCAAAAAATTGGCGTCCTAAAGAACCCTAACTTAGAATCTTAACTAGAGAATTCGACGATACTAGAATGTAAATATCTTTACATCTAAGTGAACAAGGAATACAACCTTTATAGACCGGTCCTTCACTTCAATAGCTCAGTGTAGTAGTCCCTTCGCTCTAAGTAGTGAACTCCCTGACTCTAGAAAGGCTCCACAAGATGAAATGAACAAGCTTGCTTGAAGTCTTCGAGGCCGAAGATGATCTACGTCGAGGAGACACAAACTCAAGCTCTCTCTTCACTAATGTGGAATTATTGAATCTAACAACCTAAACTAAATGGCTAGTTTAGTGTAGCTTGATGAAGTAGGAATTTTGCTCACTTTAGAAATATTTTTCTCACTCATTTTCTTCACCTCCCAAAAAGCTAGAGAGCTTGAGGAAGGAGATGAAGAAAAGAAACCATGAAAAAAGACTAGTCTAGAATGGCAACCATGGGTGAGTTAATATCATATACTAACTCATGTAGAGACTAAACCATGGCTAATCATAATGGTTGGGTTAAAAAATATCTTAAGTAAAACAAAATTAGTAGACTTAGTCAATGGTTCCACAAGCTTCAACCATGTGACAAATTTCCAACTAATTATGATTTACTTCAAATAATAAAAACTCTCATTATCATAAGTATGGTGTGAGTCTCATACACCTATGTAGCATGTTGCAACTATCATGACACAATAATATATATCACATATATAAAAAGTGCACACAAGTGAGAAAAAGAAATGCTTAAGTGAGCTAATATTAGTTAATGTAAATTAATATATCAAATATATAATTATACATTAAATTATTAAATCAACACTTGATTCAATAATCCGGCTATATCACATATAACCGGATAATATTATATTTATCAGCTTACCGAATCAACACTTGATTCGATAACCCGGCTATATCACACAAAACCGCCCGATATCACATATCGCGAGAATAGAATACAGTATCACATACGCGTATTAATCTCAGACCCACACATATTACATATGTGCTCCTACTTCGTTTCGTGTGAGCCAGGAAACCTCTGTGTAGGACTCTAAAGACTCGTCAATACGCCGGCAGTAGTGATGATCATATCAGTCACCCACAAGCCGTCTGCAGTACTAGCTGGACGTTATGGCGACCCGAGTATTGAGCGGTCAGAAGATCAACAAGCAAGCCTGCTCATTCTCCTGTGAATCCAATAAGTAACACTACCATATAGTCCGGTCTCTTCATCTGATATGTCACATATCTCAGCCTGGGGGTGGTAGATGTCAGACCCCAATAGCCTGATAAGTCATGCCGATGTAAGGCTTATAACGGTTCGAGAAACTACTGATAACACTTACCAGTAAATCTTAGCAAGCCTGGCCAGGGATTTCCTGTTATGGCTAATCAAGCATAGCGCAACATTAACCCCCAATACCGGGAGAGACGAAATCCCTTCCTATGGCTCATTGCATCCATGTGACTCGGGACTGTACCTAAAAACCACCGTTTTGCACGATATCTTGAACGTGGTAAGGTGCAAATCAAAGAACAGTGGGAATCACACAAAACTCTATGACGATCTCGGGTCGACAGACTAACCTGTACCAGTGTCACCAGAGAACAGCTATCTGACGTGAGGTATAATACCATCTAGGAGTTCTCGGCGAGTCCTGTCCAGTGTACCCAGTCTCCACTGAGCACCCGTATACCATCTTTGATTTCAAACACCAATGGATATGTGATCATCCATCGCCCATCATATGGGTCAAGAAGCGTATACGGTAGTCTACTCTGGAATATCGATGCTCCGTCTTGATACTACCACGACTAGGAACAATTGAAGGATCTACTTACCGACTACCGTTTCCCTACTCATATGATCTGCATCATAATCCCGGTAGTCAAGTACACATCCTAAGGGCTTTGTCAATATGTAACAGAGAGACTATAAATGTACATGTTAAGATAAAGAGCAACCAGATAGCATACTATCATGACGAGAAAGAAAGTCCTCCCTATATATGTCCACGCATCCACTATAATATACATCATATGTACAATAATGGCCTCTAGGGCATACATATAACTAACACATCTCACTATCATTCCCTAATGATGGGTCAGTTGTTTCAGGAAGGGAGGGTTGTGACGGTGGTGATCCTAAAGCTGTTATCCTGTCGACCTCTTTCTTTAAATTTTAAATCATTTGGTCTATATTTGAAGTGGGACTGGGTTCAAGAGTGTTAGGTGGGTGACCATTACCAAAACTATGGGACTGTTGGTCACCCCCTAAGAAAGGACAGTTTTCATGAATGCGGAAAGAATTGTGGCAATTTGAACAAACGAATTAGGACTGAGTATAAACAAAAGAATAGAAATCGTGAAAAATCAAATCAGGCTATGTATCACCCATATTAACAAGAATTCACAAATATCACAAAAACAAATAATATCACAACTCTAGCAGTCTATGTTAAGCTAAGTCAACTAGAGCTGCTCAAGAACCTGATTTTCAAAGTAAAACTGTGTCGAGAAACGGGCTCAAGATATACAAATCACAAAGCCAAGTAAGTGCAGAAATAAGGGGAGGTTTTCTAATGCTTTCGCGAAGTTCCTTAAATAGAATAACCCTTTCTATTTTGGCGGTTTCGCCGTGAACACTTGCCTAGATACCTCGTGAATGATATACCATTAAGCGGTGTTCTAAACACAGTCAACTTCTCCTAATGAGCGGGAAGTCCTTAAAGTCAGAGCTCTAATAGATTTTAAAATTACCATGGGTATACAAGAATGCAGTTTTGTGATTTGTGGGCCACGGAGAAAGGTGATGAAATCCTTTGACGTATCTTGTTTGGTTTCGTGCCCTTAATATCCGTATTAAGATGCAAATGCGCAAATCAGTAAGAATTTAAGAAATTCAGTCAATCAAGCAATTCTTTTTTCATTTTTAGGCTTAAGCGCTGCAACAAATACGTATTAGTTCTCTGTGGCAAATTTTTGATAGAATCCTACAGAAGATAGAATATTGGAATGTTAGTTATATGTATGCCCTAGAGGCCATTACTGTACATTGGATGTATAATGTAGTGGATGCTGGGACATATATAGGGAGGACTTTCTTGCTCGACATGATAGTATGCTATGTGGTTACTCTTTACCTTAACGTGTATACTGATTGTCTCTCTATTACATGTTGGTAAAGCCCTTAGGATGCGTACTTGACTACCTGGACTATGATGTGGATCATACTAGTGGGGACATGGTAGTTCATAAGTACATCCTTCAAAGTCCCTAGTCGTGGGTGTATCGAGACGGGGCATCGATATACCAGGGTAGACTAGCATATACCTTCTCGACCCATACAGATGGGCGATGGATGATCCCATACCCATTGGTGTTTGACATCAGAGATGATATACGGGTGCTCAGTGGAGACTGGGTACACTGGACGGACTCGCCGAGAACTCCCGGATGGTATTATACCTTACGTCAGATGGCAGTTCTCTGGTGACACTGCTACAGAGTAGTATGTTGACCCGAGATCGTCATAGAGTCTTGTGTGGTTCCCACTGTGCTTTGATTTCCATCTTACCACGTCCAAGAGGGCGTGCAAAACGGTGGTTTTTGGGTACAGTCCCGAATCACATGGAGGCAATGAGCGATAGGAGGGGATTCGTCTCTCCCGGTATAGGGGGTTGATGTTGCGCTGTGCTCGATTGGCTATAACCGGAAATCCCTGGCCAGGGTTGCTGAGATTTACTGGTAAGTGTTACCAGTAGTTTCTCGAATTGTTATAGACCTCATGTCGACACGACTTATCGAGCTATTGGGGTCTGACGTTTACCACCCCTAGGCGAGATATGCGACATATCAGACGAACAGACCGGACTGTATGGTAAGTGTTACTGGTTGGATTCACAGGAGTGTGAGCGGGCTTGCTCGTCGATCTTCTGATCGCTCAATACCCGGGTGACCGTTACGTTTAGCAGACCGCTTGCGGCATGTGGGTGTTTGATATGATCATCATCTGCTGCCGGCGTATTGACGAGTCTTTAGAGTCCTACACAGAGGTTTCCTGGCTCAAGCAAAACGAAATAGGAGCGCATATGAGATATGTGCGGGACCGAGAATAATACCAGTATGTGATACTGTATTCGATTCTCGCGATTTGTAACATTGATCGGTTATATGCGTTATAGCCGGGTTATCGGATCAAGTGTTGATTCGATAAGATGTTACTATTGATATTAGTCGGTTATATGCGATATGACCGGGTCGTTAAATCAAGTGTTGATTTAATGATTTAATGTATAATTATATATTTGATATATCACTTTACGTTAACTAATATAGGTTCACTTAAAAGGGATTTTCTCACTTGATGTGCACATTGTATATTTGATATACTTTTGTGCATTTGATTGTATCATGTTTGATGATACATGATAGTTTGGTGTATGGTTTAAACCATGGTTGATCAATGGTTAGGGTTTCTTTTGATTTTATTTACTTATCTATTTATTTATTTATTATTCATTTTGGCAAAAGAAAAAATGGTGGCTTGATTTGTTTTCTAGTTGAAGCTTCATGAAGCTTTTACTAAGTGACCATTTTGTCTTCATGCTTAACCCTAACCATTCACACTAACCATGGTTTATTCTCTACACCTAACTATGGTTGCAATATGATAAGTATTCATTTTTATTTCTTTTGGAAAATAACTTATCATATATTCTTTCTTCTTCATCTTAAACAAGAAGAAAGCTTGCTTCATCAATGGCAACTTGAGCAATTGAGTGAGAAATCCAATTCTAAAGTGAACCCACCTCCTATTTCTTCATCCTCTACCTCTTGCCAAGTAGTAGAGTGTGTTTTCTTCACAAGTTTCATGACTTGGTGAAGTGGGAGCTTGATCTTGCGATGCCTCGACGTAGATCATCTTCGGCATCGTCGTCGATGATCTAGCCCGCTTTTTCTCCGATGAAGCCGACGCTAGAGCCCAAGATCCGATTTGTACAGCGAGGAGACTTCATCGCGGAGCCATGGAGGTGGAGAACCGGATCTACAAAGGTTGTATTTCCGTTTACCATTTAGTTAAGTTGTTAACTAGTTTCTTTTTCGCCAAAACTTCTAGCGAACGATCCGTATTAGGGTTTCTCGGCACCGTAATTTTTGAAATTGGCATGGTTGATGCCTTGTGAGACCTCTTGAGAGTGCCTAGGAACCCTACAGTGGTATCAGAGCCTAGCTAGAGCCTTAGGCGATGCGTTGACGGAGTTAGAAATCCGATCGAACCGAAACCGTAACCCTAATATTGCTCTATGTACATTTTTGAAAATCGTGGATTTTTGAGAATTAAAAATATGCAGAAAACTCAGTAGAAGATTCTAAGAATTACTGTATAAATCGGGGCCCCTGAATCCATAAAAGCGCGGCGGAACCGCGGCATTAGCATGCTAATGCGGCTGTTCCGCGGCTCTTTTGTCTCTTCTTGCAATCAATTTTGCACAGTAATTCCTAGTTTGCAGTGCTGGTTTTCCTGGGAATTTTTAATGTTTTTTCAAGAGTTGAATTTTCTGGGTTGTATTGGGGACTCGGTGTATCGATCGGATTGTCTAATTTTGTCGGTGTGTTTTTCCGGGTATTTTTAGAATATGTTAAAAAGTTCGACCGGATATAAATACCCACTTTTTCTCCTGCCGGAAAATTTCCAATTGTTGAATTTTTCCGTAGTTTAACGACGTTCTAAGTAGAGCAAGTAACGCGATGGTCTCTCTAGAAGACGACAAACCTTAACTCGATTATGTGACCGTCTTGAACTGCCCTTTGAACCTTCGGGTTTGGGGCAGTACGGCGTGCCACATGTGAGGCGTTGGCTTGACCCTTCTACGGCTGGACCGTTGGTACTGAGGCATGAACTGAATGCTGTTAGACTTATTTCATGTGTTGAGCTGTATCGGGAAAACTTGGGTGTTCGATTGTTCGATCGAAAAGTTTAGCGTTTTCTATTTATCCGGAATGTAATACAATAATTGGAATTCACAAGTAGTTATGAGATAACGGAATGAATATTATAAACATAGCAGTTTAGTCTCACTTGATCGGTTGCCACGGAGTTTTGATGTGATCAAAAGTCCGTCGCAATCACGTAGCGTACGCGGATACTCGCCGGGTAAACTTAATAGACAGCCTCACCCCATAGCCCCGACCAGGTGACTGTAGGAGAACCCCGTCGCCGAAAGCATCCGTTTGGGTGCTCGCGGTAGCGGTGTTCCGCCTTGGTGCACTTCGTCGACGGCGTCGGGGGTGCGGCCGCCTACTAAAGTTTGCGACGAGCATTCGATCAAAATGTCGGGAATCTTGTTGAATTGCCCGACTTGATATTGAAAAGTGTTTTCGATAATGAGACTAAAATGCGGGGTTTATAATTGTTAGGCATGCGATGTCTAAGTAATTCATTTGGTCAGGCATGCGATGTCTGAGGTGGTTGCGGATTCCAACTGTTGTAGTTTTACACTTTCTTTTCTGTGACCGTAAGTGTAATATGTGATATTGCCGGTTTCGTTGCTATATGTCAACGACAATTGGGATACGCATATTTACTTACGTTGATGACATGTGATGTTATGTGTTACTGGATATGTTATATTGGATCGTCGTGTTTGAATAGCCGGGGGTTTTTATGTGAGATGAGTGTTTTTCATTTTCATTCATGTAAAAACTTGTATGTAATATTCTTTAATTGGGGCACTTCCAGGTTGCGGAAGTTGTCACCGTTGTTGTATATTATTTACTTTTCCGCACTAGGATAGACCCAAGGAGGGGAGCACAAGTAACCGGGTTCTGGAGTCCAGTGGGAGACCAACTCGAGGAGTCGAGTCCGGGTCTCCTAACTCTAGAATTGGTAGGGTTGCTTGCCGCTCTCGTAGGGGTCTTGGGGTGTGGGTTTGGCTATTCATCGCGACCGTGGAATCCGTGTTTTATACTGGCTCGTATTGAAAACACGGACGTCCTAGTATATCCAATATTTCATATGATTCTTCTGCTGCGATATCTGTGATGTGATCATGTGATGTTCTGTGATGGATACAATATATAGTATATATGATATGTTATATAGGCGTTACTTATGTTTTACACCCGCGCTAGCCCTGCCCCGCTCTGCCGTTAGTTACCTAACCTAACGGTGCACGAGGGGACATCGAGACGAATGCGGATGGCATAAGTGTACGTCGTATTTATCTGTGATGTTTAGGTACTTAAATGATGGGACTTCATTAATATGATTAATGAAATAAAAGAAACCTAAGATGTTGTAGAATCGAATTTCAAAATTAAAACAGGTAGCTACAGTTCTTGCTTTGCACAGCGGTATATATGATATATCCTGCACCTTATTCAATAAGGAAAGGACCGAGATCCCTTCACCGGGAGTGACTCCTTTAGCAATAACTGGCAGATGCTACACACTTGGTTTGTCTTTTGATTGCTTTTAAGAGTTTTTGCTTTGCACACTGATATATATGATATATCCCGCACCTCATTCGACGAGGAAAGGACCGACGGTCCCTTCACCGGGAGTGACTCCTTTAGCAAAACTAGAAAAGCCTTAAAAGCACTCCATTTCAAAATCATTTGATTCTACAACGATATCAAGTTCATTACACAATAGGTTTTCAGAAAAACCTGTCGTAGCCCTCCGTCATTTCAGATAAGTACTAGTTAGTATTCGTGCTGCGGTAGTTTGGCATTCGTCAAGGCGTAGTGTACGGTAGCTAACTAGTATTTATCTGCTTATGCATATGATGCAGATTGGATTAGGGTATTCGTACGGCGTTGTTTGGCATTCGTTAAGGGTCGTGCGGGTGGGTTTAATTCGATCAAGAAATGTACGGGTTGAACTTGACTAGTGGACTATGGGTTGTTTGGCATTCGTCAAGGTCATAGAACACTAGGGGTAAAATATTATCGGGAATTTCAAGTGTTGAAATTTGCAATGAGATTGCATACCTTCTATAAGATAGTTGGATCCCGATACCCACTGCGAGTAATTGTTACTCCTGGGAGAGTTTTGCACATTACAATTAGCCGATCAAGTAGGTGTCTAGAAAGGTGTCAACGGGGTTACGCCTCTGGGAAAACGAGGTTTACATTAATTAGGTTCGTGCGAGAGCACGGGGGACCTCCCTCAAAGTACCGACACTGGCCTGGCTGAAAGATTGGCGAACTTGTAGTGTGTAATTAATCCCGGCTAGTCTTTCCTTTTAGGGTTTGAAGGAAGATTTGATAAAAACAGTGGGAGCCATCCTGATTAGATAAAATAATAACCAATCTATTCTTGCAAGATCGCACGCTGAGTGTTTTCTTCTCTCTCTCTCCTGGTAGCGACCATATCACGCCTTAATCAAGATAATAATATGGAATATTGACCGAACCCGCTTGTTATACTGAGCTGGGGAACGTTGGTCCCGCTCCAACTTATAATTGTTATAAGACAGAGCAGGAAATTGGGGAATACCAGATTTCCCGTGCCACCCAAACGAAGAAAGTGCATATGATGCATCATCTTCGGGTGTGTTCATTACACAGAACTGTTTCTCAGTATCCTCTACGTCCTGGGTATGTGATACCAGATCAGGATCCCAGATATGTAATCTGTTACATAGGGCTACAGAAAGCTAGAAAACTGAGAACGGGTGATAAGTTTCATGAGGCAGAAAACAGGGCAAGTGTTGCAGCCAAGTCTGTTGGTCACTGTCACCCTGTATTACAAATACATTGATTCTGAACGAATGTTATTAGATACCGAACCTGATATACAAAATCATATCACTCTCTTTATTATTAAAGAAATGATAAAATTTTGTATTGTTGGATAATGTTTTGAACATTTCCCATATCAAAAGTTGATCGATTCAGGCACGTTATCTAAAAGCATTGATGTTCTAAATCAAACTACAGTTCTTAGTATATGGAACACAAACAAGTGGAAGAGTTCAGAAATGAACGAATCCTTCTTGAGGCATTGTAGACTAGGTCATATCAATGCGACCCAACTGGCTAGAGTTACATAAAGATGCATATTTAAATTAGTTTGAATTTACATCTTGTGAAACTCGCCAGTCATGTCACAAAGATAAGATGACCATAGCTCCGTTTACTGGAAACAGAGAAAGAGTTAGTGAACTCTTGGGATGATACATGTTGATGTATGTAGGTCCCCTATCTACACATGCCAGGACCGGTTCTTTATACTTCATTATATTCTCTGATAATCTCTCAAGATTCAGTCATATGTTCCTGTTGAAACATAAGTCCGAACCTTTTGAGATATTCACAGAATATAAGTTAGAAGTAGAGAACCAAAACGGGTATAAGTATTATGTCCTTTGATGTGATCAGGGAGGAGAATACTTGAGCACGGAATTCCTGGACTATTCTAAAGGAGAATGAGATTCTCTCTCTCAGCATTACTCCTCCGTATACACCATAGCACGATAGTATATCGGGGCGGAGCAATCACACCCTATATGATAAGGTGTGCTCTATGATGAGTACTACTGAGTTACCTTTTTCCTTTTGGGAGTTATGCGCTTGAGAAGCTGCATACCTATTGAATAAGGTTCCAATCAAATCAGTTGCCTACCATTTCATATGTGATATGGAAAGGGAAGAGCCCATGTCTTAAGCTAGTTAAGATTTGGGGTTGTCCGGCCTATGTCTAAAAGCAAAATCCGGACAAGCTTGAGGCAAGGTCTGTTATGTACAACCGGAAAGGTTCCAGCTATACAAACTACAGCAGATGATTTGGTAGAACCAAAGGATTCAGTAGATACCAATGAACCTCTGCCTCTCCGCCGATCTAGTAGGGTTCCTCACCCACCTGAGAGATAATTCGGTTCCTCTATGACAGTGGGAGCGAGGATTGCATCATGAAATGATGACCCAACTAGCTTCGAGCTGGCCATCAGGAGTAAGACTCTGTAAGAATGGCTGGATGCTTAGCGATCTGAGATGGAATCCATATACACCAACAAAGTATGGACTTTGGTTGCTATATCTGAAGGGTTAAATCCCCATCAGGAGCAAGTATAGCTTGAGAAGATTACTTGGTGTACATGGAAGAGTTGAGACTTTCAAAGCTACACTTGTTAAAGGTTTTCATCATTGACCAGGTGTGGATTATGTTGAAACCTTTTCTAAGGATCTATGCTTAAGTCCATCCAGATCCTACTTGCCACGGCTACGTACCATGACTACGATATCTGGTGGTTGGGTGTCATGACAACTTTTCTAAATAATGTTTTGGAAGAGAACGTCTGTAAGTACACGGCCAGAGGGCTTCGTAGACAGTGGGAGCAGCGGAAACGTGTACAAGATGCTTTATAAGATAAAGCAGGCATCGCGGAGTTGGAACATCTGTTTTGATGGATTAGTCAAAGAAGTTAACATCATCAAAATGGTAGATGAACCTTGTATAAACAAAAAGGTAGTAAGGAGTATGGTGACGATCCTCGTAGAGTACGTGGATGACATACTCTTGATAGGGAAAGAGTTTCCTATGCTACGCTCGATCAATCTCCGCTTATCACAATGATTCTCCACATAGGATCAAAGTGATACCTCCTAAATCTTTGGTTTTTGGATCTATGAGATAGATCTAAATGGATGTTAGGATTCTCACTAGTTGTAGTGAGATGGTATCAATCGATCCTGGGGAGAATCACTGGAAAGGTTCCAGAGTGATAAAGACGACTGAGTGTCAGTCACAGGCATTGTCTTTACCCTCAGTAAAGGGACGGTATGTTGGAAGAGTTCCAAGCTAGATACCGTGACATACTAGAAGATAAAGGCAGGATACATCGCTACTAAAGATGCTACCAAAGAGGATGTTTGGGTGTATATTGGTTCATGAGATGAACTACGTTCCTACCATTGTGAGACAATGGAGTTTTGGCTTATGCCAAGGAACGCCGGTCCCATCAGTGATCCAGACATATTCTAAGGCAGTATCACCTGATCATGGAGATGGTTGATCTCTAAGGGATCGAGGTAAGGAGAGTAGACTCAGAGGACAACACGGCGGATCCACTCACGAAGGCCTATTCCCAGAGAGAGACTATTATGGGATGGTTGAGTATGAGATACTACAACCACTGCTATCAGATGGCCCTAGTGCAAGTAGGAGATTGTTAGTTATAAGTATGCCCTAGAGGCCATTACTGTACATTGGATGTATATTGTAGTGGATGCCGGGACATATATAGGGAGGACTTTCTTGCTCGACATGATAGTATGCTATCTGGTTACTCTTTATCTTAATGTGTATACTGATTGTCTCTCTGTTACATGTTGGTAAAGCCCTTAGGATGCGTACTTGACTACCTGGACTATGATGCGGATCATACTAGTGGGGACATGGTAGTTCATAAGTACATCCTTCAAAGTCCCTAGTCGTGGGTGTATCGAGACGGGGCATCGATATACCAGTGTAGACTAGCGTATACCTTCTCGACCCATACAGATGGGCGATGGATGATCCCATACCCATTGGTGTTTGACATCAGAGATGATATACGGGTGCTCAGTGGAGACTGGGTACACTGGACGGACTCGCCGAGAACTCCCGGATGGTATTATACCTTACGTCAGATGGCAATTCTCTGGTGACACTGGTACAGAGTAGTCTGTTGACCCGAGATCGTCTTAGAGTCTTGTGTGGTTCCCACTGTGCTTTGATTTCCATCTTACCACGTCCAAGAGGGCGTGCAAAACGGTGGTTTTTGGGTACAGTCCCGAATCACATGGAGGCAATGAGCGATAGGAGGGGATTCGTCTCTCCCGGTATAGGGGGTTGATGTTGCGCTGTGCTCGATTGGCTATAACCGGAAATCCCTGGCCAGGGTTGCTGAGATTTACTGGTAAGTGTTATCAGTAGTTTCTCGAATTGTTATAGACCTCATATCGACACGACTTATCGAGCTATCGGGGTCTGACGTTTACCACCCCTAGGCGAGATATGCGACATATCAGACGAACAGACCGGACTGTACGGTAAGTGTTACTGGTTGGATTCACAGGAGTGTGAGCGGGCTTGCTCGTCGATCTTCTGATCGCTCAATACCCGGGTGGCCGTTACGTTTAGCAGACCGCTTGCGGCTTGTGGGTGTTTGATATGATCATCATCTGCTGCCGGCGTATTGACGAGTCTTTAGAGTCCTACACAGAGGTTTCCTGGCTCAAGCAAAACGAAATAGGAGCGCATATGAGATATATGCGGGACCGAGAATAATACCAGTATATGATACTGTATTCGATTCTCGCGATTTGTAACATTGATCGGTTATATGCGTTATAGCCGGGTTATCGGATCAAGTGTTGATTCGATAAGATGTTACTATTGATATTAGTCGGTTATATGCGATATGACCGGGTCGTTAAATCAAGTGTTGATTTAATGATTTAATGTATAATTATATATTTGATATATCACTTTACATTAACTAATATAGGTTCACTTAAAAGGGATTTTCTCACTTGATGTGCACATTGTATATGTGATATACTTTTGTGCATTTGATTGTATCATGTTTGATGATACATGATAGTTTGGTGTATGGTTTAAACCATGGTTGATCAATGGTTAGGGTTTCTTTTGATTTTATTTACTTATCTATTTATTTATTTATTATTCATTTTGGCAAAAGAAAAAATGGTGGCTTGATTTGTTTTCTAGTTGAAGCTTCATGAATCTTTGACTAAGTGACCATTTTGTCTTCATGCTTAACCCTAACCATTCACACTAACCATGGTTTATTCTCTACACCTAACTATGGTTGCAATATGATAAGTATTCATTTTTATTTCTTTTGGAAAATAACTTATCATATATTCTTTCTTCTTCTTCTTCATCTTAAACAGGAAGAAAGCTTGCTTCATCAATGGCAACTTGAGCAATTGAGTGAGAAATCCAATTCTAAAGTGAACCCACCTCCTATTTCTTCATCCTCTACATCTTGCCAAGTAGTAGAGTGTGTTTTCTTCATAAGTTTCATGACTTGGTGAAGTGGGAGCTTGATCTTGCGATGCCTCGACGTAGATCATCTTCGGCATCGTTGTCGATGACCTAGCCCGCTTTTTCTCCGATGAAGCCGACGCTAGAGCCCAAGATTCGATTTGTACAGTGAGGAGACTTCATCGCGGAGCCATGGAGGTAGAGAACCGGATCTACAAAGGTTGTTTTTACGTTTACCATTTAGTTAAGTTGTTAACTAGTTTCTTTTTCGCCTAAACTTCTAGCGAACGATCCGTATTAGGGTTTCTCGGCACCGTAATTTTTGAAATTGGCATGGTTGATGCCTTGTGAGACCTCTTGAGAGTGCCTAGGAACCCTACATGGAATGCGTCAGATTTGAGAGAAATTGTTAGAAAAATACGTACCGATGCGATTTGGGTTAAGAAACCCCCTTTGAAGTTAAAAAATACGTCAGATTTAAGTGCGGATCAACCTACCCGGATATTTGACACTCTACTTTACTAACTGTCAAGACCCGTAATTTAGCATGTAACCAGCACTTAAATTACGCAACGTCTAAAGACGTAACGTAAATCAAGTAAGCCGAATCCCAGAAAATCTAAACCTTTTTGCGGAAAATAGTGGGGGTGCAGTTTTGAAATAAAGGTATAATGAATCATGTTTTTCTTTGAATGCATAGCTAATGAAAGTTGAAAATGCAAGTGGGTTATACTACAGTTGAAAACATGTTTCGTCTTTATAAATTTGGGCAGCGCTTCCCTTGTTCTATCTTCCCCAATTCTTTGCGGACCACCACAACTTATTTTTCCACCACCCAATATTCTTTACTGATAAATTTTTCAACTGGTTGGTGTTGACTTTTGGCCGATGCAAGGTTTGGCAGTATTGTCTAACATAGTTTAATTGAAGTTTGGGGGAGGGTCTTTTTGTATATATTTTTGTTTTTCTTAACAATAAAAAAAAATTATAAATAAATCATTTGATTGTTCTCAAAAACTGTAATTACCGCAATCAGAAACGGCGTCGCTTCGCAGCTAGCCGGTGAGTGCGGGTCGATCCACAGAGACGGGTAAATTCCTTTAGTGTGTCTTAACGAGTTGATTCTATTTGTCGTTTTGGTTTTATAAAAATCTAGATCTAAAACTTAATTAATCTAATTTAAATTCTTGCTAGGGTTAGGCTTAGAGGAAGTTTTAGAGATTGATGTTTCCTCACCGCTTTCAATGCCGTATTTTAGATCCATTAGGTGTTATAGTAATTATCGATAAAGTGGATACGACTCTTTTGGGAAGATGTTTTCTTCCTCTAGATTCGTATCCTTCCTTTATCGTTAATTACCCTAACCCCCATGGAAAACGCGCACAACCGGCCTTTTACACTGCGGTTCACCGTTATCTCGAGGGGTAGGGTGCCGCAGGGAGCGGTTGTGCGCGCATGCATGGAGTTCTTAATGGGTTAGTTTAATATGGCATTGAAAGGGGTGAGAGATCTCATCTCTCAACCCTTTCCCTAAGGCTAACCCTAACAAGCGAGGAGACTACTCGCTCATTAGGGGATGAAATAACATTAAAAGAATAAAAGAAAAACACTTACTAATGGTGATGGCTCCCTCCAAGCGATAAAGAACAGATCTGAATGTCACTTCCAGAATTTCTGAATTTTATTTATTGAAAAGAGGCATACATTTTACAGATCTAAAATCACAATTTATAGGAAAGTAGGAAACCTAGGGTTACAGACTCTCGCACTTGCGCAATTACAGATTTGCCCACATAAAATCCCAACTTCTGCACCGACGCAACTGTACAGAAGAATTCCACCGACACGGGTATTGAATGGCCGCGGATCCGCGGCAAATGTTGGCTTGGGCCGCGGATCCGCGGCCCTTTGGTGGGCTTGGCCCACTAAACTGCTGGGGATCATTTATAGCTTCTTGGGCTTCCTATTTCTGTGTTTCGTTTCTCTGTTGGACTTTTATATTTTCTCCAGATATTTCAGTGAAAACTTGTAGCGATCTTTTGACCGTTTGCCTTGACATTTCGGACCTTGCACTGTTCTTCGTCTCGGCTTGAGTAAGATCCGTCTGCTTGTTGGTCAAAAGTCCCTTTTTCTGTTGTTTTGTGTCTTTTTCACTGTATTTGCTCCAGAAACCTGTATCCTGTAATATGCAACAAACGTGCGTCAAGAGTACCTGTTTATTTATAAAAGGGGTAAGAAAAGGGGAATGAAAAATGCAATATTATGGTCTAAACAAATACCCCCAAACTTACCTTTTGCTCGTCCTCGAGCAAACTTATTATTTATTCACTAAAATCCTAACCGCACTTTCGCAGGGAAACGCGATTGCACTGAGCACGTGCAACAAGCCGTTAAACCTCTAGGTGTCCCTAGTAGGAGGAGTGTTGTCTCCTGAGGGTTTTCAGCGGATTACACCCACAAAATCCTATCAACTTGGCCCATTGACTTTTGTTCTCCAATTAAGTTTTGTAACAAGGAATTCTATTATCTTTTGACTCGCAAATTATCCACCCACATTCTTCACACTTCCTCATTATTTAACTTAAGATTATATATGTTATGTAGACTTACTTAGCTTTCGGCATTTCTTAAGTTTTCCTTCTAGGGTTACATCTCCACTCAGGAATTTCTATCAATTCTATTAAAGATACAAATTTTATCTTTCATTCCTCTCTCTTATCTAAATTCCAATCACGTACCCCTACATGTGTGTATAGATCACCCCTACACTTGGAAATTCAATTCAAGCAATCATGCCCTTGTCCATTGTCCAAAGTACTAATTAGTTGGTGAATGAAATTTGCTTACACATCCTTCATGCGACCGTTAATACTTCTTGAGGTACCAACGACCAATTAAAAAATGCGTTTGCACTTTAAAGCGTACTTCCTAGTCCTTGCAACACCCAAGGCTTTAGCAGTGACTCCCAAACCAGTTGGTCTAAGGCACTAGGTGATGAAGCACCCTCGCTAAATATTTTTCTATTTTTACAGCCTTAAGTAATCACAAAAACCAGTGTCCATTTTTTTATTCTTTATTCACACTTATATATTTTTTCATTTTCATTGCACTAAGGACTTTAGACAAGAGCATTTCAAGGTCTCTTCTACTATTCCAAGTTTCAAGGTGCGTGAATGTGCAAATTGTAGGGTATACATTTTCAGAATTTAGACTTAAGCTAGGAACTATCTTTCAAACTTATACTTTAATTAGAACATCAATACTCTTCCCTTGTTTCGACTTAGCCCAAGAAGTGAACCCAAAATTTGCCTATTTCTAAATAAACTACAATGCATATACTTTCTACTGTTAAACTTTAAGGAAGGTTATTTTTAGGGTTTTTAATTCACTAAGTCTAAGATCTAGTTGTTCCTATCCAGTTAACCTATTTGTCAAACTCTAGTCAATTAGTCAAAATTGAATACATTAATTTTTATAATTTTTAAATTTTTTCAAATTTTTATGGGTTTTCAAATAAGTATGCAAATGCAAAAATATGTACAAATGAATGCGAAGGAAGAAGACGTAACGAGCATACCCCCAAACTTGAACTTGACAGTGTCCTCACTGTCATGCTAAACCAAGAGGGTCAAAATACCGTCACTTCCCTGTTTATTTATTTATAATTTTTTTAATGTTTTGAATTTTTTTTATTTTTTATAGAAAAAGAAAACAAAAGGATATATACATATATACAAAGGTTCCCCCCCCCCAAACTTAAGCTTGGCCTTACACAAGCCAAAGGTTAGCACCAACCATTCAAAGATCTTATCGTGGTAATGATATAGTTGGTGCAAGAATAGGGTGTGGAGGAAAGAAATGAGAAACACGCGAGACCGTGTGGGAAGAGGGGTAGAATACGGTCTCGGTGGAGGAGAAGAATGGCGGAAAGGAGAAAGAAGTGGAGTACGATCTTGAGGGTGTAAATCGAGTGAATAAATTAGCGCAATATGTGATGAACGATGTGTTAAAAGCGATTGCGCTAACCTACCAACCCGTCGGGAAATGGGGTCAAATCGCTCAAGATTCGTAAGAAAACATGGGTACGCCGAACTTGGTATAGGAGATGAAAGCGTAACGGTCATTTGTTCGGTCGGAACAATAGGAAGGAGGGAGGGTGATATAACAGTCAAAGGTTCAGGAGGCTGAATTGGAAAATCCGACACATCAACTAAAAATGGTTCAACCTCGATATTATCCTCAAGAATCTCCTCAATATTTAATCCATCTATGCCATTGTCATCAAAATCTAGACGCATATGAGATTCGGGGAAAACATTTAATAACTCAGGATGATGATTTGAACATAAAATTTCTATTAAATCGACAGGTTCATCATCCGAAATATTCCCGGCGTCTATATCCTCAATCAAGTGAAAATCTATTTCTTTAGACACTTCATCCACAGCATGGATATTTATCAATGTAGGTTCTAGAGTGGAGGTGTAAAGATCGAAAGGATTAGGTGCGGTTTCACTCGAAAGGGGTTCCTCACAATTTGGCAAATCAAACACTACAAAATCGCACAACTCATTTTTATTTTCAACTGGTGAATTATTTGGAACAATCGATGGAAAACCGGAGTTGTGGGCTTCAATTGGGTAAGGGTAGGTTTGATTTGAAAATCCTCTCTCATTCTCACTCTGTCCAACTGCCGCCTTATACATTGAAAAATTCGGAGCTAGCGGGACACTAGCTACCGGTTCACTAGGCTGCATAAGGGCGGCCATGGATGCTTCCACATTCCTCATTATTTTATTTGTTACAGCAATATATGCTTCCAACGACTCTTCCAAACTAGACTTAGGTGGTGAGGGGGTTTCAGTAAAAGATTCAAAATTAGTTGGGTATGTGAAACTCCCTAATGGCTGTGTCGAAACAGCGTCTAGTGAAGGTGGGAAGGTCGGGTATGACTGGTAGGAAGTGGGTGGTAAGACAGGAGTAGGGTCAACATATGGATAAGAAGGTGAATAATCGTGCGGAACCCTAAAACTAGATGAGTGGAGAGGGGTGAAAGATCGACTGCGAGATTGAGCAATATGCTCAGCAATGGACATCGGCCTAGGAGTGACAGAAGGACTTGAAGAAGTGGTATCAACATATGCAGGTTGTAAAGGTTGACTCGGTTGACACAAAGTGGGTTGAAAAGTCAAACTATTTCTCCTAGACGCCTCTATTTGATCTTTCAACGAAATCTTTGGCAAGGAGGGATCGTTTTTAAATTGACCGAAACAATTGACGAACGACGCAAAGTTAGGTTCGGGATACCAAGATTCGGCAAGAGATTTATGATGTGGGGTACCCATGATAGAAGAATGCAAGGATTTCTTAGCGACAAAATTTTTGCAAGTTTTTAAAAGATTTTTCGTTAAATTTTTTTATTGGAGAGTTTTGCAATAAGGTTTTAGAAAATGGACTCGTGACACAACTGAATCAACCACACATGCACAATCAGACCTAGATCTAGGGTTGCCTAGGTCTACTAGACAGCTCCTAACTAGGGCTAGAAATAGACCTCAAACCGCCTCTTCACGGACAAATACGGCCAGGTAAGTGGGAAGGAACCACCACTACAGTGGGCCTAATTAAAAACCACTAGCCTAGACACCGTAATGTCGGTTAGGATAAACGGCCGATGCCTACCCTAGTCCTTTTCATATTGAGCTCGCTGTCCTTAGGTCTGAGTCTAATCTTTTTTTTAATTAAAGGTGGTCGATGCAAAATGCTTAGGTGTTTTCTGGGGTCCTGGGAAGGGTGATGAAATCCCCACCCAATCTGAGTTTGGTCAATTAGCCCCTTAGAGTCCGATTAAAATATGCAAAACAACAAAATCACTTGCAATCAATTTTTAGCGCGGCGCAAAGAAACCTGCAGAAATCTGTTATTTAGAAGGGGAAGAAAGACTTTTTACGCAAAGAACCCTGCAGAAAATTTTTACAGATGGAGATATGGAGGTTGCAGAGGGGAAGAAAAGAGAGCAAACCCTGTAAAATTATGTGCTGACGTGTCAGTGGAAGCGCGGATCCACGGCCTGGGGCCTCATACTGCGGCGGAAACGCGGTTTAGTAGAGGGATCAGGCTCTGGAAAATTTTGTGCTTCTCTGTACTTTCAGTTTCTCTCTGTTCTTATGTACCAAACTCTGTTTTTCCCTCTGTAAAATTCCAGATCCACGATTCGTTGTTGTTCCTGCAAGATTCAAAAATATACCCTTCAAACAGATCAAATTTGATAATTTTTTTTTTGTATTTTTTTATTTTTTCCAGATTTTTATAATTTTTAAAATTTATATCAACCCGAAAATTCACAAAAAGAAATATTACACCGTCCCCGGCAACGGCGCCATTTGATTGGTCTCAAAAACTGTAATTACCGCAATCAGAAACGGCGTCGCTTCGCAGCTAGCCGGTGAGTGCGGGTCGATCCACAGAGACAGGTAAATTCCTTTAGTGTGTCTTAACGAGTTGATTCTATTTGTCGTTTTGGTTTTATAAAAATCTAGATCTAAAACTTAATTAATCTAATTTAAATTCTTGCTAGGGTTAGGCTTAGAGGAAGTTTTGGAGATTGATGTTTCCTCACCGCTTTCAATGCCGTATTTTAGATCCATTAGGTGTTATAGTAATTATCGATAAAGTGGATACGACTCTTTTGGGAAGATGTTTTCTTCCTCTAGATTCGTATCCTTCCTTTATCGTTAATTACCCTAACCCCCATGGAAAACGCGCGCAACCGGCCCTTTATACTGCGGTTCACCGTTACCTCGAGGGGTAGGGTGCCGTAGGGAGCGGTTGTGCGCGCATGCATGGAGTTCTTAATGGGTTAGTTTAATATGGCATTGAAAGGGGTGAGAGATCTCATCTCTCAACCCTTTCCCTAAGGCTAACCCTAACAAGCGAGGAGACTACTCGCTCATTAGGGGATGAAATAACATTAAAAGAATAAAAGAAAAACACTTACTAATGGTGATGGCTCCCTCCAAGCGATAAAGAACAGATCTGAATGTCACTTCCAGAATTTCTGAATTTTATTTATTGGAAAGAGGCATACATTTTACAGATCTAAAATCACAATTTATAGGAAAATAGGAAACCTAGGGTTACAGACTCTCGCACTTGCGCAATTACAGATTTGCCCACATAAAATCCCAACTTCTGCACCGACGCAACAGTACAGAAGAATTCCACTGACACGCGTATTGAATGGCCGCGGATCCGCGGCAAATGTTGGCTTGGGCTGCGGATCCGCGGCCCTTTGGTGGGCTTGGCCCACTAAACTGCTGGGGATCATTTATAGCTTCTTGGGCTTCCTATTTCTGTGTTTCGTTTCTCTGTTGGACTTTTATATTTTCTCCAGATATTTCAGTGAAAACTTGTAGCGATCTTTTGACCGTTTTCCTTGACATTTCGGACCTTGCACTGTTCTTCGTCTCGGCTTGAGTAAGATCCGTCTGCTTGTTGGTCAAAAGTCCCTTTTTCTGTTGTTTTGTGTCTTTTTCACTGTATTTGCTCCAGAAACCTGTATCCTGTAATATGCAACAAACGTGCGTCAAGAGTACCTGTTTATTTATAAAAGGGGTAAGAAAAGGGGAATGAAAAATGCAATATTATGGTCTAAACATCGCCAAGGCGGCTTCTTCTCCCAGAGGGTCGGTCTTCGCGAGACTGACTACCCCAGTTCCCGCTCCCGCTCAGAAATCTGTAGCTTCTCAACGAACGTTAGTCTTCAAGAGGCTGACACCGGCAGCAGCCCCTCCCCAGAACAGGGGGCAAGACGAAGCCGTTGCCGAATCAATCCCAACAACCCGTCATGCCCGATATCGCCACTGGCGCCGGATAAGGAAGACCGGGGGCAACTCCCCTTCAGGGCTAACTCCACCTGCTCCAGTGGTGGAAGTTAACGCTGATGTTCCAACTAGGAACTGCTTTGAACCGCTAAGGAGGGTACGCAAGAACTCTCCGGCTGCCACACTAAAAAGATCTCCACAACCTGCGGAGAGGGCTACAGATACAAAGCTGGAGCAGCCCCCTAAACGGCTGTCCTCCAAAATTTACAAGGTCTGGTGGAGGGTTCAAGATTCCGTAATTAATCCAGATCACTCTCGCCAGCAGAAGAGGGTGAAAGTGCAAGAAGAAAAGAACTGTCCCGTCAAACAGCAAAGGACGACAACCGCCAGGTTGCCCACTGCAACGGCCTCTTCAACTTCAACGGCCCACAAGAGAAAAAGGCTGGAGAAGGTCCCTACGCCTACGGCAAATGCCAAAGCCGGCGAGCCCAGACGCCCTAAGTCCGGGGGCATTGTAGTTCATACCGTCAACATGGCGTCGAGGAAGGAGGACAGCTGTGCATCTACAGGTCATAGACCGCTTACAGGGTCAATGACCAAAGCTCAGGAGCAACAGCAGAAGCTCCAGGAAATGATGAATGCGATGGCCGCACTCATTGGGCCAAAAGAAAGCCCCGAAGCGTCCTCAGAACAACGCCAGGAGCAAGAAACTGACGCTGAATTCCTTCGCCGGAGATTGGAGAAGAAGGATAAAAAGGCTGCTGAACAAGCAGCCAACATAAAACGAATGGCCCTTCTGTTCCAGGAAATGGTGGGTATGATGATCCCACAAGATCCTCCTGCTGAAGAAGATCTTCCGATCGTCCTTGAAGACGACAGGGGAGAAACGTCAAATCCTCCACCGGCTCTGTCAACAGCCAAGGAGGAAACAATCTCCAAAGCTGACTAGGACGAATATATAGCCCAACAGATACGGGTTCATCATGCGACTGAGGCAGCCGGTCAGGTCGTAAAAACAGGACGACTATATCCGAGCTGGTACGATCAGATCAAGTACCCGCCGGGCTATACGATACCGAAATTCCATGTCTATAAAGGGACGGGCAATCCTCACCAGCATGTTGCCCAGTTCAGGGTGCTTTGCGGCAACACCGGCGGTGATGATAAATTGTTGCTTCGCCAGTTCGACGGCAGCTTGTCAGATACAGCGTTCGAGTGGTACTCTGAGCTCCCAAACAACTCTATCAAGAAATTTGCGGAGATGGAACTGCTGTTTACCCAGCGTTTCGCAAGTGCCATCGAACGCACCCCGATGACGGCATTGCTTAATGCCAGGGTGAAGCCAGGAGAGACATGGGTCCAATACGCGATACGGTGGCGGAACTTATGGTCAAAATGCGAGCAACGCATAGAAAAGGCTCCGGCAGTGGGTATGTTTGTGGGAACCCTTGATCCGCAGGCGACCATCTCGCAATTTATGATGTTCCTCAAGACGACTACCTTCCAGGCCCTGATCGACAAGCTAGCTCAAATGGACCAGATGGGCCATAGACTGCCTCCTCCAAAGCCGGATTCTCGAAATGAGAAGGGGAAGGAAAAAGCGATCGTTGTCGCTAATGCTCAACAACAGCCGAGCAACTCGAAGACGGTTGTCCGTCAAAATAATACGCGTCCACACGTACCCCTTGAGAGAGGCTTGGATGTCCTTACTCGTTTCCCCAAGATAAAATGAGAAGATTGTTCGAGCTGGCCTTGCGCAACCGAATCATAAATCTGCCGGATCCAAGACGTCCGTCGCACCCAAATGATGTCAACGATCCCAACTACTGTCCCTATCATCGAGTACTGGGTCATCCGATCGAAGATTGCTACGTCTTTAAAAATTGGATTGAGGACCAGTTCCAACAGGGCAAGTTCGCATTGTTCGACAGATGGAATGTGAATCCGCCGCAGCCTCACACCCCTAAAAGGATGAACACGCCGGGGGCAACGTGCTCTCTCGATGAAGAAGCCCTATGGGAGGTTGTGCTATCAGCCAAGGCAAAGAGGATGCAGAACGATCTTCAAACATGCCCAGCGATCAGGTGGAAAAACCTGTTGGAACCTCAGATCACTGAAGAGATGTTGAAGCCGTGCCCAACTCCAAAGATCGATGGTAGTGGCCCAAGCACTCACAACCAGCCGTCAAAATCTTCAAACAAGAAGAAAAAGAAATCCAAGAAGCCCGTGATGCCTGGCGACATGCGCACGGACTTACAAAAAAAAATTGACGCGCTGGAAGAATATAACCAGAAAGCACAGACTCCCATCACCCTCCAAGAGTTCCTCAACCACGTCTTTCAAAACAAAGATGAGGGAGAGAGCTCGTCGGATGAATCCGAGGAATACGTGGCTAGCTGTCATATGATTTCCCATTCTCTTACAAATGATGAGGAAACTCCTTGCACCGAGAAGCTCAGGGCAAACCCTAAACCAGAAATGTTGGGGCCATCGGATGAAACAATTGACGCATTCCTCAACGAAGCTCTGCTGAAAAGTAAAGCTGATCGGGAACGCGAAACGGCCATATTTGAAAGGGCCAAGCGCCAGCGACTTGACTAAAGAGCTGAGACACTCCCGCTGGAGCAAAATACATCCACTGCGGATAAAAGCAAATTCAAGACGAGGAAAAGGTTTGCTAAGGCCATAACAATGGGTATGAAGCTACCATCCTCTGAAGGATACATTACTGGTGAAGCGGAAATGCACTCCTCCTACTGCTTGTATCATCGGAAGATTTCGCACCCCACCGAAGAATGCAGAGCTTTCAATAGATGGTGGCAGGGATATGTTGCTCACCGACAACATTTTAAGCCGGAGAAGCGCAAAACTCGCCGGGAGCAGAAAGGTACGACCGAGCGGATTAACAGAACTACCAGCGATTGTCGCATGGTTAACGCCGGGGGATTGCAAGTTCTCACATTCGGGAGCGACTCTGACGAAGAAATGGCTCTTAGCACCCTCTTTAAAGAGTCCACCTTGGGAAAATAAAAAGAGCAGAAGGTCTGTGAAAATATCCGGCTGCGTAATCGGACGCTACCCGAAAAGAATCTCGGACCCTCAAACAAAAAAGATAAAGGGAAAGAAAAGGTCTCTGAGGATATCGCCCTAGATGACCAAGTCATGGAAGAGCTAACTGCCAAGGACCCGCCGAAGAAAAATAAGGTGGATTACAACGTTCTAGCGCATCTGAGGAAGCTACCCTCGCAGCTCAGCATTCTTGACGCCCTTTTACTATCAAAAGAGGCGAGAGATTCGTTAATCAAGGCACTATAGGAGCCCGAGCAATTCCAAGCTTTCCTGGCCGAAGAAAAGATGAAGGATGAATTGGAGGAAGTGCACACGGCCGATGTCACTTTTGGCGATGAAGACCTTCTCCTTGGGACGTGCAAACACAATCGCCCCTCTATGTCTTAGGATACTGCCATGATATAAAGATAGGAAAAATCCTGGTCGATAACGGATCGTCTGTTAATCTTCTTAACGTGCGGGTGTTAAAGGAAATCTGCATGAGCGTCCAGCACCTTGCTAGGGATAAGATCACCATCTCCGGCTTCGACTCCCAATCATCGAGAACTCTTGGATCCATGATACTGACGCTACGCTTTGGGCTGCTCGTCAGGGACATTAAGTTCCACGTCATAGACGCCAAGACATGCTACAATGCTCTGCTCGGCCGACCATGGTTACACGAGTATAATATCATCCCTTCTACACAGCATCAATGTATGAAATATTTTAAGGATGGTCTCGAGTATACCGTAACGGGAGAACTGAACCCGTTCTCCGTGAACGAAGTCCGCAAATATGAAGATGCCAAATACTTCTTACCGGATTTCGAAGACACGGAGAGGTGTCACAAGCCGGAGAACAAGGCTAATGCCACCATCCCTGTCTTCGGGAGTGATACCGAGGAGGAAGAGGGGATGGTTTATTTGGGTCCGCCCCAATACAACAAACCGGGACCGTCCACTCCTACGTTGATCTTTGGTAGTGACTCAGAAGATGAGGTCCATGCTGTATTCTCTGCTCGGCCTTCAATACAAACGTCCGCTAACGAAGAGCAAATTCTACAAGTCGTCATGGTTCCACTTAAACACCAAAAAGAACTGGATGCGCTCGATACTTACAGTGTAGAAGAGCTGCGGACGTTCTATGTCCCTCCTAGGCGAGAGGGCGAAAAGGCAATTCTATTCTACCGCTCTGAAGAAACCAAAGTGGAGAAAGAAATCTGGCATTGCGCGGATCCTACGCTTGACAGGCTTCAGCCCATCCGTCTGCCCAGATATTATACAGAAGGCTTGAAGAGGCTGCTGAAGCGCCAGGGGATATCCTTCAAACAGACCCCTCGAAAAGCCAAATTCTATGACAGGGTCTAGAACGTCCCCGGAACTCAGCACAAGTTTCCTAGAGGGAGGTTGGAAACAATCGGACTTGGATACATTCGGTCCAAGAAACGAGAGCTGCTCTGCGACTGTTACGTCGTACATGACTTCAATGAAGAAGCGGATGCTCAATGGGAGGATGTTAATACTGAACCAGTAAAAGTTCCTGATGCAAAGGCGCCCAGTCTGTCGTTCGAAGAACAAATGGACAAGCTTATAAGGGAAGCTGGTCAAAAAGTCCGAGACGACCACAACCGCGAAATGGCCATCTACGAGAAAGCCAAAATGCAACGCCTCCTCCAACAGGCCGTGAAAGATGAAAGTGCCGCTCCCTGTTAACCTGTTATAAAAAAGGCTCGACGAAGAGGCAGAAACAAGGCAAAAAGCGAAAAAGGCGCTTGACAGCAACAAAGTGGGACTAATAAGCCACGCAAGCGGGAATCGAGCGGTCCTGATCTATCCCTCATGAAGAAAATGGGTCGAGCATACTCTTTCCCTCAAGATAAGACGAAGAGAATACTTGACCTCGGTCTAAAACATTAGATGCTCATACTGCCGGAGTCTAAACACCCCGAACAAGCAGGCGAAGTCTCACACCCAAACTATTGCTCCTATCACCGAGCATACTCTTTCCTCTCGAAGACTGCTTAACCTTCAAGAACTGGGTGGAAGATCAGTATCAGCTCGGCAAGTTTGCTCTGTCTGACAACTGGAGGGTAACGCCGCCACAGAGGCACGAACTCAAAGCCACGAGAGCAGAACCAGTTCCATATTGGTCTTGGAAACGAATTCGTACTTATCACATGATAACGATATCAAAGGAAGAGCCCGAGAACATGGATGACCTTCCCTGGTACTTCGAAAACAGCAACGATGAGGTGATCTCAGAATTTCCACCAGCACCAAAAGAGCTGGTGGATAGAATACATACTACCGCAGATAACCTCAAGAAAATTGAGTTGGGGACAACGAATGACCCGCGACCGACATTCGTCAGTGAGCTGCTATCTGAAGAAAGGGTGGCTGCGTTAAAAGACATGCTTATGCAGCATAGAGATTGCTTCGTATGGAACTATTCCGAAATGCCGGGACTAGATCCAGAAATTGCTGTGCACAGATTGGCGATATCTCCGGACGTCAAGCCGGTCAAACAAGCGCCAAGAAGAATGCGGCTCGAGTTTGAGATGAGTATCAATGCCGAGGTCAAGAAGCTAATCGACTCTGGCTTTATCCAGGAGGTTCAATATCCTGAATGGATCGCCAACATCATCCCTGTGATGAAGAAAAATGGGACAGTGCGCATATGCGTGGACTTCCGGGATCTCAATAAAGCTTGCCCGAAGGACGATTTCCCAGTGCCAGTCACCGAACTGATGATAGACAATATGTCCACTCATGAGGTTTTCTCCTTCATGGACGGCTCATCAGGGTATAATCAGATAAAGATGCATCCCGAAGACCAGAAGCACACCGCCTTCAGGACCCCTTTGGGTATATTCTGCTACAAGGTGATGCCCTTCGGTTTAAAGAATGCCGGTGCCACCTATCAGAGGGCCATGACGAAGATCTTTGATGACCTTATACATGAAATCGTCGAATGCTATATCGACGATCTCGTGGTTAAAAGCAAATCATACGAGGAACATCTCGAGCATCTGAAGACCGTATTTCAACGCCTTCAACAATACAACTTGATGATGAACCCTCTCAAGTGTGCATTCGGGGTTTCCTCGGGAAAATTCCTGGGATTCATCGTCCAACACCGAGGTATTGAGATAGATCCGTCAAAGATTAAGGCGATCATGGAAATGCCCCCGCCAAGAACTCTCAAGCAACTGCGGTCTCTCCAAGGGAAGCTCGCGTACATTCGGCGATTTATAGCCAATCTTTCAGGCAAGTGTCGTCCTTACTGTCACCTGATGAAGAAGGGAACTCCGTTCGTCCGGGATCATAAATGCCAAGACGCGCTAGACGAAATCAAGCAGTATCTCCAGAATCCGCCAGTGTTAGCTGCTCCGGTCAAGGGAAAGCCCCTCATTCTTTATACAACTGCCCTCGAAGGTTCCTTAGGCGCATTATGGGCGCAAGAGAACGATCAAGGGAAATAAAGAGCACTCTACTACTTAAGTCGAGTTCTACTGGGGGCAGAAAGCAACTATTCCCCCATTGAAAAACACTGCCTAGCGTTGATCTTTGCGATAACCAAGCTTAGGCACTATGCGTTGGCGCATGAAGTCCGTCTCATATCGAAGGTGGACCCCCTTAAGTATTTAATGCCGAAGGCCATACTAACTGGTCGACTCGCTAAAGGGGCCCTGCTCTTGATGGAGTTCTCGATAACGTATCAACCTCTTAAAGCAGTGAAAGGCCAGGCCACTGCTGATTTCCTCGCTGAACATCCGATACCTGCCGATTCTCCTCTGAATTGCGATCTGCCAGATGAACATGCGTTTGACGCGATCGACGGTGGTGATACCCGATGGGAGCTTTATTCCGATGGAGCATCCTCCATGAAGAAGCGCAAACAAAGCACCCTTATAATCAAATCGGGGATAGGACTCATCTTCGTAACTCCACAAGGAGGGATAATGCGTTTTGCTCTCTCCTTAACAGAACCAAGGACAAACAATGAAGCCGAATATGAAGCTCTGATAGCAGGCCACGAGATCGCCATTGACATGGGAATTGAAAACCTCCTCATATACGGAGACTCCCAACTGGTTGTCAGCCAAGTAAACAGCGACTACCAAACGTGCAAACCAGAGTTGGTGAAGTACGGCGAAAAGGTGCAACAACTGTTGACCCAAATCCCTTATTACACTTTGGAAAACATACCGCGCGCGGAAAACAGCAAAGCGGACGTGTTGGCCAAGCTCGCTAAAGAACTGGCTGACGAGAACCTCGATGACATCAGAATCGTGGTACAAAGCCGTCGGGTGCTTGCCCCAGCAGAAATATCTCCGGAATCATCCGAAGAAAAGGGAGCGACTGAGCAGACGACCGTGCAAATAAAAGACCGGGAAAAGGCCGAGGATTGGAGGGAAGTCTTTATAGACTACTTCAAATACCGTCGAACGCCCGAAGATACGTCCTAAAGACATCAGCTTATGAAACAAGCTCTGTCTTTCGCCTTCGTCAATAATACTCTGTACAAGAGGTCATTTGACTCTCTGTGGTTGAGATTCCAAGAACCTGACGAAGCGAAAAGAATCGTTCAGGAAGTTCATGACGGACTCTGCGGTTCTCACCAAGCAGGCCCGAAGATGAAGCTGAAAATCAAGCGGATGGGTTATTATTGGCCCACGATGATCCCAGACTGCCTCGAATATGCGAAGCAATACCACTCATGCCAAATTCATGGGGACTTCATCCATCAACACCCAAATCCTCTACACCCGACAGTGGCTAGCTGGCCGTTCGAAATGTAGGGAACTGACATAGTCGGCCCCATCGAACCAGCATCGTCTAGAGGACATCGTTTCATCCTGGCAACGACTGATTACTTCTCCAAATGGGCAGAAGCAGTACCGCTGAGGGAAGTGAAAACGGAGAATATCCTCCATTTCTTCAAGATGCACGTCATTTATCGGTTTGGAACTCCGCGACGGATCATCTCTGATAACGGGACAGCCTACAGAAGCCATAAGATCAGTCGCTTCACGCAACAACACAATATAGACTGGAGATATTCCTCGGTTTACAATCCGCGAGCTAATGGTCTAGCTGAGGCCTTCAACAAGACCTTGACAAAGATCATGAAGAAGACAGTGTCCTGAAATAAGAAGGACTGGCACGAGAAACTGCAAGAAGCTCTCTGGGCGTATCGAACTACGTTCAAGACGGCCACGAACACAACGCCGTACGCGTTAGTGTTCGGTACAGAAGCAGTACTCCCCCTCGAAATAGAGCTACCTTCTCTACAGGTGGTAGTCCACTACGAGCTGACGGACGAAGAAAATGCTCACCTTCGGCATGAGGAGCTTGATGCCCTTGATGAAACACGGCTCATAGCGCAACAAAATCTAGAATCTTATAAAGCAAAGATGACGCACTCATATGAAAGATTGACCCGACTGAGAACATTCCGCCAAGGCGAACTCGTGCTAGTGGTCAAAAGGCCTATGATCCCCAATCGCGCCAAGCGGGGAAAATTCGAGCCAAACTATGAAGGCCCGTACATAATAGACAAGGTCTACCAAGGTGGAGCCTATCTACTCATGGATATGCACGGTGAAAGGCCTTTCAAACCATTAAACGGTCTCTTCCTGAAGAAATACTATACTAAATGAGCCACAGCCTAGGTCAATGATAGATGACGATGACTATGTCCTCTCGCTATCTTCCTAAGCCCAAACTCTATAAGTTGTAATCGGCCTTCTTCAGCAACGGACCGGAACGTCCTTAAACTAATGATGGACCACTATGTCCTCAAACTAGCCGTTGACCGAGATGTCGATAAACTACAGTGGATTGCAGCGTCCCAAAGCTGATATATAAAAAAAAGAATAAAAAAATAGAGAAAAAAGAAAACGGTATGTCCATAAGCAAAATGGGCACGGATGAAAACCCGAAAGGGCTCCGTGAGTAAAAATAGCAGGGATACCGGCGAGTGTTCATGAAAACCCGAAAGGGCGCGACCTCGTAAAAAAAAGGAGAATAAAAAGAATAAAAAAAACGGTACGTCCATAAGCAAAATGGGCACGGATGAAAACCCGAAAGGGCTCCGTGAGTAAAAATAGCAGGGCTACCGGCGAGTGTTTGTGAAAACCCGAAAGGGCGCAACCTCGTTAAAGGACACTTACAGGGTCCTCTCGACCTTGTAAGGAGAAACCACCCACGTGAGATCCTTACGACTCAAAAGGGAGCAGCACACTTAGGGATCCCCACGATTCCTAAGGAGAAAATACACTTGCGAGATCCTCACGACTCGTAAGGAGAACTCTCTTATGGGACCCTCACGGCTCATAAGATTTGAATGTCTTAAGTTACAGAGACCTAAACCTGTGCTTAAGCAACCCCCACAACTTTTGATATAGCCCTACAAGTGGTTCAATACTGACCCTTGTATACAATCCACGAGCGCGAATAAACATTTCCCTAACCAAGTCCCATCCGTGACTGGGTATATGTACGCATGATGAACAACCCTTATAAGTCCTCTCGACTTACAAGGTGAAAACCCTCTTGTAGGATCCTTACGACTTATACAGGAACATATACTTAGGAATCCCCATGATTCCTAAGGAGAAAATACACCTACAAGATCATCACGACTTGTAG
This sequence comes from Agapanthus africanus, assembly GCA_030015575.1. Lineage (NCBI taxonomy): Eukaryota > Viridiplantae > Streptophyta > Magnoliopsida > Asparagales > Amaryllidaceae > Agapanthus > Agapanthus africanus. The sequence continues at coordinate 52,345,421 of CM057351.1, read as the reverse complement.
GGAGAAATACCTTTGTGAGACCCTTACGACTCATGAAGTCAAAAACCTTAGTCGACAGGACCTTAACCCTGTTCGCTAAGCCACCTTTGTTCGACATCGACAGAGGCAAATGATGATTCGCTCCTGGCAATATCCCAGTTGTAGCGATGTTGATGCCTAAACCGGTATCAAATCCCAAGCCCTTTCGTGGCAAATGATGATTCGCCCCTGGCAATATTCCAGTTGTAGCGATGCTGATGCTGAGATTGGCGTCAGATTCCAAGTTCCACACTCACGATAAAAAAAAATCAGCGAGCCTTACGTGCATACGAAATAGCCGAAATGATGGGGCAACTTGCAATAAAAAGCAGCAGGTAAAAATGTATGCATGTAAAATAGTCGAAATGATTGGGCAACTCGCAATAAAAAGCAGCGAGTGAAAATAAAATAAATAGCCGAAATGATTGTGCACCGCGAAAAGTAGCCGAAATGATTGGGCAATCGCGACCTTCACGATATAAAAGCTGAAATGATAGAGCAGCGTGGAAGTAAAACAATAATAAAAAATATGATGATACTTTTTCCCTACAGGTGAGATCACATCGATCCCTGTATACAATCCAAGGGCACAAACAAAGAGGCCACCATACCTTCCAAACAGGCTCCGCTAGAAGGCAAAGCCAAATCTCGACGGTTCACCAACAACCTAGAGACAACCATGACATTCGTCTCGATACAGCAGACGCGGTGCCAGCAAACGAAGCAGAGATCAAATTCCTAGCTTCACGGTTTTGACGGTAACTTATATAAAACCTAAAAGGCCACAACAAATCCTTCGACTCAGGGAAACAAGTGTCCTTGGCGAGAACTTCCTGATTCGCGTCGACCCGCAGAGAAACTAGCGTATTTGCAGGAATACATCGATTCGTTTCAACCCCAGGGAAACCAGTGTCCCTGGAAAATACCTCAATTCAGGGAAACTAGCGTCCTTGATGAGAGCCTCCTGATTCGCGTCGGCCCTCAGAGAAACCAGTGTCCCCGCAGGAATACTCCGATTCGTTTCAACCCCGAAGAAACCAGTGTCTTCGGAAAAATCCTTCGATTCAGGGAAACCAGTGTCCTTGACGAGAACATCCTGATTCGCGTTGACCCGCAGATCAACTAGCGTCTTTGCAGGAATACATCGATTCGTTTCAACCTTAGGGAAACCAGTGTCCCTGGTAAATACCTCAATTCAGGGAAACTAGCGTCCTTGATGAGAGCCTCCTGATTCGCGTCGTCCCTCAGAGAAACCAGTATCTCCGCAGGAATACTCCGATTCGTTTCAACCCCGAAGAAACCAGTATCTTCGGCAAAATCCTTCGACTCAGGGAAACCGGTGTCCTTGACGAGAACATCCTGATTCGCGTCGACCCGTAGAGAAACTAGCGTCTTTGCAGGAATACATCGATTCGTTTCAACCCCAGGGAAACCAGTGTCCCTAGCAAATACCTCAATTCAGGGAAACTAGCGTCCTTGATGAGAGCCTCCTGATTCGCGTCGGACCTAAGAGAAACCAGTGTCTCCGCAGGATTACTCCGATTGGTTTCAACCCCGAAGAAACCAATGTCTTCGGCAAAATCCTTCGACTCAGGGAAACCAGTGTCCTTGACGAGAACATCCTGATTCGCGTCGACCCGCAGTGAAACTAGTGTCTTTGCAGGAATACATCGATTCGTTTCAACCCCGGGGAAACCAGTGTCGCTGGCAAATACCTCAATTCAGGGAAACTAGCGTCCTTGATGAGAGCCTCCTGATTCGCGTCGGCCCTCAGAGAAACCAGTGTCTCCGCAGGAATACTTCGATTCATTTCAACCCCGAAGAAACCAGTGTTTTCGGCAAAATCCTTCGACTCAGGGAAACCAGTGTCCTGGACGAGAACATCCTGATTCGCGTCGACCCGCAGAGAAACTAGCGTCTTTGCAGGAATACATCGATTCGTTTCAACCCCAGGGAAACCAGTGTCCCTGGCAAATACCTCAATTCAGGGAAACTAGCGTCCTTGATGAGAGCCTCCTGATTCGCGTCGGCCCTAAGAGAAACCGGTATCTCCGCAGGAATACTCCGATTCGTTTCAACCCCGAAGAAACCAGTGTCTTCGGCAAAATCCTTCGACTCAGGGAAACCAGTGTCCTTGACGAGAACTTCTTGATTCGTGTCGACCCGCAGAGAAACTAGCGTCTTTGCAGGAATACATCGATTCGTTTCAACCCCAGGGAAACCAGTGTCCCTGGCAAATACCTCAATTCAGGGAAACTAGCGTCCTTGATAAAAGCCTCCTGATTCGCGTCGGCCCGCAGAGAAACCAGTGTCTCCGCAGGAATACTCCGATTCGTTTCAACCTTGAGGAAACCAGCGTCCGCGGCAAAATACTTCAACTCAGGGAAATTAGTGTCCTTGAAGAGAGCTTCTCGATTCGTATCGACTCGTGAGGAAATTAGTGTCTTCGCAAGGACTTCCCGATTCGTCTTGACATACAAGATGAAGCCTTAGGCAGCAGGAATTAAAAAACTTGTTTCCTAAGCACTGGGACCCTGCAAGTCGGTCTAAACTGGTCTCTTGTATAATATCCACGGGTCTCACTCTCCAAAGTCGAATCTCGACAAGGAAGGAAACAACCGCTTACGAGTCCTCCCGACTCGTAAGAGGGAAAATTCTCTTATAAAATCCTTACGACTTATAAGAGAAAACGCACTTAGGAATCCTCACGATTCCTAAGGAGAAAATCCACCTATGAGATCCTCTCGATCCGTAGGGAGAAAAGTCTCTATGAGACCCTCACGGCTCATAGAGTTGAAAAGTCTTAGGCAGCAGATCTGAACCTGCGGCCTAAGCCATCGCTATCTCTTGAAGAAACCAAGATGCTTACTCTATTATCTGTCTACCATATTTATCAAGACAGCATGCCGATAATAAAAGAAAGAAGAAAGCGACAGAAAGAACATCTGAATGGTGTTTGATCAAGCATTCGAGACACACTCATTCATGCATGTGCAAAAGGCTCAGAACGAGAAATATGACAAGCTGAAATGAGAAATTTTCCATTCCTATTACAAAGGGTTCTTACAATCATAAAGAAAATAAGCAAAAACATTATTCAAATTATTACAATGGTATAACCTCAGATCCAGGGCACGGATTGAGGAATTCAAAAGTAAGGCCATCTAGAGTTCTTCTAGCCTTTCTGATTATTCTCGTGCGCAACCTCTCGCGCTCACGTGTGTCAAGATCTTCGGCAAGGCCCCCTATCCTTTGATAAGCAGCGATTATCGTCGTCTGCTGAAAAACTTGATGAAGAATGTCGACGAGGCTATCCCGCCGTTTCTTCGAGATCAGCCCCGACAAGTACACTGAATGCACCTTGTCTTCGGCATCATCCAGCACATTAAGCGACATGGCCTCGTGGATCCCCGGGAGTGCCCTCCAGATTTCTCCCAGCACGACTTTCAAGAGAGCAGAACGGCGAGGGAGCAGCCAACCAACGCGTGCGTTCAGACGACCCATGACTTCCGCAAACTGGGCATCTGTAAACTCTTGGTTTTGTTGACGGCCCTGTACGCGGATATCCTCATAGGTGATGAATTCGTGCAAACTGTATAGACGTACCGCCATAATGCCTGGATGAAACAACATGAGAAGATTAGCGATAAAAAAAGACACAGAGAGTTAAACTCCTCGAGAGCAATGCTCTGCAAACAGGAGTGGCTGTCAAAATCCAATAATGAGGGGAATTTAAAGAAATTCCCTGAGAACTCTGAGAGCCTTACTATTAAAAGATGATATAATCCATTAAAGGCAAAACGCCATTTTTAATTTTCATTATCCATATTCAAACTCTTAAGAGTTCATCATTTTTTATTTTTTTTAAGATCAAAGAGATCTATGTTTTGCCAAAGAGTAAAGCTCTGTTCATGGGTTAAGAAACCCTGAAACAGATTCTTGAGAGCAAGGCTCTGTTGGTGAAAGCCCAAAGGGGTTTTCTTTAGGTCAAAAGATCTATGAGAGCAAGGCTCTATTAATTGAAATTAATTTAATTCAAAATTAATTTTTACCTAGAATGTTTCTTTTGAAGAAAATCTAACTCTGGGAGTTCTTAAAGGCAAGAGCAAAGCTCTGAAATTTTGAAAGTAAAAATCTTAAAGATGATATTCATCTGTTGAGGACCAAAGGTCCTATTTATAGGCATCAAATGCCCTTTCAACATCCAAAAGTTGCCGCAACGGTTGGAATTCTGCCACCGTTGTTCTCACGTTTGGGTCCACGTAAGTGCAACGGTGGGGGGGCATTTGTTTACCCCAATCAGAGCAAAGCCCTGTTCAAATTCCAAGGTGGGAAATGAAGCAACGCTTCAGAACCCCTGCGCTGCGCGCAGAGCGCCATGTGTCAAAATCAGACATGCCAGCACAGGGAGCGCAGCGCCCAAGGCAGCGCGCCCAATCAGAGCAAAGCTCTATTTAAAACAAAATTAAAAGAAGCAACGCTTCAGATGATCTGCGCTCTGCGCTGCGCGACACGTGGCAGTGCGGTTGCGCTGCGCTCTGCGCTGCGCGACACGTGGCAGCGCGGTTGCGCTGCGCTCTGCGTTGTGCGACACGTGTCAAGCGCGGGTGCATCTGCGCCAAACAGAATTAAAATTCCAGTAAGATCTTTCTGTTCTTATTAAAAAAAGAAGATTGTCTTCTGTAAAACATAAGCCCTTGGATTAAAGATCCAACGGTGGGGATAATTCCCCAAATCACTTAGAGAATGATCTCTTTAACAAATTTAACAAATTAATGGGCACTATATAAAGAGCCCTAGACCCCAATTCAAAAAAAGAACATCAAGAACTTCAAAAACAACAAAACAGAGAGAACTCTGAAGAATTTTGAGAAGGACCCAAGAAGGGAAAAAAGGTAAAAACCTTTATCAAAGAAGAACTTCTGAATAGATCATTGATCTAAGAACAAGATCAATGATCTTCAATAATAAATTGTAACAGTGCCTTGCATTTTTTGATGAACCATTGGTTCTGGAATCTTAAAGATTCTTTTCTTGAATCCAAAATTAGATCAAGTTATTGAAACAGTGCCTTACACTTGCAAAATTTGCACTGTTGCGCTCCTGGGTTGGCGCAAGCCACCAGAGAGCGCCACGTGTCAGCTCCAGAACCACTTGCGCTATGTGCTTTTAAGATAGATCATTGCTCTCTGAAGTTGGCGCAACTCACCAGAGCGCACCACGTGTCAGCAGCGCAACAGCGCAGCGCACTGGCGCAGCGCGCTAACGCAGCGCACTGCGCTGTTGCGCTTGCGCTCACCAGAGCGTGACACGTGTCACCACCACAAACGCTTGCGCTCAGTAATTGGCGCAATGCGCCTGAGAAGCCACTGTCAAATAATTAATGCACTGTATTATTTACAAAAAGAGCTGAGCCCAATTAAAAAAGGCCTAACAGGCCTAATAAAATGCATTGCATTATTTTAAAAAAGGGCAGAGCCTAAAAAAGATGCTCTGCATTATTTATAAAGGGACTGAGCCCAAATCAAAAAGGCCTAGCTGGCCAGAATAAAATGCAGTGCATTATTAAACAGGGGCAAAGCCCTATCACAGGCCTAATAGGCCAAAGATAAATAAAAACGTCGAACATTTTTCAACTGGACTTTGCCCAATCATGGCCGTAAGTCCTCAAATTAAATTGACAGAGCAAGACTGCTCTTTTAAATCAATTTACATCCGGTTCAAGGGTACATATCTAAACTCCTATGACACCTATCGTTGTAATCCTTCAACGACGTCAGAGAGGTGACGGGTCCCGACAACCACACATCGATACGGACTGCAGGGTCCTTAAACTCGTGGACCGAAACGTCCTTAAACTAATATTCGTCCCAAAATGGGAATGCTGGACCGAAGTGTCCTTAAACTAATGTTCGTCCCCAAATAGGAATGATGGACCACTATGTCCCTAAACTGGAACATGGACCACCATGTCCCTAAACTGGAAATCGACCGCAATGTCATTAAACTAAACAATAGAGCCAATTGCTCTCTTGTCGGATCCAAACGATCCCGTTAAGTTGATCTTAGTCTGGAGATTAGGCTAACGTATTCTTAACAAAAGTTTAAGTTGATCTTAGCCTTAAATAGGGCTAACTTAACCTTAAACTAAAACACCAAAGCCAAATCTAAGAAAATACGGATTTAGTCTAATCCACGTCCTACGGGCGACGACATAAATTAGTCTCAATATACAATCCACGGGCAACCACAAACAAAACAAACACCCACGACACGAAGTGAACATCTAGAGAAGGAGAAAGTTGCTACCGCGATGCGGTAGCGTAATTAACTGCAGGGGCTTGCGCCTGCAAGGAAGAGCGTCCCCATAATAAATAAAACCCTCAAGCGAGGGGGAATCTGATGAAGTCTGCTACGTCGGCCGCATCCGTCTAAACCTCCGATACACGGTGCCATAAATCAACTTGGCATCTACGTAGAGGTGGACGGATAAAACCAAATAGCATCTGCTCCGAATCGCAGGCAAGACGAACCTACGCGGTCGTGCCTCTGTGTTCGGAGGGGAACAGCCCTCACTCCCGGTAAAGCGGCCCACGAAAGGTTGAACAACACCCCTACGATGGCCCACAGGAGTCTCGAAGCCCTCCTCATGAAGCAGCCGAGCAGATTCCTGCTCGGTCCATCTGCAGCGAGTAGATTCCTGCCTAACAAACGCTGTGGATCGAAAGACCTCCTCGTGAGGCAACCGAGTAGCTTCCTGCTCGTCCATCCCTAGCGGGTTACTTCTTACCCAACAACGCTAATGATCTAAAGCCCTCATCGTGATGCCGCCGAGTAGCTTCCTGTCCGGTCCATCGCTAGCGGGTAGCTTCCAACCCAACAACGCTAAGGATCTAAAGCCCTCATCGCGAGGCCGCTGTTCAGTCGAAAATATTGCACATTTGATATAATATTTTCCTTACTTTCTTAAATATTTAAAGGTGTTTATTATAAATATAAAACATATGTGGGTTTATCTGCAAATTTACTCTTTACCATATGTTTATTTATTATAATTAACATTATGAAGGAAAATATATGCATATAATATTTATAAGATATTTTAATAATTTAAATGTGCATATCGTATCAAATATTCTTAATCAAATTTCTTAAAATTTATTACCATATAAAATGATTAAGCTTATATCTCTAAATATAACAAATATTACTAACATTATTCAGGGAGATATTGTGCAGATTTGGCTCAGGTCAAGAGATCAAGATATTCAAGATATCAGAATCAAAATTCTGCTAAAATCGTAGAATCAATACTGGTAGAGGGTCAGCAAATATTTAAAGAATCCATACATGGAAAAAATCTTCACGTGTCAACATGAGAAGGCCCAAGAAGTTTGGAACCCTAACTTCCCAAAGCCGCCGCCCAACCGCGGCAATAGCCCATATATGTGGTGGATCCGCGGTTTCATCGTGGCCGTAGGATCTAATAATTTTGAAATTGGATCTTGATGGCATATCTTAACCTATGAGATCTAGGGTTTCTTCTTCTACTGCTATATAAAGGACCGATGGCTAAACTTAGAGAACTATCACCTTTAACACGAAACAAATCTCCGTCAAAGAACAAGAGATTCACGACAGGTCCGCGATTCGACAAGATAGAGCGACGTGAATATCGACGGAACATCTACTTCCTACGAGGCAGAGATCGAGAGCAACATCTTCTTGTAATCTAAATTCGAAGGATTTGTACTTGTAATGTTGATTAATAAAGGAAGATCATTTGCTTAATTATTTCGCATTTACATTCTGCATTTAAATTCTGCATTATGATTTCCTTCTCTTTCTTCATCTTCTCTTCTATCTCAACCATTCGTGAGTAATTCCTAGCTTGCTAGGGTTCGTAGGATTTGTTAGTTGTATGTATGCCCTAGAGGCCATTTGTCACGACCCGAAAAGTACGGAACATGACCGGCACTTAAATTACGAAACGTCTCGAGGCGTACGTAATCTAAGTAAGCCAAAATCCCAGAAATCAAAACCAATTAAAACAGTAGAGTGAAGAAAAACCAATTTTTAAAGCAAGAAGTTTAACAACATAAGCCGAGGTATGCATATTTAAAACATCAAGTCTTTTTCGAAAATTTCGGCAGAGTTTCCTTTGTAAATACTGGCCCCAAACAGGGTACAACATGATTAGTATACGAAATGATAAAAATGCATCCCCAAGCAGGAGCTAGTTCTTCGCCAAAAGGCGGACACAACCACGCAAGCAATATAATATACAACGCCGAAAGGCGAGGATCAAACTCGAAAAGAAAACTCAAAATCAACATAAAAACCATAATAATACAACGCGCGACTCTAAGCTCGAAAGAATATACAACAGGTCTTTAGTCTGAAATAATTATACAAGTTGTTTGGTGATGGAGTTACTAGATACAACTGAAAATAATAAATGAACGAGGGTGGTCACGATGCGAGTGAACCCACCAACTAAAGCAATCATCCGGAATGGAAGCAGTGTGCCAGCAAACCCGCAATGAAACCTGTACGGCAAAACCTGCAAGGAACTGTGGCATATAGGGGGTGAGTTGCCAACTCGTGAGTAGAAAACATCACAGAGCAGAAATCGCATGTATGACGCATCCTAGGTCATATCAACTAATATCTTCAAATAATATCCCGATCCATCTACATATAAGTGCAATACTACATGTTCGTGTCAGTGCCTCAGAAATCAACATATCAGATATATGATGTATGAATGCATTACGAATGGAAACAGAGTACATCATGAATGAGAAAACTGTTTTCTTTATTTAATGAGATTCCTGTATGTATATAAATCGAATATCATCAATGAAATCAACAGAGAAATCAGTGTCAAGCATCGACACAAAACATAATCTCAGTATCTCAATATCTCAGTATTCCAAATCCCAATATCTCAATATCTCAATACCTCAGCCTCCGTCAGTCCGGATCGACCCATATCATCAATCACACGACCACGAACGGTATCCTCCGGATATCCGCCGTGTCAGGTAAAATCACCGGTAGGCAGTCTGCCCCTGCCGGGCTCATCATCCTCTATGAAATCACTCTCGCCCCGGGGTACCATACCGTGTCCACCATGTACCCGAGACGGTTCATACTACTCCTCGAAATGGGTCTCAAAATCCAACAGCCATCATGAAAACTCATGGTGGACGACTCATACATCACGAGAAAACCGCAACTTGCATTTTGAAAAGAGAGAGAGAGAGAGAGAGACGTTTATATATATTCTTGCAGTTTTCACCCAAATCCCGAAATCTCATGAAAATCCAAAATCCAAAATCAAGATTAAGTAAACAGTGAATATCGGCATAAAACACAAAAATACTGCATAACCAATGAGTATATGAATGCATCTAATATCATGCAATGAGTGCAATAGTTAAACTAGCATATGAAAGCGATAACATATTGCAACTATCAGTTAGCAGTCTATATCAATGAAATAATATTCACTAAAGTGTACGTGACATGGCAATTACCGATGATGATGTGTGTGAGCCGGAAAGCAGGTGTTCATGGAACATACTCATCATCGGTAATGGTGCTGGTGTCCTGACAGCAGGGTTTCATAATAAATACAGACAACACATTTATAAGCATGCCATGCGATGAAACATCATGAATATACTGAAAGCGATATGATAACAGCAACTCTGAAGAATAAACCTACCCAATATACGAGTCATACAATTTAGTATTTAAAATACTTACAATCCTCCACTTTTGAAACCTAGTGTGACTAGAGCCCAGTCAAAAGGGTAAGGAAATCCACCTAAGTCTGAGTCGATCCATATATTCCTAGTAGTCGGTGATCTCGCCTCCATAGTATCACGTACGATACAATATATATAATATGACATCCTCGAGTCAAGAGTGCGGATCTATTATCATAATTATGTCTCGTACATTAAATCTATCGTACGGCATCCCAAATCAGGGTACGGGTCAATATCACATTTATCTCATTATTCATCTGGTGTCCACATCATCACATATCGTGAGCAGAGGGTACTGATCTAAGTCTAGTATACTACTAATACCATCAACAATATCATGATCTGGCTACTGATCTAAAGTCTCATACAATCCGATGTCATCAACACATATTATCATATAGAAGTATACATCGCCCAAGCGATCCATTATAAATATCATGAGATATCTCGATCATATGTCAACTACCATATATATATATATATATATATATATATATATATATATCATCCACATGGTATCGTCGTCCAATGATCCGCTATAACATTATGACATATCTCGGTCACATATTAAATATCTCACGGCATCATGCCCGATCATATCGACTCATTCCCAAGTATCATATAACATCCTCATCATCCAAACGTATGAATGCCAATATATATATGTCCCCAATACGCACAATGAAGTAAATGTATGCGACTATGTGTATGTGCGTGTATGCAAATCTTTACTCTAGGGTTTCGTGACTAAGAAATCGACTAAAGTCCTTTCTTCAATTCTCGCTAACACTAACCCCTAATCTCCTAAAGCTTTTCTTGCTAAGGTTCATATCATACACTAACATATAAATGTACATCAATATCACATCAAATCATATTTTACGAAATTGCGGGGGTGTTATACACCATCCACCTGATTTCCCCTGTAAATATATACCTACTCACCTTGATCTTCGCTTGCCGATGCCGATATCGCCACGCGCTTGTTTTTCGTCTAGAAGTCCTCGTGAGGGTACCTACGTATCATAATACATCGTATCGGATTAAAATCCGACTCATGACCCAATGACACACGAATCTCACATAGGTCAAAACCTATGACCCGCTCATGCGAAAGAACCAAATAACCATCGACATCGGCGTACATACGCTAATTGATCGAGAAAAACAATAAAGTACCCATTTGCACATTCACAAAACACTAATTATAATATGAAATAGATTGTAATTCACCAAAACCTCAAACTCACTTTAAAAGCTATTTTCCCGAAAACCTAGTAAGCAAACTTTTCCATTTTAGTACAAAACTAAATGTTTTTAACGATTTTAGTGGCTACAATGCTCACTAAATATCTTAACTAAGCCACCCAAACCATTACTATATTTTTAATCCCATTTATTTTCAAAATTCTAAAAGTCTAGTTTACAAAATATATGATTTGGACAATTTTTAAAATAACAATTGGCAAACTAGAAACTAGCTTACATTTTACATGTCTTAAAATGTCAAACTACCCATTATATTATTAATGATGTGATGAAAACCTTAACCATATTTTAATCTCATATTTTGAATTAATTTCAAAAACCTAGTTTGCTAAAAAAAGCTTAATTTTGTCATTTTACATGTAACAATTTGTAATCTAACTACTAGCTTACATTCTTCAATTACTAAGATGGTAACCTAGCCATTACAACCATAATTACATAATAAAAACCCTAACTTTCATTCAAACCCCTCTCTTGAATTCTCAAGTTTTAAATTGGAACCATAATTAAACACCAATTATGCTAGATTCAAGTAATTAAACAACAAATTAAGCAAAGAGGTTAGAATTTATACCCAACAAATTGAAGATCCCACAAGCAAACTTAGCCCTCCAAATTAGCTTCCTTTCACCAAGAACCATACAAGATAGGATAAGGAAAAATGGGTAGGGCTTGGATTTTGATTTTGTGGGGTTTTTGTGTTGATTTTTGGGCATTTTATGGAATTTTTTGGGTGAAAGAGGGGAGAACAAGGGGAGGGCTGCTGCTGATTTGGGGAGAGGAGGGCTCGGCCATTGTGTGGGGGAGAGGGGAGAGAGAGTGAGGTTGGAATTAACAGGTCAACTAAGGGGTCAAAACTCATACCTCATTTATCTATTTTCTTTTTCCATTATTCTCTTTTCCTTTACATTTTCTTTGACTTTTTTCTTAAGTGTGGAATTGGTGGGGGGGCGGCGGCGGCGGCATGGGTTTGGCTATCATAGTGTGTGTGTGTGTGGGTGTGTGGAATTCCAAGTCAAAAACAACCCCTTCAAAACTCATAATTGCATTTTACACCAATTTCTATTTTAAATTTATTTAATCTAGCATTCTAAAACCTCTAGAACCATAAGGAAAATTTTTGAAGAATGAATATGTTACAAACTAGATTCTAGCTTGTCAAGGTTCATAGAATTTTCATTAACCCATTCCAATTTGTAATTATCACTAATTAAATGTATTAGTGACGGCTTAAAATAATATTAAAATAATTAATTTCGGAAAAAATTTCACTAAACTAGAAATTTTACAAGTGACCCATTAAATATCAAATACTAGCAATTTCATAGCTAGAATAGGTATATTTAATTTTATATTAAAAGATATTTATATTTTGGTTTTCACGGAAAACACCCGTTATTTTACCGATTCTCCGAAATTTCATTTGAACGATTTTCAAAACGTTACAATCTTCCCCCCTTCAAAAAATTTGGTCCCGGAATTTAAATTAAAACTCCCCAAAATACTAAAATATTCCAGTAAAAAGATCAAGTCGTCGGGTCTCCGAAATCATAAACACATAATTCACATCATAGCGCAATACATGCGCATGAAAACGAGTACATAAACCAAATCAAACTCCGTCAAGTATCTCGCAATCATCGGAGTTATGGCGAAGACACCAATGTCAAAGACCAAAACGAAAACCAACATGATATACATTAAAACTATAACACGTTCATAGTACACGTCGGTGTAAACTCGTCAAAATATCTGAAAGAAATGCATGCCAAACTTTTTTTTTCAAATTGCATCGCGATGCGCGTAACACAGCACAGTAGCGGACGTTTATTGTGGGAAAATAACTATATATATCCTTTGTTTAACATACACGTCCCGCCCTTTTGAAATTTATTTAGAAGGGTTCCCTTTATAAAATGTTTCGTGTCATCTCGGACACGTAGGTAAATACTGAGACTATAGCTCCTCTTTGAAAATCCCTTCGATAACTATCAATGCATGCAAAAATATTAACAGGTACTGTCCTCGGACTAGTCCTGCTCCGTCACTATATCAAACGGTAAATATCATAAAACATGCTGCACAAAAGAAATCAATCCCAAAATGCATATAAGAATGCCACGTGAGTCTGGTGCGCACGTAAATCGAAATCAATGAATGTGCCCTATATGTGCACAGAACAAAATCTGAGTGCAATGGGTGTGCATGAAAACACCTGTCAAGGGCAACGTGTGTGCCTGACAGCAAAACCAGGTGCATCTGATATGCACGAAGAATCTCGATTTAGTGCATCTGGTGTGCACCAAAATCGTATCAAGCGCATCAAATATGCGCAAGAATCCAAATCAAGTGCACAAAATACCAACTCCAGTGCATCCAGTGCACGAAATGTCGAATACAGTGCATCCAGTGCACGAAATATCCAATACAGTGCATCCAGTGCACGAAATACCAAAACAGTGTATCCAGTGCACGAAATTGTTAGTGTATATGCCCTGGAGGCCATTACTGTATCATACTAGTTTGTATATTACTTAATGGAAGCTTGGGATATTCACAGTTGTATATACAATCTTGCTCGAAATGGTAGTATGCTACTTGGTTTGTCTCTGCTTTAATATGTGCATGTGTTTCTTTTAGCATATTGCTGATATACATATTAGTAGAGCCCTTAGGATCTTTGCTTGATTACCAGCGTTGTGATGGCGCTCACACTCGTGGGAGCTGGGTGATCTATAAGCACATCCTTATACAGGTCCCTAGTCGTTGGACTATCGAGACAGGGCATCGATACTCCGGAGTAGACTAGCGTATGCGCTTCTCATCCCAGTGTGGGAGACGGTCTGTCCCACAGCCGTCAGTATGTCGTACTTGAGATAGTATGCGGGTGCTCGTTAGGTTACGAGTACACTGGACAGGACTCGTCAGGGACTGTTGGTTGGTATTATACCTATCGTCAGTTATCAGTTCCCAGGTGACATGAGTACAGCTTAGTCCGCTGACTTGACACTGTCACTTCGCCTCGAGTGTGTTCCCACTGCACTTTGATTGCTACCCTACCACGGCTCAAAGGAGTCGTGCAAACAGGTAGTTTTTGGGTGCAGTCCCTAAGCACTTGGAGGCAGTGACGGTTAGACAGGATTCGTCTCTCCCGGTATTGGGGGTTGACATCGCGCTGTGTCCAGGAGAGCCATTACACGAGTAGTCCCTGACCAGGGCAAGCGAGATATACTGGTAGGTTTCCAGTGTTATCTCAGGGTGTTCTGGGCTACACTCCGACATGACTTGTACAGCTATTAGGGGACTGACGTTCACCGCCCCCTAGGCCCGCCATGCGATGTATCAGACGAACAGACCGGACTGTACGGAGATTGTCACATACAGGCTCAGTAGGAGTTCAGATGGGGTTCACCTCGTCAGTTTTCTTATCGGCATCTACCTGGGGACCGTTACGTACAGCTAGTGCCGCTTGCGGTCTGTGGTTAAACCCACTGCCAGCGTAGTGTCGAGTCTTTAGAGTCCCACACAGAGAGCTATTCGCCTTTAGGCAAAATGAGTAGAGGTCGCATGGTTTTGCGACAGGGTTCGTTCACATCCGCGCACTTGTGCACGTTTGCTGTCCGGACAGCTTATACTAGCGGGCTTTGGTTTAAGCCGGATCCTAGTATATGATTTGGGATTGGTTTTTCTCATTGTATTCGTGTTCCTCGGATCACGAATACGGGTGCGTATGCACAGTTGCTTGAGACAGAGGGAGAGGACTTTGATTAGGGTTAATGACTATTGTCATTTTATTAACCCTAATGCTCATGTGTGTATTATTGTTAATTGATATTAGTTTAATAATTGTGCATGGTTATGGTTGTTGACCATTTGACCTTCTTGACTTGTTGACCTTGGTTGACATTTTGACCATCATCATTTCATTTGGAAGATGCTCTTTGATCCTTGCAATTTGCATTAAAAATGAAATGATAATGGTCATGTCTTGATTTAGCCATGACAATTATCTCACTAATTATCTAATTACAATAATTCACATATATGAGAGAATGCTTCATATTATTCTCTCATTCTATTATTCACATTCTCTCTCTTGTTCTTCCTCTCCCTCAAGCTCTCCCCTCTCATGTGTTGAGAAACACTTGAGCTTGAGAAAAACCCTCTCTTGATAATCTCTACTCTCATCTAGGGTTCAAGGATTAGCACTTCTTGCATCCTAGTTACTTCTAGCTTGGAGTTGAAGCCAAAGGTCGAGGCTTTCGGGTGGATCTTTCTTCGACGTGAGAAGACAACTAAGGTGACCTCCTTCCACTACTCCAAGGAGCAAGGAGAGAAGGACATAAAGCCCAAGGTATAACCTTTCTAGCACTTAGCTAGTTTCTATTTAGCTTTAGCTTGTTTTTGTTTAGCAAAGATCCTTCTTTGTCTAGTCCATGTTACCTACGCTCATAAAAACTTGATTTTTATTCCGTTTTCCGCCTCCCCGCAAGTACCGAGGTGGGCAACGTGGACTTACAGTGGTCTCAGAGCCTAACTAAACATAAACTAGCTAGGTAGTAAAGTGTATGGAAGTTCGAATCGGAAAAATCGCAAAACCGAGTTTTCAAAACCCAAACTTTCTGTTAAAATTTTTTCTGTTCAAAATAAAATTTGTCATACTCCAAAAATCGTCTCAGGGTTTTGTGAAGAAAGCCACCAAACCGGGTCCAGTGATTCGACCAAGGCGCCGCGGTTCCGCGGCAATAACAAGCTATTGCTGAGCAACCGCGGCCGAGTTGGCTCTTCACTGGGTCGAGTTTGGTGCAGTGTATTTCTGGCTTGGTTTTAGGATTTTTAAGATGGTTTATATGTGCCCAGATTTTCCAGAATAGAAATTTGTTTTTGGGGGCCTATAAATCCGTATTTTTTTTCCGAACTTCAATACACTTTGACTAAAAGGTTATATCTGTGATGTTTATATGTATTGAACGTCGGCTAATCGCTATATGTCGATTAGTCGGGGTTATACATATCTGTGATCTGTGATTGATGATGGTATGTGTATATGAATGGGTTGGATTGTCACGGATGAATAGCCGGGGTGGATGTGAGATGAGTGTTGCTTTTTCTTTCATTCATTGTAATATGTAAATTGATGTAATATTATTATTTGTTTGGCCGCACAACCGGGTCGGGGTTGTAGCCGTCATTGTATAATTCTTTTTACTGTTTTTGCTCCTAGGATAGACCCATGGAGGGGGTGCACAAACTACCGGGTATCTCGAAGTGCCGAGTGGCCTACTCACGGTGTTGAGGGAGGTTACTTCGCTTCGGGTACTTGGCGGGTAGTTTGCCGCACCCGTAGGGGTCTTGGGTGGGGTATTGGCTATTCACCGCGACCGTGTAATCCGATTTTCGTTGCAGGCTCGAACGGATTGCGGATTCTTAGTATATCCAATGTATTCATTTGTGATCTGTAATGTCTATCATTGCTATATATTTATATATGATAACTATTTAGGCGTTGCTTATGTTTTACAGCCGCGCTAGCCCAGCCCCCGCTCTGTCGTTCGTTAAGTAACCTAACGGGTGATGACGGGGCCCCGTGGCGAATGCGAATGGCATAAGCGTACGTCATATTTTGGTTGTTTTCTGCAATGGTAGGATTAAATGATGGGACACATTAAAAGAACTAATGCAAGAAAATAAACCAAGTAAAAGTCGATTGGAACACTTTGAAAACCACTCGGTTCTTTTCAAAACTAAACTTTTAAACGAGGAGCTTGAACCACTACTTTTAAAAGCTATCTCGTTCCATCGATTATATCAAGTTCACTACGTTCACGGTTTCGCCAAAACCATTCGTAGCCCTCCGTCATTCCACATGAATGGTCAAAAAGTATTCAAGCTATGTATTTTGGCCAAAGTCAAGGAATAGTGATTGGTAGCTATTGGGTATTCATGTGCAGCATAGATAGATGCGTTGGTTTGGGACAGTCGTGCTGCCATTTTGGCCAAAGTCAAGGGTAGGTACGGGTGGGTCCAATTTAACAAGGAGAATGACGGGTAGAACTTGACATGTGACATATGATATTTTGGCCAAAGTCAAGGTCATAAGAGCATGGGGCAGAAATCCACATCGGGAGTTTCATAAGTACTGAAACTTGCTAGCGCTGCATACCATTTGGAGTGTGATAATTCTGGTAGGATTCGTTCGGTTTTATCACGCGATGATATTTAGATCCCGATCCTACTGTGAGTATATGCTACTCCTCGGGAAAACTCTCACTTAACGATCAATGCTATAAACTTAGTAGGTGTCTAGAAAGGTGTTAGCGGGGCTACGCCCACAGGGAAAAGAGGTTACTTAATTAAGGAACTTCGCGAAAGCGTTGGAAAACCTCCCTCGAAGTACCGACACTAGCCTAGCTGAACGGTTAAGCAAGTATTGTACAGTGAGATTGATCCTGACTAATCCTTTCGTTACGGTTTGAGAAGGGATTCGAGAGACAGTGGGAGCCATCCAGTTTAGACAAACTAAAAACCACTCTAAACTTGCAAGAGCATCATGCTAAAGTGTTTCTTTTCTCTCTCCTAATTGCAGCGACCCTTCAACATGACCGGACTTAAGTTATTACTAGATAAAAACATATTGATAGGGCCAAACTACAAAGATTGGCTCAGGAATGTCAAGATGGCAATCACTTACGACAAGTTGGGGTATGTCCTTACCACCAAAGCTCCCCCTGTCCCAGGTCCCAAAACCAGTGTCGTAGATAGGGAAATCTACAAGACCTGGGAAATAGATTGCGTGAAGGCCAGATGCCTCGTACTAGCCTCGATGGACAACGAACATCAGAGGAGGCACGAGAATATGGACCTAGAGTCCATATTTCTTCATACAAAAGAACTGTATGGAGAGCAGTCTCGTATCGCAAGATACGAAGTGTCGAAGAAGTTGTTTTCGGCAAGGTTGGCCGTCGGATCATCGGTAGCGGAACACGTCCTTAAGATGATTGGCTACATAGAGGAGCTCGCGGACCTGGGGACCACGTTGGAGAATGAACTCTATACTGATTTGATTCTCCAGTCCCTTCCTTCCACTTACGCCCAGTTTATTCTTAACTTGAACATGCAAGGAAAGGAGGTTGAACTTTCCGAGCTTCTGAACATGTTGAGGAGTGCTGAGGGCACCCTACAGAAGGGTAGGGAGACATCCACTTTGTTTGTAGGAGGATCTTTCTCTTCTAGGTCCAGGGCGAAAGCCAAGGGCAAGAAGAAGAAAGCCCCCGCCAAACCATGAGGCGGTGTCGGTAAAGTGGATACGAACGGAAAAGGAAAAGCAACAAAGGTAGCGGGAAAGCTTGTGGGGAAGGAAGAATGCTTCTATTGTCACAAAAGTGGTCACTGGAAACAGGATTGCAAGGCTTGGAAGGCCAGAACACAGGATTTGAAGCGAGTTGCGGCTTCAGCTTCAGGTGTGTATGTTATTGAAAACTGTCTATCAATAAACTCTACATCCTGGGTATTGGATACCGGATCAGGATCTCATATCTGTAATTCTTTGTAGGCGTTGAGAAAGCGTAGAGTTTTGAAGGCTGGTGACATGACCCTTAGAGTTGCAAACGGTGCTAGCATGGATGCTGAGGCCGTGGGGGACTATCACCTGGGATTGTCGGATGGACACTTTTTGGTTTTGCGTAGTTGTTATTATGTACCAAATGCAACCTGTAATATCATTTCTGTATCTTTATTATCTAAAGAAGGTTATGAATTTGCATTTGTAAGTAATGTAGTGAACATTCACCTTAATCAAGTTTTGATTGGGTCAGGTACATTGAACAACGGTATGTACGTATTAAACCAACCACAGATTTTCAATGTCCAGAATACACACAAAAGAAAGTCTCCAGAAATCAATAAAACTTTCTTATGGCATTGTAGACTGGGTCACATCAATGAGAGAAGGTTGACTAAGTTACACACAGAAGGATATTTGGATTCGTTCGAATATCAATCGTATGCAACTTGTCAATCCTGTCTCAAGGGAAAGATGACAAAGACTCCGTTCACTGGACACGGAGTAAGAGCGAGCGAGCTCTTGGGACTCGTACACAGCGACGTGTGCGGTCCAATGTCTACACATGCACGAAGCGGTTATTCTTACTTCATTACTTTTACGGATGACTTTTCAAGGTACGGTTATGTCTTCTTAATGAAACATAAATCCGAGGCTTTTAAAAAATTCCAGGAATATAAGAATGAAGTAGAAAAACAAACTGGCAAAAGTATCAAGGCACTGAGATCTGATCGAGGTGGTGAATACTTGAGTGCCGAGTTCCTGGGTTACTTAAAAGAGAATGGAATTCTCTCTCAGCTTACTCCTCCATACACTCCGCAACATAACGGTGTATCGGAGAGACGGAACCGAACCCTATTGGATATGGTACGGTCCATGATGAGTAACGCTGAGTTACCGAGATCGTTCTGGGGATATGCGCTAGAATCAGCTGCATACCTTTTGAACCGAGTTCCAACTAAGACTGTGCCTACTACACCATATCAGATGTGGTGTGGGAATAGACCCTATCTTAATCACATTAAGACATGGGGATGTCCAGCTTTTGTTAAAAAGCAGCATGCGGACAAGCTCGAGGCACGCTCAGTACAGTGCAAGTTTGTGAGATATCCAAAGAACTCCAAGGGATATTTCTTCTATTGCGAAGAGGAACAAAAGGTGTTTGTTTCTCGCCATGCCCACTTTCTAGAACACCAGTTCATAGAAAAAGAATTAAGTGGGAGCGCAATAGAACTGGAAGAAATTCCAGAACCATGAGCTATTACTGAAAGCTTAATAGAACCAGATGGTTCGAAAGATCAGGACATTCCCACGCCACTCCACAGGAGTAGTAGGCAGTCTCATCCGCCCGAGAGATACTACGGTTTTCTCATTGACGGGGATAGAGAGGATTGCATCATAGACTTTGATGAGCCTACTTGCTTCCAGCAAGCCATTCAGAGCGTCGACTCGGTAAAATGGCTGGATGCAATGCGGACCGAAATGGAGTCCATGTACACCAACAAAGTATGGACGTTGGACATTGCTCCAGATGGGGTAAAACCCGTAGGATGCAAGTGGATCTTCAAAAGGAAGATTGGTGTAGATGGACAGGTTGAGACCTATAAAGCTAGACTGGTAGCAAAGGGTTTTCGTCAGCGACCTGGTTTGGACTATGACGAAACCTTTTCTCCAGTAGCTATGCTGAAATCCATTCGGATCCTTCTTGCCATTGCTGCCTTCCACGATTATGAGATTTGGCAGATGGACGTAAAGACAGCTTTTCTAAATGGACATTTAGAGGAGTGTGTCTATATGGACCAGCCAGAGGGTTTCATTCAGAGTGGGAGCAGCGGAAAGGTGTGCAAGTTGCTTAAGTCCATTTATGGACTAAAGCAGGCATCGCGGAGTTGGAACATCTGTTTTGATGAGACGGTCAAAGAATTTGGCTTTATCAAAAATCCAGATGAACCATGCATCTATTGTAGATTTGTAGCGAGAACTGTAGTATTCCTCGTTTTATACGTGGATGACATTCTCTTAATAGGAAATGACATTCCTATGCTACAATCTGTCAAGGGGTTCTTGTCACACAGGTTCTCCATGAAAGACCTGGGTGATGCCTCATACATTTTAGGTATCCGGATCTACCGTGACAGATCCAAGAGGATATTAGGACTTTCGCAGTCCAGGTACATCGACGCCATACTGAAGAGATTCAGTATGGAAGATTCCAAGCGCGGTAATCTACCGGCTTGTCACGGGATCACCCTCTCCAAAGAGATGTCTCCCAAGACTGATTTGGAGAGGGATCGCATGTCTATTATACCCTACGCTTCTGCGGTAGGTTCTATAATGTATGCGATGTTATGTACCAGACCGGATGTGGCTTATGCACTGAGTGTGGTAAGCAGGTATCAGTCAAACCCTGGGGAGAAACATTGGATAGTAGTAAAGAACATTCTCAAGTACCTGAGAAGGACTAAGGAGATGTTCTTGGTGTATGGCGGAAAAGACCTCCAGATTGAGGCCTTTGCTGACTCCAGCTTCCAGAGTGACAAGGATGATTCCAAGTCCATGTCGGGTTTTGTCTTTACCCTCAATGGAGGGGCGGTGTGTTGGAAGAGCTCCAAACAGGAAACCGTTGCTGACTCGATTATGGAAGCGGAATACATCGCTGCATCTGATGCCGCAAAAGAAGCTGTCTGGATGAGGAAGTTCTTAAAAGAACTTCAGGTGGTTCCGTCCATTGTTGACCCAATACCTCTGTATTGCGACAACAACGGGGCTATAGCTTTAGCGAAGGAACCAAGGTCCCATCAGAAATCCAGACACATCTTGAGGCGGTATCACCTGATCAGGGAGATCGTGGATCGCCAGGAGATCGAGGTTCGGAGGGTTGCTTCAGAAGATAACACAGCAGATCCATTCACCAAGGCCTTGCCCCAGACTTAGTTCGAGCGGCTGATCGAGATGATAGGTCTTCGATACGCCAGTACATGGCCTTAGTGCAAGTGGGAGATTGTTAGTGTATATGCCCTAGAGGCCATTACTGTATCATACTAGTTTGTATATTACTTAATGGAAGCTTGGGATATTCACAGTTGTATATACAATCTTACTCGAAATGGTAGTATGCTACTTGGTTTGTCTCTGCTTTAATATGTGCATGTGTTTCTTTTAGCATATTGCTGATATACATATTAGTAGAGCCCTTAGGATCTTTGCTTGATTACCAGCGTTGTGATGGCGCTCACACTCGTGGGAGCTGGGTGATCTATAAGCACATCCTTATACAGGTCCCTAGTCGTTGGAGTATCGAGACAGGGCATCGATACTCCGGAGTAGACTAGCGTATGCGCTTCTCATCCCAGTGTGGGAGACGGTCTGTCCCACAGCCGTCAGTAAGTCGTACTTGAGATAGTATGCGGGTGCTCGTTAGGTTACGAGTACACTGGACAGGACTCGTCGGGGACTGTTGGTTGCTATTATACCTATCGTCAGTTATCAGTTCCCAGGTGACATGAGTACAGCTTAGTCCGCTGACTTGACACTGTCACTTCGCCTCGAGTGTGTTCCCACTGCACTTTGATTGCTACCCTACCACGGCTCAAAGGAGTTGTGCAAACAGGTAGTTTTTGGGTGCAGTCCCGAAGCACTTGGAGGCAGTGACGGTTAGACAGGATTCGTCTCTCCCGGTATTGGGGGTTGACATCGCGCTGTGTCCAGGAGAGCCATTACACGAGTAGTCCCTGGCCAGGGCAAGCGAGATATACTGGTAGGTTTCCAGTGTTATCTCAGGGTGTTTTGGGCTACACTCCGACATGACTTGTACCGCTATTAGGGGACTGACGTTCACCGCCCCCTAGGCCCGCCATACGATGTATCAGACGAACAGACCGAACTGTACGGAGATTGTCACATACAGGCTCAGTAGGAGTTCAGATGGGGTTCACCTCGTCAGTCTTCTTATCGGCATCTACCTGGGGACCGTTACGTACAGCTAGTGCCGCTTGCGGTCTGTGGTTAAAGCCACTGCCAGCGTAGTGTCGAGTCTTTAGAGTCCCACACAGAGAGCTATTCGCCTTTAGGCAAAATGAGTAGAGGTCGCATGGTTTTGCGACAGGGTTCGTTCACATCCGCGCACTTGTGCACGTGTACTGTCCGGACAGCTTATACTAGCGGGCTTTGGTTTAAGCCGGATCCTAGTATATGATTTGGGATTGGTTTTTCTCTTTGTATTCGTGTTCCTCGGATCACGAATACGGGTGCGTATGCACAGTTGCTTGAGACAGAGGGAGAGGACTTTGATTAGGGTTAATGACTATTGTCATTTTATTAACCCTAATGCTCATGTGTGTATTATTGTTAATTGATATTAGTTTAATAATTGTGCATGGTTATGGTTGTTGACCATTTGACCTTCTTGACTTGTTGACCTTGGTTGACACTTTGACCATCATCATTTCATTTGGAAGATGCTCTTTGATCCTTGCAATTTGCATTAAAAATGAAATGATAATGGTCATGTCTTGATTTAGCCATGACAATTATCTCACTAATTATCTAATTACAATAATTCACATATATGAGAGAATGCTTCATATTATTCTCTCATTCTATTATTCACATTCTCTCTCTTGTTCTTCCTCTCCCTCAAGCTCTCCCCTCTCATGTGTTGAGAAACACTTGAGCTTGAGAAAAACCCTCTCTTGATAATCTCTACTCTTATCTAGGGTTCAAGGATTAGCACTTCCTGCACCCTACTTACTTCTAGCTTGGAGTTGAAGCCAAAGGTCGAGGCTTTCGGGTGGATCTTTCTTCGACGTGAGAAGACGACTAAGGTGACCTCCTTCCACCACTCCAAGGAGCAAGGAGAGAAGGACATAAAGCCCAAGGTATAACCTTTCCAGCACTTAGCTAGTTTCTAGTTAGCTTTAGCTTGTTTTTGTTTAGCAAAGATCCTTCTTTGTCTAGTCCATGTTGCCTAAGCTCATAAAAACTTGATTTTTATTCTGTTTTCCGCTTCCCCTCAAGTACCGGGGTGGGCAACGTGGACTTACAGAAATACCAAATACAGTGCATCCAGTGCACGAAATACAATATGGTGCAACAATGCACAGCGTAAAAACCTAGTGTAACAGCTACACAAAATACAAATCGGGTGCAACAAGTGCACGGTAATAACTCGAATGCGTATAAAAAGCAACACCGAGTGTGCCAAGGTGTATAAAATCATAAACACATGCAACTGCGTGCACAAAGCACGTATCTACGCACTGCAAGCACATGTAAGCTATACCGAGTGCAAAAACCAAATCGAGTGCATACCACCTGCACAAAAATCAAATCAACTGTATGCAATCCATGAAATCATAAACATGTGCAGCCAAGGCACAAAACTGAATCAAGTGAAATAAACCTGCACAAATCATAAATCAACACAACGGTGTATAAAGCATATCTCAAGTGCAATAACTATGCACAAAACGTAAATACTCAGTAGGTGCAGCCATGGTGCACGAAAAAAAATATCATGAAACTTAGTCATCAAAACTCAATCATGCGAATAGATCGTCCAAAATACCGAAATCAAGTATGGCGGAATAGTCCCGCTCAAGCACATCCTCTAAGAGTCTGTGGCAAACTGTCGTGGTCACTCATAACATGTCTCGTCAACGCCGAACTCTGGCCTGCTGGGTGTGCGTAATAGGACCGCTCCTGGGTCCAAGTCTTCTCGTAAATTATTCCAGAAAGGTCCTATCGAGATCTCTCCCAAATCTCGTCTCTGCTGAACTGTCCGGAGGTTATCACCCTTTACAATATCTGTTTCTGGTTCCGGAACGGCTGCATACTCATCGCGACTCCTTCCGGAAGATATATCCATTTACAATGCCTCTGCATGCGTCTCACATCTCTGATGTCGGCGGAGTGGAACGTCATCTCATCATGATCCCGTACGAACCTCTTACTCCACTTTTCTCTAATGTCGACTGTTTCGGACTCGACTCTTCATGGCTGCATGGACTGTGCTCTAACGGCTATACTCGTATCTGGAATCTACTAAGCAATGCATCCCATCACATGATATCCAATTGAAGTCAAACCTTTCGATCGATTCGTCAAAGTCCCATAATCCCACAAGAGCTCAACATCTTGAGTACAGTTTAATTGTATCGAGTACATACCACAGCACCGGTGGACCAGCCGTAGAAGGGCAAACCCAAGCCTCACTAATGGCACCGCGGAACTTCCACAAACCCTAAGGTTCAAAGGCTTTCATATGGTCATTATGTCTAGTTAGGGTTTTCATTCTTCTAGAGGGTCCATAGAATTTCTTGCATGTCTTTTCGAATACTTTAAACTTGGAATATGGGTTTCTGACATTCGATCGCCTCTATCGACACTCAACGTACCTGCGTGAAGTCGTCTCTAGCTGGAATCAATTAATCTGATGACCTCGCATCGGGGTAAGTGAATGAACCACATATCCTAGTCATTCATCCTCGGGTGACTACCGATCTTCTATCATACCTCTAAGTATAACTCGTACTGCAATAGCTCTAATATCTGGGGCGATATCTCGTCGTTCGCAGCAACTACTGGCTCATTCTTCTGCACGTTGAATAGTGCCTCAATCATCATGAATAGGCGATACATCAATGGTCATCACATTCTGGCTGGCTTCTATCAGTGGCTCAATCCTATGGTGCTGATCTGCACGTCCAAGTAATCCCGTAACAGCGACCCATCAAACGCTCATGGCGCGAAAACACAAATAAAATGACGCATCTATGCAAAGCGTATGTCCCTGGAATCACGCCCTGGTCAGTCATCGTCCGTGACGAGCTCGTGCTGACCGCAATTCTAGCCGTAGTTCTCCATGCCCGTACAACCGTTGTAACAAAACCATAAACTAATATCGATAAGGATAGATCATGAATGAATATAATGCTGTGCAAGGAAATGTACATCCTAAGGCTTCTTATGCGGAGTAGCGTATCGTAAGTATGCCGCGGAACATACACACGGTACGTCACTCTACTTGAGTTATCTACTCCATCAACCAAGGGTCATCCTATACTCAGGAGGTAAAACCTAACGCTCTGATACCAACTTTGTCACGACCAGAAAAGTACGGAACATGACCGGCACTTAAATTACGAAACATCTCGAGGCGTACATAATCAAAGTAAGCCAAATACCCAGAAATCAAAACCAATTAAAATAGTAGAGTGAAGAAAAACCAATTTTCAAAGCAATAAGTTTAACAACATAAGCCGAGGTATGCATTTTTAAAACATCAAGTCTTTTCCGAAAATTTCGGCAGAGTTTCCTTTGTAAATACTGGCCCCAAACGGGGTACAACATGAATAGTATACGAAATAATAAAAAGGCATCCCCAAGCGGGAGCTAGCTCTTCGTCAAAAGGCGGACACAACCACGCAAGCAATATAATATACAACGCCGAATGGCGAGGATCAAACTCGAAAAGAAAACTCAAAATCAACATAAAAACCATAATAATAAAACGCGCGACTCTAAGGTCGAAAGAATATACAACAGGTCTCTAGTCTGAAATAATTATACAAGTTGTTTGGTGATGGAGTTACTAGATAAACTGAAAATAATAAATGAACAAGGGTGGTCACGATGTGAGTGAACCCACCTACCAAAGCAATCACCCGGAATAGAAGCATTGTGCCAGCAAAGCCGCAACGAAACCTGTACAGAAAAACCTGCAAGGAAATGCGGCACAACGGGGGTGAGTTGCCAACTCGTGAGTAGAAAACATCACAGAGCAGAAATCGCATGTATTACGCATCCTAGGTCATATCAAGTAATATCCTCAAATAATATCCTGATCCATCGACATATAAGTGCAATACTACGTGCTCGTGTCAGTGCCTCAGATAGCAACATATCATATTTATGATGTATGAATGCATTACGAATGGAAACAGAGTACATCATGAGTGAGACCATTGTTTTCTTTATTTAATGAGATTCCTGTATGTATATAAATCGAATATCATCAATGAAATCAACAGAGAAATCAGTGTCAAGCATCGACACAAAACATAATCTCAGTATCTCAATATCTCAGTATCCCAAATTCCAATATCTTAATACCTCGGGCTCCGTCAGTCCAGATCGGCCCATATCATCAATCACATGACCACGAACGGTATCCTCCGGATATCCGCCGTGCCAGGTAAAATCACCGGTAGGCAGTCTGCCCCTGCCAGGCTCATCATCCTCCATGAAATCACTCTCGTCCCGGGGTACCATACCGGGTCCACCATTTACCCGAGACGGTTCATACTACTCCTCGAAACGGGTCTCGAAATCCAACAGCTATCATGAAAACTCATGGTGGACGACTCATACATCTTGAGAAAACCGCAACTTGCATTTTAAAAAGAGAGAGTGAGAAGTTTATATATATTCTTGCGGTTTTCCCTCAAATCCCGAAATCTCATGAAAATCCGAAATCCAAAATCAAGAGCAAGTAAACAGTGGATATCGGCATAAAACCACAAAATACTGAATAACCAATGAGTATATGAATGCATCTAATATCATGTAATGAGTGCAATAGTTAAACTAGCATATGAAAGCGATAACATATTGCAACTATCAGCCAGCAGGCTATGTCAATGAAATAATATTCACTAAAGTGTACGTGACATGGCCATTACCGTTGATGATGTGTGTGAGCCGGAAAGCAGGTGTTCATGGAACATACGCATCATCGGTAATGGTGCTGGTGTCCTGACAGCAGGGTTTCATAATAAATACAGACAACACATTTATAAGAATGCCATGCGATGAAACATCATGAATATACTGAAAGCGATATGATAACAGCAACTCTGAAGAATAAACCTACCCAATATACGAGTCATACAATTTAGTATTTAAAATACTCACAATCCTCCACTTTTGAAACCTAGTGCGACTTGAGCCCAGTCAAAAGGGTAAGGAAATCCACCTAAGTCTGAGTCGATCCATATATTCCTAGTAGTCGGTGATCTCGCCTCCATAGTATCACGTACGATACAATATATATAATATGACATCCTCGAGTTAAGAGTGTGGATCTATCATCATAATTATGTCTCCTACGGTAAATCTATCGTACGACATCCTAAATCAGGGTACAGGTCAATATCACATTTATCTCATTATTCATCTGGTATCCACATCATCATATATCGTGAGCAGGGGGTACTGATCTATGTCTAGTACAGTACTAATATCATCAACAATATCATGATCTGGCTACTGATCTAAAATCTCATACAATCCGATATCATCAACACATATTATCATATAGATGTATACATCGCCCAAGCGATCCATTATAAATATCATGACATATCTCATCTCATATCTCGATCATATGTCAACTACCATATATATATATATATATATATATATGTATATATATAATCCACATGGTATCGTCGTCCAACGATCCGCTATAACATCATTACATATCTCGGTCACATATTAATTATCTCACGGCATCATGCCCGATCATATCGACTCATTCCCAAGTACCATATAACATCCTCATCATCCAAACGTATGAATACCAATATATATATGTCCCCAATACGCACAATGAAGTAAATGTATGCGAGTATGTGTATGTGCGTGTATGTAAATCTTTACTCTAGGGTTTCGTGACTAAGAAATCGACTGAAGTCTTTTCTTCAATCCTCGCTAACACTAACCCCTAATCTCCTAAAGCTTTTCTTGTTAAGGTTCATATCATAAACTAACATATAAATGTACATCAATATCACATCACATCATATTCTTACGAAATTGCGGGGGTGCTATACGCCATCCACCCGACTTCCCCCGTAGATATATATCTACTCACCTTGATCTTCGCTTGCCGATACCGACGTCGCCACGCACTTGCTTGTCGTCTAGAAATCCTCAAGAGGGTACCTACGTATCATAATATATCGTATCGCATTAAAATCCGACTCATGACCCAATGACACACGAATCTAACATAGGTCAAAATCTATGGCCCGCTCATGTGAAAAAACCAAATAACCCTCGACATCGGCGTACAAACGCCCATTGAATGAGAAAAACCCAAAAGTAACCATTTGCACATTCACAAAACACTAATTATAATTTGAAAAAGGTTGTAATTCACCAAAACCTCAAACTCACTTTAAAAGCTATTTTTCCGAAAACCTAGTAAGCAAACTTTTCCATTTTAGTACAAAACTAAATATTTTTAACGATTTTAGTGGCTACATTGCTCACTAAATATCTTAACTAAGCCACCCAAACAATTACTAGATTTTTAATTCCACTTATTTTCAAAATTCTAAAAATCTAATTTACAAAATATATGATTTGGACAATTTTTAAAATAACAATTGGCAAATTAGAAACTAGCTTATATTTTACATGTCTTAAAATGTCAAACTACCCATTATATTATTAATGATGTGATGAAAACCTTAACTATATTTTAATCTCACATTTTGAATTAATTTCAAAAACCTAGTTTGCTAAAAAAGCTTAATTTGGATATTTTACATGTAACACTTTGTAATCTAACTACTAGCTTACATTCTTCAAATCCTAAGATGGTAACCTACCCATTACAACCATAATTACATAATAAAATCCCTAACATGCATTCAAACCCATCTCTTGAATTCTCAAGTTTGAAATTGGAACCATAATTAAACACCAATTATGCTAGATCCAAGTAATTAAACAACAAATTAAGCAAAGAGATTAGAATTTATACCCAACAAATTGAAGATCTGATTGATTCGAAAGAGTGTGTTTGTAGAATAACCGCAATCAGAATGGTGTCACATGTAGCTAGACCGAGGTGAGTACGGGTCGTCCTCAGGGAAACGTTGAATCTTTTACTCTTACTTTAGATGTATTGAAAAAGAGAGGAGGGATAAAGAATTTTGAAGAATGGTTTCTAGATCTACGTTAAGCAAGAATGCAAAAATATAGATCTAGAATATTTTAGGGATGTAGTGAATATAATAAGAGGGCTTGTTGGGTTCGTTAGGATTTTGTAGTTATGGACGATTAATTAAAGATTACTTTTTTTATCCTTTAATAGATTTAAAACTAGAACGACAGAAATGCATGTAGATTAGGGTTTCTGGAGGGAAAAGGGTTCCCACTCTTAACCCCTATCTCGACATGGAACTCCGTTCATATCTAGCCTTTACCAAAACAATCATTAATCTAATCTCTAATCGCGGTTGAGACTAATAATAAATTGGTAGCGCGCCTGATTAGAATGTTAATGATTCTTTTAGTGAAGTTTATAAACTTTATAGGACGTAAAAAGAGTTTAAGGTTCTTCATCATCCATTAATCTACCATAATCCTATGAACCCTAACAAGCGGAGAATTACTCGCGCATGTTGGCAAAAGAAGATGAAAAGCCAGAGAGGGAAAACATAATGTAAAATGCAAAAGAATTAAATAAAACAACTATCTTTATTAATCAACTTGAACAATCTACACTTTATTTCTTAGAAAATGATTACAAAAACTTGGTTTGCTTCTCGGACTCTTCCGAAGGAGGTATATGAACAGTTGATGATCAGCCTGGATGCGTGAGCCATCTTGGACTTCGTGATCTCTTCGGCTTGATGTCTTTTAACTTTAACCCTTGGTCCTTTATATAGCCCTCAAAGAAGAAAACTAGTTACCATATATGGTGACTTCCTAATATGGTGACTTTCCATGCCTGGATTCTGAGTCCCTGTCAGTATTGATTTTATGATTTTGGCAGATTTTTGATCCTGACATCTTGAACATCTTGATCTCTTGACCTGTCACGACCCGAAAGAGCACGTGACTGGCCCTTGAATCCTATGAAGTCTATAGGACTCCATCTGATCCAAGTAAGCCAAAAGCCCAGAAATCTAAAACCATTTAAAGAGTAAATAGGGAAAAATGGTTTTGAAAAGTAAAGAAATCATGTTTCGAAAATCAAAGTTTTTAAATAAGTAAGCCGAAAGTGTATTTTTAAAATGTGTAACCTTTCCTGAAAATTTCGGCAGAGTTTCCTTTGTAAAAACTGGCCCCAAACGGGATACAACAAGAATAATATATATGAGATGACAAAAGGCATCCCCAAGCGGGAGCTAGCTCTTCGTCAATCGACGGTCACAACCACGCAAGCAATAATATACAACGCCAAAGGGCGAGGATCAAAACCCAAAAAGAAACTCAAAACAGCCAGAAAACCGTAATACTACAAACGCGACTCTAAGGTCGAAATAATACAACACTGCTTTCTAAGTCTGAAACAATATACAAGTTTTGGTTGATGGAAATTCTAGATACAATAAATAATACATGAGCAATGGCGGTTCTGATACAAAAGAACCCACCTAACCAAGCAAGTCACCAATAAGGAAGCAGTGTGCCAGAAATGCCGCTATGGAATCTGTACGGCAAACCTGCAAGAACTGGGGCACAACGGGGGTGAGTTGCCAACTCGTGAATAGAAAAATATCTACAAGCAGAGATCGAATGCACGACCCATCCTAGGTCAATACGATCAGATATAAATAAACCTCAATATGAATAAAGCTGAAGCATGATAAACTGGCAATGTAATCTCTAAACATGTGTGTAGTGCCAAGTGCTCGTGCTAGTGCCTCAGATAATAGCATGTCATGAATATGAGGTATGATCAAAGTAATCAAATCTGCACACACGTGGATCCCGTCCACTCGCCACCCACTGACAATAACCACCATGCATGTAAATATCATAAATCAGGTGCATGGGAAAAATATGAGGATATAAACCATCTGTGTCCCTCGCGACACGTCAAAATCATGGAACCGGAGTGCCCAGCATCGACACTCGAAAACATCATGAAAACTGTGCCCAGCATCGGCACGTAAATCCTCATATATCAGGCTCCGTCAGTCCGGATCGGCCCGCGGGCTCTGTCTGCGGTATCGGCCCTCGGCCCCGGCAGTATGCCCATATCCATCTATCGACACTGGTCAGTATCCTCCGGATAACCGTCAGGTCCAACCAATCATCGGTAGGTACTCGCCCGCCTCCAGGCTCAATCGGCAAAGCTCATCGATCATCTTGCCGAGGGGAACCATACCGGGTCCACCATGTACCCGCAATCGGCTCATCCACTCCTCGATTCGGGTTTCACATGTCGCTCTCAGCACCGAGAAAATACATGGTGGACGTACTGAAATATCATATCAAGGGTAACCGGGTTTTTTTTAAAGCAATGACATATTCTCTTTTGAAACACCCTCGGTTCCCAAATCCAGAAATATCATAGAAACAAAATATCTCAATGCGTATAATCAAAGAGCATGAAGTATGCGACATGTAAAGGAAATGTAAGCATATCATTATGTCATGCAAGGATCATATACTGAATGCAATAGTACTACAGTGTAGTGACATGACAATTATCGATGATGAGTGTGTGAGCCGGCAACAAGTGTACGTGGAACATATGCATCATCGACAATGGTGCTGGTGTTCTAGCAGCATGACTGAAATATATCAACAATATAAACGATGCAATGCAAACAGCATGAATGTGCGGAATCGAGTAATCAACGCAACAGTAGAGAACCTGCCTCAATAATTATATCATGCAACCTTGCCTTTTTAAATAAGACGAATCAGGGCTTTTGGTAAAATAAGGGCTACGGTGTTTTAAGAAAAGACGCGTCGTTTGGAAATATCCGTATAAACCCTTTTTGCCTATCTTTAAAATATCCCCGATTCGTTAGTTTTGAAATAGGTATGACTCGGGTCTAGCCTAACGCCTACTATGCGAACTACGAACCCGACAATCAAGCCAATAGAGAGGGGTATGGAAACCACCTAAATCTGAGTCGATATCACAATATCTCATCACATGACAGGCATCACTACCATCATATCACATCTCCAATACGAACTCTGTCATGTCGCCAAATCCCACGGCCTCAATCGAATCTCATGGACTCATCTCAATCCCACGTATCATCCTCAAAACCCGTATATAAACACATAGTCCCAATACCCATGTGTAGATATACACACCATCATATGCGCACAGATAAATGAAAGAATGCATGCAAGTATGTGTGTATGTGTGAGTGTGGGTGCAACCACTACTCTAGGGTGTCGCACTATACTCAACCAATACATCCTTATCACCAATAGCCCATTATTACCATCAATGATCCTAAACAACACATAATAAATATATGTGTGTATACGTATTCGTATACATCACCACGGACTGCGGGGGTGCTATACGCCATCCACCCGACTTCTCCCCGTAGATATAAATCTACTCACCTTGCGTCTCAAGTGTCGGTGTCGATGTCGCCATCTTCATCTTCTTTGCCTCACATCTCGTAGGGTACCTACAAGTATATCACAACGCTAAAGCACATGAAAATCACATCGGAAACCAAAACGGCACACGCTACGCCTTTAGGTAAAAACCTATAACCTCGCATGCAAACACGATCAATATCCACCTGTCGTTGACGTCCAAACGCCACCCGACAGGAACGGAACACCAAATACCAAAATCCATGCTAAAACAAGTCTCAAATCATGCACCAACATAGGAAAATCATCCCAGATTTCACCCTAGATGGAATCTGTCAAAACTAGACATACCCAGGGTCAATACTAGAGGAGATAGGGCCATGCACAAAAATCGAGACAGATCCCTCCTGCTCTGGCCGCAATTTGCGGCCAGATAGAATTAATTGGCGGCCTCAGTTTGGAGTTGGGGGCTAGGGTTTGGTGTGGTGGTTCCATGGTGCCTTCACATCTCACTATCAACTCAGTTTTATTTTTGGGGTCTCGGGGTGATAGCAGATTACACAAAACAGTGACAGATTTCCAATTTTTTTTCTGATATCGGTTCCATAATTCCTTATTTTGGTTTCAATTCCAGGTTTGGGTCCAATTTTGCATTACACCAGGGGTTCTAAGGTCACAATAAGCCTCAATCTCATCTTGATTTCAGTTTTACCCTAAACCCTCACTTGAATTCTCCAAAATCCACAAAACGACACAATATCGATATGAAACTAGAATTGATGCACAAGGAAATTGAAATACTACAAGAGGGTGCAGAAATTACCTCCTTTGGCAACACTAGAAAATTCTTGAGTTGCTCAAAGTCCTCCAAATCCAATCTTGCTAGGTTCAATGTGTAGCTAGTGAGCTCGGGAACATTTTTTGTGAAGTGGGAATGCAGTTTTGGCTTTGTTTTCATTGTGGATCTAGGGTTTCATGAAGAAGGAGAGAGAGGGAAAGGGAGCTGCAGCAGCAAGGGAAAGAGAGGAGAGAGAATGAGAAGGGGAAAATGATGAGGGATGGTTCAAAAAGTGGGGTGTTTGACTTGGTCTCTCTCTCTCTTACTCATTACCTACCCTTTTTCCTTTTCTTTTCTTTTATCTTTTCCTTCTCACTCCAATAGTGAATCCAAATGAACCATGGCAACAAAATGTAACACAAGTGTAAAAAGTGGAAAAATGATATGTGCATATTTTTGCACAAAATGCTAAAAATCCAATTAGCGATTTTTAATCGCGATTAATACTAATTTAGCATATAACTAGTCTTAAATACTTTAAAATGGTATAATTCCATAAAATACCCTATTTTAGAATTTTCCAAAATTCTCCAAAATTCCCCCCCCCATTTATTTGTATTTAATTCCACCCGAACATTAAAATATTCATTAAAATAATATTAAATTATAAAAATTCCTGAAAATAATATTTTATTATTTTGGAAATGTTACAATCTACCCCCCTTAAAGAAATTCGGTCCCCGAATTTAAATTCAAAACACCCAAGTACTAAAACATTTCGATACAATTTCCAAGTCATCGGGGCTCCGAAATCAGCAATACATAAAACGTAACATAGCGCAATGCATGCGCATGAGTACTGAGAAGATAACTCAAAAGCAACACTCCATCAAGCATCCCGCAATCATCGGAGTCATGGTAAAGACACAAATGTCAAATCCAATACAAAACCAATATGATATAGATCAGAACTATACAGGTAGACATCCAATCTATACATGTAAATAGCTGATGTAAATGCATGCCCAATCTTTTTAAGTCGCTGTGCGATGCGCGTAACACTGCACAGTGGCGGACGTTTTTCACAAGAAAATAACTATATATGTATATATATATATCCTTTGTTTAATAGGTACGTTCCGCCGTTTTGAAAACAATTTTGAAGGGTTTCCTTGTTTTTAAACGTTTCGTGTCATATCGGACACGTAGGTATATATATATCGAGACCATAGCTCGCTCTTTTGAAATCCCTTCGAACTATCAATGCATGCAAAATATATCCAGGTACTGTCCTCTGACTAGTCCTGCTCGGTACAAAACGAATATCAAATATTATAGAAATGTACTGCTCCAAAAGGAATAAATCCCAAAAATGCACATAACATCACCCTGTGTGTCCGGTGCGCACGGAAATCAAAATCCATATATGTGCTAAACAGGTGCACAAAACAACATCTAGGTGCAACGGGTGTGCACGAAGCATCTGTCATAGGCAACGGGTGTGCCTGACAGCCAAAAATCCGGTGCATCTGACATGCACGAAGAAATCTCGATTTAGTGCATCGGGTGTGCACCAAAATTGTATCTCAAAGCCTGCGCCCAACATGCGCGAAAATCCAAATCGGTGCATCCATCGTGCACGAATGAAAATCTAAACCCTGCGCACTCAACATGCACGGAATCACAAAATCCTATAGCAACGCCGAACATGC
The DNA here is from genome assembly GCA_030015575.1 of Agapanthus africanus. Classification (NCBI taxonomy): domain Eukaryota; kingdom Viridiplantae; phylum Streptophyta; class Magnoliopsida; order Asparagales; family Amaryllidaceae; genus Agapanthus; species Agapanthus africanus. The sequence goes on along the minus strand of CM057351.1, from coordinate 52,309,988 downwards.
GTAAATCCAGTCAAAGCACGGAGTGCAAGAATCCACATCAATATCACAATCAAAATCGACATATCGAAAGACATCAAATCGAAGTCAGGTGCAACCGTAATGCACAAAATGTAAATCCGGTGTAACAAAGGCACGAAATATAAATCTGATGCGATAAAAGCAAGAAGCATAAAACTGGTGCGACTAACGCACGAAGTATAGAACTGGTGCATCCCATGCACAAATACCAGCAATAACTCAAATGCGTAAGCAGCAACACTAAGTGTACCCAGATATAAAGAAAATCATAAACGTACGCAACTGCGTGCACAAAACACATCTCAATGCACTACAAGCACATATAAGCTATACCGAGTGCAAAAATCAAATCGTGTGCGTAACATATGCACAACATCAAATCAACCGTATGAAATCCATAAAGTCATAAGCAGGTGCAGCCAAGGCACGAAACGATATACAACGCGGCTCAATCAAAATCAGGTGTACCGCGATGGAAAAACTCACAACCGCGTGCATCAGCGTGCACAAATCAAAACACTAAGAGTACATGAAACTATGCTGGAAGCGTAAATCAAATCACCGGCATAAAATAGGCATGAAATCACAATCAATACCTCAAGAGAAATAACTATGTGCAAGGTATAAATACCCAGTAGGTGCAACCATGGTGCACAAAATCAAATATCATGGAACTCAGTCATCAAGACTAAATCATGCAAATAGATCGCCAAAATACCGAAATCCCAAAGTGACGGATACGTGATAGTCGAATCACAAAATCACAAATCATAAATACCGTCGTCGGTATATCCTCCTTCAAAGTCGAGAAGGTGCCGGTACATCCAATGCTAGCGGCGCAAGATATCTACTTGCCTCTTGCTCGCGGCTGGCGTCCTCTGCCTCTGGTTCCTGATCTTTCCTATAGATTACTAATCTCGCAATCCATCGGCTCATCGGCCCGGTCAGGTGTGCTGACAGGGAAGATTCCGTCCTGGCACTTCCCTGGTCATCTCTCGGTCAATCCTCACGACCGCTCGTAAAGCAGCACATCCCTGGCGCCGACCTCGGGTCCTCTGAATGCACATCACGCATCTGCTCCTGGTGCAAATCTTATTGCAGTAGTGTATTGGAAGGAATCCCTGCTCAAGGTCTCTTCTGATTTTGCCTAGGCCAAACTGTACAGGGATGGTACTCTGGCATAATCTTTTCTCCCTCTCTGGACATCTGCGTCCTTAGTACAACATCTCCTCGGAAGCTGGTCGCATCCCTGTGCCTCTGTATGCATATCCGACTTTTAATCTTAACGGGGTGTAGTAGCAGCTCGTCTGCTTCTCGCACGAACTTCTTGTCCCGCTTGTCTGTATCATCGACCATTTCGACATCACGTCCCTATCTGCGCACTTCAATGCCATCGGCTACGGTCCCTCCGAAGTCTCTAACACGGACTCGAAATCACGAACTCAGTATCTTCATCACTCAGTAGGAGATATCTAGCCGAACACGTCCTCAGCGTGCATGTCACATCTCTGATGTCAGCGGAGTGGAACGTCATCTCGTCGAAATCTCGTGCAAACTCTTTACTCCACCTTGCTCTAATGTCGACTGATTCGGACTCATCTCATCGTGGCTACACGGACTGCGCTCCAACGGCTATGCTCGTATCTGGAGCCTCCCAAGCAGCGTCCCATCACATGATATCCGAATGATGTCGACTCATCCGATCGACTCGTCTGAACCTCACAATCCCCCAAGAGCTCAACATCTCGGGTACAGTTTAATAGTATCGAGTACATGCCACAGCGTCGGTGGTCCAGCCGTAGAAGGGCAAACCCAAGCCTCACTAATGGCGCCGCGGAACCGCCGCAAACCCTAAGGTTCAAAGGCTTTCACACGGTCATTAAGTCGAGTTAGGGTTTCAATCTTCTAGAGGGTCCATAGAGTCACCTGCATGTCTTTCCGTATACTTTAAACTTGGAAAAGGGGTTCCTGACATTCGATCGTCTCAATCGACTCTCAACGAACTTGCGTGAAGTCGCCTCTAGCTGGAATCAATCTATCTGGTGACCTCACATCGGGATAAGCGAACGAACCACATGTCCTAGTCATTAATCCTCGATGACTAGCGACTCACTATCATATCTCTAAGAATATGCTCATGCTGCAGTAGCTCAATCATTTGGGCGATATTTCATCATTCGCAGCAACAACTGGCTCATTCGTCGGTACGCTAAGCAGCGCCTTAACCATCCTGGATAAGCGATAATATCAACGGTCATCATAACCTGGCTGGCCTCTATCAGTGGCTCAATCCTCTGGTACCAACCGGTACATCCGAAAAATCTCGCAACAGCGATCTGTCAAACGCCCAAAGTGCGGAAACACAATAAGACGACGCCTCAATATGCAATCGTATGCCTCGGGAATCACGCCCTGGTCAGCCCTCGTCCCCGACGAGCTCATGCTGACACGACTCGAGCCGTAGCTCACTCTGCCCGTGTAATCGCGGCAGCAAAACCATAACCAGTATCGATGAAGGTAGATCATAGGAAGGAATATAATACGGTGCAAGGAAATGTACAACCTAAGGTTTCTTAAGCGGAGTGGCGTGTCATAAGTATGCCGCGGAACATACCCACGGTACGTCACTCTACTTTAGTCACCTATTCTATCAACCAAGGGTCATCCTACACGGCGAAAGTTCGAGTCTAATACCACCTCGACTAAGTCTAAGTTCCGTAAGGTCAAGCCTAAGTTCCGTATATAAATAACGCCCTAGGCTCCATATAGTCAAACTCAGACTCGAACCAAGGTCAACCTAGCGCTCTGATACCAACTTTGTCACGACCCGAATGAGCACGTGACTGGCCCTTGAATCCTATGAAGTCTATAGGACTCCATCTGATCCAAGTAAGCCAAAAGCCCAGAAATCTAAAACCATTTAAAGAGTAAATAGGGAAAACTGGTTTTGAAAAGTAAAGAAATCATGTTTCGAAAATCAAAGTTTTTAAATAACTAAGCCGAAAGTGTATTTTTAAAATGTGTAACCTTTCCTGAAAATTTCGGCAGAGTTTCCTTTGTAAAAACTGGCCCCAAACGGGGCACAACAAGAATAATATATATGAGATGATAAAAGGCATCCCCAAGCAGGAGCTAGCTCTTCGTCAATCGACGGTCACAACCACGCAAGCAATAATATACAACGCCAAAGGGCGAGGATCAAAACCCAAAAAGAAACTCAAAACAGCCAGAAAACCGTAATACTACAAACGCGACTCTAAGGTCGAAATAATACAACACTGCTTTCTAAGTCTGAAACAATATACAAGTTTTGGTTGATGGAAATTCTAGATACAATAAATAATACATGAGCAATGGCGGTTCTGATACAAAAGAACCCACCTAACCAAGCAAGTCACCCATAAGGAAGCAGTGTGCCAGAAATGCCGCTATAGAATCTGTACGGCAAACCTGCAAGAACTGGGGCACAACGGGGGTGAGTTGCCAACTCATGAATAGAAAAATATCTACAAGCAGAGATCGAATGCACGACCCATCCTAGGTCAATACGATCAGATATAAATAAACTTCAATATGAATAAAGCTGAAGCATGCTAAACTGGCAATGTAATCTCTAAACATGAGTGTAGTGCCAAGTGCTCGTGCTAGTGCCTCAGATAATAGCATGTCATGAATATGAGGTATGATCAAAGTAATCAAATCTGCACACACGTGGATCCCGTCCACTCGCCACCCACTGACAATAACCACCATGCATGTAAATATCATAAATCATGTGCATGGGAAAAATATGAGGATATAAACCATCTGTGTCCCTCGCGACACGTCAAAATCATGGAACCGGAGTGCCCAGCATCGACACTCGAAAACATCATGAAAACTGTGCCCAGCATCGGCACGTAAATCCTCATATATCGGGCTCCGTCAGTCCGGATCGGCCCGCGGGCTCTGTCTGCGGTATCGGCCCTCGGCCCCGGCAGTATGCCCATATCCATCTATCGACACTGGTCAGTATCCTCCGGATAACCGTCAGGTCCAACCAATCACCAGTAGGTACTCGCCCGCCTCCAGGCTCAATCGGCAAAGCTCATCGATCATCTTGCCGAGGGGAACCATACCGGGTCCACCATGTACCCCCAATCGGCTTGTCCACTCCTCGATTCGGGTTTCACATGTCGCTCTCAGCACCGAGAAAACACATGGTGGACGCACTGAAATATCATATCAAGGGTAACCGGGTTTTTTTTAAAGCAATGACATATTCTCTTTTGAAACACCCTCGGTTCCCAAATCCAGAAATATCATAGAAACAACATATCTCAATGCGTATAATCAAAGAGCATGAAGTATGCGACATGTAAAGGAAATGTAAGCATATCATTATGTCATGCAAGGATCATATACTGAATGCAATAGTACTACAGTGTAGTGACATGACAATTATCGATGATGAGTGTGTGAGCCGGCAACAAGTGTACGTAGAACATATGCATCATCGATAATGGTGCTGGTGTCCTAGCAGCATGACTGAAATATATCAACAATATAAGCGATGCAATGCAAACAGCATGAATGTGCGGAATCGAGTAATCAACGCAACAGTAGAGGACCTGCCTCAATAATTATATCATGCAACCTTGCCTTTTTAAATAAGACGAATCAGGGCTTTTGGTAAAATAAGGGCTACGGTGTTTTAAGAAAAGACGCGTCGTTTGGAAATATCCGTATAAACCCTTTTTGCCTATCTTTAAAATATCCCCGATTCGTTAGTTTTGAAATAAGTATGACTCGGGTCTAGCCTAACGCCTACTATGCGAACTACGAACCCGACAATCAAGCCAATAGAGAGGGGTATGAAAACCACCTAAATCTGAGTCGATATCACAATATCTCATCACATGACAGGCATCACTACCATCATATCACATCTCCAATACGAACTCTGTCATGTCGCCAAATCCCACGGCCTCAATCGAATCTCATCGACTCATCTCAATCCCACGTATCAACCTCAAAACCCGTATATAAACACATAGTCCCAATACCCATGTGTAGATATACACACCATCATATGCGCACAGATAAATGAAAGAATGCATGCAAGTATGTGTGTATGTGTGAGTGTGGGTGCAACCACTACTCTAGGGTGTCGCACTATACTCAACCAATACATCCTTATCACCAATAGCCCATTACTACCATCAATGATCCTAAACAACACATAATAAATATATGTGTGTATACGTATTCGTATACATCACCACGGACTGCGGGGGTGCTATATGCCATCCACCCGACTTCTCCCCGTAGATATAAATCTACTCACCTTGCGTCTCATGTGTCGGTGTTGATGTCGCCATCTTCATCTTCTTTGCCTCACATCTCATAGGGTACCTACAAGTATATCACAACGCTAAAGCACATGAAAATCACATCGGAAACCAAAACGGCACACGCTACGCCTATAGGTAAAAACCTATAACCTCGCATGCAAACACGATCAATATCCACCTGTCGTTGACGTCCAAACGCCACCCGACAGGAACGGAACACCAAATACCAAAATCCATGCTAAAACAAGTCTCAAATCATGCACCAACATAGGAAAATCATCCCAGATTTTACCCTAGATGGAATCTGTCAAAACTAGACATACCCAGGGTCAATACTAGAGGAGATAGGGCCATGCACAAAAATCGAGACAGATCCCTCCTGCTCTGGCCGCAATTTGCGGCCAGATGGAATTAATTGGCGGCCTCAGTTTGGAGTTGGGGGCTAGGGTTTGGTGTGGTGGTTCCATGGTGCCTGCACATCTCACTGTCAACTCAGTTTTATTTTTGGGGTCTCGGGGTGATAGCAGATTACACAAAACAGTGACAGATTTCCAGTTTTTTTTCCGATATCGGTTCCGTAATTCCGTATTTTGGTTTCAATTCCAGGTTTGGGTCCAATTTTGCATTGCACCAGGGGTTCTAAGGTCACAATAAGCCTCAATCTCATCTTGATTTCAGTTTTACCCTAAACCCTCACTTGAATTCTCCAAAATCCACAAAACGACACAATATCGATATGAAACTAGAATTGATGCATAAGGAAATTGAAATACTACAAGAGGGTGCAGAAATTACCTCCTTTGGCAACTCAAGAAAATTCTTGAGTTGCTCAAAGTCCTCCAAATCCAATCTTGCTAGGTTCAATGTGTAGCTAGTGAGCTCGGGAACATTTTTTGTGAAGTGGGAATGGGGTTTTTGCTTTGTTTTCATTGTGGATCTAGGGTTTCATGAAGAGGGGGAGAGAGGGAAAGGGAGCTGCAACAGCAAGGGAAAGAGAGGAGAGAGAATGAGAAGGGGAAAATGATGAGGGATGGTTCAAAAAGTGGGGTGTTTGACTTGGTCTCTCTCTCTCTTACTCATTACCTACCCTTTTTCCTTATCTTTTCTTTTATCTTTTCCTTCTCACTCCAATAGTGAATCCAAATGTACCATGGCAACAAAATGTAACACATGTGTAACAAGTGGAAAAATGATATGTGCACATTTTTGCACAAAATGCTAAAAATCCAATTAGCGATTTTTAATCGCGATTAACACTAATTTAGCATATAACTAGTCTTAAATACTTTAAAATGGTATAATTCCAAAAAATACCCTATTTTAGAATTTTCCAAAATTTTCCAAAATTTTTCCCCCATTTATTTGTATTTAATTCCACCCGAACATTAAAATATTCATTAAAATAATATTAAATTATAAAAATTCCTGAAAATAATATTTTATTATTTTGGAAATGTTACATGACCTGAGATAAATCTTGCACAATATCTCTATGAATAATGTTAGTTTACTTATTAAATTAGAGAGAGTATCTTAATCACTATATATGGTAATAAATCTTTAAGAAACTTGATTAAGAATATTTAATATGCTATGCACTTTATATGGTATAAATCTTTAAGAAACATAATTAAGATTATTTGATGTGCTATTCATCTTTTAATTACTAAAATATTATGCATATATTTTGAAATATTATTCTAACCATTTGTATGATATTATATTTTTTAAGAATTGTGATTAGAATATTTGATATGATATGCATATTTTCAATTACCAAAATATTTTATAAATAAAAAATGCTTATATTTTCCTTCATAATATTAATTATAATATATAAACATATGGCAAATAGTATTTTGCAGATAAATCCAAATATGTTTAATATTTATAATAAACACCTTTTATTATTTAAGAAATGTAAGGAAAATATTTATACCAAAGTGCAATATTTCCAACTGAACAAATACCCCCAAACTTAACTTTGATCGTCTCGAGCAAACTAGTTATTCAAGAGAAAGAGAAAGAGAAAAAGAAAAACCTAAATAGCACACTTTCGTAGGCAAACACGATTGCACCGAGCACGTGCAACAAGCCGTTAAACCTCTAGGTGTCCCTAGTAGGAGGAGTGTTGTCTCCTGAGGGTTTTCAGCGGATTACACCCACAAAATCCTATAAAAAAAGATAGATGGTGAAATTTACATATGAAGATAAGAACCATAAAAGAAAGACTTTGAAAATAAGAGTTTCCAACTATACTAACTTTTCAGTTGTCATGAGCCCTATCTTAATAGTCATGAAAAATGTTAGAAATCACATCATCCCTCAATAAAACATCGTCTTTATTCTTCATTCCTATCTTTCATCCAAACATCGATCATATACCCCTACGTGTGTGAAATGGACATCCCTACACTCGGAGAATTCAATTCAAGCTATCATACTCTTGTCCATCTACCTCAATACTTTTTAACTTGATGAATATTTAGATTTGCTCACACATTTTCATGCGACCGTTAATACTTCTTGAGGTACTAACCGACCGATTACTCATGTGCTTGCTGATTAGGTGATAATATTTTCCTCGTCTTGCACCACCTAAGGCTTAGCAGTGACTCCCAGACCAGTTGGCCTTAGGGCACTAGGTGAAGAGGCACCCTCGCTATATTTTTTTATTGCTGCCTTGGCGATAACAAAACCAGTGTTCATTTTTTTCTTTTCACCAATTTATATTTTCTTCAATTTTTTTCTTCTTCATACTTTGGCTTTTAGACAAGAGCATTTCAATGTATCCTCTACTATCCCGAGTTTCAAGACGTGTGTAAGTGCATATAGTAGGGTATCAACATTCAAATGTTTGTCTTCCAGAATAGAAACTATTTTTCAGACTTATTTTTATCCTCAGATTAGTGACATCCTTCATCTTACTAACCCTTGGGACAACAGCTCATAACTACTTATTACTAGTTCGTTTAAGAAAACTTCTAATTTTCTTGGTTTTCTTAAACTATTCCTATCTTTTGGATGTAATTTTTTTCACACTCTACTCTTTTGTTATAAAATTTTTTTTTCAAAAATAGTTGTGCTTATGCAAAATATGATGCAAATTGATGAGCACAAACCTCCCCCAAACCTGTTTACAGCTGTGTCCTCACTGATGTTATCCGTTAAGCTCAAAAACCTGTAGACTTGGGAGGAAATTATTAATGAGGGCAAGAATATATGAAAGTGAAAATGTGTCCCCAAACTTATTTTTGGCTCACAAATTTGAGGACAAAAGTTATGTTCAAGAGCCAAAAATATACCCCCCCTCAAACATGAGTTAGACAATACGAAGCATTTTAAGTGGGGGTGAGTCATTTGGTCAAAGTAAGACTTTACAAAGACCAAAAGTTAACACCAACCATTCAAAGATTTTATCAGTATAGCATATAGGTTGGTGGAAGAATGTGTTGAATCGAGTCAAGAAAAAGTGGGGAAGGGATAAGAGGTGGTCTGGAAAGGGTTTGAAATTAGAGAAAAGAAAGAGTGAGGATGAATGTGAATGATTACGAAGAAGGAATGGTGACGGTTCAACCTCTATAGGTGGAGATTGATTAATCACAAAATTCGTATTGTTTAAAAATTCAAGTTCGTCAGCAAAAAGTTCTTCAAAACTTTTATCAATGGTGTGATTGAACATTTTGCTGTCAAAGAGTTTTGTGCCAGAATTTATCCTACTTGATTCAAAAATTATTGAGGTAGAGGACTCGAAAAAATCATCTACCTCATTTTCAAAAATATCCAAATCAAGTTGAATTTCTGGTATTATTGAACTTGAATTAACGGATTGTGATTCATCAAAACTCACTGAAACTATAAGAACAGAAGAAGAACCGGAGAAAGTAGAAGATGAAATGGGTAAACAAATTGGTATGTCGAGTGTTTCTGAACTAGATGTGGAAGATGGAGGCTGTATTTTGGTCTGATCTTCGGGTATACCATTATCATCAACTTCAAGACATATTTGGTGTTCGGGAAGAATTAAAGGCTCAAGATGATGACCACAAGGAAGTGATAGGATTTGAAGAATTGGTGGGACAAAATCATCCAAAATTTCAGGTTCATCAATCAATATATCCCCAACGTCAATCACCTTATTCAAGTGAAGGTTAAAATTCTCAAACTCCTCATCAAAAGTAGGGTTTTCAACAAGTTTTGGTTCAAGAGTGGAGGTTTAGAGATCACAAGGGTTGGGTATGGTTTCACTTGAATTGAACCCTTCACAGTCTGGTAAATCAAACACTATAAAGTCACACAACTTATCAGTCATTCTATTTGGTGTACTTGATGAATCTATGAAACTGGAGTTGTGGATTTCAGTTTGGAATGGGGAGGTTTGATTAGGAAGGGTGTACAGTTCTGTCTTACTACCCAAATCCTTCATAATTTGGTTCGACAGTTCCAGAAATTTTTCTAATGTCTGCTCCAGACTAGTCTTGGGTTGATAAGGGGTTTCAGTATAAGATTGAAATTCCTGTGGATAATTAAAACTCCCAAATGACTGATTAGAAGAACTGTCTAGAGTAGGTGGAAAAGTCGGATCGGATTGATAGGAATAGAATGGTTGCGGAACTTGGGTAGGAGTAGAATCAATATTATGATAAGAAGAATATTGATATGGGTTGGTTGGTTGGCTATTTTCAACAGACATCTTATATGCCACAAACCGCATATCAAACTCTTCTCCGGACAGTGGTGGTGATGGTTGATATTGGTCCGGGTTGAAACTTTGGCCTTTAGACCTAGCTATGTGCTCAGCAATGGACATTCGTCTAGGGGCTTCCTCACTCTGGGTATGAACTGATACAGGTGTAGGATTAGGATACGGTTGATAAGACCTAGACTGAGGTGGCCAACTGTTTCTTCCTGCTTGTTCTATATGATCTCTTAAGGACATGGAAGTGCCAGACGGTATACCGAAGGGATTACGAAAACAAGAGATATCTGGTTGTGGACAGCAAAGCTCGGCAAGAGATCGTCTGTTTCGGTCACCCATTATAGAAGAGAAGAAGGGGGAAGGGTTAAAAAGGGGACAAAATAATTGGTTTGTTTTGAAAAATGACGGATTTAGACAAATCACACAAAAATGCACAAACAACCCTAGAACTATGGTTACCCATGTCCAGTCTCTAGACCGCTCCTAGACTTCCAAAGGACAAGCCGCAGGATAAATCCTCTACCGCCTCTTTACTACCCTTGTAGCCAGGTAAGTGCCAGGTGAGTGGGAGGCTCCCCACTACAAAAGTAGTGGTCCTAATTAAGTAACCACTTGCCTTGGACACACTTGCCTAGTCACCACAAAAGTAATGCGGATAAGCGATAGATTACCCACGACCTTCCTCTGTCCTTATTGAGCGCGACAGTCCTTAGAGTCTGGTCTAGATATTTTTTAAATTAATGTAGGGTTGATGCGGATGCTCGGTTTGTGATTTGTGGGGCTTAGGAAGGGTGATGAAATCCCCACCTAATCTGGATTTGGTCTTGCCCCTTAAAAATCCGTATTAAAATATGCAAAAACAAACCGCAAAACAAAACTTTGCAAAAAGATTTTTGAGCGGAAATATTTTGCAAAGAATCCTGCAGAAAATAGATTTTATTGGATTTGAGAGGAGAGAGAAGGAGTTAAGAAAGATACCAGAGAAGTGTGAAACCCTAGATCTCCTGTTTCCTCAAGTCCGTGACTCCAGATTCCCTCGCAAAATTCACACACAAATCGTTAAATATGCAATTTGCAGTTTTGTTTTAATAACGATATGAATAGTCTAAGAATTCAACACAAATAGTAAGAATAAAAAATTACGCACGTATCCCCGGCAACGGCGCCATTTTATTCATTCGGAAGAGTGTGTTTGTAAAATAACCGCAATCAGAACGATGTCGCGTGTAGCTAGACCGAGGTGAGTACGGGTCGTCCTCACGGAAACGTTGAATCTTTTACTCTTACTTTAGATGTGTTGAAAAAGAGAGGAGGGATAAAGAATTTTGAAGAATGGTTTCTAGATCTACGTTAAGCAAGAATGCAAAAATATAGATCTAGATTATTTTAGGGATGTAGTGAATATAATAAGAGGGCTTGTAGGGTTCGTTAGGATTTAGTAGTTATGGACAACTAATTAAAGATTACTCTTTTTATCCTTTAATAGATTTAAAACTAGAACGACAGAGATGCATGTAGATTAGGGTTTCTGGAGGGAAAAGGGTTCCCACTCTTAACCCCTATCTCGACATGGAACTCCGTTCATATCTAGCCTTTACCAAAACAATCATTAATCTAATCTCTAATCGCGGTCGAGACTAACAATAAATTGGTAGCGCGTCCGATTAGAATGTTAATGATTCTTTTAGTAAAGTTTATAAAATTTATAGGACATAAAAAGAGTTTATGGATCTTCATCATCCATTAATCTACCCTAATCCTATGAACCCTAACAAGAGGAGAATTACTCGCGCCTGTTGGGAAAAGAAGATGAAAAGACAGAGAGGGAAAACATAATGTAAAATGCAAAGAATTAAATAAAACAACTACCTTTATTAATCAACTTGAACAATCTACACTTTATTCCTTAGAAAATGATTACAAAAACTTGGTTTGCTTCTCGGACTCTTCCGAAGGAGGTAGATGAACAGTTGATGATCAGCCTGGATGCATGAGCCGTCTTGGACTTCGTGATCTCTTCGGCTTGATGTCTTCTAACTTTAGCCATTAATCCTTTATATAGCTCTCAAAGAAGAAAAACTAGTTACCATATATGGTGACATCCTAATATGGTGACTTTCCATGCCTGGATTCTGAGTCGCTGTCAGTATTGATTTTATGATTTTGGCAGATTTTTGATCCTGACATCTTGAACATCTTGATCTCTTGACCTGAGCTAAATCTTGCACAATATCTCTATGAATAATGTTAGTTTATTTATTAAATTAGAGAGAGTATTTTAATCACTATATATGGTAATAAATCTTTAAGAAACTTGATTAAGAATATTTAATATGCTGTGCACTTTATATGGTATAAATCTTTAAGATACATGATTAAGAATATTTGATGTGCTATGCATCTTTTAATTACTAAAATATTATGCATATATTTTGAAATATAATTCTAACCATTTGTATGATATTATATTTTTTAAGAATTGTGATTAGAATATTTGATATGATATGCATATTTTTATTTACCAAAATATTTTGTAAATATAAAATGCTTATATTTTCCTTCATAATATTAATTATAATATATAAACATATGGAAAATAGTAACTTGCAGATAAATCCAAATATGTTTAATATTTATAATAAACATCTTTTATTATTTAAGAAATGTAAGGAAAATACTTATACCAAAGTGCAATATTTTCAACTGAACAAGATCCCACAAGGAAACAAAGCCTTCCAAATTGGCTTCCTTTCACCAACAACCATACAAGATAGGCTAAGGAAAAATGGGTAGGGCTTGGATTTTGATTTTGTGAGGTTTTTGTGTTGATTTTTGGGCATTTTGTGGAATTTTTTGTGGTGAAAGAGGGGAGAACAAGGGGAAGGCAACTGCTGATTTGGGGAGAGGGGGGCTCGGCCATTGTGTGGGGGAGAGGGGAGAGAGAGTGAGGTTAGAATTAACAAGTCAACAAAAGGGTCAAAGCCCATATCTCATTTATCTATTTTCTTTTTCCATTATTCTCTTTTCCTTTACATTTTCTTTGACTTTTTTCTTAAGTGTGGAATTGGTGGGGGGAGGCAGCATAGGTTCGGTCATCACAGTGTGTGTGTGTGTGTAGGTGTGTAGAATTCCAAGTAAAAAACAACCCCTTCAAAACTCATAATTGCATCTTACATCAATTTCTATTTTAAATTTATTTAATCTAGCATTCTAAAATCTCTAGAACCATAAGGGAATTTTTTGAAGAACGAATATATCACAAACTAGACTCTAGCTTGTCAAGGTTCAAAGAATTTGCATTAACCCATTCCAATTTGCAATTATCACTAATTAAATGTATTAGTGACGGCTTAAAATAATATTAAAATAATTAATTTCGGAAAAAATTTCAGTAAACTAGAAATTTTACATGTGACCCATTAAATACCAAATACTAGCAATTTCATAGCTAGAATTGGTATATTTAATTTTATATTAAAAGATATTTATATCTTGGTTTTTACGGAAAACACTCGTTATTTTACCGATTCTCCGAAAATTCACCTGAACGATTTTCAAAACGTTACACCAGTATTGTACATGATTGTATATTATAGTGGATGCTTGTGTTAGTTATATGTATGTCCTAGAGGCCATTATTGTACATGAGATGTATATTATAGTGGATGCTTGGATTTACATAGGGAGGACTTTCTTGCTCGACATGATAGTATGCTATCTGGTTACTCTTTATCTTAATACGTACACTGATTGTCTCTCTGTTACATGTTGGTAAAGCCTTTAGGATGTGTACTTGACCACCTGGATTATGAGGCGGATCATACTAGTAGGACAAAGGTAATCGGTAAGTGCATCCTTTAATGTCCCTAGTTGTGGGTGTATCGAGACGGGGCATCGATATACCAGAGTCGACTAGTGTATAGCTTCTCGACCCATGTAGATGGGCGATGGATGATCACATATCCATTGGTGTTTGACATCAGAGATGGTATATGGGTGCTCAGTGAAAACTGGGTACACTGGACGGTCTCGCCGAGAACTCCTAAATGGTATTATACCTCACGTTAGATGGCAGTTCTCTGGTGACACTGGTACAGGTTAGTCTGTCGACCCGAGATCGTCATAGAGTCTTGTGTGATTCCCACTGTGCTTTGATTTCCACCTTACCACGTTCAAGAGAACGTGCAAAACGGTGGTTTTTGGGAACAGTCCCGAGTGATATGGAGGCAATGAGCGATAGGAGGGGATTTCGTCTCTCCCGGTAATGGGGGTTGATGTTGCGCTGTGGTCGATTGGCTATAGCAGGAAGTCCCTTGCCAGGGCTATTTCTGATATTTACTGGTAAGTGTTATCAGTAGTTTCTCGACCCGTTATGAGCCTCTCATCGGCATCACTTCTCAAGCTATTGGGGTCTGACGTTTACCACCCCAGGCAAGATATGCGATATATCAGACGAAGAGACCGGACTGTACGGTAGTGTTAATGATTGGATTCGCAGGAGTATGAGCAAGCTTGCTTGTTGATCTTCTGATCGCTCAATACCCGGGTGGCCGTTACGTTTAGCAGACCGCTTGCAGCTTGTGGGTATTTGATATGATCATCACCTACTACCGGCGTATTGACGGGTCTTTAAAGTCCTATATAGAGGTTTCGTGGTTCATGCTAAACAAAGTAGGAGCACATATGAGATATGTACGGGACCTAGATTAATGCGCGTATGTGATACTGCATTCTATTTTCACGATTTGTGACATCGTTAGGTTATATGTGATATACCCGGGTTATCGGATAAAGTGTTGATTCGATAAGTTGTTACATTTGATATTAGTCGGTTATATGTGATATAGCCGGATTATTAAATCAAGTGTTGATTTAATAATTTAATGTATAGTTTTATATTTGATATACTAGATTACATTAACTAATATTAGCTCACTTAATGATTTCTTTTTCTCACTAGTGTGCATTAGTATATATGTGATATATATTAGTGTATATTTTATTGTGTCATGCTTGATGCCACATGCTACATGGGTGTATGAGACTCACACCATATTAATAATAATGTGAGGGTTTATATTTATTTAAGTAAATCAAAATTAGTGTTCATTAGTCGCATGCTTGTAAGCTTGTAGCATCTTTGACTAATTCCACTCTTTTTGTTTTACTTATTGATATTTATTAACCTAACCATTATTGTTAGCCATGGTTTAATCTCTACATGGGTTAGTGTATGACACTAACTCATCCATGGTTCCCATTCTCACCTCATTAGTTCATTCTCTCATTTCTTCACTTGAGCTTCTTCTTCCTCATGAGAAAACTCACTAGCTTTTAAAAGGTGAGAAAATATTGTGAGAAAAATAAATCTAAAGTGAGCTCATTTCCTACTCCATCATCCTCTACTACTTGCCATTTAGTTTATTTTGTTTGCTTCACTAATTTCACAATTAGTGAAGAGGTAGCATAAGCTTGAGTCTCCTCGACGTAGATCATCTTCGGCCTCGAAGACTACGAGCAAGCTTGTTCATTTCTCCTGGAGAACCCTTTCTAGAGTTTGGGAGATCACAACTCGCAACGAAGGGACTACTACATGGAGCTTTTGAAGTGAAGGACCGGTCTACAAAGGTTGTATTCCTCATTCACTTAGATGTACAGTAGTTTACATATCGTTTCGTCGGATTTTCTAGTAACGATTCTAGGGTTAGGGTTAGCTAGAACGGCAATTTTTTGAAATTGGCATCGATGATGCCTCCCGAAACCTTGCTGCCGTGCTAGGAAACCCTGCAGTGGTATCAGAGCCATGCTAGAAAATTTAACGATGTTTGTTAGATTACGAAAGCGTAATTACTCCGAAACTTGAAACCCTAATAGCTAGTTTCTGTCGAATTTTTAAAGTCTTCAAAAAATTGTTTAAACAACTGCATAATGTTGTATGAGATATAACATGAACACTGTGAAAATTTAGAGCAATTTGGGCATGATATGGCCGGCCACATAGTCCTTAAAACCGGCGAGCTCGGGTCATTTTTGGAGTTTGGGCTTCAAATTTTCATGGTGGTCCAGTCTCTGGGTTTAGGGTTTCAGGTGTTGTTTGTTTTTGCTAATTTTTCATGTGATGTTAACTTTCTGCAGAGGTTATTCGAAGTGTTTCACAGTCGTAATTCTAACATGTATTCGAGTCATTTAGACAATGTTAAAGAACGGATATCAATAACCCATATTTTCCCTTACTGAAATTTTCCAAGAGTTGGATTTTTCCGAGTTTAAAATTTTCAGAAAATCATGCAAGCGATTCTGTGGACCCTCTAGAAGAACGATACCCAAACTCAACTTTTTGGATCGCGGAACCACGGTTATACCTTAGGGTTTGTCGCAGTTCCGTGGCGACATGAGTGAGGCATGGGTCGGCTCTTCTACGGATGGTTCATAGGAGCTGTGGCAGTTTCTGGGTACTTTTTGAACTCCGCTCAAGTGTTGAGCTTGTTGGGAAATTTTGGGTGCTTGCTTATTCGATCGAAAAGTTTAACTTCATCTAGCTATCTGTGATTATGATACAATAATTGGAATCTATTTAGTTGCGTGCAAGTTTAATGTTTCGGTCTTGGGTGAAATCGGGAATCCTGTTGAATTACCCGACTTCTTTTGAAAAGTGTTTTCATAGTTGAGACCTAAATGTAAGATTTGCATTATTAGGCATGAAATCGAGAATATGTGATATTCCGAGTTTATGATGTCAAAAGGCGGTGACGATTCCAATTCTTGTAGTTTTTCACTTTCTTTTCTGCGACCGTAAGTGTAATATGTGGTGTATCGCCGTTTTCGTTGCTATATGTCAACGACAATTGGGATACGTCTATTTACTTACGTTGATGACATGAGATGTTATGTGTTGCTGTGATATGTTATATTGGATCGTCGTGTTTGAATAGCCGGGGGGTTTTATGTGAGATGAGAGTTTTTCATTTTCATTGATGTAAAAACTTGTATGTAATATTCTTTTATTGGGGCACTTCCGTGTTGAGGAAGATGTCACCGTTGATGTATATTATTTACTTTTCTGCAATAGTATAGACCCAAGGAGGGGAGCACAAGTGATCGGGTTCTATAGTCCAGTGGGAGGCCATCTCGAGGAGTCGAGTCCGGGTCTCCTAACTTTTGAATTTGTAGGGTTGGTTGCCACTCTCGTAGGGGTCTAGGGATGTGAGTTTGGCTATTCATCATGAACGTGGAATCCGTGTTTAATACAGGCTTAATATAAAACCGGGAAATCCTAGTATATCCAATATTTCATATGTTGACTTCTGCTGCGATATTCTTTGATGTGATCACTTTATATGATGAGATAGATATTGTATATAGTATATATAATATATTATATAGACGTTGCCTATGTTTTACACCCGCACTAGCCTTGCCCCGCTCTTCCATTATTTACCTAACCTAATGGTGCATGACGGGACATCGAGGTGAATGTGGATGGCATAAGCGTACGTTGTATTTATCTGTGATGCTGAAGTAACTTAAATGATGGGACATTCATTAATGAGATTAATGAAAGAAAAGAAACCTAAAAGATGTTGTAGAAACTTGTTTTAAAAACTGGTAACTCTAGTTCTTGCTTTGAATAGCGGTATTCCTTGTAGAATATCTAGCACCTTATTCGATAAGGAAAGAGCCGAGATCCCTTCCCCGGGAGTGACCTCTTTACCGAAACTAGCAGATGCTACAAACTCGGTTTGTCTTTTGATTGCTTTTATAGTTTTTACTTTGCATAGTGGTATTTGTGAAATATTCTGCACCTTATTCGATATGGAAAGAGCTGAGATCCCTTCACCGGGAGTGACCTCTTTAGCGAAACTAGTAAAAGCCTAAAAAACACTACTTTTCAAAATCACTCGATTCTAAAACGATATCAAGTTCATTACGCAAAGGGTTTTCTTAAAAACCTGTCGTAGCCATCCGTCATTTCAGATAAATAGTATTTAGTATTCGTGCTGCGTTTGTTAACCTTGTTAAGGCGTAGTGTGCGGTAGCTGATTAGTGCTCATCTGCTAGCATATGATGCGATTGGATTAGGGTAGTTGTACGACCTTGTTGACCTTGTCTAGGGTCGTGTGGGTGAGTTTAATTCAATCAAGAAATGACGGGTGGAACTTGACTTGCGGTTTATGGTTTGTTGACCTTGTCGAGTTCATAGATCGCTTGTGGAAAAATTATCGGGAATTTCAAGTGCTGAAATTTGCAATGAGATTGCATACCTTCTATGAGATAGTTGGATCCCGATACCCACTGCGAGTAATTGTTACTCCTAGGAGTGTTTTGCACTTTACAATTAGCCGATCAAGTAAGTGTCTAGAAAGGTGTCAATGAGGTTATGCCCCAGGGAAAACGATGTTTATTTTAATTAGGTCCGTACGAAAGCACGGGGAACCACCCTCAAAGTACCGGCACTGGCCTGGATGAAAGATTGGTGAACTTGTAGGGTGTAATTAATCCCGGCTAGTCTTTCTTTTTAGAGTTTGAAGGAATATTTGATAAAAACAGTGGGAGCCATCCTGATTAGATAAAATAATAACCAATCTAATCTTGCAAGAGCATACGCTGAGTGTTTTCTTCTCTCTCTCTCTCTCCAGGCAGCGACCATGTCACGCCTAAATCAAGATAATAATATGGATGTATTGACCGAACCCGCTTGTTATACTATGCTGGGGAACGTTGGTCCCGCTCCAACTTATAATTGTTATAAGACCGAGCAGGAAATAGGAGAATACCAGGATTCCCGTGCCGCCCAAACGAAGAAAGTGCATGTTGATGCATTTTCTTCGGGTGTGTTCATTACAAAGAACTGTTTCTCATTTTACTCTACGTCCTGGGTATGAGATACCGGATTAGGATCCCGTTAATGTAATCAGTTTGAATTTATATCTTGTGAAACTTACAAGTCATGTCACAAAGATAAAATGACCATAGCTCCGTTTAATGGAAATAGAGAAAGAGTTAATTAACTCTTGGGATTGATACATGATGATGTATGTAGGTCCCCTGTCTATACATGCCATGACTGGTCTTTGTACTTCATTACATTCACTGATGATCTATTAAGATTCGGACGTATGTTCCTGTTGAAACACAAGTCTAATGCTTTTGAGATATTCGACGAATATAAGTCAGAAGTAGAGAACCAAAATGGATATAAGTATTATGTCCTTTGATGTGATCAGGGAGGAGAATACTTAAGCACGGAGTTCCTGGACAATTCAAAAGGAGAATAAGATTCTCTCTCGGCATTACTCCTCCGCATACACCATAGCACAATAGTGTATTGGGGCGGAGCAATTGCACCATATTAGATATGGTGCGCTCTATTATGAAGACTACTGAGTTTTCTATTTCCTTTTGGGGATTATGCACTTCAAAAGCTGCATACCTATTGAATAGGGTTCCAACCAAATCAGGTGCCTACCACTCCATATGCGATATGGTATGGAAAGAGCCCATCTCTTAAGTAAGTTAAGATTTAGGATTGTCCGGCCTATGTCTAAAAGCAAAATCCGGACAAGCTCGAGACATGGTCGGTTCTGTGGAAGTTTGTTGAATATCCCAAGCATTCACAAGGAAATTTCTTCTACCGCACCGAGGAACAAAAGGTGTTTTATTTCTCGGCATGGCCACCTTTTTAGAAAAAGAATTTATTTTGGAAAGAAATTTGTGGTCATGAGTTAGAACTGGAAGGAGTTCTATTTATACAAACTACAGTTGAAGATTTGGTAGAACCGGAGGATTCAATAGCTCCCGACGAACCTCAGCCTCTCCGCCGATCTGGTAGGGTTCCGCATCCACCTGAGAGATATTTCAATTTTCTCAATGACAGTGGGAGCGAGGATTGCATCATGAGATGATGACCCAACTAGTTTCGAGCAGGCCATCAAGAGTGGGGACTCTGTAAGAATGGCTGGATGCTATGCAATTTGAGATGGAATCTATATACACCAACAAAGTATGGACTTTGGTTGCTATATCTGATGGGTTACACCCCCATCAGGAGCAAGTATATCTTAAGAAGATTACATGGTGTAGATGGAAAAGTTGAGACTTTCAAAGCTAGACTTGTTGTAAAAGGTTTTCGTCATCGACCAGGTATGGATTATGATGAAACTTTTTCTAGTGCCTTTGATTAAATCCATCCGGATCCTACTTGCCATTGCTACATACCATGACTACGATATCTGGCGGTTGGGTGTCATGACTGCTTTTCCAAATACTGATTTAGAAGAGAGCGTCTATAAGTACACAGCCAGAGGGCTTCGTAGACAGTGGGAGCAGCGGAAACGTGTGCAAGTTTCTTTACAGGTTAAAGCAGGCATCGCGGAGTTGGAACATCTGCTTTGATGTGGTAGTCAAAGCGTTTGACTTCATCAAAATAGTAAATGAACCTTGTATATACAAAAAGGTAGTAGTGAGTAAGGTGGTCTTCTTTATATTGTACATGGATGACATACTCTTGATAGGGAAGGTGTTTCCTATGCTACACTCGGTCAATCTCCTCTTATCACATTGATTCTCTATATAGGATCAAGGTGATACCTCCTAAATCCTTGGTTTTGGATCTATGAGATTGATCTAAGTGGATGTTAGGATTCTCACTAGGTGTAGTGAGATGGTATCAATCGATCCTGAGGAGAATCACTGGATAGCTTCCAGGATGGTAAAGTCGACTGAATGTCAGTCACAGGCATTGTCTTTACCCACAGTGGAGGGACGGTATGTTGGAAGACTTCCAAGCTAAGTACCGTGGAAAACTAGATAATAAAGGCTCGATACATCTGTTAGTGTATATGCCCTAGAGGCCATTACTGTATCATACTAGTTTGTATATTACTTGATGGAAGCTTGGGATATTCACCTTGTATAAACAATCTTGCTCAATATAGTAGTATGCTACTTGGTTTGTTTCTACTTCAATGTGTACTTGTGTTTATTTCAGTATATCACTTATACGCATTAGTGGAGCCCTTAGGATCTTTGCTTGATTACCAGCGTTGTGATGGCAGTCACACTAGTGGGGGCTGGGTAATCGATAAGCACATCCTTATACAGGTCCCTAGTCGTAGGACTATCGAGACAGGGCATCGATACTCCGGAGTAGACTAGCGTATGCGCTTCTCATCCCAGTGTGGGAGATGGTCTGTCCCACAGCCATCAGTACGTCGTACTGGAGATAGTATACGGGTGCTCGTTGGGTTACGAGTACACTGGACAGGACTCGTCGGGAACTGACAGGTTGGTATTATACCTATCGTCAGTTATCAGTTCCCAGGTGACATGAGTACAGCTTAGTCCGCTGACTTGACACTGACACTTCGCCTCGAGTGTGTTCCCACTGCACTTTGATCACTACCCTACCACGGCTCAAAGGAGTCGTGCAAACAGGTGGTGGTTGGGTGCAGTCCCGAAGCACTTGGAGGCAGTGACGGTTAGACAGGATTCGTCTCTCCCGGTATTGAGGGTTGACATCGCGCTGTGTCTAGGAGAGCCATTGCACGAGTAGTCCCTGGCCAGGGCAAGCGAGATATACTGGTAGGTTTCCAGTGTTATCTCAGGGTGTTTTGGGCTTCACTCCGACACGACTTGTACCGCTATTGGGGGACTGACGTTTTACCGCCCCCTAGGCCCGCCATGCGATGTATCAGACGAACAGACCGGACTGTACGGAGAATGTCACATTCAGACTCAGTAGGAGTTCAGATGGGGTTTCACCTCGTCAGCCTTCTTGTCGGCATCTACCTGGGGACCGTTACGCACAGCTAGTGCCGCTTGCGGTCTGTGGTTAAACCCACTGCCAGCGTAGTGTCGAGTCTTTAGAGTCCCACACAGAGGGTATTCGTCTCTGGGCAAAACAGAGTAGAGGTCGCATGGTTTTGCGACAGGGTTCGTTCTCATCCGCGCACTTGTGCACGTTTGGAGTCCGGACGGATTATACTGGCAGGCTCTGGTTTGAGCCAGATACTGGTATATGTTTTGGGGGTTGCTTTTATATCTTGGTATTCTTGTTCCTCGGAACGAGAATGCAGGTGTGTATGCACAGTTGCTTGAGGCGGAGAATGAGGTTTTTCATTAGGGTTTCGGATCGGGTGCGTATGCACAGTTGACAGTTATCTTTTTCCAAACCCTAATGGATTTGTATATTATCTATTAATAATAGTAATTAAATGAGAATTATGTTATGGTTGATTTTTTGTTGACTTGTTGACCTTGGTTGACTTGTTGACCTTTGACCACCATCATGCTTTGAAGATCCTCCTTGATTCATGCTTACACTTCATTTAAAGAAGCATGATAGTGGTCATTCCTAAAATAACCATCAACTATTCTTATTTCAATTATTATCATTTAGATAATTCTTTTCTTTTTGCAATATGGTTGCAAGAAAGAGAAAATATTGCTCATTCTATCATTCTCACTCTCTCTCCTCATTTCATCTTCTTCTTCCTCTTGAAAAGAGAAACCTTCTCATGTGTTGAGAATCATTCTCTTTAGATAGAAAAGCAAACCCTAATCACTCTCTACTCTTTCTAGGATGAAGGTTTAGCAAGCCGGAAACCTTAGTTCACTCAAAGATCGAGGAAGAGCCCAAAGTCGAACCTTCGAGGTGGATCCATCTTCGACGGGAGAAGGCGACGAAAAGAGAACCATCAACCTCTACAAGGTTTGAAGAAGAAGGAGTTCAAGTTTAGGTATAACCATCTTCCATAGTAGCTAACTCTCTTTAGCTTGTTAACTAGTTTTAGTTTAGACAACGATCCCGACAAAGTTTAGTCCATGTTGCCTCTTGCGATAAAAATTCGTTTTTTATACCGTTTCCGCCTCCCCGTAAGTACCGGGGGTCGCAATATGGACTTACAGTGGTATCAGAGCCTAACTAAACTTAAACTAGCTTGGTAGTAAGGTGTAACGAAGTTCGGAACCGAAAAATCGCAAAACCGGAAAATCAAAACCCTAACTTTCTGTTGAATTTTTTTCTGCTCAAATTGAAAAAATTTATACTTGTAAAATCGTCTCAGGGTTTTCTAAGAACACACAAGAAAAACGATATCATGTTCTCTCCAAACCGCCGCGCTTCCGCGGCCTCACCTATTCATCTGGCCGCGGAACCGCCGCATGTTGGTGTCTTCTTTGCATCGTTTTTCGTGCAGTGTTCTTCTGTGTTGGTTTTGGGATTTTTAAGATATATTATATGTACCCAGATTTTCCAGAACTGAAATTCACTTTTGGGGTCCTATAATTCCGTATTTTTTTCCGAACTTCACTGCACTTTGGCTATGTTGGTTATATCTGTGATGTTTGCATGTATTGAACGTCGGCTAATCGCTATAAGTCGATTAGTCGGGGTTATACATGATCTGTAATGTTCTGGAATGTGTATATGAATGTGTTGGACTGTCGCGGGTGAATAGCCGGGGTGGATGTGAGATGAGCTTTTGTTTTTTTTCTTTCATTCATTGTAAATGTAAATTGATGTAATTATATTATTTGTTTGGCCGCACAACCGGGTCGGGGTTGTAGCCGTCATTGTATAATTCTTTTTACTGTTTTTGCTCCTAGGATAGACCCATGGTGGGGTGCACAAACTACCGGGAACTTGGCGGGTAGTTTGCCGCACCCGTAGGGGTCTTGGGTGGGGTATTTGCTATTCACCGCGACCGTGTTATCCGCTTTTCGTTTCAGGCTCGAAAGAAATGCGGATTGCTAGTATATCCAATGTATTCATCTGTGATCTGTAATGTCTATCATTGCTTTCTATTTAGGCGTTGCTTATGTTTTACAGCCGCGCTAGCCCAGCCCCCGCTCTGTCGTTAGTTAAGTAACCTAACGAGTGATGACGGGACCCCGTGGCGAATGCGAATGGCATAAGCGTACGTCATATTTTGGTTGTTTTCTGCAATGGTAGGAATTAAATGATGGGACGCATTAAAAGAACTAATGCAAGAATATCACGCATTAAAAGAACTAATGCAAGATAATAAACCAAGTTTAAGTCGATGGAACACTTTCGAAAAACCACTCGGTTCTTTTCAAAACTAACTTTTAAATGCGGAGCTTGAGCCACTCCTTATAAAAGCTATCTCGTTCCATCGATTATATCAAGTTCACTACGTTCACGGTTTCGCCAAAACCATTCGTAGCCCTCCGTCGTTTCACATAAATAGTCAATAGTATTCAAGCTGTGTTTGTTGGCCAAAGTCAAGGCATAGTGATTGGTAGCTATTGGATATTCATGTGCAGCATAGATAGATGCGTTGATTTGGAACAGTCGTACTGCCTTGTTGGCCAAAGTCAAGGGTATGTACGGGTGGATTCAAATTAACCTGGATAACGACGGGAAGAACTTGACATGTGACTTATGATTTGTTGGCCAAAGTCAAGGTCATAAGAGCATGGGGCAAAAATCCACATCGGGAGTTTCATAAGTACTGAAACTTGCTAGATTTGCATACCAATTGGAGTGTGATGATTATGGTAGGATTCCTTCATTTTCATCACGCGATGATATTTGGATCCCGATCCTACTGTGAGTATATGCTACTCCTCGGGAAATTTCTCACTAAACGATCAATGCTATAAACCTAGTAGGTGCCTAGAAAGGTGTTAGCGGGGCTACGCCCCCAGGGAAAAGAGGTTCTTAAATTAAGGAACTTCGCGAAAGCGTTGGAAAACCTCCCTCGAAGTACCGACACTGGCCTGGCTGAACGGTTAAGCAAGTATTGTACGGTGGGATTGATCCCGGCTAATTCTTCCTTTGTGGTTTGAGGAGGGATTCGAGAGACAGTGGGAGCCATCCTGTTTAGACAAATTAAAAACCATTCTAAACTTGCAAGAGCATCGTGCTAAGTGTTTCTTCTCTCCCCCTGCAGCGACCAAATCGAAATGACTGGACTTAAGTTACTTCTAGATAAAAACATACTGACAGGGCCAAACTACAAAGATTGGCTCAGGAATGTCAAATAGGCAATCTCTTACGACAAGCTGGGGTATCTTCTTACCAGCAAAGCTCCCCCCGTCCCAGGTCCCACCTCCAGCGTCGCGGATAAGGAAATCCGTAAGACTTGGGAGATTGACAGCGCGAAGGCCAGATGCCTCGTACTTGCCTCGATGGACAATGACCATCAGAGGAGGCACGAGAATATGGATTTGGAATCCATATTTCTTCATACAAAAGAACTGTATGGAGAGCAGTCTCGTATCGCAAGATACGAAGTGTCGAAGAAGTTATTTTCGACTAAGTTGGCCGTCGGATCATCGGTAGCGGACCACGTGCTTAAGATGATTGGCTACACTGAGGAGCTCGCGGAACTTGGGACCACGTTGGATAGTGAACTCTACACAGATATAATTCTCCAGTCCCTTCCATCCACTTACGCCCAGTTCATACTGAATTTCAACTTGCAAGAAAAGGAAGTTGAACTTTCAGAACTCCTCAACCTGCTGAGGAGCGCAGAGGGCACCCTACAGAAGGGTAGGGATACATCCACTTTGTTTGTAGGAGGATCTTCTTCTTCTAGGTCCAAGGCGAAAGCCAAGGGAAAGAAGAGGAAAGCCCCCGCCAAACCAAGGGGCGGTGTTAGTAAAGTGGGTGCGAAGGGAAAGGAAAAGGCAACAAAGATAGCGGGGAAGCTTGTTGGTAAAGAGGAATGCTTCTATTGTCACAAGAGTGGACACTGGAAGAAAGATTGCAGGGCTTGGAAAGCCAGGACACAGGAACTGAAGCAGGTTGCAGCTTCAGCTTCAGGTGTGTATGTTATTGAAAACTGTCTTTCTATAAACTCTACTTCCTGGGTATTGGATACCGGATCAGGATCTCATATCTGTAATTCTTTGCAGGCGTTGAGAAACCGTAGGTTTTTGAAGGAAGGTGACATGACCCTCAGAGTTGCGAACGGAGCTAGCATGGATGCTAAAGCCGTGGGGGACTATCACCTAGGAATGTCAGATGGACATATTTTGGTTTTGCGTAATTGCTTTTTTGTACCCAACGCAACTTGTAATATCATTTCTGTATCTTTGGTTTCTGAAGAAGGTTATGAATTTGCGTTTGTAAGTAATGTTGTTAACATTCACCTTAATCAAGTTCTGATTGGGTCAGGTACATTGAGCAATGGTATATACGTATTAAACCAACCACAGATTTTCAATGTCCAGAATACACACAAAAGAAAGTCACCAGATATTAATCAGACTTTCTTATGGCATTGTAGACTGGGTCACATCAATGAGAGAAGGTTGACTAAGTTGCATACAGAAGGGTATTTGAATGCGTTCGAATATCAAACGTATGCCACTTGTCAATCCTGTCTCAAGGGAAAGATGACAAAGACTCCGTTTACCGGACATGGAGTAAGAGCGAGCGAGCTCTTGGGACTCGTACACAGTGACGTGTGCGGTCCAATGTCTACACATGCCCGAAGCGGACATTCTTACTTCATTACTTTTACGGATGATTTTTCAAGATACGGTTATGTCTTCTTAATGAAACATAAGTCAGAATCTTTTGAAAAGTTCCAGGAATTTAAGAATGAAGTAGAAAAACAGACCGGCAAAAGTATCAAGATTCTAAGATCGGATCGAGGTGGAGAATACTTAAGTGCCGAGTTCCTGAATTATTTAAAAGAGAATGGGATTCTCTCTCAGCTTACTCCTCCATACACCCCGCAACATAACGGTGTATCGGAGAGACGGAACCGGACCCTATTGGATATGGTACGGTCCATGATGAGTAACGCTGAGTTACCGCGATCATTCTGGGGGTATGCACTAGAATCAGCTGCGTACCTTTTAAACCGAGTTCCTACTAAGACTGTGCCTACTACACCATATGAGATGTGGTGTGGGAAGAGACCCCATCTCAGTCACATCAAGACTTGGGGATGTCCAGCTTTTGTTAAAAAGCAGCATGCGGACAAGCTCGAGGCGCGTTCAGTACAGTGTAAGTTCGTGGGATATCCAAAGAACTCCAAGGGATATTTCTTCTACTGTGAAGAGGAACAAAAAGTCCTTGTTTCTCGTCATGCCTACTTCTTGGAAACTGAGTTTTTGGAAAACCAGATAAGTGGGAGCACAGTAGAACTGGAAGAAATTCCAGAACCACAGACTATTACTGAAAGCTTAATGGAACCAGAGGGTTCAAATGAACAGGACATTCCTATGCCGCTCCGCAGAAGTAGTAGGCAGTCTCATCCGCCCGAGAGATACTACGGTTTTCTCATAGACGGGGATAGAGAGGATTGCATCATAGACTATGATGAGCCTACTAGCTTCCAGCAGGCCGTTCAGAGCATTGACTCGGTAAAATGGCTGGATGCAATGCGGACCGAAATGGAGTCCATGTACACCAACAAAGTATGGACGTTGGACATTGCTCCAGACGGGGTAAAACCCGTAGGATGCAAGTGGATCTTCAAAAGGAAGATTGGTGTAGATGGACAGGTTGAGACCTATAAAGCTAGACTTGTAGCAAAGGGTTTCCGTCAAAGACCTGGCTTGGACTACGACGAAACCTTTTCTCCAGTGGCTATGCTGAAATCCATTCGGATCCTTCTTGCCATTGCTGCCTTCCACGATTATGAGATTTGGCAGATGGACGTAAAAACCGCTTTTCTAAATGGAAATTTAGAGGAGTGTGTCTATATGGATCAGCCGGAGGGTTTCATTCAGAGTGGGAGCAGCGGAAAGGTGTGCAAGTTGCTTAAGTCCATTTATGGACTAAAGCAAGCATCGCGGAGTTGGAACATCTGTTTTGATGAGACGGTCAAGGAATTTGACTTTATCAAAAATCCAGATGAACCGTGCATCTATAGTAGATTTGTAGCGAGAACTGTGGTATTCCTTGTTTTATACGTGGATGACATTCTCTTAATAGGAAATGACATTCCTATGCTACAATCTGTCAAGGGTTTCTTGTCACACAGGTTCTCCATGAAAGACCTGGGTGATGCCTCTTACATCCTGGGGATCCGGATCCATCGTGATAGATCCAAGAGGATATTAGGACTTTCACAGTCCAGGTACATCGACACCGTACTGAAAAGATTCAGTATGGAAGATTCCAAGCGCGGTAACTTACCGGCTTGTCACGGGATCACCCTCTCTAAAGAGATGTCTCCCAAGACTGATTTGGAGAGGGATCGCATGTCTATTATACCCTACGCTTCTGCGGTAGGCTCTATAATGTATGCGATGTTGTGTACCAGACCGGATGTAGCTTATGCACTGAGTGTAGTAAGCCGGTATCAGTCAAACCCTGGGGAGAAACATTGGATAGCGGTAAAGAACATTCTCAAGTACCTGAGGAGGACTAAGGAGATGTTCTTGGTGTATGGCGGAAAAGACCTCCAGATTGAGGCCTTTGCTGACTCCAGCTTCCAGAGTGACAAGGATGATTCCAAGTCCATGTCGGGTTTTGTCTTTACCCTCAATGGAGGGGCGGTGTGTTGGAAGAGTTCCAAACAGGAAACCGTTGCAGACTCGACTATGGAAGCGGAATACATCGCTGCATCTGATGCCGCAAAAGAAGCTGTCTGGATAAGGAAGTTCTTAAAAGAACTTCAGGTGGTTCCGTCCATTGTTGACCCAGTACCTCTGTATTGCGACAACAACGGGGCTATAGCTTTAGCAAAGGAACCCAGGTCCCATCAGAGATCCAGGCACATCTTGAGGCGGTATCACCTGATCAGGGAGATCGTGGATCGCAAGGAGATCGAGGTTCGGAGGGTTGCTTCAGAAGAGAACACTGCAGATCCATTCACCAAGGCCCTACCCCAGACTCAGTTCGAGCGGCTGATCGAGATGATAGGTCTTCGATACGCCAGTACATGGCCTTAGTGCAAGTGGGAGATTGTTAGTGTATATGCCCTAGAGGCCATTACTGTATCATACTAGTTTGTATATTACTTGATGGAAGCTTGGGATATTCACCTTGTATAAACAATCTTGCTCAATATAGTAGTATGCTACTTGGTTTGTTTCTACTTCAATGTGTACTTGTGTTTATTTCAGTATATCACTTATACGCATTAGTGGAGCCCTTAGGATCTTTGCTTGATTACCAGCGTTGTGATGGCAGTCACACTAGTGGGGGCTGGGTAATCGATAAGCACATCCTTATACAGGTCCCTAGTCGTAGGACTATCGAGACAGGGCATCGATACTCCGGAGTAGACTAGCGTATGCGCTTCTCATCCCAGTGTGGGAGATGGTCTGTCCCACAGCCATCAGTACGTCGTACTGGAGATAGTATACGGGTGCTCGTTGGGTTACGAGTACACTGGACAGGACTCGTCGGGAACTGACAGGTTGGTATTATACCTATCGTCAGTTATCAGTTCCCAGGTGACATGAGTACAGCTTAGTCCGCTGACTTGACACTGACACTTCGCCTCGAGTGTGTTCCCACTGCACTTTGATCACTACCCTACCACGGCTCAAAGGAGTCGTGCAAACAGGTGGTGGTTGGGTGCAGTCCCGAAGCACTTGGAGGCAGTGACGGTTAGACAGGATTCGTCTCTCCCGGTATTGAGGGTTGACATCGCGCTGTGTCTAGGAGAGCCATTGCACGAGTAGTCCCTGGCCAGGGCAAGCGAGATATACTGGTAGGTTTCCAGTGTTATCTCAGGGTGTTTTGGGCTTCACTCCGACACGACTTGTACCGCTATTGGGGGACTGACGTTTTACCGCCCCCTAGGCCCGCCATGCGATGTATCAGACGAACAGACCGGACTGTACGGAGAATGTCACATTCAGACTCAGTAGGAGTTCAGATGGGGTTTCACCTCGTCAGCCTTCTTGTCGGCATCTACCTGGGGACCGTTACGCACAGCTAGTGCCGCTTGCGGTCTGTGGTTAAACCCACTGCCAGCGTAGTGTCGAGTCTTTAGAGTCCCACACAGAGGGTATTCGTCTCTGGGCAAAACAGAGTAGAGGTCGCATGGTTTTGCGACAGGGTTCGTTCTCATCCGCGCACTTGTGCACGTTTGGAGTCCGGACGGATTATACTGGCAGGCTCTGGTTTGAGCCAGATACTGGTATATGTTTTGGGGGTTGCTTTTATATCTTGGTATTCTTGTTCCTCGGAACGAGAATGCAGGTGTGTATGCACAGTTGCTTGAGGCGGAGAATGAGGTTTTTCATTAGGGTTTCGGATCGGGTGCGTATGCACAGTTGACAGTTATCTTTTTCCAAACCCTAATGGATTTGTATATTATCTATTAATAATAGTAATTAAATGAGAATTATGTTATGGTTGATTTTTTGTTGACTTGTTGACCTTGGTTGACTTGTTGACCTTTGACCACCATCATGCTTTGAAGATCCTCCTTGATTCATGCTTACACTTCATTTAAAGAAGCATGATAGTGGTCATTCCTAAAATAACCATCAACTATTCTTATTTCAATTATTATCATTTAGATAATTCTTTTCTTTTTGCAATATGGTTGCAAGAAAGAGAAAATATTGCTCATTCTATCATTCTCACTCTCTCTCCTCATTTCATCTTCTTCTTCCTCTTGAAAAGAGAAACCTTCTCATGTGTTGAGAATCATTCTCTTTAGATAGAAAAGCAAACCCTAATCACTCTCTACTCTTTCTAGGATGAAGGTTTAGCAAGCCGGAAACCTTAGTTCACTCAAAGATCGAGGAAGAGCCCAAAGTCGAACCTTCGAGGTGGATCCATCTTCGACGGGAGAAGGCGACGAAAAGAGAACCATCAACCTCTACAAGGTTTGAAGAAGAAGGAGTTCAAGTTTAGGTATAACCATCTTCCATAGTAGCTAACTCTCTTTAGCTTGTTAACTAGTTTTAGTTTAGACAACGATCCCGACAAAGTTTAGTCCATGTTGCCTCTTGCGATAAAAATTCGTTTTTTATACCGTTTCCGCCTCCCCGTAAGTACCGGGGGTCGCAATATGGACTTACAACATCGCTACCAACGATACTACCAAAGAGGCAGTCTTGGTGTATATAAGTTCATGAGATGAACTTCGTTCCTACCTTTGTGTGACAATGGAGTTGTGGCTTATGCCTAGGAACCCCCGTCCCATCAGTGATCCAGACATATTCTAAGGCAGTATCACCTGATCATGGAGATGCTTGATCTCCAGGGGATCGAGGTTAGGAGAGTAGACTTTGAGGTTAACACAGCGGATCCACTCACAAAGGCCTTTTCCCAAGAGAGACTTTTATGGGATGGTTGAGTATAGGATACTACAACCACTGCTATAGATGCCCCTAGTGCAAGTGGGAGATTGTTAGTTATATGTATACCCTAGAGGCTATTATTGTACATGTGATGTATATTATAGTGGATGCCTGGACATACATAGGGAGGACTTTCTTGCTCGACATGATAGTATGCTATCTGGTTACTCTTTATCTTAGCATGTACACTGACTGTCTCTCTGTTACATGTTGGTAAAGCCCTTAGGATGTGTACTTGACTACCTGGATTATGATGTGGATTATACTAGTGGGACAAAGGTAGTCGGTAAGTACATCCTTTATTGTCCCTAGTCGTGGGTGTATCGAGACGAGGCTTCGATATACCAGAGTAGACTAGCGTATAGCTTCTCGACCCATGTAGATGGGCGATGGATGATCCTATATCGATTGGTGTTTGACATCAGAGATGGTATACGGGTGCTCAGTGGAGATTGGGTACACTGGACGGACTCGCCGAGAACTCCTAGATGGTATTATACCTAACGTCAGATGGCAGTTCTCTGGTGACACTGGTACAGGTTAGTCTGTCGATCCGAGATCGTCATAGAGTCTTATGTGATTTCCACCGTGCTTTGATTTCTACCTTACAACGTTCAAGAGAACGTGCAAAACGGTGGTTTTTAGGTACAGTCCCGAGTCACATGGAGGCAATGAAAGATAGGAGGGGATTTCGTCTCTCCCGGTATTGGGGGTTGCTGTTGCGCTGTGCTCGATTGGCTATAACAGGAAGTACCTGGCCAGGGCTGTTTTTGAGATTTACTGGTAAGTGTTATGAGTAGTTTCTAGACCCGTTACGAGCCTCACATCGTCATGACTTATCAAGCTATTGGGGTCTGACATTTACCACCCCCAGGCAGGATATGCGACATATCAGACGAAGTGACCGGACTGTACGGTAGTGTTACTGATTGTATTCGCAGGAGTATGAGCAAGCTTGCTTTTTAATCTTTTGATCGCTCAATACCCGGGTGGCCGTTACGTTTAGAAGACCGCTTGCGGCTTGTGGGTGTTTGATATGATCATCACCTACTGCCGGCGTATTGACGAGTGTTTAGAGTCCTATACAGAGCTTTCCTAGTTCATATGAAACGAAGTAGGAGCACATATGAGATATGTGCGGGACCAAGATTAATGCGCGTATGTGATAGCGCATTCTATTCTCACGATTTGTGACATCGTTCGATTATATATGATATAGCCGGGTTATCGGATCAAATGTTGATTCGATAAGTTGTTGCATTTGATATTAGTCGGTTATATATGATATAGACGGATTATTAAATCAAGTGTTGATTTAATAATTTAATGTATAATTGTATATTTGATATACTAGATTACATTAACTAATATTAGCTCACATAAACATTTCTTTTTCTCACTAGTGTGCAGTAGTATATATGTGTTATATATTAGTGTACATTTTATTATGTCATGCTTGATGCCACATGCTACATGGGTGTATGAGACTCACACCATACTAATAATAATGTGACGGTTTATATTTATTTAAGTAAATCAAAATTAGTGTTAATTTTTCACATGCTTGGAAGCTTGGAGAATCTTTGACTAATTCCACTCCTTTTGTTTTACTTATAGATATTTATTAACCTAACCATTATTGTTAGCCATGGTTTAATCTCTACATGGGTTAGTGTTTGACACTAACACACCCATGGTTCCCATTCTCACCTCATTAGTTTATTCTCTCATTTCTTCACTTGAGCTTCTTCTTCCTCATGTGAAAAGCTCACTAGCTTTTAAAAGGTGAGAAAATGTTGTGAGAAAAATAAATCTAAAGTGAGCCCATTTCCTACTTCATTATCCTATACTACTTGTCATTTAGTTTAGGGTGTTTGCTTCACTAATTTCATAATTAGTGAAGAGTTAGCTTGAGCTTGAGTCTCCTCGACGTAGATCATCTTCGGCCTCGAACACTTCGAGCAATCTTGTTCATATCTCCGGGAGAACCCTTTCTAGAGTTCGGGAGATCACAACTCGCAGCGAAAGCACTACTACACGGAGCTTTTGAAGTGAAGGACCGGTCTACAAAGGGTGTATTTCTCATTCACTTAGATGTAAAGTAGTTTACATATCGTTTCGTCGTATTTTTTAGTAACGATTCTAGGGTTAGGGTTAGCTAGAACGGCAATTTTTTGGAATTGGCATGGACGATGCCTCCCGAATCTTGCTTCCGTGCTAGGCAACCCTGCTGCTTGGATATATATAAAGAGGACTTTCTTTCTTGACATGATAGTATGCTATCTGGTTGCTCTTTATCTTAACATGTATACTTGTACTGTCTCTCTGTTACATGTTGATAAAGCCTTTAGGATTTGTACTTGACTACCAGGAATATGATGGAGATCATAATAGGTGGGGCCAGGGTAGTCCATAAGTTCATCCTTTAATTGTTCCTAGTCGTGAGAGTATCAAGACAGGGCAACGATATTCCAGAGTAGACTAGAGTATACGTTTCTTGACCCATGAGATGGGCGATGGATGATCCCACATCCATTGGTGTTTGACATCAAAGATTGTATACGGGTGCTCTGTGAAGACTGGGTACACTGAACAGGACTCTCCGAGAACTCCTAGATCGCAGTTCTCTGGTGACACTGATACAGGTTAGTCTGTAGACCCGAGATTGTCATAGAGTCTTGTGTGATTCCTACTGTGCTTTGATTTCCACCTCACCACGTTCAAGAGAGCATGCAAAATGATGGTTTTTGGGTACAGTCCCGAGTCACATGGAGGCATGAGCGATAGGAGGGGTTTTGTCTCTCCCGGTATTGGGGGTTGATGTTGCGCTGTGCTCAATTGGCTATAACAGGAAGTCCCTGACCAGGACTGATATTGAGATTTACTAGTAAATGTTATCAGGAGTTTCTCGTCCCGTATGAGCCTAATATCGGCATGACTTATCAACTTATTAGGGTCTGACATTTATCACCCCCAGACTAGATATACGACATATCAGACGAAGTGACCGGAGTGTACGGTAGTGTTACTTATTGGATTCACAGGAGTATGAGCAGGCTTGCTTTTTGATCTTCTGATCGCTCATTACCCGAGTAGCCGTTACGTCCAGCTAGTACCGCTGACGGCTTATGGGTAACTGATATGATCATTACCTACTGCCGGCGCATTGACGAGTCTTTAGAGTCCTACACAGAGCTTTCCTGGCTCAAGCAAAACGAAGTAGGGCACATATGTGATATGTATGGGACCGATATTAATACGTGTATATGGTACCGTATTCTAATCTCGCGATACAGGTTATATGCGATATAACCGGATTGTTGAATCAAGTGTTGATTCAATGATATGTTATATGTTTATATGGTATACACATAAATGATATTAGTCGGTTGTATGCGATACAGCCGGGTTATTAAATCATGTGTTTATTTAATAATTTAATGTATGATTATATATTTGATATATTAATATACATTAATTAATATTAGCTCACTTAAGAAATTGTTTTCTTTAAATACATACAAATATATATATGATATATATTAATGTATTTATTTTGTGTCATGCTAGATGATACATTGGACTTGGGTGTGTGAGACCCATACCATACTTAAGATAATTAATGTGATTATTTATTTAGGGAATAAACAAAATTAGGTAGAAATTGTCATGGGTTGGATGCTTATAAAACCTTGTAGATCCTATTGACTTAGTCCACTAATTTTGTTTTACTCTAGATATTTATTAACCTAACCATTATTTTTAGCCTTGTTTAAGTCTCTACATGAGTTATATATGATATTTTCTCACCCTTGGTTCGTGGTTGTTGATTCATCTTCTTCTTCATCTCCATTTTTGCTTTCTAGCTTTCTTCTGAGAAGAAAAAGATAAAGAGAAAAATAATTCTAAAGTGAGCAAAATTCCTTCTTAAACAATCTATACCAAATTAGCTATTTAGTATAGGTTGTTTCTTCACTAATTCATCAATTAGTGAAGATGTGGCTTGAGTTAGAGTCTCCTCGACGTAGATCATCTTCGGCCTCGAAGATCTTTGAGCAAGCTCGTTCCTTTCGCCTAGTGGAGCCCAAAGAGAGTCCGGAAGACCACTACTTGGAGCAAAGAGACTACTACATGGAGCTTTAGAACTGAAGGACCAATCTACAAAGCTTGTATACCTTGTTCACTTAGAGTAAATTTTTTTACATGTTAGTTATAACCCTAATGCTCTAGTTAGATCCTAATTCCGGGTTGCTTAGCACTCTAGGTTTTTTAAAATTGCATGCTAGATGCCTTAGAAAACATAGTGAAGGTGCTAAAGAACCCAAAAGTGGTATCAGAGCCAAGGTAGAGCATTAGGAGTGGCCTGGAAAATGTTAAAGTGTTCGATCGAACTCTGAAACCCATCTTTTTTATGCTCTCTGGAAAATTTTCAAAATGTTGGATTTTTCGAAGTTAAAAATTACCAGAAAATCATGCAGGGTTTTTCTATGGACCCACATGAAGAAAGAACTCCTAACTCGACCATACGACCGCGGAACCACCGCCAAACCCTAGGGTTTGCGGCGGTTCCGTGGCCTTAATGGTGAGGCTAGGAATGATCCTTCTTCAGTAGGTTCGTAGCTACTTGTGGCATGTTCTGGGTATTTTTAATACTGACTCAAGTGTTGAGGTCTCTAGGAAATGTGGGTGTTTGTTGATTCGATCGAAATGTTTAACATCTTCTAGCTATCTGTGATATGTGATACAATATTTGAAATCCACAATAATTAGTTTTATGAAAACTGGTTTGAATTTTATAAATCTAGCAATTTAGTATCTTTTGATTAGTTGGTTTTGATTTGGATCAAAACTCCATCACAACCACGTAGTGTACGCGAACGCGTGCCGGGAAACATTAATAGATAGCTACGCCCCATCGCTCCGACCAAGTGACTGTAGGAGAACCCCGTAGCCAAAAGTATCCGTTCGGGTGCTTGCGGCTGCGGTGTTCTGCCTAAGTGCACTTCGTCGACGGCATTGGGAGTGCGACCATCTACTAAAGTTTCCGACGAGCATTCGATCAGATGTCGGGAATCTTGTTGAATTGCCCGACTAGTTATTAAAAAGTGTTTTCAATATCGAGACTAAAATGCGGGGTTTATAATGTTATGCATGAAATTCGGAATATGAGATATTCCGGGTTTATGATGTCTAAGGAATTCATTTGGTTAGGCATGAAATCTGAAGTATGTGATATTTCGTATTTATGATGTCTAAAGTGGTTGCGGATTCCAATTATTGTAGTTTTCACTTTCATTTCTGCGACCGTAAGTGTAATATGTGGTGTATCGCCGGTTTCGTTGATATATGTCAACGACAATTGGGATACGCATATTTACTTACGTTGATAACATGTGATGTTATGTGTTGCTGTGATTTGTTATATTTGATCGTCGTGTTTGAATAGCCGGGGTTTTTTTGCGTGAGATGAGATTTTTTTGTTTTCATTCATTTAAAAACTTGTATGTAATATTCTTTTATTGGGATACTTTTGGGTTGAGGATGATGTCACCATTGATGTATATTATTAACTTTTCCGCATTAGGATAGACCCAAGGCGGGGAGCACAAGTAACCGGGTTCTAGAGTCCAGTGGGAGACAATCTCGAGGAGTTGAAACCGGGTTTCCTAACTCTAGAATTGGGTGGGTTGCTTGCCGCTCTCGTAGGGGTCTAGGGATGTGGGTTTGGCTATTCATTACGACCGTGGAATCCGTGTTTTTTACTGGCTTTATTTAAAACACGGACCTCCTAATATAACTTATGTTTCATAAGTTATCTTCAGCTGCAATGTTCTGTGATGAGATCATAAAACTGCGTGAGACGATTTCTTAATATTATATATATGATATATAATAAACGTTGCTTATATTTTGCATCCGCGCTAGTCCTGCCCACGCTCTGTCGTTAGTTATTTAACTTAACGGTG
The DNA here is from genome assembly GCA_030015575.1 of Agapanthus africanus. NCBI lineage: Eukaryota > Viridiplantae > Streptophyta > Magnoliopsida > Asparagales > Amaryllidaceae > Agapanthus > Agapanthus africanus. The sequence goes on along the minus strand of CM057351.1, from coordinate 52,272,720 downwards.
CATGACGGGACCCCGTGGCGAATGCTGATGGCATAAGCGTACGTTATATAAGTATTTTCGTTTCTTTATCTGTGATACTTAGGAAGCATAAATGATGGTACTTCATTAATGAGATTAATGAAAAAGAAAGAAACATAAAGATGTTGTAGAATCAAATTTTCAAAAAGGGTAGCTCTAGTTTTTTCTTTGCATAGTGGTATTTCTTCATGAATATCCAGCACCTCATTCGATGAGGAAAGAGCCGAGATCCCTTCACCGAGAGTGACCTCTTTAGCAAAACCTAGCAGATGCTACAACCCACTCGGTTTTGTCTTTTGATTGCTTCCTTAGTTCTTTCTTTGCATAGTGGTATTCATGAATATCTAGCACTTCATTCGATGAGGAAAAAGCCGAGATCCCTTCACCTGGGGTGACCTCTTTAGCAAAACTAGAAAAGGCTCAAAAACACTTCTTTTCAAAATCACTCGATTCTACAACGATATCAAGTTCATTACGCAAAAGGTTTTCTTAAAAACCTGTCGTAGCCCTGCGTCATTTCAGATAAATATTATTTAGTATTCGTGCTGCGTTTGTTGGCCTTTTCAAGCCGTAGTGTGCGGTAGCTGATTTGTGCTTAACTACAAAGCATGTGATGCGATTGGATTAGGGTAGTCATATGACCTTGTTGTCTATTATCACGGGTCGTACGGGTGGGTTTAATTCAATCAGGAAATGACGGGTTGAACTTGACTAGAGGCCTATGGTTTGTTGGCCTTTGTCAAGATCATAGGACGTTAGGGGCAAAATATTATTGGGAATTTCAAGTGTTGAAATTTGCAATGAGATTGTATACCTTCTATGAGATAGTTGAATCCCGATACCCACTGCGAGTAAGAGTTATTCCTGGGAGAGTTTTGCACTTTACAATTAGCCGATCAAGTAGGTGTCTAGAAAGGTGTTAACGGGGTCACACCCCTGGGAAAAAGAGGTTTATTTTAATTAGGACCGTGCGAAAGCATGGGGAACCTCTCTCAAAGTACCAATACTAGCCTGGCCAAAAGATTGGCGAACTTGTAAGGTGTAATTAATCCCGGCTAGTATTACCTTTTAAGGTTTGAAGGAAAATTTGATAAAAACATTGCGAGCCATACTGATTAGATAAAATTATAACCAATCTAATCTTGCAAGAGCATACGCTACGTGTTTTCTTCTCTCTCTCTCTCCAGGTAGCGACCATGTCACGCCTTAATCAAGATAATAATATGGATGTATTGACCGAACCCGCTTGTTATACTGAGCTAGGGAACATTGGTTCCGCTTTATCTTATAATTGTTATAAGTCTGAGCAGGAAATAGGGGAATATCCGGATTCCTACGCCACCCAAACGAGAAATGAGCATGCTGATGCATCTTTTTCAGGTGCGTTAGTTACCATGAACTGTTTCTCAGTACACTCTACGTCCTTGGTATTAGATACCGGATCGGGATCCCACATATGTAATATATTATATGGGCTAAAGAAAGGTAGAGAACTGGGAATAGGTAACCATTCTGTAAGTGTAGGGAATGGAGCAAATGTTGCAGCCAAAGCAGTTGGCGAATATCACCTTATATTACCAAATGGTAATAAATTGATTATGAACAAATGTATTACATACCGAACCTGATATGCAATATTATATCATTTTCTTTATTAAGTAAAGAAGGATATAATTTTGTATTGCAGGATAATGTTATGAACATTTTTCTGAATCAAAAGTTGATTGGATCAGGCTCGTTAAGTAATAGCATATACATTCTAAATCAAAGCACAGTACTTAACGTACAGAACACACACAAGAGGAAAAGTTCAGAAATGAATGATTCCTTCTTATGGCATCGTAGACTAGGTTATATCAATGTGACATGACTAACTAAATTACATAAAGATGGATATTTAAATCAGTTTGAATTTACATCATATGAAACTTGCCAGTCATGTCTCAAAGGTAAAATGACCAAAACTCCATTTACTGGACACGGAGAAAGAGCTACTGAACTCTTGGGACCGATACATAGTGATGTATGCGGTCCCATGTCTATACATGCCAGGAATGGTTCCTCGTACTTCATTACATTCACTGATGATCTCTCAAGATTCGGACATGTATTCCTGTGGAAACATAATTCTGAAGCTTTTGAGATATTCAAGGAATATAAGCATGAAGTAGAGGACCAAACGGGTAAAAGTATTAAAATCCTTCAATCTGATCAGGGAGGACAATACTTAAGCACGAAGTTCCTGGATTATTTAAAAGAGAATAGGATTCTCTCTCAGCTTACACCTCCGTATACACTACAACACAACGGTGTATCGGAGCGGAGGAATCGTACCCTATTAGATATGGTGCGCTCTATGATGAGTACTGCTGAGTTACCTGTTTCCATTTATGGTTATGCGCTTAAGACAGCTGCATACCTATTGAATCAAGTTCTATCTAAATCAATGCCTAAAACACCATATGAGATATGGATTGGAAAAAGATAATGTCTTACACGTGTTAAGATATGGGGTTGTCTGGCCTATGTCAAACTGCAAAATCCGGACAAACTCGAGGCACGATCGGTTCTTTGTAAGTTTGTTGGACATCCTAAACATTCACATGGATATCTATTCTACCACAGCGAGGAACAAAAGGTGTTTGTTTCTCGTCATTCCACCTTTTTTGAAAAGGAATTTCTTGAAAAAGAAATTGGAGGCAAAGCGGTAGAACTGGAAGAAGTTCCATCTACACAGACTACAACTGATGATTTACTGGAACCAGAGGATTCGATAGTCCCCGACAAACCTCAGCCTCTCCGCCGATCTAGTATGGTTCCTCATCCACCTGAGATACTACGGTTTTCTCATTGATAGTGGGAGAGAGGATTGCATCATGGAAGAGATGACCCAACTTGTTTCGAGCAAGGCCAACAAAAATAGGGACTCTGTGAAATGGTTGGATGCTATGCGATCTGAGATGGAATCTATATACACCAACAAAGTAGGGACTTTGGTGGTTGCACCTGAAAAGGTAAAACCCATCAGGAGCAAGTGGATCTTGAGAAGATTCTTGGTGTAGATGGAAAAGTTGAGACTTTCAAAGCTAGACTTGTTGCAAATAGATGTCGTCAATAACCAGGTGTAGATTTTGATGAAACCTTTTCTCCAGTAGCTATGCATAAGTCCATCCAGATCCTACTTGCCATCGCAGCATACCATGGCTACGAAATCTGGCAGAATTACGTCAAGACCGCTTTTCTAAATGGTGATTTAGAAGAGAGCGTGTATATGACTCAGCTAAAGGGCTTCGTAGATAGTGGGAGTAGCGGAAAGATTTGCAGGCTACTTAAATCAGATTACGGATTAAAGCCGGCATCGTGGAGTTGGAACATCTGTTTTGATGTGGCAGTCAAAGAGTTTGACTTCATCAAATAGGTAGATGAACCTTGTACATACAAAAAGGTGGTAGAGAGTAAGGTTGTCTTTCTCGTATCGTACGTGGATGACATACTCTTGATAGGAAATGGTGTTCCTATGCTACACTCGGTCAAGCTCCTCTTATCACGATGTTTCTTTATGAAGTATCTGGGTGATGCCTCCTACATCCAGTGATTAAGATCTATAGAGATAGATCTGAGAGGATGTATCATACTCGCTAGGTGTATTGAGTAGGTGTCAATCAGATCCTAGGGAGAAACACTGGATAGCTATGTAGAACATTCTTAAGTACTTGAGAAGGACAAAAGAAATGTTCTTGGTGTTTGGTAACGGTGAACCCCAGATGGATTCCTTTACCGATTCGAGCTTCCAGTGTGATAAGGTCGACTGTAAGACAGTCGCGGGTTTTGTCTTTACCCTCAGTGGAGGGACGGTATGTTGGAAGAGTTCTAAGCTAGATACCGTGGCAAACTTGACGATAAAGGCTAAATACATTGCTACCAACGATGCTACCAAAGAGGCCGTCTGGATATAGATGTTCATTAGATGGACTTGGTTCCTACCATTGTGGTGATAATGGAGCTGTGGCTTTGGCCTAGGAACCCCGGTCCTAAGAGTGATCCAGACATATTCTTAGGCAGTATCACCTGATCAAGGAGATGGTTGATTTCCGAGAGATTGAGGTCAGGAGAGTTGACAGGAAGAATAATACGGCGGATCCACTCACGAAGTCATTTCCCTAGAGAGACTTTAAGGGATGTTGGGTATGAGATACTACAAGAACTGGACTTAGTGCAAATGGCAGATTTTTAGTTGTATGTATGCCCTAGAGGCCATTATTGTACATGATTATATATTATTGTATATTTTAGTGGATGCTTGGACATATATAGAGAGGACTTTCTTGCTCGACAAGACAGTATGTTATCTGGTTGCTCTTTATCTTAACATGTATACTTGTATTGTCTCTCTGTTACATGCTGATAAAGCCCTTAGGATATGTACTTGACTACCAGGACTATGATGGAGATCATACTAATAAGGCCAGGATAGTCCATAAGTTCATCCTTTAATTGTTCCTAGTCATGGGAGTATCGAGACAGGGCATCGATATTCCAGAGTAGACTAGCATATACGTTTCTTGACCTATGAGATGGGCGATGGATGATCCTGTAAGTGCACGGCGGCGCCCCGGCCGTCAATCCGACGCCGGAATGCGGAAGCGGTGATAAACTTTAATTTTTGCGGACTTTGCAAACCGGCACCACCGCGCACTAAACTCCGGATCGTAACCATTAACAAGTCTAAGCTACTAACAAGAAAGGGAAGAGATGTACCGACTGATCCGAGTCCTCCGGTCTTCATCTCCACTCCGATCTCCTCGCGGGATCTCCGTCCGTCTCCTCCTCGTCGGAAAGGGCACCACATCGCCTGTAGCTTTTACGGGCTCCCACCTCAATACCGAGGCAACTCGGACGCGAAGCTGGCGAATCGACGCGTCCAAGATTTGCTGTAGGAAGTGTAGTGTAGAGTGCATGTCTTATCTTGGGGTTATATTGCCATTGATGGAGGTGAAGGAAGAATGAACTTTGAGGGAAATGATGCTATCAATTTTTAGCAAGCCAAATGAGATGATAAAAATGCAACACACAAAATCAACCTCTCTCATTTTCTCTCCTCAAGAAGTGGCCGGCCCTTATCAACAAGAAATGATGGAGGAAAACAACATATATCATATGAGGGAGGTGAGTGTAGGAGAAGAAGGAGGTGGCTATAAACAAACAAGAACCATGCTTATTACTTTAACCCATTCCTATCTCATTAATGCACCATCATGGTTGAAAAGCAAAGATGCTTATCATATCAAATACTTATGCAATAAAACCCTCCACAAAGTGTTATTTGCAAACTTGCAAATAACCCCCTCCATCGGAAAAGTCCGGCCGGGAAAGAACAAAGGAAAACCGGCCGGAACGGAATGCAAACTGGCAACTCCAGAAAACTGGTCCCGTAATAAATTACAGGAAAACCCCGATACTGTGCATACACACCCGCATCTGTATTCCGTCTGGATACAAATGCAAAGAGACAAAATCTACACTGTACTAAACTAGGACCGGCTTAAACCAAAGCCGGCTAGTAATATCCGTTCGATCCTGATCCGTGCAATACCGCACGTATCTGATCGAACCCTGCCATATACCTATACGGCTACTAGTACAAACCGTCCGATCCTGATCCGTGCAATACCGCACGTATCTGATCGGACCCTGCCATATCTCCATACGGCCTCTACAGCGTTTCGCCCGAAAGCTGAGTAACTGGAAGTGTGGTGGACTCTAAAGACTCGTCAATACTATGGCTGTGGATTTAACCACTAGCACGTCAGAGGTATAAGCCAATACGTGACGGGCCACCAGCTATTGACCAAAAGAGACGTCGATGAGCGAACTCATCCTGACACCCTACTGAGCCTGTCAGTGACAATATCCGTACAGTCCGGTCCGTTCGTCTATGAGCATCGCATGTCGGGCCTAGGGGGTGGGTAAAAGTCGGACCCCCAAAAGCGGTACAAGTCGTGTCGGAGTGTAGCCCAGAACACCCTGAGATACTACTGGAATACCTACCAGTAAATCTCCTGCCTTGGCCAAGGTCTTCGTGTAATGGCTCTCCTAGACACAGCGCGACCTCACCCCCAATACCGGGAGAGACGAACCCCCGAAGATCCGCTCACTGCCTCCATGTGGCTCGGGACTGTACCCAACTAAAACCTGTTTGCACGACTCCTTTGAGCCGTGGTAGGGTAGTAATCAAAGCACAGTGGGAACTCACACGAGACAAATGACGATCCCCAGGTCGATGAACTAACCTGTACACATGTCACCTGGGAACTGCTATCTGACGTCAGGTATAAGACCAACTAGCATGTTCCCTGTGAGTCCTGTCCGGTGTACTCATAACCCAATGAGCACCTGTATACATCTTAGGTGATCCAACTGACACCAGTGGCTTGTGAGACCGGCCACCGCCCCTCGTCGGGGTCTCGACTGTATACACTAGTCTACTCTGGAGAATCGATGCCCTGTCTCGAAACTCCCACGACTAGGGACCTTTTAAGGATATGCTTGTAGACCCCCAGCTCTCACGTATATGATCGCCCTCATACTGCTGGTCGTCAAGCAAGAATCCTAGGGGCTCTATCAATGTGCAATAGCGACCTGTCAGGTCACCTAAAGCAATACACGATGATAAAGGTAAACCAGATAGCAAACTATCATCTCGAGTAAGACTGTCGTACCGGGATAGGTCCTCCCTCAATCATTGCAATCACGTGCCTGTGATCCAATAATTGACTCTGAGGGCACTATCTCCAACAATCTCCCACTTGCACTCAAGGCTAATTATTGCGATGTCGCATACTCACAGCCCGTGTGATACCGAACACCCAACTCCTCTACTAGTCAGTTTCACAAAGCTCGTTTGCGAGACTATTGCGTTCGAGGAATAGCCTCAGTGAGTGGATCCGCTCTGAAGTCTCTTTCTATGTCTCTCTATATCTCAAGTTCGCGGAGAAAGCCATCTCCCGAAATGAGCAATACCTGTCTTAGAGTGTCTGGATATCTGATGGGACCGAGCCCAAAAATGAACTCCAAATCCAAACTTCTTAGACTGTATCGTCAACTGAAATTAATCAGTATCCTGCGCCATGCCACCCTCAGTATTGCCTTGGACCACCTGTCCAAAACACTGCCCTTCATCAGAAGGAAAACTATAGCTCTGACAACCTCCTTGTCGTCTATGTCACCTTGGAAGCCTGGAATGATAACTGTCTCCCAAATGAGGCTGTCATTATCATATCCCTAGAACATCCACATATGTTCTAAAACTGCTTCCGACTGCTTCTCCAGGATTGGATCAATGTCAACTTATTGCATCTCGTGCAAGAACAACATCTGGTGTGGTACTTGACATCACATGATTGACTTAATTGCCTAAGCAAGTGATCTGCCAATCATGCACATCCCTCTCTACTTTAGTCTATAAGACACCTTTAGAGAGGGTGACTCCATCACCTGCAGGTACACCACCGTGCCAGGAGTTGTCCATTCTAAATACTCTTAGAATGCTGTCAAGGTACCCTGATTGGGAAACCACCCAAATCTAGATCTAAAAACCATAGATCTAGTAACCAGTATGTCTGATATAATGTCCAAGTCCTTCGTGGAGAAACCACTGTATGACGACCAAAGTATAACCGATCGTAGTATAGGAGTTTCCTTTCCTACTCTGTGTATGTCATCCAAAACCCGGATATCACACCCTTCTACCTTCTCAACAGATTCATCCCCTATTCTGATGACGTCAAAACTATGACTGTCACATCAGAAATAGATGATCTATCTCCGCTACATCTGCTTTGGTCTATAAATAGACATAAGCCTGATGTCCACCAATGCTTCCGCTGCTCCCACTGACTACGACAACCCTCTGGCAGAGTCATATACACGTACACTTCTGAAACTAGTTCAGAACGACGCTATACTCATCCTCCTGCCGGGTCTCGCAGCCTGGAACAACAGCAATGGCAAGTGTGGGTAAACAAGAACTTCCCTGTCACCGTCCTTGAGGCTACCGGAGTACCTCTCGGGTGCCTGAAGTTACCCACCTTATCTGCGGAGTGGCCAATGGAATGTCAAATCAGATTGAATCTTTAGGTTCCTTATCAAATCTTCAGTAATCGTTTGTGGTTCTGGAATCACTTCCAGTTCTACCATACTCCCACTACTGTTTTTGAAAAAATCCATTTTTATTAAAACTGTGGCGAGTCAAGAACAATGTCGCTATTGATCTTTCTTATGGTAGAAAGTCAACCCTCGTCATAGCCTGGGTCAACCCACAAACAGCCATTACAGAAACGTGCCTTGAGTTATCCAGAGTCTGGTTTTAATCATAAGCCGGACAACTCCCCGTACCTTAACAATGTTAAGATATGAACTGTACTATATCCAATATAGAACCAGAGGCACTGATTTAATTGAACCAGATTCAAATCATGCATCTGTCTCCAGTGCATGTCAACTAAATGGAGAGAGGCCGATCAGCGTTACTCAACTTAGGAATGCATCCAATTATGAGTGACCTGAAAGAGAAACAATTTCTCTTTACTATCAACTGAATACCATACACAAGTATCTATATCTTCGATCACTTTGAAGAATCCTGATACTGGCTACACCTGGTTCTCTACTCTATTCAAATACCTATAACTTCTCAAAACTCAGACACTGTGTTTCCACGAAACACCTGTCTAAAAACTAGAGAAGTCATAAGTAAACTGAATATAGTACGAGGACCAACCCCTTTGTCCTGATGGACCCTGGACAACATACAATACTCTGTAAAAGTCCCTTGAGTTAGATAACTCATTCACTGTGTGTCGTAGGTTGAAAACTGTACTTATGGTTAAGAAGAATTACACCGCTGTTCAATGCTCCTTACCTAACCATCCACTGATATAGGTAAATGTCATCGACATAATATCAAAAGGTATATCTCACTCTATAAAAATAGACGTACAGATATATCAATTTGAAATTGGTGCACAACAGCGGATATTCAAAACCAAATATTTGCCGACCGGCAAACAACCCAGATGATCTCCCCAAATATCACCGATTACAACGAATCCCGATATAATGAGGATGATTACCCTATTCCCAATAACTCACTCCCACTCATCATCTGTAAAACCATACAGATGTGAGAATCATACCTGGTAAATACATGCCCTGGAGTAAGTGTCTAATCGGGAAATCAGTTTTCCATTAACAGTACACAGTTGAACTGAAACATTGAAATATTTCGATGGGGTATCCTGGTATTCCTAGTAATGCCTCTACCATTATCCAGATTCACAACTATAACCGTATAATTCTTTGCCACCTCTCCAAATCCCTTTATATGTCTTTAGTCGTTACCTTCTGCACACCCTTTAGGCCAAATGGTTTTCTTCCTTCCCTACCGTTCGGCACCAGCCTATGGTTTGGAAGAAGACTATCCAATAAGCATAATGGGTGTACTGTCCTAGTCCTAGGAGCACTCGCAATGCGAGAGAAGGTGAAGATAAAAGACAACCGAATAAACCTTATTCCTATTTCTCCTGAACCAGAATCCATCCCCGAACTGGAACAAGTTCCTTTCGAGTTCGTATATAACCATACGATGGAGTATCCAATAAACTGTGGATCTTCATAGTGATACAGAGTGTCTTGGAGAAATACAAAGGTGATTTAGGATTGGCGAAGAAATACTTGGTTTGGTCGTGAATATCAGTCGCAATTTACTTTGCCCTCTTACTAATCCCTTGCTTTGTCTTAATCTTAATACCTTCTGCACACCGTTTAGGCTAATTGGTTTTCTTCATTCCCTACCGGTCGGCACCAGCCTAAGGTTTGGAAGAAGACTATCCAATCTGCATAATCGGTGTACTATCTCCTAAACCAAGGAGTACTCATAACTTGAGAAAAGGTAAAAGGGAAAAGACAACTGAATAATCATATCCGTTTTCTCCAGAACCGGAAACCATCCTCGAATCCCTTCGAGTTCGTATCTAACCATACGATGGTTTTGTCCAATGGAAGTGGACGTTCGTAGTAATACGGGGTGTCCTGGAGAAAAGGGTAAAAGTAGGAGTGGCAATGAGGTCTGCAACTCTGACAATCCAAAAGCCTGTGTTAAGAAGGTTCGGTCAACTTGGTCACTGAGTCATAGTCTTGGGTCGGGTCAATGGTCGCTGCCAGAGAGAGAGAGAAAAGAAACACTCAGCGTGCACTCTAACCAAGATCAGAATGGTTATTACTTTATCTAATCTGGAAACCTCCCACTGTACCTCAAACTCTCCTCCAAACCTGAAAGAAGAATTAGTCGGGGTCACCCGAAGAGTAAACCAACTCATCATTGGGAATCGGGATCCAACTCTCATCGCATGATAACGTGACGGAATCCGCTCACGGTATCACACTCCAGAAGGTATGCGCATATCTGGCAAGTTTCAGTTCTTTTGAAACTCCCGATGTGATTTCTACCCCATGCTCTTATGACCTTGACTTTGGCCAACATATCATAAGTCACATGTCAAGTTCAACCCGTCATTCTCCAGGTTAATTTGAGTCCACCCGTACATACCCTTGACTTTGACCAAAATGGCAGTACGGCTGTCCCAAACCAACGCATCTATCTATGCTGCATATGAATACCCAACAGCTACCAAACACTGCGCCTTGACTTTGGCCAACATACACAGCTTGAATACTATTGACTATCCATATGAAACGACGGAGGGCTACGAATGGTTTCTGGCGAAAACCTTTAACGTAATGAACTTGATATCGTTGAAGGAACGGATAGCTTTTTAGAAAATATAGTGACGAAAACCTTTACTAAAGAGGTCACTCCCGGTGAAGGGATCTCGGCTCTTTCCCCGTAGAATGAGGTGCAGGATATTCCAACTGAATACCACGATGCAAAGCAAAAGTAAACGGCTATAGTGAAGTTAATGCCCCGACGCAAACTTCTGTCCAAGGGGTCACTCCCGGTGAAGGGATCTCGGCCCTTGCCTCGTCGACTGAGGAGCAGGATATTCTAAATGAATACCACGATGCAAAACAAAAGTGAACGTCCTTGCAATAACAGCTTTTTGAAAAGTGTTCCAACAACATCAGATTAGGTTTGTTTCAACTTGCATTGATCCGAATCAATGCAGTCCCATCAATTGATCACACCACAAAGAACGAAAATATACTGACATACGTATATGCCATCCGCATTCGCCACTGGGTCCCGTCATCACCCGTTAGGTTAGCTAACTAACGGCAGAGCGGGGACTGGACTAGCGCGGATGAAAAACATATACAACATCTACTAATATATATACCAATATATTATATTTCGCTCAAGGCGTGAATAAAATGCAACATCACAGAAATGTACAGCATCACAGAACAATACAGATATCTGGGATCCCCGGGTTTCACAGAGCCACTACTGAAACCTGACGTTCCCCTGGTCGTGCGGATAGCCTGTGCAATGAAAACCTAGACCCCCTACGGGCGCGGCAAGTTACCCGCCAAAACCTGAAGCGAGGCAGCCCCCTTCATCGCCGTGAATGGACCACCCAGCACTTCACGGAATCCGGTAACTTGGGCACCCCTCCTGGGTCAACCTGTACCCCCTACGAGTGCGGCGAATAGCCCGCCAATCCTGGAGTGAAGCCCCCTCCGTCCCAATGCCATGAGATGCGGGCTTGTTGCCCTCCAGAACCCGGCTATCCGTGCACCCCACCGCGGGGTAACCCTAGTACAGAAAGTAAAATATACATACAACGGGTACATCGACCGCAACCAGGTCGTGCCCCAAAAGAATAATACAATCAGGCAGTGACGGCAGTCCACATGTCGGATGCTCGCCCCGCAATATCAAATGTACATAATACAACAAAACTGTACTAGCATTGCATACAGGCTATCCCCACGACCGATCCGCAACATCACAGCATAAACATAGAACATCAACGTGAAAGTCACGTTCGCAAATCCGTCTAACCGGGCTATAGAAGTTAGACAGGATTTACCGATCGAGTGACATTCACGGTCGCAGATATAATGTAAATACTGTGAAAAATGTGTTTAAAATATCCGATCGATCAAAAATTAACAAGTGGGCCCCCAATCAAAACTGTAGCACTCACAGAAATCCTGGGCCCAATTTTAATATTCCAAAACCCATATTTTAAGCCCAGAAGGCCTCTGTAAAAAATTGGTGAAGTGATCTCCAAAGTGTGCGGCGGAAGGGCGGCGGGAAGGGGGTTTTCGCGGCGGTTCCACGCTCTCACTGTGGAGTTACTTCGTCGAATTTTTACAGAGCTCTTAGATTTTCCAGTACATCAATATTTTACAACCTGAAAAATTTTTAGACTTCAAAAAATTTCAACAGAAACTGATGTGAAGGAAAAATACGGTTTTTGGAATTTTGGTCGATCGGAACTGAAAAACACATCAAACGAAGCTAGACGAAGTTAATGGCGAGGCTCTGATACCACTGTAAGTGCACGGCGGCGCCCCGGCCGTCAATCCGACGCCGGAATGCGGAAGCGGTGATAAACTTTAATTTTTGCGGACTTTGCAAACCGGCACCACCGCGCACTAAACTCCGGATCGTAACCATTAACAAGTCTAAGCTACTAACAAGAAAGGGAAGAGATGTACCGACTGATCCGAGTCCTCCGGTCTTCATCTCCACTCCGATCTCCTCGCGGGATCTCCGTCCGTCTCCTCCTCGTCGGAAAGGGCACCACATCGCCTGTAGCTTTTACGGGCTCCCACCTCAATACCGAGGCAACTCGGGCGCGAAGCTGGCGAATCGACGCGTCCAAGATTTGCTGTAGGAAGTGTAGTGTAGAGTGCATGTCTCATCTTGGGGTTATGTTGCCATTGATGGAGGTGAAGGAAGAATGAACTTTGAGGGAAATGATGCTATCAATTTTTAGCAAGCCAAATGAGATGATAAAAATGCAACACACAAAATCAACCTCTCTCATTTTCCCTCCTCAAGAAGTGGCCGGCCCTTATCAACAAGAAATGATGGAGGAAAACAACATATATCATATGAGGGAGGTGAGTGTAGGAGAAGAAGGAGGTGACTATAAACAAACATGAACCATGCTTATTACTTTAACCCATTCCTATCTCATTAATGCACCATCATGGTTGAAAAGCAAAGATGCTTATCATATCAAATACTTATGCAATAAAACCCTCCACAAAGTGTTATTTGCAAACTTGCAAATAACCCCCTCCATCGGAAAAGTCCGGCCGGGAAAGAACAAAGGAAAACCGGCCGGAACGGAATGCAAACTGGCAACTCCAGAAAACTGGTCCCGTAATAAATTACAGGAAAACCCCGATACTGTGCATACACACCCGCATCTGTATTCCGTCCGGATACAAATGCAAAGAGACAAAATCTACACTGTACTAAACTAGGACCGGCTTAAACCAAAGCCGGCTAGTAATATCCGTTCGATCCTGATCCGTGCAATACCGCACGTATCTGATCGAACCCTGCCATATACCTATACGGCTACTAGTACAAACCGTCCGATCCTGATCCGTGCAATACCGCACGTATCTGATCGGACCCTGCCATATCTCCATACGGCCTCTACAGCGTTTCGCCCGAAAGCTGAGTAACTGGAAGTGTGGTGGACTCTAAAGACTCGTCAATACTATGGCTGTGGATTTAACCACTAGAACGTCAGAGGTATAAGCCAATACGTGACGGGCCACCAGCTATTGACCAAAAGGGACGTCGATGAGCGAACTCATCCTGACACCCTACTGAGCCTGTCAGTGACAATATCCGTACAGTCCGGTCCGTTCGTCTATGAGCATCGCATGTCGGGCCTAGGGGGTGGGTAAAAGTCAGACCCCCAAAAGCGGTATAAGTCGTGTCGGAGTGTAGCCCAGAACACCCTGAGATACTACTGGAATACCTACCAGTAAATCTCCTGCCTTGGCCAAGGTCTTCGTGTAATGGCTCTCCTAGACACAGCGCGACCTCACCCCCAATACCGGGAGAGACGAACCCCCGAAGATCCGCTCACTGCCTCCATGTGGCTCGGGACTGTACCCAACTAAAACCTGTTTGCACGACTCCTTTGAGCCGTGGTAGGGTAGTAATCAAAGCACAGTGGGAACTCACACGAGACAAATGACGATCCCCAGGTCGATGAACTAACCTGTACACATGTCACCTGGGAACTGCTATCTGACGTCAGGTATAAGACCAACTAGCATGTTCCCTGTGAGTCCTGTCCGGTGTACTCATAACCCAATGAGCACCTGTATACATCTTAGGTGATCCAACTGACACCAGTGGCTTGTGAGACCGGCCACCGCCCCTCGTCGGGGTTTCGACTGTATACACTAGTCTACTCTGGAGAATCGATGCCCTGTCTCGAAACTCCCACGACTAGGGACCTTTTAAGGATATGCTTGTAGACCCCAGCTCTCACGTATATGATCGCCCTCATACTGCTGGTCGTCAAGCAAGAATCCTAGGGGCTCTATCAATGTGCAATAGCGACCTGTCAGGTCACCTAAAGCAATACACGATGATAAAGGTAAACCAGATAGCAAACTATCATCTCGAGTAAGACTGTCGTACCGGGATAGGTCTTCCCTCAATCATTGCAATCACGTGCCTGTGATCCAATAATTGACTCTGAGGGCACTATCTCCAACAGATCCCACATCCATTGGTATTTGACATCAAAGATTGTATATGGGTGCTCAGTGGAGACTGGGTACACTGAACAGGACTGGCCGAGAACTCCTAGATGGTATTATGCCTAACGTCAGATAGCAGTTCTCTGGTGACACTGGTACAGGTTAGTCTGGAGACCCGAGATCGTTATAGAGTCTTGTGTGATTCCCTCTATGCTTTGATTTCCACCTTAACACGTTCAAGAGAGCGTGCAAAACGGTGGTTTTTGGGTACAGTCCCGAGTCACATGGAGGCAATGAGCGATAAGAGGGGTTTCGTCTCTCCCGGTATTGGGGGTTGATGTTGTGCTGTGCTCGATTGGCTTTAACATGAAGTCCCTAGCCAGGGATGATACTGAGATTTACGGGTAAGTGTTATCAGTAGTTCCTCGACCCGTTATGAGCCTCATATCGGCATGACTTATCAAGTTTTTGTGGTCTGACGTTTAGCACACCCAGACTAGATATGCGACATATCATACGAAGAGACCGGACAGTACGGTAGTGTTACTTATTAGATTCACGGGTGTATGAACAGGCTTGCTTGTTGATCTTCTGATCGATCAATACATGGGTAGTCGTTACGTCCATCTAGTACCGATGACGGCTTATGGGTAACTGATATGATCATTACCTGCTGCCGGCGTATTGACGAGTCTTTAGAGTCCTACCCAGAGGTTTCCTGGCTCAAGCGAAATGAAGTAGGGCACATATGTGATATGTGAGCGATCGAGAATAATACTTACATGTGATACCGTATTCTAATCTCGCAATACAGGTTATATATGATATAACCAGATTGTTAAATCATGTGTTGATTCAATGATATGTTATATGTATATTTATATGTGATATACATATAAATGATATTAGTCGATTGTATGCGATACAGCCGGGTTATTAAATCAAGTGTTGATTTAATGATTTAATATATGATTATATATTTGATATATTAATATACATTAATTAATATTAGCTCACTTAAGAAATTGTTTTCTCTAACTACATACAAATATATATATGATATATATTAATGTATTTATTTTGTGTCATGCTAGATGATACATTGGACTTGGGTGTATGAGACCCATACCATACTTAAGATAATTAATGTGATTATTTATTTAGGGAATAAACAAAATTAGGTGGAAATTGTCATAGGTTGGATGCTTATAAAAGCTTGTAGAACCTATTGACTTAGTCCACTAATTTTGTTTTACTCTAGATATTTATTACCTAACCATTATCTTTAGCCTTGGTTAAGTCTCTACATGAGTTATATATGATATTTTCTCACTCATGGTTCATGGTTGTTGATTCATCTTCTTCTTCATCTCCATTTTTGCTTTCTAGCTTTCTTATGAGAAGAAAAAGAAAAAGAGAAAAATAATTCTAAAGTGAGGAAAATTCTGACTTCACCAATATATACCAAACTAGCCATTTAGTATAGGTTGTTTCTTCACTAGTTCATCAATTAGTGAAGAGGTAGCTTGAGTTAGAGTCTCCTCGACGTAGATCATTTTCGGCCTCGACGATCTTTGAGCAAGCTCGTTCCTTTCGCCTAGTGGAGCCCAAAGAGAGTCCGGGAGACCACCACTTGGAGCAAAAGGACAACTACACGGAGCTTTAGAAGTGAAGGACCGGTCTACAAAAGTTGTATTCCTTGTTCACTTACACTAAAGTTGTTTACATGTTAGTTATAACTCTAATCCTCTAGTTAGATCCTCATTCCGGGTTGCTTAGCACTCTAGGTATTTTAAAAATTGCATGCTAGATGCCTTAGAAAACATAGTGAGGGTGCTAAGGAACCAACTGGATTATGGTAGATCATTAGATGATAAAATCTCTTAACTTCTTTTACATTTTATAAATTTTATAAACTTTAGCAAAATAAATGGTAACATCCTTATCGGGCGCGCTACCAATTTATTGATAGTCCCGACCGAGATTTGAGATTAGATTAACACTTGTTTTGGTAGAGCCTAGACATGAATAGAGGTCAATGAAAAGATAAGGGTTAAGAGTGGGGAAACCCTTTTTTCTGTTAGTGTAATATGCCCTTGAGGCCATTATTGTATAGTACTAGTTTGTATATTACATTTTTGAAGCTTGGGATATATACACGGATTTATAACAGTCTTTCTCAATATGGTAGTATGCTAGTTGGTTTGTATCTATCTAAATATCTGTATATGTTTCTTTTGACGTATCGCTAATACATATTGATAGAGCCCTTATGATTTTTGCTTGACAACCAGCGTTGTGATGGCAGTCACACTAGTGTAGGTTGGGTAGTCTATAAGAACATCCTTATGTAGGTCCCTAGTCATAGGATTATTGAGACAGGGCATCGATACTCCAGAGTAGACTAGTGTATATGCTTCTCATCCCAACATGGGAGATGGTCTGCCCCACAGCCATCAGTACGTTGTACTGGATATATTATGCAGGTGCTCATTGGGTTATGAGTTACACTGGACGGACTCGTGGGGTACTGCTGGTTGGTACTATACCTATCGTCTGGTAGCAGTTCCCTGGTGACATGAGTACAGCTTAATCCGTTGACTTGACACTGCTACTTTTCCTCAAGTGTGTTCGCACTGTTCTTAGATTGTTACCCTACCATGGCTCTATTGAGTCGTGCAAACAGGTAGTAGTTGGGTGCAGTCCCAAAGCACTTGGAGGCAGTGGCAGTTTGATAGGATTCGTCTCTCCCCGTATTAGTGGTTGATGTCGCGTTGTGTTCGGAAAGCCATTATACAAAGTCCCTGGCCAGGGCAATCGAGATTTACTGGTAGGTACTCCAGTAGTTTCTCTGGGTATTTTGCGTTGTACTACGACACAACTTATTCCGCTATTAGGGGTCTGACGTTAACTGCCCTTAGGCCCGATATACGATACTCTTAGACGAACAAACCGGATTGTACAGAGATTGCCATAGACAGGCTTAGTAGGAGTTTGGATTAGTTTTCTCATCGGCCTTCTTATCGACAGATACCTGGGTAGCCGTTACGTGCAGCTAGTACCGCTGACGTGCTTGTGGTTAAACCCACTGCCAGCGTACTGTCGAGTCTTTAGAGTCCCACACAGAGGGTTTCCCTGCTTCGGGCGAAACGATGTAGAGGTCGTATGGTTTTACGATAGGGTTCGTTCACATATGTGTACTTGTGCGCGTGTGATGTTCGAGCGGACAATACTAGTGGGATTTGGTTTAAGCCGGATCCTAGTACTTGATTGTTGTATAAGTTTTGCCTCTTTGTATTCGTGTTTCTTGGAACATAGATGCGGGTATATATATACGGATGAGAGGGGTATAGAAGAAGACACCTCATTAGGGTTTTGACCAATAACTTGATTAAAACAATTATGAGGAGGAGGAAAGTATTTGTTATTTTTTGTAAATGATAATTGTGGCATGGCTACTTGGTTTGACCACTTTACTTGGATTGACCATTTGACTTGGATTGACCACTTGACTCGATTTGACTCTTTGACTTAGATATTTCTTGTAAGATATTTTGTGGCATTAGATATTTTTGGATGAGATATTTTTCTAGCCATGCTTGTGGTCATGTCAAGTTAGCCATCCTATTTTCAATTATCATTATCAAAATTCATTTCTCTTTCCTCAAGTTCACTCTCTCCTTCTTCCTCTCAAATACCTTAGTGTCTCATGTGTTGAGAATCAAGGGTTAGTGAGACTAAGCTATCCAAAATCACTCTCTACATATTCTAGGCAACTTAGTTTAGCACACCAAGTCGTGTAGATGCCTCTACTTGGAGGTTAAGCTCAAGGTTGGAACTCTCAGGTGGATCTTCTTCGACTTCGAGAAGCCGACAAGAAGGTGCTATCCATTTCCACACCAAGGAGCTCGCGAGGTGAAAGAGGACAGCGAAAAGACAAGAAGGACTTGAAGCTTGAGGTATAATCTTCTTACATAGTAGATAAAGCCTCTAGTTAGTTTGTTAGTTATGGTTTAGCGATGATCCTGGAGTTCAAGTCGATGTTACCTTGTTAGAAAAAAATCGTTTTTTACCCGTTCCGCCTCCGCGCAAACTCGCGAGGTAAGTGACGTTGACTTACAGTGGTATCAGAGCCAGGCTAAACCGTACATAACAGTTTAAACGAAGTATAAAACTACGAAATCGAAATAACTCCGAAACACGAAACCAAAACTTCAAGTTTCTGTCAATTTTTTTCGAGCCTCTAAAATTTTTTTAAGCAATTGCAGAGTGCTCTACTCGTTGTAAAATGAACGTAGAACAAAAACGATGCCGTTTCACTGTAGCATGGCCGGCCAAACTCCCAAAAATACCGGCCTCACCCATTTTCTTACGGTGAAGTTTCTTTAGTTTTGTTCTGTGTTCAAGTTGTATGGAATTAGGGTTTCAGGTGATATACTGTTAATTCTTTACTGTGGCAATACGGAGTGTTTCGAAGTTGCAGTTTTAACATCGTTTAAAGTTTCAAGTTGTGATATATGTGTTTGGAAATGATGACTAATTGCTATACGTCGATTAGTCAGGGTTGCATATATCTGTGATGATGTTGTATTGGTTTGTGTATATGAACTTGTTGGATTGTCGTGGATGAATAGCCGGGGATATGAGATGAGTGTTTTATCTTTCATTCGATGTAAATTATAAATTGATGTAATATTATTTTGCGGGGCATATCCGGGTTGAGATTGGAGCCACCGTTGTATTATTTCTTTTACTGTTTTCTGCTCCTAGGATAGACCCAAGGTGGGGTGCACAAACTACCGGGTACTTTGAAGTGCCGAGTGGCCTACTCACTTTGTTGAGAGAGGTTGCTTCACTTCGGGTATTTAGCGGGTAGTTTGCCACACTCGTAGGTGTCTAGGGTGGGGTTTGGTTATTCATCACGACCGTGGAATCCGTCTTTCGTTACAGGTTCAAATGAAACGCGGAATTCCTAGTATATCCAATATGTTCATCTGTGATCTGGAATGCCTATTATTGCATGAGACGAATGTATATATCTATATATGATATCCAGTAGACATTGATTATGTTTTGCATCCGCGCTAGTCCAGCCCCCGCTCTGTCGTTAGTTAAGTAATCTAACGGGTGATGACGGGGCCCCGTGGCGAATGCAGATGGCATAAACGTACGTTGTATTTTCATTCTTTTTCTATAATGGTAAGTTAATTGATGGGACTGCATTACATTAATGCTAAGCAAAGAAACCAATATTGAATCGTTGGAACAATTTTAAAACCACTCGGTTTTTTCAAAACAGCAAAAACTTTTAAAATGCGGAGCTTAAACCAATCCTTTTAAAAGCTATCAGGTTCCTTCGATTATATCAAGTTCACTACATTCACGGTTTTGCCAAAACCATTCATAGCCTCCGTCATTTCAGTTGGATATTCAGTAGCATTCAAGCTATATATTTTGACCTTCGCCAAGGCATAGTGATTGGTAGCTGCTGAATATTTATCTGTAGCACAGATAGATGCGTTGGTTTGGGACAGTCGTACTGCTATTTTGGCCTTCGTCAAGGGTATGTACGGGTGTGTTCAAATTAACCTGGACAATGACGGGTAGAACTTGACATGTGACTTATGATATATTGGCCTTCGTCAAGGTCATAAGAGCATGGGGCAAAAATCCACATCGGGAGTTTCTAAAGAAACTGAAACTTGCTAATGTTGCATACCATTTGGAGTGTGATAATTTTGGTAGGATTCCTTCAACTTTATCACACGATGTTATTTGGATCTCGATCCTACTGTGAGTATATGCTACTCCTCGGTAGATTTTTTCACTTAATGATCAATGCTATAAACCAAGTAGGTGTCTAGAAAGGTGTTAGCGGGGCTACGCCCCCAGGGAAAAGAGGTTATTTAATTAATGAAAATCGCGAAAGCGTCGTAAAACCTCCCTCGAAGTACCGACAC
Organism: Agapanthus africanus; assembly: GCA_030015575.1. Classification (NCBI taxonomy): domain Eukaryota; kingdom Viridiplantae; phylum Streptophyta; class Magnoliopsida; order Asparagales; family Amaryllidaceae; genus Agapanthus; species Agapanthus africanus. Next base: position 52,252,036 of record CM057351.1, on the reverse strand, counting down.
TGGCCTGGCTGAACGGTTAAGCAAGTATTGTTCGGTGAGATTAATCCTGACTAATTCTTCTTTTATGGTTTGAGGAAGAATTCAAGAAACAGTGGGAGACATCCTGTTTAGATAAACTAAAACCAATCTAAATTTGCAAGAGCATCATGCTAAATTGTTTCTTCTCTCTCCTAATTGCAGCGACCAAACATGACGGGCCTTAAGTTACTATTAGATAAAAATATATTGACAGGGCCAAACTATAAAGATTGGTTCAAGAATGTCAAGATGGCAATCACTTATGATAAATTAGGCTATGTTCTTACTACTAAAGTCCCCACCGTCCTAGGTCCAGATTCCAGCGTCGCGGATAATGAGATCCGGAAGACTTGGGAGATTAATTGCGCGAAGGCCAAGTGCCTTCTGCTGGCCTCTATGGACAATGAGCACCAGAGGCGGCACGAGAATATGGATCTTGAGTCCAAATTCCTCCATACCAAGGAATTATATAGATAGCAATCTCGTATCGCAAGATTCGAGACCTCGAAAAAGCTATTTCAGGCGAGGTTGGCCGTCAGGTCATCTGTATGGGAACACGTCCTTAAGATGATCGGCTATATTGAGGAGCTCACGGACCTCGGAACCACGTTAGAGAATGAGTTGTACACAAACTAAATTTTGCAATCCCTCCCTTCCACCTACGCCCACTCTATCTTGAATTTTAATATTCAAGGTAAAGAAGTTGAACTTCTGGAACTCCACAACATGTTTAGGAGTGCTGAGGGCACCCTGCTGAAGGCCAGGGAAACACCCACTCTACTTATTGGTGGATCTTCCTCTTCTAGATCCAAGGCGAAATCCAAAGGAAAGAAGAAGAAGGCCCCCACCAAGCCGAGAGGCGGTGTTAGTAAGGTGGAAGCAAAGGGCAAGGCAAAAGTGGCAGGGCTGACAGAAGGGAAGGAAGAATGCTTCTACTGTCATAAAAATGGTCATTGGAAGAAAGATTGCAGGGCTTGGAGAGCCAAAGAACCAGGGCCCAAAGCAAGTTGTGGCTTCGGCTTCAGGTGTGTTAGTAATTGAATACTGTCTGTCAATCAACTATACTTCTTGGGTATTGGATACCGGATCAGGATCTCATATCTATAATTCTTTGCAGGCACTGAGAAGCCGTAGAGTTCTTAAGACTGGTGATATCACCCTCAAGGTTTCTAACGGAGCGAGCGTGGATGCTGTGTCCGTAGGGGAATACCACCTAGGATTGACGAGTGGACATATTCCTGTTTTGCGCATCTGTTTTTGTGTACCTAGTTTGACTTGTAATATAATTTCTGTATTTTTGTTATCTAAAGAAGGTTATGATTTTAAATTTGTAAGCGATGTTGTAAACATCCACCTTAATTATGGTCTGATTGGGTCGGGTACACTAAACAACGGTATATACGTATTAAACCAACTACAAGTTTTCAATGTCCAGAACACACATAAAAGAAAGACTCCAGAATTAAATCAAGCTTTCTTATGGCATTGTAGACTGGGTCACATCAACAAAACAAGGTTGATCAGGTTACATAAAGAAGGATATTTAGATCCGTTCGAATATCAATCTTATGCAACTTGTCAATCATGTCTCAAAGGAAAGATGACAAAAACTCCGTTCAATGGACACGGAGTAAGAGCGAGTGAGTTCTTGGGACTCATACACAGCAACGTGTATGGTCCAATGTCTACACATGCATGAAGTGGTAATTCTTATTTCATTACTTTTACGGATGATTTCTCTAGGTATGAACATGTCTTCTTGATGAAACATAAATCCGAGGCCTTTGAGAAATTCCAAGAATATAAGAATGAAGTGGAAAAACAAACCGGCAAAAGTATCAAACACTGATATCTGATCGAGGTGGTGAATACTTGAGTGCCGAGTTCCTAGATTACCTAAAAGAGAATGGAATTCTCTCTCAGCTTACTCCTCTATATACACCACAACACAACGGTGTATCGGAGAGACGGAACCGAACACTATTGGATATAGTACGTGCTACGATGAGTAACGCTGAGTTACCGCGATCATTCTGGGGCTATGCACTAAAATCAGCTACATATCTTGTAAACAAGGTTCCTACCAAGACCGTGCCTACCACACCATATCAGATATGGAGTGTGATGAAACCCTATCTTCAATATCTGAAGATATGGGGATGTCCAGCTTTTGTTAAAAAGCAGCATGCGGAAAAACTCGAGGCATGCTCAATACTGTGTAAGTTTGAGGGATACCCAAAGAACTCCAGGGGGTATCTTTTCTATTACGCGGAGGAACAAAAGGTTTTTGTTTCTCGTCATGCCCACTTTTTGGAACATTAATTTTTATAAAAAGAAACTAGTAGGAACGCAATAGAACTGGAAGAAATTCTAGAACCACAAGCTATTACTGAAAGCTTGGTGGAGCCAGAAGTTTGAAAAGAACAGGACATTCCCGCGCCACTCCACAGGAGTAGTAGGCTGTCTCATCCGCCCGGGAGATACTACGGTTTTCTCATTGACGGGGATAGAGATGATTGCATCATTGATAATGATGAGCCAACTAACTTTCAGCAAGCCATTTAGAGCACAGACTCGGTAAAATGGCTGGATGCAATGCGGACCGAGATGGAGTCCATATACTCCAACAATGTATGGACTTTGGACATTGATCCAGAAGGGGTAAAACCCGTTGTCTGCAAATGGATCTTCAGAAAGAAGATTGGTGTAGACGGATAGGTTGAAACCTATAAGGCTAGACTTGTTGCAAAGGGATTTCGTCAAAGACCTGGTTTGGACTATGATGAAATCTTTTCTCCAATGGCTATGCTCAAATCCATTCGGATCCTTCTTGCCATTGCTGCCTTCCGCGATTATGAGATTTGGCAGATGTACGTAAAGACCGCTTTTCTAAATGGACATTTGGAAGAGTGCGTCTATATGGACCAGCCAGAGGGTTTCATTCAGAGTGGGAGAAGAGGGAAAGTGTGCAAGTTGCTTAAGTCCATTTATGGACTAAAGCAGGCATCTCGGAGTTGGAACGTCTGTTTTGATGAGACGGTCAAAGAATTTGACTTTATCAAAAATCCATATGAGCCGTGCATTTATAGTAAAATTGTAGCAATAACTATAGTATTCCTCGTCTTGTACGTGGATGGAATTCTCTTGATACGAAATGACATTCCTATGCTACAATCTGTTAAAGGATTCTTGTCACAAAGGTTCTCCATGAATGACCTGGGAGATGCCTCTTACATTATGGGGATCCAGATTTATCGTGATAGATCTAAGAGGATGTTGGGACTATCACTGTCTAAGTACATCGACACCATACAGAAAAGATTCAGTATGGAAGATTCAAAGCGCAGTAATTTACCGGCTTATCCCGGAATCACCATCTCCAAAGAGATGTCTCCCATGACTGATTTGGAAAGTGATCGCATGTCTATTATAACCTACGCTTCTGTGGTATGCTCTACAATGTATGCGATGTTGTGTACCAGACAAGATGTTGCTTACGCAATGAGCGTGGTAAGCCGGTATTAGTCGAACCCTGGGGAGAAGCACTGGATAGCAGTAAAGAACATTCTTAAGTAACTGAGAAGGACTAAGGTAATGTTCTTGGCGTACGGCGGAAAAGACCTCCAGATCGAGGCATTTGCTAACTCCAGCTTCCAGAGTGACAAGGATGACTCCATGTCGGGTTATGTCTTTACCCTCAATGGAGGGGCGGTATGTTGGAAGAGTTCCAAGCAAGACACCATTGCAGACTCAACGATGGAAGCAGAGTATATCACAGCTTCTGATGCCGCAAAAGAAGCAGTCTGGATGAGGAAGTTCTTAACAGAACTTCAGTTGGTTCCATCCATTGTTGATCCAATACCTTGTTAGTTATATGTATGCCCTAGAGGCCATTACTATACATGAGATGTATATTGTAGTGGATGCTTGGACATATATAAGGAGGACTTTCTTGCTCGACATGATAGTATGCTATCTGGTTACTCTTTATCTTAACATATATACTGATTGTCTCTTTGTTACATATTGGTAAAGCCCTTAGGATGCGAACTTGACTACCTAGATTATGATGCGGATCATACTAGTGGGACAAAGGTAGTCCGTAAGTACATCCTTTAATATCCCTAGTCGTGGGTGTATCTAGACGGGACATCGATATACCAGAGTCGACTAGTGTGTAGCTTCTCAACCCATGTAGATGGGCGATGGATGATCCCATATCCATTGGTGTTTGACATCAGAGATGGTATACAGGTGCTCAGTGGAGACTGGGTACACTGGACGGACTCACCGAGAACTCTCAGATGGTATTATACCTCACGTCAGATGGCTATTCTCTGGTGATAGTAGTACAGGTTAGTCTGTCGACCCGAGATCGTCATAGAGTCTTGTGTGATTCCCACCGTGCTTTGATTTCCACCTTACCACATTCAAGAGGACATGCAAAACGGTGGTTTTTGGGTGCAGTCCTGAGTCACATGGAGGCAATGAGCGATAGGAGGGGATTCGTCTCTCCCGGTATTTGGGGTTGATATTGCGCTGTGCACTATTGGCTATAACAGGAAGTCCCTGGCCAGGGCTGCTTTAGAGATATACTGGTAAGTGTTATCAGTAGTTTCTCAACCCGTTATGAGCCTCATATCGGCACGACTTATCGAGTTACTAGGGTCGGAAGTTTACCACCCCTAGACGAGATATGCGACATATCAGACGAAGAGACCGGACTGTACGGTAGTGTTACTGATTGGATTCGCAGGAGTATGAGCAGGCTTGCTTGTTGATATTCTGATCGATCAATACCCGGGTGGCCGTTATGTTTAGCAGACCGCTTGCGGCTTGTGGGTGTTTGATATAATCTTCACCTACTGCCGGCGTATTGACGAGTCTTTAAAGTCCTATACAGAGGTTTCCTGGTTCATGCGAAACGAAGTAGGAGCACATATGAGATATGTGCGGGACCGAGATTAATGAGTGTATGTGATACCGCATTCTATTCTCGTGATTTGTGACATCGGTCGGTTATATGTGATATAGCCGGGTTATCAGGTCAAGTGTTGATTCGATAAGTTGTTGCATTTGATATTAGTCGATTATATGTGATATGACCGGATCATTAAATCAAGTGTTGATTTAATGATTTAATGTATAATTATATATTTGATATATTACTTTACATTAACTAGTATTGGCTCACTTAAAATTGTTTTCTCACTTTATGTGCACATAGTGTATATGTGATATATGTTCGTGTACATGTTTGTATCATGTTTGATGGTACATGCAAACATGGGTGTGTGTATGACTTACACCATACTTAAGATAATGGTTAGGGTTTTTATTTGTTTTGTAATTCAAAATTGGTGGCATTTTGTCATGGCATGAAGCTTCATGAAGCTTAGTGATAACCATTGACCAAGTCCACTTGTTTTGTTTTACTAAAGATATTTATTAACCAAACCATTAGCTTAAACCATGGTTATGCCTCTACAATGGTTAGTATATGATACTTACTCACCCATGGTTGCATAACTCATTCTCATTATTCACCTTGGTTTATTTTCTTGAGTTGATTTCTTCATCTTCTTCCTCATTCTCTCTAGCTCCATGGAAAATGGTGAAAATGAGTAAGAAAATAAAATCTAAAGTGAGCCCACTTCCCACTTCCTTATTCTCTACTACTTGCCATTTAGTTTAGGGTGTTTTCTTCACAAAGTTCATTACCTAGTGAAGGGTTAGCTTGAGTTTGAGTCTCCTCGACGTAGATCATCTTTGGCCTCGAAGACTATGAGAAAGCTTGTTCATTTCTTCGAAGGAACCCATACTAGAGTTCGGGAGATCGATGATCACAGCAAAGGGACGTCAACATGGAGCTTTAGAAGTGAAGGACCGGTCAACAAAGGTTGTATTCCTTGTTCACTTTCCTTTGCAATGTTGTTTGCATTATATTCCGTCAGATTTCTAGTTAACGATTCTTAGTTAGGGTTAGCTAGAACGATAAATTTTTGAATTTGGCATGGACGATGCCTCCCGAAACCTTGCTGCCATCCTAGGTAACCCTGCAGTGGTATCAGAGCCATGCTAGAAATTTATACGGATTTTGTTAAGATTACGAAACAGAAATACTCTGAATCTTGAAACGCGAAAATCAAGTTTCTGTCGAATTTAAAATGTTGTCAAAATTTTTTTTTTAACAAGTACAGAGTGTTGTATGTGATATAATATGAACATTGTTAAAATTTGAGGGGGTTTCATGAAATTTTTGCCGGCCACCATACCTCTAATCTCGGCCAAATCCGAGCAGAACCCTCTGAATTTTTTACTGTGTTCAGGTGACTTGGTTTTGATGTTTTAGGTGTTATTTATTTTTGCTTATTTTGCATGTAATGTAATCTTACACTATAAGCAATTCGGAGTGTTTCGTATTCGTAGTTTTAACATTGTTTCGGGTTATTCGCATGTTGTCTAGACGAAGTTAGAAAGTTCGAACGATTGTCAAAAACCCATTTTTTCAAATTTAACGTATTCGGAAAAATATGCATGTGATTCTGTAGACCTTATAGAAGAACGAAACCTTAACTCGATTATGTGGCCGTCAGAACTGCCACTAAACCCTAGGGTTTATGGTAGTTCAGCGTTGTCACATGTGAGCCGTTGGTTTGACCCTTCTACGGCTGGTTCATAGGTACTGTGGCATCTTCTGGGTATTATTAAAACTGTGCTCAAGTGTTGAGCTGTCGGGAAATTGTGGGACTTTGATGAATCGATCGAAAAGTTTAACGTCGTCCGGATATTATGTGATGGGATACAATATTTGGAATCCACATCTAGTTATGAGATAACTAATTTGAATTCTATAAATCTAGCAATTTAGTCTCAAATGATCGGTTGTCACTGTTAGTGTTTATGCCCTAGAGGCCATTACTGTATCATACTAGTTTGTATATTACTTAATGCAAGCTTGGAATATTCATAGTTGTATTGACTGTCTTGCTAAAAATGGTAGTATGCTACTTGGTTTGTTTCTACTTTAATATGTACATATGTTTCTTTTAACATATCGCTTATACATATTAGTAGAGCCCTTAGGATCTTTGCTTGATTACCAGCGTTGTGATGGCAGTCACACTAGTGGAGGCTGGGTAGTCTATAAGCAACATCCTATACAGGTCCCTGGTCATAGAATTATCGAGATAGGGTATCGATACTCCGGAGTAGACTGGTGTATATGCTTCTCATCCCAGCATGGGGAGATGGTCTGTCCCACAGCCATCAGTACGTCGTACTGGAGATAGTATGCAGGTGCTCGTTAGGTTACGGGTACACCGGACATGAATCGCCGGGAACTGCAGGTTGGTACTATACCCATCGTCAGATAGCAGTTCCCAGGTGACATGAGTACAGCTTAGTCCATCGACTTGACACTGCTACTTCGCCTCGGGTGTGTTCTCACGGCACTTAGATTACTACCCTACCACGGCTCAAAGGAGTCATGCAAACAGGTAGTAGTTGGGTGCAGTCCCGAAGCACTTAGAGGCAGTGGCGGTTAGACAGGATTCATCTCTCCCGGTATTGGGAGTTGATATCGCGCTGTGTATGGAGAGCCATTACGCAAAATCCCTGGCCAGGGAAAGCGAGATTTACTGGTAGCAGTAGTTTCTCAAGGTGTAATGGGCTTCACTCCGACATGACTTATACCTCTATTGGTGGTCTGACGTTTACCGCCCCCTAGGCCCGATATGCGATAATCCTAGACGAACAGACCGGACTGTACGGAGATTGTCACATACAGGCTCAGTCGGAGTTCGGATGGGTTTCCTTATCGTCCTTCTTATCGACATCTACCTGGGGACCGTTACGTACAGCTAGTACCACTTGCGGCCTGTGGTTAAACCCACTGCCAGCGTAGTGTCGAGTCTTTAGAGTCCTACACAGAGAGTTTCCCTGCACCGGGCAAAAGGTATAGAGGCCGTATGGTTTTACGGCAGGGCCGCGATCACTTACGTACACTTGTGCACGTACTATGATTGGGTAGATAATACTAGCGGGTTTTGGTTTAATCCAGATTCTAGTATTATACAGATGGATTTGTTCAGTCAAAGATTATCCGTGTTTTTCGAAAATACGGATGGGAGGGTCAGTCTCGTAATTTGTTGGGAAGCTTCTAGAAGTAGGTGACTCATTTGTGTTTATTTCCTTTTAGGATTTAAACTAAATGAGGTGGAGGATGGGGTGTATGTTTACATTAAATGCTTAATGACTCATGAGGTGATTCACCCTTAGAATTAAATGAAGCATGCTAGATATTATCTTGATATTATCAAGAGAGATATTATTATGCTTCATATTATTCTAGCATGAGTATTATTCATTTCATGATCACAAAACACTTCTCTCTCCACAAGTTTTCATCTTCTTCCTCAAACCCTAATAGCTCTCATGAGTTGAGAATCCTAAGGTTTAAGTGACTAAGTAATCCATCTAAATACTCTACACCATCTAGGACTTCTAGATTAGCAAACTAGAATCCGTAGTTATCTCAGATTCGAGATAGGAGCTCGGACTATAGACTCTCGGGTGGATCGTCTTTGACTCGAGGAGGTCGTTGAGCTGCCCATGTTCCATAGAGCCTACGAGGTATAGAGGACAGCGATGAAGACCCGAAGGACAAGTAACGTGAGGTATAACTTCGAATCCCAGTAGTTAAACCTCTTGTAGTTTGTTAGTAATGGTTTAGACACGATCCGTATGCTCAAGTCCCTATTACGAAGCTTTGATAATTGTTTTTCGTATATTCCGCCTCCCCGCAAACACGTGGGGTGCATGACATGGAATTACAGTGGTATTAGAGCCTACTAAACCATAGCTAACAGTTTAAACAATAAGTCAAAACTATGAAACCGAAATGACCCGAAAACATCGATGCCTAGGTTCAAGTTTCGGTCGATTTTAAAAGAGGCTCGGAAAATTATTTAAAAAAGTACAGAGTGCTATTTGAACAGTAAAAGGAACACCAGACAAAAATGAGACATTGCCTCGAAAAACGGGCCGGCGACATCACCATTTTTTCCGGCGACCTTAGCCCATACATGGTGGAATTGCTTCGTTTTTGGTGTGTTGCTTTTTGGCTTTAATTTTGGGCTTCTGGTGTTGTTGGTTTTTGCCAATTTTGATTTTACGGTAAACTCTTTACTGTGGCAAATACCGGGTGTTTCGAAGTCGCAGTTTTATGTTGTTTGTTGTTTCAAGTTGTGTTTGATGTGTTCGTAAACCTCCGCTAATTGCTAGTATGTCGGTTAGTTGGGGGTTGCACATTTCTGTAATGGATATATTGGTTTGTGTATATGAACTTCATTGGATCGTCATGGATGAATAGTCGGGGACGTGAGATGAGAGTTTTTATCTTTCATTCGATGTTAATTGTAATATTTTGTACTATTCTTTTGCGGGGCACATCCGGGTTGAGGTTGTTTGTCACCGTTGTATTATTTCATTTACTGTTTTCTGCTCTTAGGATAGACCCAAGATGGGGTGCACAAACTACCTGGTACTTTGAAGTGCTTAGTGGCCTACTCACATCGTTGAGGGAGACTGCTTCACTTCGGGTACTTGGCGGGTAGTTTACCGTACGCGTAGGGGGTCTAGGGTGGATTTTGGATATTCATCACGACCGTGTAATCCGTCTTTTGTTGCAGGCTCAAACGAAACGTGGATTCCTATATATCCAATATGTTCATCTGTGATCTGGAATGCCTATTATTGCGTCTGACGAATGTACAATATCTAGTAGGCATTGCTTATGTTTTGCATCCGCACTAGCCCAGCCCCCGCTCTGTCGTTAGCTAAGTAACCTAACGGGTGAATGACGGGACCCAGTGGCGAATACGGATGGCATAAGCGGACGGTGTATTTTCGTTGTTTTCTGCAATGATAAGATAAATGATGGGATGCATTATATTAATGCAAAGAAAACAAACCAAAGCTGAATCGTTGGAACAAATTTAAAAGAAACCACTTGGTTATTTTAAAAGAGCAGAATTTTTTAATTGCGGAGCTTTAACCACTACTTTTTAAAAAGCTATCAGGTTCCTTCGATTATATCAAGTTCACTACATTACGGTTTTACCAAAACCAGTCGTAGCCCTCCATCATTTTATATGGATGATCAGTAGTATTCAAGCTATGTTTGTTGGCCTTCGTCAAGGCATAGTGTTTGGTAACTGCTGGGGTATTCACATGTTGCATAAATAGATGCGTTGGTTTGGGACAGTCGTATTACTTTGTTGTCCTTCGTCAAGGGTATTTACGGGTGGGTTCAAATTAACAAGGATAATGATGGGAAGAACTTGACATGTGACTTATGATTTGTTGGCCTTCGTCAAGGTCATAAGAGCATGGGGAAAAAATCCACGTCGGGAGTTTCTAAAGAAACTGAAACTTGCTAGTGTTGCATACCATTTGGAGTTTGATAATGTTGGTAGGATTCCTTCAGTATTATCACACGATGATATCTGGATCCCGATCCTACTGTGAGTATATGCTACTTATCAGGAGATTCGTCACTTAACGATCAATGCTATAAACCAAGTAGGTGTCTGTCACGACCCGAAATAGCCCGTGACTGCCATTTGAATCATATGAAGCCTATAGGACCCCATCTATTTCAAGTAAGCCAAAGCCCAGAAATCTAAAACCATTTTAAGGAGTAAATAAGAAACTAGTTTTTACGAAGTAAGGAAAACATGTTTTAAAAACAAGGTTTTTTAAAAAATAAGTAAGCTGAATATGCATTTTAAAAATCTATAGCCTTTTCTGAAAATTTCGGTAGAGTTTCCATTGTAAATACTGGCCCCGAATTGGGTACAACAAGAATAATATATATATGCAATGATAAAAGGCATCCCCAAGCGAGAGCTGGCTCTTCGTCAATCGACGGTCACAACCACGCAAGCAATATAATATACAACGCCGAAGGGCGAGGATCAAAACTCAAAAAGAAACTCAAAACAGCATGAAAACCATAATACTACAACGTGCGACTCTATGGTCGAAATAATACATAACTGGTTTTCTAAGTCTGAAACAATATACAAGTTTTGGTTGATGGAATTTCTAGATACAACTGAATAAAATAATACAAGGGTGGTTCTGATGCAAAAGAACCCATCTACCAATGCAATCACCCAGAAAGGGAGCAGTATGCCAGAAAAGCCGCAATGAACATGTACGGCAAAACCTGCAGGAACTGTGGCACAACGGGGGTGAGTTGCCAACTCGTGAATAGAAAACATCACAGAGCAGAAATCGTATGTATGATATAATCCTAGGTCAATACGATCAAATATATATATAATCCTCAAATGAATAAGTCTGAAGTATGATAAGGTGGCAATATAACATCTATACATAAGTGTAGTACCAAAAGCTCATGTCAGTGCCTCGGGTAGCAGTATATCATAAAAATGAGGTATGCTCAATGTAATCAATGTCAACTATATCAGGAAGTCTATGAGTATGTGGGTATCATCCAACTATGTAATCAATGTCATCAATGTCAATATATGTATGTGGAAATCGTCCACGCGTCACCCAATGACAATAAGCATCATGCATGTAAACATCATAAACATATGCATGGATGTATGAGGATGTAAATCAATATGTGTCGCTCGCGACATATCAAAATCATGGAACCTCAGTGTCTAGCATCGACACTCGAAAACATCATGAAAACCGTGCCCATCATCGGCACGTAAATCCTCATATATCTCAGGCGCCGCACATCCTGGTCGGCCGTCATATCCATCTCATGACTCCGGTCGGTATCCTCCGGATATCCGCCGAGCTCAAATACAATCACCGGTAAGTAGTGGTCCCTCTGCCAGGCTCACCGTCTAGATACACAGCATCCCTTTCTTGCCCAGGGGTACCATACCGGGCCTACCATGTACCCGCAATCGTCCTCGCCTCTTTCTCGAATCGGGTTTCACATGTCGCTCTCAGCACCGAGAAAACACATGGTGGACGTACTGAAATATCATATCAAGGGTAACCGGGTTTTTAAATCAATTATATACTCTCTTTTGAGATATCCACGGTTCCCAAATCCAGAAATATCATGGAAACAACATATCTCAATGCGTATAATCAAAAGCATGATGTATGCGACATGTAGAAGAAATGTAAGAATATCAGTATATCATGCAATATGGAATAGTAATATGCACATATTGAGGGAAAACCGCTCTTTTAAAATGAATCAGTTTTAAAGAGTATCTTCCGGTTCCCAAATCTCCAAATCAAGCGAGAAATAATCTATGTATGTGCAGATGAGTATGTGTACAAGTATGGATGTACAAAAATGTAAGTACACAAGTATGCCATGTAAAGGTCATATCCTGAATGCAACAGTACTACAGTGTAATGGCATGGCAATTATCGATGATGAAGTGTGTGAGCCGGGAAGCAGGTGTACGTGGAACATATGCATCATCGATAATGGTGCTGGTGTCCTAACAACATGGTTTTAATACAACGTTAAATATATTTAACATGCAATGCGATGCAAACAGCAAGAATATGCGGAAAATGAATAATAAATGCAACAGTGAAGAATCTACAACAATATGTATATGTCATACAGTTATGCCATTTGAAAATACGACGAATTGAGATTTTCAGAAAAATAAGGGTTACGGTGTTGTTAAGAAAAGATGCATCTTTTGGAAATATACGTATAACCCTTTGCCTGTCTTTAAAATACTACCGATTCGTTAATTTTGAAATAGGTATGACTCGGTTCTAATCTAACATCTACAAGGTAACTATAGATCTAACTAACAAGCTAATGGAAAGGGGTATGGAAACCACCTAAATCTGAGTCGATACATATATACATATATAATAGTCGGTGATCCCGCCTCAATGGTACCGCGTACGATACGATATCATATGACATCCTCGAGTCCTGAGTGCGGATCTATCATCAATATAAAGCTCGTACGGTAAATCATCGTACGGCATCCCAAAAGCTGGGTACGGGACAATATCACATTCATCTCATCAATTATCTGGTATCCTTATCATCATATCTCATGATCTGGGGTACTGATCTAAGTCTAGTACAAATCGATACCATCTACATAAATATAAATGCGTGTGTGGAACACACGTCTAAAGGCCCGCTAAAATCACATGTCGTATCCCAAATACGAATCAAATCATATCACCGATCTCATGGCACTCTGCCCAATATCATCGACTCATCTACAAAAATCAACCACTATCTTCGTCATCTAGGTATAAGTATAACGAATATGCATGTGTGCGTGTGTGGGTGTAAACCTATTATAGGGTGCGCAACTAGGAACTTTACTAGTTTACTTCTAAGCCCTAATCTAATCATAGTACACCTAATCTCATCTCAATATCCATGACACACAATAAGCTATCATAAATAGTATATATATACTATACTAAATATCGGACTACGGGGGTGTTATACGCCATCCACCCAACTTCTCCCCATAGATATAATCTATTCACCTTGATCTTGCTTGCCGATGTCGATGTCACTACAATCTTCTTTGTCGTCTCGGATCACCGTGGGGGTACCTACATGTCACATGTATCGTATCGCATTAAAACCAAATCAAAACTAAAACGAAACACGGAAACCAAAACGGTACGCTTAAAAGCCTATAGGTTAGAACCTATGGTTAGCCTTCGCAAAACAACCCGAAACCACTCGATATAGACGTACAAACGTCACACGATCGAGATAACGCAGAAATATCAAAATCTGGAAATCGAAATACGATAAACCATAACTAAATTCAAAGCAGCAACTTATAAAAGTGTTCCCAGATTTTGTCTCAGGTGAAACCAAGGTTCCAAAACAACACTAGGGTGATATATATGGTACATGTGACCTACAGGAGAAACCTGGACCCTACCCGACACCAAGTGGCCGAGCCCCTCTCACTGAAAATCCGGCCAGGCCGGCCAGGACTGCCTCAATGGGGTTCATCTTTCTACAGAGGGTTCCTAGGGTCAATTCTAGTCCTATGGTGTTGTTTACTTTTCTAGCAAATTCCCCAGTTCATTCCAGATCTCCCTGCACACTAAAATACCTCACAAACCGATATGAATGTCCCGTAACTCCGTATTTTTTGGTTTCAGGTTTTGTTAGGTCAGGGTTTTCGACAGTAGGGGGTCTAAGGTCATCATTAAAGTCCAATTGCACAGCCACAACTCAAATTGACCCTAACCCTCTCTAGGTTTTTCTAAAGTTCGCAAAACTTCGCCAAAACGATGTTAAACTTGTAATGAGGCTAAAACACAAGAAACACTACACTAATTGTGAAGGGATTACCTCAATAGACACTCATGAATCCTCCTACAGCACCAAAACACAAACTTTCTTGGTCCATAGGGTTGCTTGTGAGCTTGTGCACCTTTTTTGTGAAATGAGGGTGGGGTTTTGAGTTTGTTTTGGAGATGAAATGGGGTGATTTGTAGAGGAGGGAGGAGAAGGCAGTTGCAGCAGCAGCATATGTGGGAGAGGGAGAGAAATGAGTGTTGGAATGAAGGGGAAAGGCTAAGTTAACACACCCTCACTTTTCTCTCTCTCACCCATACCCAATATTATAATCCAAATTCTTTTCTTTTCATTTCTCCTCTCTCAAATTAACAACCATGTAAAAAGAATATGAAGGAAGGCCATGAAACTGTAACGAATGAAATAAAATGATATGGTGCATGTTTTGCACAAAACAAGCTTAAACGCGATTAGCGATTTTTAATCGCGATTAGCACTAAATTAGCATATAATTAATCATAATAACTTAAAAATGGCATAATTCGCATAAAACACCCTCTTTTTAGTAATTTCCATAATTTTCAAAAAATTTCCCAATTTATCGGTATTTAATTATACCGAAATATTAAAATATTCATTAAAATAATATTAAATTATAAAAATTCCCAAAAATAATATTTTAATTTTTTTGAAATGTTACAGTGTCTAGAACGGTGTCAGCGGGGCTATGCCTCCAAGGAAAAGAGGTTATTTAATTAAGGAAGTTCGCGAAAGCGTCGTAAAACCTCCCTCGAAGTACCGACACTAGACTGGCTGAACGGTTAAGCAAGTATTGTGCGGTGAGATCAGTCCTGACTAATTCTTCTTATATGGTTTAAGGAAGGATTCGAGAAACAATGGGAGCCATTCTGTTTATATAAAATAAAAACCAATCTAAACTTGCAAGAGCATCACGCTAAAGTGTTTTCTTCTCTCTCTCAACTGTAGCGACTCTGTGACCATGACTAGGTTACATCTAGATAACAAGTTGACTGAATCTGACTTTTATGACTGGCAAAGGTCTTTCCAGATGTCCATTGCCTATGACAAGCTAGACCACCCTATTACTACTCAAGCCCCCGCCGTCCCAGGTCCAGTTTCCACCATCGCGGATATGGATATCCGTCAGACAAGGGAAAAGGACAGTGTGAATGCCAAGTACCTCGTATTGGCTTCAGTTGATGGTGTATACCAGAAGCAGCATGAGAAGATGGACTTAGTTTCCATCTTCCTCCATAACAAGGATTTTTATGGAGTGCAATCTCGTATCGCAAGATATGAGACCTCAAACGAATTGCTTCAAGCGAGGTTGGTTGTCGGGTCATCTGTAAGGGATGACGTCCTTACGATGACTAGCTATATTGATGAGCTAATGGACCTAGAGGCCACGTTGGGTAACAGGTCATATGCTGACTTATTTCCACAGTCCCTACCCTCTACTTACACCCTGAAAGAAAGCAGGGAGACACCCGCTCTGCTTAATGGAGGACCTTCTTCTTCTGCATCCAGGGCGAAAGCAAAGAGTGAAAAGAAGAAAACCTCTACAAAGACGATATACGGTGTCGGTGAAGTAGAAGGAAAGGGAAGAGCAAAAGTTTTGGGGCTTGGTGTAGGGAAGGAGGGTTGTTCCTATTGTTATAGGAAGGGGCATTGGCAGAAAGATTGCAGGGCTTTGGAAGCCAGTAGCCAGGATTCGAAGCATGTTGTGGCTTCGGCCTCGGGTGTGTTTGTAATTGAGAACTGTTTATCAATTAACTCTACATCCTGGGTACTAGATACCGGATCAGGATCTCATATCTGTAATTCGTTACATGCTTTGAGAAACCGTAGAGTTATCAAGGTGGGTGATATGTCTCTCAGAGTTGCGAACGGAATGAGCATGGACGCTGAATCCGTGGGGGAATATCGCCTAGGACTGACAAGTGGGCAGATATTGATTCTACGTAACTGTTTGTATGTACCCTGTTTGACTTGTAATATCATATCAGTATCCTCACTTTCTAGAGAGGGATATGATTTTACATTCGTAAGCAATGTAGTAAACATCCACTTAAATCAAGTTCTGATTGGGTCCGGTACATTACATAACGGTATATACGTATTGAATCAAGCTCAGGTTTTCAATGTCCAGAACACACTTAAAAGAAAGTCTCCGGAAATAAATCATGCATTCTTATGGCATTGTAGACTAGGTCACATCAATGAAACACGGTTAACTAAGTTACATAGAGAAGGATATTTGAATCCGTTCGAGTATCAATCTTATGCTACTTGTGAATCTTGTCTCATGGGAAAGATGACAAAAACTCCGTTTACTGGACACGGAGTAAGAGCGAGCGAGCTTTTGGGACTCATACACAGTGATGTGTGTGGTCCAATGTCTACACACGCGCTAGGTGGTTATTCTTAATTCATTACTTTTACTGATGATTTCTCTAGGTATGGACATATCTTCTTGATGAAGCATAAATCCGAGGCCTTTAAGAAATTCCAGGAATACAAGAATGTAGTGGAAAACCAAATAGGCAAAAGTATCAAGATACTGAGATCTGATCGAGGTGGTGAATGCTTAAGTGCCGAGTTCCTGGGTTACTTAAAAGAGAATGGAATTCTCTCTCAGCTTTCTCCTCCATACACACCACAACACAATGGTGTATCGGAAAGGCGGAATCGAACCCTATTGGATATGGTTCGCTCCATGATGAGTAAGGCTGAGTTACCACGATCTTTCTGGGGTTATGCACTAGAATCAGCTGCATATCTTTTGAGAAAGGTTCCAACCATGACTGTGCCTACCACACCATATCAGATGTGGAGTGGGAAGAAACCCTATCTTCAGTACTTGAAGACATGGGGATGTCTAGCTTTTGTTAAAAAGCAGCATGCGGACAAGCTCGAGGCACGCTCAGTACAGTGTAACTTTATGGGATATCCAAAGAACTCCAAGGGGTATTATTTCTATTACGCAGAGGTGTAAGTCCGCGGCAGCGCCCCGGCCGTCTAACAGACGCCAATATGCGGAACAAAACTTTTACGACTAGCGCTATCGCGTACTATATCCCGGATCGTCCATTAAAGCTAAACTGACAAATTGTAAAGAGGGTAGAATTGTTATACCGAATGATCCGAGTCCTTCGGTCTTCAACCATCATCCCACGCTATGTTGCAACTGATCCGAACTTGCTCGATCTCCGGTCTCGTCGTCCAGGTGGCATCACGTCGACGGATCTTTAAACGGGCTCCCGCCTCTGAACCGAGGCAACTCGATCGTCAAGTTTGATAAAAGATATGACCAAGATGAAAAAGAGAATGAGTAGAACATTTTGTCTTGTTACGTCCAAGGCTATGGACGAACGGTTAAAAGAAGTTGCCTTTTGGATCGATCGAATTGAGAAATGAGCAATCTAATTTTCATGAAGCCAAAACCATAATGTTTTTAATCAAAAATCAATCTCATCTGCCACAAGTGAGGCCGGCCACTATTTATGAAGAGGAGGGTGAGTGTAGGAGCTTGCAAGAGGGTGACCATAACAAGGATACTTATCAACAAAGAATGAATCACTAATAAACATTAAATGCAAACCATGAATCATCAAACTAGTCATCACCCTTCATTAAAAGCACCATTAATGAACTAATGACTCATATGCCTTGTCATCATCTAGAACCATCTAGAAGCATGACTTTCCCTCATGACTCACCCAAGAAGAAAAAGATAAATCCGCATTTAACCGAATGTCAAAGACGGCTGATAGAAAACTAGAAACTGGCAACTTCCAAAAGGTGATCCTGAAACGAATTTCATGATAACCACGTATCAGTATAAACATACCCGCATTTGTATTACTCCCGAATACAAATGCAACTGAGACAAAGATATTATATCAACACAGTATAATACTGGGATCCGGCTTAAACCAAAGCCTACCAGTATTATCTGCCCGAAAAATGACACGTGCGAAAACGCACGTGCATTTTCCGAATCCTGCCATAATACCATACGGCTTCTACAATATTTCGCCCGAACTTGGGAAAGTGTCTGTGGGGGACTCTAATGACTCATCAACACACTGGCACTGAGTATAACCACTAGCACGTCAGAGATACAAGCTGTACGTAACGGTTTGCCTATGTATCGATTTGAAGGGAAGCTGACGAGCGAACTCATCTATAAACCCTACTGAGCCTGACAGTGACAATATCCGTACAGTCCGGAACATTCGTCTATGAGTATCGTATATTAGGCCTAGGGGGCCGGTAAACGTCAGACCCCCAATAGCTGCATAAGTCGTGTCAGAGAGCAGCCCAGAACACCCTGAGATACTACTGGTATACCTACCAGTATATCTCGATTACCCTGGCCAGGGATTTCGTGTAATGGCTCTCCTAAACACAGCGCGATCTCACCCCCAATACCGGGAGAGACGAATCACCGAAGATCCGCTCACTTGCCTCCAATATGGCTCGGGACTGTACCCAACTAAATCCTGTTTGCACAACTCCTTTGAGTGTGGTAGGGTAGTAATTTAAGCACAGTGGGAACTCACACGAGACAAATGAGGACCTCTGGTCGATGAACTAACCTGTACACATGTCACCAGGGAACTGCTATCTGACGTCAGGTATAAGACCAACTAGCATGTTCCCGGCGAGTCCTGTCCGGTGTACTCATAACCCAATGAGCACCTGTATACATCTTAGGTGATCCAACTGACACCAGTGGCTTGTGTGATCGGCCACCGCCCCTCGTCGGGGTCTCGACCGTATACACTAGTCTACTCTGGAGTATCGATGCCCTGTCTCGAAACTCCCACGACTAGGGACATTTTTAAGGATGTGCTTACAGACCCCAGCTCTCACGTATATGATCGCCATCATACTGCCGGTGGCCAAGCAAGAATCCTATGGGCTCTATCATCACGCAATAGTGAACTAAAGCATATATACGATGATAAAGACAAAGCAGATAGCATACTATCATCTCGAGCAAGACTGTCCTATCGGTATAGGTCCTACCTCAATCATTGCAATCACGTACCTGCGATACAATAATTGACTTAGAGGGCACTATATCCAACAATCTCCCACTTGCACTTAAGGCTAATTATTGCGATGTCGTGTACTCACAGCTCGTGTGATACCGAGCATCCAACTCCTCCACTAATCAGTTTCACAAAACTCGTTTGCAAAACTATTGTGTTCGAGAAATAGACTCAGTGAGTGGATCCGCTTCGGTATTTCTTTCTGTATCTCTCTATATCTCAATCTCGCTGAGAAAACCATCTCCCGAGTTGAGTAATACCTGTCTTAGAATATGTCTGGATATCTAATGGGACCTAGTTCATAAATGAACTCCAAATCCAAACTTCTTAGACTGTATCGATCACTGAATCTAATCAGTGTCTAGCACTATGCCTCCCACAGTATCCTCTTGGACCATCTGTCCATAATACTTCCCCTCGTCTGAGGGAAAACTATAACTCTGACAATCACTCTATCATGCATGTCACCTTTCAAGCCTAGAATGATAACTGTCTTCTGAAGGAGGCAGCTGTCATCAAATCCGTAGAACATCCACTTATGTTCTAAAACTGTTTCCGCATGTTTCTTCAGGATTGGATTAATATAAACTTATCGCATCTAGTGCGAAAACAATATCTGGTGTGGTACTTGACCTCTCATGATTGACTCAATTGCCTAAGCAAGTGATCTGCCAATCATGCATGTCCCTCTCCCCTTTAGTCTGTAAGACACCTTTAGAGAGGGTGACTCCATCACCTGCAGGTACACCACCATGCCAGGAGCCATCTATTCTAAAATACTATTAGAATACTGTCAAAGTACCCACATTAGGAAACTACCCAAATCTAGATCTAAAACCATTAGATCTAGTAACCAGAATGTCAGATATTATATCCATATCCTTTGTGGAGAAACAACTGTGTGACGACCACAGTACAACCGATCGTAGTATAGGAATTTTACTTCCTACTCTGTATATGTCATCCAAATACCAGGACATAACACCCTACTACCTTCTTAATAGATCCATCCCCTATTCTGATGAAGTCAAAACCATGACTGTCACATCAAAAATTAGATGATCTTTCTCCGCTATAATTGCTCAAGTCTATAAATAGACATTAGCTACTTGCCCACTATGCTTCCGCTGCTCCCACTGACTACGACAACCCTCTGGCAGAATAATATATACGTACACTTCTGAAAATAGTTTAGAACGACGCTATACATTTCCTCCTGCCGGGTCTCATAGTCTGGAACAACAGTAGTGCCAAGTCTGGGTAAACAAGAACCTCCCTGCCACCTTCCTTGAGGCTACCGGAGTACCTCTCGGGTGTCTGAGGTTACCCACCATATCTGTGGAGTGGCTATTTGAATGTCAAATCTGATTGAATATGTAGGTTCTATTAAAATTTTCGTAATCGTTTGCGGTTCTGGAATCACTTCCAGTTCTATCATACTCCCACTACTGTTTTCTGATAAAATCCATTTTAATAAAACTGTGGTGAGTCAAGAACAATATCACTATTGATCTTCCAGATGGTAGAAAATCAACCCTCATTAAAACTAGGGTCAATCCACAAACTGCCATTACAGAAACGTGCCTTGAGTAATCCAGTGTCTGTTTTTAAGCATAAGCTAGACAACTCCCCTTACCTTAACATCGTTAAGATATGAAGCAATCTATATCCAATATAGAAACATAGGCACTTATTTAATTGGAACCAGATTCAAATCCTGCAACTGTCTACAGTGCATATCAACTTAATGGAGAGAGGCTAATTAGCATTACTCAACTTAGGAATCCATCCAATTATGAGTAACTTGAAAGAGAAACAAGTTTCTCAAAACCATTACTATCAACTGAATACCAATCACAAGAATCTACATCTTCGATTTCTTTGAAGAATCCCGATACTTGCGATACATGGTTCTCTACTTTATTCCTATACCCACAACTTCTCAAGACTTAGACATTGTATTTCTACGAAATACTTGTCTAAAAACTAGAGAAGTCATAAATAAATAGAATATAGTACGAGGACCTACCCTTTTGTCCTGATGGACATTGGACAACATACAATACTCTGTATAAGTCCGCTGAGTTTAATAACTCAAAACCTGTGCATCGTAGGTTGAAAAACTGTACCCAGGCGATTTCCTCAAATATCACCAATTACAACGAATTCCGATATAATGAGGATGATCACCTAATTCCCAATAACTTGCTCCTACTCAGCATCTGTAAAACCATACAGACGTGAGAATCATTCCTGGTAAATACATACCCTGGAGTAAGTATCCAATCGGGAAATCAGTTTTCTATTAACGATGCACATCGAATATGAAACACAAATATGTTTCGTAGGGGTATCCTGGTATTCTTAGTAATGCCTCTTCCATAATCCAATTGATGACTTTAACCGTATATTTCTTTGCCATCTTTCCAATTCCCTTTATTTGTCTTTAGTCGTTACCTTCTGTACACCATCATTAGGCTAAATGGTTTTCTTCTGTCCCTACCGTTCAGCACCCGCCTATGGTTTAGAAGAAGAATATCCAGTAAGCATAATGGGTGTACCCTCCTAATCCTAGGAGTACTCGTAACTTGAGAGAAGGTGATGATAAAAGACAACAGAATAAACCTTATTCCTATTTCTCCTGAACCGGAATCCATCCTCGAAAAAATATCCTTCGAGTTCGTATATAACCATACGATGGATTTATCCAATGGAATTGGATGTTCGTAGTGATACGGATTGTTCTGGAGAAATTAATGGTGAAGTAAGAGTGGCGATGAAGTACGCGGTTTGGTCGTGAATGATAGTAGTCGCAATTTACTTTGCCCTCTTTCTAATCCCTTTATTTTGTCTTTATTTATTAACTTCTGTAGACCCGTCTTAAGCTAATTGGTTTTCTTCATTCCCTACCTTTCGGCACCTGCCTATGGTTTGGAATAGGACTATCCAATAAGCGTAATAGGTGTACTCTCCTAAACCAAGGAGCCATCGCAACCTGAGAGAAGGTGATAATAAAAGACAACTGAATAAACCAATTCTATTTCTCCTGAACCTGGATCCATCCTCGAAGAAATCCCTCCGAGTTCGTATATAACCATACGATGGATCTATCCAATGGAAGTGGATATCCGTAGTAATACGGGTTGTTCTGAGAAATACAAAGGGTAAAAGAAGGAGCGGTAATGACTTATGCAACTATAGACAATCCAAAAGCTAGTATTTTAAGAAGGTTCGGTTAACTTGGTCACTGAGTTATAGTCTAGGGTCGGTCAAAGGTCGCTGCCAAAGAGAGAGAGAGAAGAAAAACACTCTGTGTGCACTCTAACCTAAATCAGAATGGTTATCACTTTATCTAATTAGAAAACCTCCCACTGTAATCCCAAATTCTCCTCCAAACCTGAAAGAAGAATTAGTCGGGATCACCCGAAGAGTAAACCAACTCATCAGTGAGAATCGAGATCCAACTATCATCGTATGATAACTTGATGGAAGCCACTCAAGTTAACACACTCTAGAAGGTATGCGCAAGTCTGGCAAGTTTCTTGTATGTTTGAAACTCCCGATATAATTTTTATCCCATGCACTTATGACCTTGACGTAGGCCAACAAATCACAAGCCACATGTCAAGTTCTACCCGTCATTGTCCTGATTAATTTAGGTCATCGTACATGCCCTTGACGTAGGCCAACAAGGCTGTACGTCTGTCCTAAACTAATGCATCTATCTGTGCAACATATGAATACCCAGCAGCTACCAAACACTATGCCTTGACGTAGGCCAACAAACATAGCTTGAATACTACTGACCATCCATAAGAAACGACGGAGGATTACGGCTGGTTTTTGGCGAAAAACCTTTAACGTAATGAACTTGATCTCGTTGAAGGAACTTGATAGAATTTTATAAAAAATATAGTAGCGAAAACGTTTTGCTAAAGAAGTCATTCCCGGTAAAGGGATCTCGGCTCTTTCCTCGTAGAATGAGGTGCAGGATATTCTAACTGAATACCACGATGCATAGCAACTTGTAATCGAATATATGGAAGTTATTACCCTGACGCAAACTTCTGCCCAAAGGGTCACTCCCGGTGAAGGGATCTCGGCCCTTGCCTCGTCGAATGAGGTGCAGGATATTCTAACTGAATACCGCTATGCAAAACAAAAGGAAACGTCTTTGTAATAACTCATTTTAAAATTTGTTCCAACAACATCAAATATAGGTTTGTTTTATCCTTGCATTGATAAGAATCAATGCAGTCCCATCAATCAATCACACCAGAAAAGAACGAAAATATAATGTACGTATATGCCATCCGCATTCGCCACTGGGTCCCGTCATCACTCGTTAGGTTACTTAACTAACGACAGAGCGGGGGCTGGACTAGCGTGGGTGTAAAACATATACAACATCTAATAGTATATATACTAATATACAATAATCGCTCCAGGCATGATATTATGCAACATTACAGAAAAGTAATAAGCATCACAGAACAATACAGATAATCTGGGATCCCCGGGTTTGACAGAGCCGCTGCTGAAACCTGACGTTCCCCTGGTCGTGTGGATAGCCTGTGCAATGAAACCTAGACCCCTGCGGATGCGGCAAGTTACCCGCCAAAACCTGAAGCGAGGTAGTCCCCACAACATAGTGAATGGAACACCCGGCAATTTATGGAATCCGGTAATTTGAGCACCCCACCTTGGGTCAACCTGTACCCCCTACGAGTGCGGCGAATAGTCTGCCAATTCTAGAGTGAGGTTCCTTTGCCTCTCAAAGCCATGAGATACGGACCCGTTGCCCTCCAGAACCCGGCTATCCGTGCACTCCTTCGCGGGATAAACCTAGTACAGAAATAAAAATATGTACAACGGGTACATCGACCTCGACCCGGTCGTGCCCCAAAAGAATATTATACAACAGGCAGTGACGGAAGTCCACAAGTCGGACGCTCGCCCCGCAATGTCAAATGTACAAATAAATCCAAACTGCATTATCATTGCACCCTGCTATCCACCACGACAAATCCCCAACATCACAGCACAACACAGAACATCAACGCGAATATCACGTTCGCAAACCCGTCTAAAAGAACTATAGCAATCAGACGCGGTTTACCGATCAAATGACATTCCCGGTCGGAGATATAAAGTAAATACTAAAAACTAACACGTTTAAAATTTCGATCGACAAAATTTCCCGAAGTGGGCCCCATGAAAATCTGCTGTACAGTAACAAATACTGGGCCCAAAAGAACAATACCAGAAACCATAATTCCCTGCAAAGAAGCTCCTGTTCAAATTTGGAACACTGTTCCCACTAAACGGTCGCGGAAGCGCGGTCAAACCCTAGGTTTGACCGCGGTTCCACGGTCGTTCTATGGGATCACGTGACCAATTTTGTACGGAATGCTTATAAAAGCCTGCTTGTTTTTCTGTGACATGCAAAATAATTTTTAGAACAGTTTAAAAATCAACAGAAACTTTTTGTACAGAAAAATGTAGTTTCAGAAATTCCGTTCGATTGATCTTTTAAACGCGTTAGCACAAGTTAGTATAGCTTAATGGTGAGGCTCTTATACGGTAAGTCCGCGGCAGCGCCCCGGCCGTCTAACAGACGCCAATATGCGGAACAAAACTTTTACGACTGGCGCTATCGCGTACTATATCCCGGATCGTCCATTAAAGCTAAACTAACAAATTGTAAATAGGGTAGAATGGTTATACCGAATGATCCGAGTCCTTCGGTCTTCAACCATCATCCCACGCTATGTTGCAACTGATCCGAACTTGCTCGATCTCCGGTCTCGTCGTCCAGGTGGCACCACGTCGACGGATCTTTAAACGGGCTCCCGCCTCTGAACCGAGGCAACTCGATCGTCAAGTTTGCTAAAAGAGACGACCAAGATGAAGTAGAGAATGAATAGAACACTTTGTCTTATTACGTCCAAGGCTATGGACGAACGGTTAAAAGATGTTTCCTTTTGGATCGATCGAATTGAGAAATGAGCAATCTAATTTTACTGAAGCCAAAGCCATAATGTTTTTAATCAAAAATCAATCTCATCTGCCACAAAGGAGGCCGGCCACTATTTATGAAGAGGAGGGTGAGTGTAGGAGCTTGCAAGAGGGTGACCATAACAAGGATACTTATCAACAAAGAATGAATCACTAATAAGCATTAAATGCAAACCATGAATCATCAAACTAGTCATCACCCTTCATTAAAAGCACCATTAATGAACTAATGACTCATATGCCTTGTCATCATCTAGAACCATCTAGAAGCATGACTCACCCTCATGACTCACCCAAGAAGATAAAGATAAATCCGCATTTAACCGAATGTCAAATACGGCTGATAGAAAACTGGAAACTGGCAACTTCCAAAAGGTGATCCTGAAACGAATTTCAGGATAACCCCGTATCAGTATAAACATACCCGCATTTGTATTACGACCGAATACAAATGCAACTGAGACAAAGATATTATATCTACATGTTAGTTGTATGTATGCCCTAGAGGCCAGTATTGTACAGATGATATATATTATATTGGATGCTTGGACATATATAGAGATGACTTTCTTGCTCGATATGATAGTATGCTATCTGGTTACTCTTTATCTTAACATGTACACTTTTCTCTTTAAACTGTCTTATAGTTACATGTTGATAAAGCCCTTAGGATGTGTACTTGACTACCTGGACTATGATGCAGATCATACTAGTGGGGACATGGTAGTCCATAAGTACATCCTTCAAGGTCCCTAGTCGTAGGTGTATCGAGACAGGGCATCGATATACCAGTGTAGACTAGCGTATACGCTTCTCGACCCATGAGATGGGCGCTGGATGATCCCATATCCATTGGTGTTTGACATCAGAGATGGTATACGGGTGCTCAGTGGAGACTGGGTACACTGGACGGACTCGCCGAGAACTCCGAGATGGTATTATACCTCACGTCAGATGGCAGTTCTCAGGTGACACTTGTACAGGTTAGTCTGTAGACCCGAGATCGTCATAGAGTCTTGTGTGATTCCCACTGTGCTTTGATCTCCACCTTACCACGTCCATGAGGGCGTGCAAAACGATGGTCTTTGGGTACAGTCCCGAGTCACATGGAGGCAATGAGCGATAGGAGGGGTTTCATCTCTCCCGGTATTGGGGGTTGATGTTGTGCTGTGCTCGATTGGCCGTAACAGGGAACTCCCTGGCCAGGGATGATCATAGATTTGCTGGTAAGTGTTACCAGTAGTTTCTCGACCTGTTATGAGCCTCACATCGGCACGACTTATCGGTTATTGGGGTCTGACGTATACCACCCCTAGACTTGATATGCGACATATCAGACGAACAGATCGGACTGTACGGTAAGTGTTACTGGTTGGATTCACAGGAGTGTGAGCGGGCTAGCTCGTCGATCTTCTGATCGCTCAATACCCGGATGGCCGTTACGTTTAGCAGACCGCTTGCGGCTTGTGGGTGCTTGATATGATCATCATCTGCTACCGGCGTATTGACGAGTCTTTAGAGTCCTACACAGAGGTTTCCTGGCTCAAGCGAAACGAAATAGGAGTGCATATGAGATATGTGCAGGACCGAGAATGATGCGTCTATATGATACCGTATTTCATTCTAGCGATGAATGTGTCGATTGGTTATATGCGATATAACCTAGTTATCGAATCGTAGATTGATTCGATAAGTCGATACATTGGATACTAGTCGGTTATGTGCGACATGACCGGATCATTGAATCAAGTGTTGATTTAATGATTTAATGTATAATTATATATTTGATATATTACTTTGCATTAACTAGTACTGGTTCACTTTAATAGGATTTTCTCACTTGTAGTTCACAAATTGTATATGTGATATACTTTTGTGCACTACAATGTGTCATGTTTGATGATGCATGTAAATTGGTTTTGTGTTAAGACTTAAACCATGGTTATGATAATAGTTAGGGTTTTGATTTATTTACTTATTTATTTATCTATTCTTTTTTGATAAATAAATAAAAGATAACAAAATGGTTTCTTTCATGAAGCTTGATGAAGCTTGATGAAGCTTTGACTAACGTGACCATTTTGTCATCATCCTTAACCCTAACCATTCTCACTTGACCATGGTCTATTCTCTACACTTAACCAAGGTTAGAAGATGATAAGTATTCATTTTTATTATTCTTTTAACAACACTTATCATATTCTTTCTTCTTCTTCATCATCTTCTTCTTCAAGAAAAGCTTAAGTCCATCAATGGCAACTTGAGCTAAAGTGAGAGAAATCCAATTCTAAAGTAAATCCACCTCCTATTTCTTCACCCTCTACCTCTTCCCAAGTTGTTTTGGGTGT
The DNA here is from genome assembly GCA_030015575.1 of Agapanthus africanus. Taxonomy (NCBI): domain Eukaryota; kingdom Viridiplantae; phylum Streptophyta; class Magnoliopsida; order Asparagales; family Amaryllidaceae; genus Agapanthus; species Agapanthus africanus. Next base: position 52,224,254 of record CM057351.1, on the reverse strand, counting down.
TTTCTTCATAAGTTTCACAACTTTGTGAAGTCGGAGCTTGAACTTGTGATGCCTCGACGTAGATCATCTTCGGCACGAAGCCGACGACCTAGTCCGCCCAATTCTCCGATGAAGCCGACGTTTGAGTTCGGGATTCGAGATGGACAGCGAGAGGACGCCTATGTAGAGCTAAGGAAGTGGAGAACCGGATCTACAAAGGTTGTAGCCTCTCTCCTTTAGTTAAGATGTTAACTAGTTTACTGTTTCGCCTAAACTTCTAGTCAACGATCCGTATTTGGGTTTCTCGGCACCCATAAAATTTGAAATTGGCATGGTTGATGCCTTGTGAGACCTCTATAGTGTGCCTAGGAACCCTACACTACACAGTATAAAACTGGGATCCGGCTTAAACCAAAGCCTACCAGTATTATCTGCCCGAAAAATGACACGTGCGAAAACGCACGTGCATTTTCCGAACCCTGCCATAATACCATACGGCTTCTACAACGTTTCGCCCGAACTTGGGAAAGTGTCTGTGGGGGACTCTAATGACTCATCAACACACTGGCACTGAGTATAACCACTAGCACGTCAGAGGTACAAGCTGTACGTAAAGGTTTACCTATGTATCGATTAGAAGGGAAGCTGACGAGCGAACTCATCTATAAACCCTACTGAGCCTGACGGTGACAATATCCGTACAGTCCGGAACATTCGTCTATGAGTATCGCATATTAGGCCTAGGGGGCCGGTAAACGTCAGACCCCCAATAGCTGCATAAGTCGTGTCAGAGAGCAGCCCAGAACACCCTGAGATACTACTGGTATACCTACCAGTATATCTCGATTACCCTGGCCAGGGATTTTGTGTAATGGCTCTCCTAAACACAGCGTGATCTCACCCCCAATACCGGGAGAGACGAATCCCCGAAGATCCGCTCACTTGCCTCCAATGTGGCTCGGGACTGTACCCAACTAAAACCTGTTTGCACAACTCCTTTGAGTGTGGTAGGGTAGTAATCTAAGCACAGTGGGAACTCACACGAGACAAATGACGACCTCAGGTCGATGAACTAACCTGTACACATGTCACCAGGGAACTGCTATCTGACGATATGTATAATACCAACTAGCATATTCCCGGCGAGTCATGTCCGGTGTACTCATAACCCAATGAGTACCTGTATACATCTTAGGTGATCCAACTGACACCAGTGGCTTGTGAGACCGGCCACCGCCCCTCGTCGGGGTCTCGACTGTATACACTAGTCTACTCTAGAGTATCGATGCCCTGTCTCGAAACTTCCACGACTAGGGACACTTTTAAGGATGTGCTTACAGACCACAGCTCTCACGTATATGATCGCCATCATACTGCCGGTGGTCAAGAAAGAATCCTATGGGCTCTATCATCATGCAATAGTGAACTAAAGCATATATACGATGATAAAGACAAACCAGATAGCATACTATCATCTCGAGCAAGACTGTCCTATCAGTATAGGTCCTTCCTCAATCATTGCAATCGCGTACCTGCGATACAATAATTGACTTAGAGGGCACTATATCCAACAAGAGGAACAAAAGGTTTTGTTTCTCATCATGCCCACTTCTTGGAAGCTGAATTTTTAGAAAATCAGAAGAGTGGGAGCGCAAAAGAACTGGAAGAAATTCCAGAACCACAAGCTGTTACTGAAAGTATGGTAGAACCAGAAGTTTCAGAAGAAAGGGACATCCTAGCGCCTATCCGCAGAAGTAGTAGGCAGTCTCATCCGCCAGAGAGACACTACTGTTTTCTCATAGACGGGGATCGAGAGGATTGCATCATTGACATTGATGACCCTACTATCTTCCAGCAATCCATTTAGAGCAGCGACTCGGTAAATTGGCTGGATATAATGCGGACCAAAAAGGAGTCCATATACACTAACAAAGTATGGACTTTGGAAATTGCTCCAGATGGGGTAAAACCCATAGGATGCAAATGGATCTTCAGAAAGAAGATTGGTGTAGATGGACAGGTTGAAACCTATAAGGCTAGACTTGTTGCAAAGGGCTTTCGTCAAAGACCTGGTTTGGACTATGACGAAATCTTTTCTCCAGTTGCTATGCTCAAATCCATTTGGGTCCTTCTCGCCATTGCTGTCTTCCACGATTATGAGATCTGGCAGATGGATGTAAAGACGACTTTTCTAAATGGTAATTTGGAAGAGTGCGTCTATATGGATCAGCCAGAGGGATTCATTCAGAGTGGGAGCAGTGGTAAAGTGTGCAAGTTGCTTAAGTCCATTTATGGACTAAAGCAGGCATCGCGGAGTTGGAACATCTGTTTTGATGATACTGTCAAAGAATTCGACTTTATCAAGAATCCAGATGAACCATGTATATACAGTAAGATTGTAGGGAGAGCTGTAGTATTCCTCGTCTTGTACGTGGATGACATTCTCCTAATAGGAAATGATATTCCTATGCTACAGTTAGTCAAAGGAATCTTGTCACAGAAGTTCTCTATGAAGGACCTGGGTGATGCCACCTATATTCTGGGGATCCAGATCTATCGTGATAGATCAAAGAGGATGTTAGGACTTTCGTAGTACAGGTACATAGACACCATACTGAAACGATTCAGTATGGAAGATTCTAAGCGCGGTAACCTACCGGCTTGTCACGGAATCACACTCTCCAAAGATATGTCTCCCAAGACTGATTTGGAAAGGGCTCGCATGTCGATTATACCCTACGCTTCTGCGGTAGGCTCTATAATGTATGCGATGTTATGTACCGGACCAGATGTAGTATACGCATTGAGCGTTGTAAGCCGGTATCGGGCAAACTCAGGGGAGAAGCACTGGATAGCAGTAAAGAACATTCTCAAGTACCTAAGGAGGACTAAGGAGATGTTCTTGGTGTATGGCGGAAAGGACCTCCAGATCGAGGCCTTTGTCGACTCCAGCTTCCAGGGTGACAAGGATGACTCCAAGTCCATGTCGGGTTATGTCTTTACCGTCAATGGAGGGGCGGTCTGTTGGAAGAGTTCCAAGCAGGACACTGTTGTTGACTCACAGAACTTCAGGTGGTTCCTACCAGTGTTGATCCAATACCTCTGTATTGCGACAACAACGGCACAATAGCTTTAGCGAAGGAACCCAGGTCCCATTAGAAGTCCAGACACATCTTAAGGCGGTATCACCTGATCAGGGAGATCGTAGATCGCCGGGAGATCGAGCTGAAGAGAGTAGATACGGAGAATAACACTGCTGATCCATTCACAAAGGCCATTACTCAGACGCAGTTCGAGAGACTATTCGAGATGATAGGTCTGTGATATGCCAGTATATGGCCCTAGTGCAAGTGGGAGATTGTTAGTGGTTATGCCCTAGAGGCCATTACTGTATCATACTAGTTTGTATATTAATTAATGGAAGCTTGGGATATTCACAGTTGTATTGACAGTCTTGCTAAAAATTGTAGTATGCTGCTTGGTTTGTTTCTACTTTAATATGTACATATGTTTCTTTTAACATATCGCTTATATATATTAGTAGAGCCCTTAGCATCTTTGCTTGATTACCAGCGTTGTGATGGCAGTCACACTAGTGGAGGCAGGGTAGTCTATAAGCAACATCCTATACAGTCCCTGGTCGTAGGATTATCGAGATGGGGCATCGATACTCCAGAGTAGACTGGTGTATACGCTTCTTATCACAACATGGGGAGATGGTCTATCCCACAGCCATCAGTACGTCGTACTTGAGATAGTATGCAGGTGCTCGTTAGGTTACGGGTACACCGGACATGACTCGCCGGGAACTGCAGGTTGGTACTATACCCATCGTCAGATAGCAGTTCCCAGGTGACATGAGTACAGCTTAGTCCGTCGACTTGACACTGCTACTTCGCCTCGGGTGTGTTCCCACTGTACTTAGATTACTACCTTACCATGGCTTAAACGAGTCGTGCAAACAGGTAGTAGTTGGGTGCAGTCCCGAAGCACTTGGAGGCAGTGGTGGTTAGACAGGATTCGTCTCTCCTGGTATTGAGGGTTGATATCACGCTGTGTAAGGAGAACCATTACGCAAAGTCCCTGGCTAGGGCAAGCGAGATTTACTGGTAGGTGCTCCAGTAGTTTCTCAACGTGTAATGAGTTTCACTCCGACACGACTTATACCGCTATTGGGGGTCTGACGTTTACTGCCCCCTAGGAATGATATGCGATAATCCTAGACGAACAGACCGGACTGTACGGAGATTGTCACATACAGGCTCAGTAGGAGTTCTGATGGATTTCCTCTTCGTCCTTCTTATCGACATCTACCTGGGGACCGTTACGTACAGCTAGTACCGCTTGCGGTCTGTGGTTAAACCCACTGCCAGCGTAGTGTCGAGTCTTTAAAGTCCCACACAGAGAGTTTCCCTGCACTGGGCAAAAGGTGTAGAGGCCGTATGGTTTTACGGTAGGACCGCGATCACTTACGTACACTTGTGCACATAATATGATCGGGCAGATAATACTAGCGGGCTTTGGTTTAAGACAGATTCTAGTATTATATTGATGGATTTATTCAGCCAAAGATTATCCATGTTTTTCAGAAATACGGATGGGAGGGGCAATCTCGTAATTTGTCGAGAAGCCTCTAGAAGAAGGCGACTTATTTGTGCTTATTCCTTTTAGGATTTAAACTAAATGAGGTGGAGGATGAGGTGTACGTTTACATTAAATGCTTAATGACTCATGAGATGATTCACCCTTTGAATTAAATGAAGCATGCTAGATATTATCTTGATATTATCAAGAGAGATATTATTATGCTTCATATTATTCTAGCATGAGTATTATTCATTTCATGATCATAAAACACTTCCCTCTTCACAAGTTTTCATCTTCTTCCTCAAACCCTAATAGCTCCCATGAGTTGAGAATCCTAGGGTTTAAGTGACTATGTAATTCATATAAATTTTCTACACCCTCTAGGACTTCTAGATTAGCAAACTAGAAGCCGTAGTTATCTCAGATTCGAGATAGGACCTCGGACTATAGACTCTCGGGTGGATCGTCTTTGACTCGAGGAGGCCGTTGAGGTGCCCATGTTCTATAGAGCCTACGAGGTGTGGTGGACAGCGATGAAGACCCAAAGGACAAGTAATGTGATGTATAACTTCGAATCTGAGTAGTTAAACCTCTCGTAGTTTTTTACTAATGGTTTAGACACGATCCGTGTGCTCAAGTCCGTGTTACGAACCTTTGATAATTGTTTTTCATATATTCCGCCTCCCCGCGAACACGTGGGGTGCGTGACATAGACTTACAGCCACTGTATTTTGATGTGATTAAAACTCCGTCGCAATCACGTAGCGTACGCGAATACTCGCCGGGTAACATTATTAGATAGCCACGCCCCATAGCCTCGACTAAGTGACTGTAGGAGAACCCCCGTTACCAAAAGCATCCATTCAGATGTTCGCGGCAGCGGTGTTCCGCCTAAGTGCACTCCGTCGACGGCATCGGGGATGCGACCGTCTACTAAAGTTTACGACGTGCATTCAATCAGGATGTCGGGAATCTTGTTGAATTGCCCGACTTGTTATTGTAATGTGTTTCCAATATCGAGACTAAAATGCGGTGTTTATAATTGTTAGACATGTGATGTCTAAGGAATTCAGACAGTTAGGCATGAAATCCAAAGTATGAGATACGTTGGGTTATTGATGTCTAAGGTGGTTGCGGATTCTAACTGTTGTAGTTTTTCACTTTCTTTTCTGCGACCGTAAGTGTAATATGTGGTGTATCGCCGGTTTCATTGCTATACGTCAACAACATTTGGGATACGCATATTTACTTATGTTAATGACATGCGATGTTATGTGTTGCTGGGATATGTTATATTGTGTCGTCGTGTTTGAATAGCCGGGGGTTTATGTGAGATGAGAGTTTTTTCATTTTCATTTATGTAAAATTCATTGTATGTAATATTCTTTTATTGGGGCACTTACGGGTTGAGGATGATGTCACCATTGTATATTATTTACTTTTCCGCATTAGGATAGTCCCAAGGCGGGGAGCACAAGTAACCGGGTTCTAGGGTCCAGTGGGAGACCATCTCGAGGACTCGAGACCGGGTCTCCTAACTCTAGAATTAGTACGGTTGCTTGGCGCTCTCGTAGGGGTCTAGGGATGTGGGTTTAGCTATTCATCACGACCGTGGAATCCGTGTTTTATACAGGCTTAAAATAAAACCCTGAAATCCTAGTATATCCAATATTTTATATGTTGTTTTCTGCTGCAATATCAGTGATATGATTATCTGATATGTTGAGATAGATACTGTATATAGTATATATGATATATTATATACACGTTGCTTATGTTTTACACCCGCACTAGCCCTGCCCCGCTCTGCCGTTAGTTAGCTAACCTAACGGTGCATGACGGGACATCGAGGCGAATGCGGATGGCATAAGCGTACGTTGTATTTATCTGTGATGCTTAGGTTACTTAAATGATTGGACTACATTTATAAGATTAATGAAAGAAAATAAACCTAATGATGTTGTGGAATCAAATTTTCAAAAACAGGTAGCTCTAGTTCTTGCTTTGCATAGCGGTATTCCATGTATAATATCCAGCACCTTATTCGATAAGGAAAGAGCCGAGATTTCTTCACCGGGAGTGACCTCTTTAGCGAAACTAGCAGATGCTACAAACTCGGTTTGTCTTTTGATTGCTTTTATAGTTTTTGCTTTGAATAGTGGTATTTGTGAAATATCCTGCACCTTATTCGATAAGGAAAGAGCCGAGATCCCTTCACCGAGAGTGACCTCTTTAGCAAAACAAGTAAAAGCCTAAAAACACTCCATTTAAATCATTTGATTCTACAACGATATCAAGTTCATTACGCAAAAGATTTTCTTAAAAGCTGTCGTAGCCCTCCGTCATTTCAGATAAGTACTTCATAGTATTCATGCTACGTTTGTTGACCTCCGTCAAGTCGTAGTGTGCGGTAGATATTTATGCTTATCTTTAAAAGCATATGATGCGATTGAGTTTAGGTAGTCGTGCGACCTTGTTGACTTCCTTCAAGGGTCGTGCGAGTGGGTTTAATTCAATCATGAAATGTATGGGTTGAACCTGACTAGTAGCCTATGGTTTGTTGACCTCCGTCAAGGTCATAGGATGCTAGGGGCAAAATTATCGGGAATTTCAAGTGTTCAAATTTGCAATGAGATTGCATACCTTCTATGAGATAGTTGGATCCCGATACCCACTGCAAATAATTGTTACTCCTGGGAGAGTTTTACACATTATAATTAGCGGATCAAGTAGGTGTCTAGAAAGGTGTCAACGGGGTTACGCCCCTGGGAAAACAAGATTTATTTTAATTAGGTCCGTGCGAAAGCACGGGGAACCTCCCTCAAAGTATCGGCACTGGCCTGGCTGAAAAATTGGCGAACTTGTAGGGTGTAATTAATCTCGGCTAGTCTTTCCTTTTAGGGTTTGAAGGAAGATTTGATAAAAACAGAGGGAGACATCCTGATTAGATAAAATAATAACCAATCTAATCTTGCAAGAGCATACGCTGAGTGTTTTCTTCTCTCTCTCTCCAGGTAGCGACCATGTCACGCCTTAATCAAGATAATAATATGGATGTATTGACCGAACCTGCTTGTTATACTGTGCTGGGGAACGTTGGTCCCGCTCCAACTTATAATTGTTATAAGACCGAGTAGGAAATAGGGAATTACCAGGATTCCCGTGCCACCAAAACGAAGAAAATGCATGATGATGCATCTTCTTCGGGTGTGTTCATTACCAAGAACCGTTTTTCAGTATCCTCTACGTCCTGGGTATGAGATACCGGATCAGGATCCCACATATGTAATCTGTTACATGGGCTATAGATAGGTAGAGAACTGAGAGTGGGTGATAAGTTTTAAGAGTTGGAAACAGTGCAATTGTTGCAGCCAAGTTGTTGGCAGTTATCACCCTGTATTATCAAGTACATTGATTCTGAACGTATGTTATTAGATACCGAACCTGATATACAAAATCATATCATTCCCTTTATTTAGTAAAGAAGGATATAATTTTGTATTATTGGATAATCATTTGAACATTTCCTATATCAAGAGTTGATCGGTTCAGGCACATTATCTAAAAGCATATACGTTCTAAATCAAACAACGGTTCTTAACGTACAGAACACACACAAGAGGAAGAGTTCAGAAATGAACGAATCCTTCTTGAGGCATTATAGACAAGGTCATATCAATGCGATCCGACTAGCTATGTTACATTTAGATGCATATTTAAATCAGTTTGAATTTACATCTTGTGAAACTTGCCAGTCATGTCACAAAGATAAGCTGACTAAAGCTCTGTTTATTGGAAACAGAGAAAGAGTTAGTAAACTCTTGGGACTCATACATGATGATGTATTTGGTCCCTTGTCTACACATGCCAGGACTGGTTCTTTGTACTTCATTACATTCACTGATGATCTCTCAGAATTCGGACATGTATTCTTGATGAAACACAAGTCTGAAGCCTTTGAGAAATTCAAAGAACATAAGACAGAAGTAGAGAATCAAAACATGTATAAGTAATATGTCCTTTGATGTGATCAGGGAGGAGAATACTTGAGCATGGAATTCCTGGACTATTATAAAGGAGAATAGATTCCCTCTCAAAATTACTCCTACTTATACACCACAAAACATCTGTGTATCAGGGTGGAGAAATCGCACCCTATTCGATATGGTGCGTTCTATGATGAGTACTACTGAGTTGCCTATTTCCTTTTGGGTTATGCGCTTGATGAAGCTGCATACCTATTGAATTGGGTTCCAACCAAATCAGGTGCCTACCACTCCATATGTGATATGGTATGGGAAAAGCCCAAATCTTAAGTAGGTTACGATTTGGGGTTGTCCGGCCTATGTCAAAAGAAAAATCCGGACAAGTTCGAGGTAAGGTCAGTTCTGTGGATATTTGTTGGATATCCCAAGCATTCGCAAGGGAATATCTTCTACCACACCGAGAAACAAAAGGTGTTTTATTTCTCGACATGCCATCTTTTTAGAAAAGGAATTTATTTTGAAAGAAATTTGTGGTCATGAGGTAGAACTGGAAGGAGTTCCTGCTATACAAACTACAGCTAACGATTTGGTAAAACCGGAGGATTCAATAGCTCCCAACGAAGTTCAGCCTCTCCGCCGATCTAGTAGGGTTCCTCACCCACCTAAGAGATACTTCGGTTTTCTCTATGACAGTGAGAGCGATGATTGAATTATGAGATGATGACCCAACTAGATTCGAGCAGGCCATCAAGAGTGGGAACTCTGTAAGAATGGCTGGATGCTAAGCGATCTGAGATGGAATCCATATACACAAACAAAGTATGGACTTTGGTTGCTTTATCTGAAGGGTTAAATCCCCATCAGGAGCAAGTATATCTTGAGAAGATTACTTGGTGTGGATGGAAAAGTTGAGAATTTCAATGCTAGACTTGTTGTAAAAGGTTCTCGTCATCGATCAAGTGTGGTTTAAGATGAAACCTTTTCTCTGATAGCTATGCTTAAGTCTATCCGGATCCTACTTGCCATTGCTTCATACCATGACTACAATATCTGGCGGTTGGGTGTCATGACTGCTTTTCTAAATAGTGATTTAGAAGAGAGCGTCTATATGTACACAACCAGAGGGCTTCGTAAATAGTGGGAGCAGCGGAAACGTGTGCAAGTTGCTTTATGGGTTAAAGCAGGTATCGCGGAGTTGGAACATCTGTTTTGATATGATAGTCAAAGAGTTTGACTTCATCAAAATGGTAAATGAACCTTGTATATAGAAAAAGGGTAGTTTTGAGTATAATGGCGTTCCTCGTATTTTACGTGGATGACATACTCTTGATAGGGAAGGAGTTTCCTATGCTACGCTAGGTCAATCTCCTCTTATCACAAGGATTCTCCATATAGGATCAAGGTGATACCTCCTCAATCCTGGGTTTTGGATCTATGAGATAGATCAAAATAGATGTTAGGATTCTTACTAGGTGTAGTGAGATGGTATCAATCGATCCTGGAGAGAATCACTGGATAGATTCCATGGTGGTAAGGTCGACTGAATGTCAGTCACAGGCATTGTCTTTACCCTCAATAGAGAGACGGTATGTTGGAAGAGTTCCAAGCTAGATACCGTGGCAAACTAGACGATAAAGGTTGGATACATCGCTACCTAAGATGCTACCAAAGAGGCGGTCTGGGTGTATATTAGTTCATGAGATGAACTTTGTTCCTACCATTGTGTGACAATGGAGTTGTGTCTTATGCCTAGGAACCCGCGTCCCATCAGTGACCTAGACATATTCTGAGGCAGTATCACCTGATCATGGAGATGGTTGATCTCTAGGGTATCGAGGTCAGGAGAGTAGACTCAGAGGAAAACACGACGGATCCTCTCACGAAAGCCTTTTCCCAGAGAGTGACTTTTGTGGGATGGTTGAGTATGAGATACTACAACCACAGCTATATGATGGCCCTAGTGCAAGTGGGAGATTGTTAATTAAATGTATGCCTAGAGGCCATTACTATACATGAGATGTATATTGTAGTGGCTTCTTGGACATATATTGGGAGGACTTTCTTGCTCGACATAATAGTATGCTATCTGGTTACTCTTTATCTTAACATGTATGCTGATTTTCTCTCTGTTACATGTTGGTAAAGCCATTAGGATGCGTACTTGACTACCTATATTATGATGCGGATCATACTAGTGGGACAAAGGTAGTCGGTATGTACATCCTTTAATGTCCCTAGTTGTGGGTGTCTCGAGACGGGGCATCGATATACCAGAGTAGACTAGCGTGTAGCTTTCCGACCCATATAGATAGGCGATGGATGATCCCATATCCATTGGTGTTTGACATCAGAGATGGTATACGGGTGCTCAGGGGAGACTGGATACACTGGTAGGACTCGCCGAGAACTCCCAGATGGTATTATACCTCACGTCAGATTGCAGTTCTTTGGTGACAATGGTACAGGTTAGTCTGTCGACCCGAGATCGTCATAGAGTCCTGTGTGATTCCCACTGTGCTTTGATTTCCACCTTACCAAGTTCAAGAGGACATGCAAAATGGTGGTTTTTAGGTACAGTCCCGAGTCACATGGAGACAATGAGTGATAGGAGGGGATTCGACTCTCCCGGTATTGGGGGTTGATGTTGCGCTGTGCACGATTGGCTAAAACAGGAAGTCCCTGGCCAGGGCTACATTAGAGATATGCTGGTAAGTGTCATCAGTAGTTTCTCGACCCGTTATGAGCCTCATATCTGCATGACTTATCGAGTTACTTGGGTCTGGCGTTTACCACCCCTAGACGAGATATGCGACATATCAGACGAAGAGACTGGACAATACGGTAGTGTTACTGATTGGATTCGCAGGAGTATGAGCAGACTTGCTTGTTGATCTTGTGATCGCTCAATACTCGGGTGGCCGTTACGTTTAGCAGACCGCTTGCGGCTTGTGGGTGTTTGATATGATCATTACCTACTGCCGGCGTATTGACAAGTTTTTAGAGTCCTACACATAGGTTTCCTGGCTCAAGCGAAACGGAGTAGGAGCACATATGGGATATGTGTGAGACCGAGATTAATGCGTGTATGAGATACCGCATTCCATTCTCGCGATGTGTGACATGATTGGTTATATGTGATATAACCGGGTTATCGGATCAAGTGTTTATTCGATAAGATGTTACATTTGATATTAGTCGGTTATATGTGATATGACCGGATCATTAAATCAAGTGTTGATTTAATGATTTAATGTATAATTATATATTTGATATATTAATTTACATTAACTAGTATTGGCTCACTTAAGATTGTTTTCTCACTTTATGTGCACATAGTGTATATGTGATATATGTTTGTGTACATGTTTGTATCATGCTTGATGATACATGCAAACATGGGTGTGTGTATGACTTACACCATACTGAAGATAATGGTTAGGGTTTTATTTATTTATTTTGTAATTCAAAATTGGTGGCATTTTGTCATGGCATGAAGCTTCATGAAGCTTAGTGATAACCATTGACCACGTCCACTTGTTTTGTTTTACTAAAGATATTTATTAAGCAAACCATTAGCTTAAACCATGGTTATGTCTCTACAATGGTTTGTATATGATACTAACTCACCCATGGTTGCATAACTCATTCTCATTATTCACCTTGGTTTATTTTCTTGAGTTGCTTTCTTCATCTTCTTCCTCTTGCTCTCTAGCTCCATGGAAAATGGTGAAAATGAGTGAGAAAATAAAATCTAAAGTGAGCCCACTTCCTACTTCATCATCCTCTGCTACTTGCCATTTAGTTTAGAGTGTTCTCTTCACAAAGTTCATTACCTAGTGAAGGGTTAGCTTGAGTTTGAGTCTCCTCGACGTAGATCATCTTCGGCCTTGAAGACTATGAGCAAGCTTGTTCATTTCTCCGAGAGAACCCATACTAGAGTTCTGGAAATCGATGATCGCAGTGAACGGACATCAACACGGAGCTTTAGAAGTGAAGGACCGGTCTACAAAGGTAGTATTCCTTGTTCTCTTCCCTTTGCAAAGTTGTTTGCATTATATTCCGTCGGATTTCTAGTTAACGATTCTTAGTTATGGTTAGCTAGAACGGAAAATTTTTGAATTTGGCATGGACGATGCCTCCCGAAACCTTACTGCCATCCTAGGTAACCCTGCATACCTCTTTATTGTGACAACAACGGGGCTATAGTTTTAGCAAAGGAACCCAGGTCCCATCAGAAGTCCAGACACATCTTGAGGCGGTATCACCTGATCAGGGAGATCGTGGAACGCCGGGAGATCGAGGTGCTGAGAGTTGCTACAGAAAACAACACTGCAGATCCATTCATAAAGGCCATCTCTCAGACACAGTTCGAGAGGCTATTCGAGATGATAGGTCTGCGATATGCCAGCATATGGCCTTAGTGCAAATGTGAGATTGTTAGTGTAATATACCCTAGTGGCCATTATTGTATAGTACTAGTTTGTATATTACATTTTGGAAGCTTAGGATATATACATGGATTTATAACAGTCTTTCTCAATATGGTAGTATGCTACTTGGTTTGTATATATCTAAATATGTGTATATGTTTCTTTTGACGTATCGCTAATACATATTGATAGAGCCCTTAGGATCTTTGCTTGACTACAACCGTTGTGATGGCAATCACATTAGTGGGGGCTAGTTTGTCCATATGCACATCCTTATATAGGTCCCTAGTCGTAGGATTATCGAGGCAGGGCATCGATACTCCAGAGTAGACTAGTGTATACGCTTCTCATCCCAGCTGGGTAGATGGTCTTTCCCACAACCATCAGTACGTCATACTGGAGATAGTATGCAGGTGCTCAATGAGTTATGAGTTACACTGGACGGACTCGTAGGGTACTACTGGTTGGTACTATACCTATCATCGGGTAGCAGTTCCCAGGTGACATGAGTACAGCTTAGTCCGTTGACTTGACACTGCTACTTCGCCTCAAGTGTGTTCCCACTGTTCTTAGATTACTACCCTACCACGGCTCTATTGAGTCGTGGAAACAGGTAGTAGTTGGGTGCAGTCCCGAAGCACTTGGAGGCAGTGGCGGTTAGATAGGATTCGTCTCTCCTGGTATTGGGGGTTGATGTCGCGCTGTGTTCGGAAAGCCATTACACAAAGTCCCTGGCTAGGGCAAGCGAGATTTACTGGTAGGTACTCCAGTAGTTTCTCAGGGTGTTTTGCGCTGTACTCCGACACGACTTACTGCGCTATTAGGGGTCTGACGTTTACCGCCCCCCTAGGCCCGATATGCGATCCTCTTAAATGAACAGACCAGAATGTACAGAGATTGGCACGGAAAGGCTCAGTAGGAGTTTGGATGAGTTTGCTCATTAGCCTTCTTATCGACAGATACCTGGGTAGCCGTTATGTGCATCAGGTACCGCTGACGTGCTTGTGGTTAAACCCACTGCAAGCGTACTGTCGAGTCTTTAAAGTCCCACACAGAGGGTTTCCCTGCTTCGGGAGAAACGATGTAGAGGTCGTATGGTTTTACCACAGGGTTCGTTCACTTACGTATACTTGTGCGCGTGTGATGTTCGAACGGACAATACTAGTGGCTTTGGTTTAAGCCGGATCCTAGTATTTGATTGCTGGATTAGTTTCGTCTCTTTGTATTCGTGTTTCTCTGAACACGGATGCGGGTATGTATATACGGATGAGAGGGGTATAGAAAGAGACACCTCATTAGGGTTTTGACCATTGGCGTGATTAAAACAATTATGAGGTGGAGGAAAGTATTTATTTTTTTTTGTAAATGATAATTATGGCATGGCTACTTGGTTTGACCACTTGACTTGGATTGACCATTTTACTTGGATTGACGACTTGACTTGGTTTGACTATTTGACTTAGATATTTCTTTTGAGATATTTTTTTGGCACAAGATATTTTTGGATGAGATATTTTTCTTGCCATGCTTGTGGTCATATCAAGTTAGCCATCATATTTTCAATTATCATTATCAAAAATCATTTCTCTCTCCTCAAGTTCACTCTCTCCTTATTCCTCTCAAAAACCCTAGTGTCTTATGTGTTGAGAATCTAGGATTAGTGAGACTAAGCTATCCAAAATCACACTCTACTCATTCTAGGCTACTTAGTTCAGCACACCAAGTGACCTAGTTGCCTCAACTTGGAAGTTAAGCTCAAGGTTGGAACTCTCAAGTGGATCTTCTTCGACTTCAAGAAGCCGACGAGGAGGTGCTATCCATTTCCACTCCAAGGAGCTCGCGAGGTGAAGGAGGACAGCGAGAAGACAAGAAGGACTTGAAGCTTGAGGTAAATCTTCTTACATAGTAGATAAAGCCTCTATTTAGTTTGTTAGTTATGGTTTATCTAAGATCCTGGAGTTCAAGTCGATGTTACTTTGTAAGAAAATTTTCGTTTTTTACCCGTTCCGCCTCCCCGCAAACCCGCGGGGTAAGTAATGTCGACTTACAGTTTCTTCCAAAAGAACCCTAATCTTCATTCATCACTATCGATCTAGTTTTAAATCTATTTAAAGATAAAATGAGTCATCTTTATTTAATCATCCATTACTACTAAATTCTAACAAACCCTACAAGCCCTCTTCTTATATATTCTACATTCATATTCAACATAGATCTAGAATCACTCTCCCCTATTTTTAATCAACTCTTCTAAAGAAAGATTTAAAGTTTCGTGCATCCCTGCGGACGACCCGTACTCATCTCAGCTACCTACTCGTGGCACCGTTATTGATTGCAGTTACTTTACAAAAACACTTTTTCAAATCAATCAAATGGAGTAATTGCCGGGGATACTGCGTAATTTTTTTCTTGCTATTCGGGTTGAATTTTTATTCGATCCATATCATAAAAATAAAACAAAACCGCAACTTGCATATTTAACGATTAGTGTGCGATTTTTGCGAGGGAATCTGCAGTAACAGAAGCGAGGAATTTGAGATTCAGAGATTTTCAGAGAGGACCAGAGGAGCAAAGGAGGCAATGTAGAAAAAAGTAGACGAAGACCCCACCATTGCGCGGCGGAACTACGGAAGAAGCATCATTTTAGCCCCGGTTGGGCGGCGGCTTGGAAGAGTTAGGTCTCCAAACTCCTCTGGTATCTTCCTCATATCTTTCTCTCTCCTCTAGAAATCCAATTATTTGATTTTCTGCAGGATTATTTGCAAAATATCGACGCTCAAAAATCTTTTGCGTGTTTTGTAATTTGTTTGTTTTTGCATATTTTAAAACAAACTTTAAGGGGCAAGACCAAAATTCAGATTAGGTGTGGATTTCATTACCCTTCCTAGGTCCCACAAATCACAAAACGAGCATCCGCATTACCCTACATTAATTAAAAAATATCTAGATCAAAATTCTAAGTACTGTCGCGCTCAATTAGGACAGAGGAGGGTCGTAGGTAATCTATCGCTTATCCGCATTACTTTTTTGGTGTCTAGGCAAGTATGATTAAGGAAATTGGTTACTTAATTAAGCCTACTATTTTCGGTGATTCGTATATCCGATACCTCCCACTTACCTGGCACTTACCTGTCCACAAGTGTAATAAAGAGGTGATAGAGGATTGATCATGCGACTTATCCTTTGGAAGTCTAGGAGCGGTCTAGTGACTTGACCTAGGTGACCTTAGTTCTAGGGTTGATTGTGCATTTTTTGTGTGATTTGTCTCACGTACGACACTTTTCAAAACAAAACTTTTTAGTTCTCACACACACTGCCACATGCGCTAAACTTGCTTAGTGCATGATCGGCTGGACACCGGATTCTAGTACTCGTCTTGTCCGCGTTTCTGCTATCGACTCCGAAGTCAGTACTTCTTCATCTTCTTTTTCCCCTCCACCCACCACATCGACCGAGATGGACGGTTCTCCATCAGATTTTATCAACATACCCCTGCCACCACCAGTAGGTGTCCAGAATCCACCACACACCTCTCTCCAAGAAAAATGCTACCCCGTGCGTTGACCCCTTCCTACTTGTCTGTCTATTCGACCAGCCAATAGGAAAAATTTCGAAATTAAACCCCACTTCATCAAACTGTTGCCCAAATTTTATGGGCTTGAATCCGAAAATGCATACGTTTTCATAACCAAATTCGAAAACGTATGTGCAATGATGGGCACTTCACAACTTTTAGTGGATGCTATGAGATTACGTCTTCTCCCTTTTACCTTGTGCGATCTAGCCAAAAAATGGCTTTATAACACCGTCGCACACTCTATTGATAAATCGGAGTTATAGCTTTCCTTAAAAAAATTTATCCCAATCACAAAACCGCCCATGTTCGAAGCGAGATCAATCAGTTTACCCAACTTCCCAACGAACCATTCTGATAATGCTTTGAACGGTTTAAGGATCTTCTTCTACATTGCCCCCATCACGGAATTGATAAATGACAACTTTGCCGAATTATATATGAGGGTGTTAATCTTGCCACGAAACAAATGCTTGAAACCATTTGTGAATGTCATTTCATGTTTAAAGATGAAAGCGAAGCTTGGAAATTCCTGGAAGATCTTGCCGAACAGACTTTATAGTGGGAAAGCGTTAGACCAACATCGTCTAGGGGAGGTATCCATCAGCTCGATATTTCCATCGCAGTAAAAGCCGAAATGGCAGTGATGCAAAAGAAACTCGACGCTATCGAAAACAAATTCTTGTTTGCCTCCCAAAACCAAGTTCTGCTCCCCAAAACCGTGTGTGGTTGCTGTTACGACCCATCACATTTGACGGAAGAATGTCCATTGACCTTCATTTCATGGTCAAGAACAAACTAATGCTGCTTTTCAGCAACGACCTAGAAATGATCATTATTCTTCCACATACAATCAGGGATAGAGGAATCATCCTAATTTTGCTTGGAAACCAAACCAAACTCAAAATAAAAACCAATTCCTAAGAAACTATCAAAGACCTCCCCTACAGCAACAACCACCACCACAACCGATTCAGCACCCCTTTCAACCGCAACCTTTTCAAAACCCGGCCAACAACTTTGATCCTTATAATAATTCTTTCCCAACGGCCAGTACCGATAAACCCTTTGCACTCGCTACGTTCATTAAAAAATCTACACAAACGATGGCTAATTTAACGTCTGCTATCCAAAGTATAGTGCAGAACACCGCTTCCCACGGTGAAAGCATAAAATTGATGGAAGCACAACTTGTATAGTTAAATGCCGCGATGAGTGCGAGAGAGAAAGGGAAACATCCATCTCAATCTCCACCGAATCATGGCCACTCACAAAGTCATAATGTGAGTGTCGTAACCACATTGAGATCAGGAAGAGGGCAGAACAACCAAGTCGGTGAACATGTTGATGATGATGAATCAATTGAAACCCCAGCTTCTACTTCTAACCCTAGTTCGTCTAGTCCACCTTCTTCCGAGCCTATTCTCCGTTTTCCACTACGATCGAACCCTCCGCCCACTTCCTCGAGTCAACCTAAAACGATCTCATCTCCAATTCTAGGATCGATTCCATCCCCACAAACTTCTCCACCAATGTTGGACCCAACCCTTATCGATAAAGCTCCTTTTCAAAAAAGGTTGAGGGCCAACAAACTTAATGCACAAATGGAGAAGATTGTGGAAATGTTTAAGCAAGTTAATATAAATATCCCTCTCCTAGATACTACTCAACAAGTTCCTTCTTATGCGAAAATCCTTAAGGACTTGTGCACTAGGAAGATGAAAACTCAAGTTCCAAAAAAGGTATACTTAACTAACAATGTGAGCACGGATTACCCAACAATTGCCTAAGAAACGTAAGGACCCCGGCTGTCCTACAATATCTATAACTATTGGGGGTAAAAGGATCAATCGTGCTCTACTTGACCTAGGCGCTAGTGCTAACTTGCGCCCGTATTCTGTCTAAGAGCAGTTAGGTATAGGAGAGTTGAAACCTGCACACTGCACTCTCCAGATGGCAGATCGATCTATCACCCACATTAGGGGTGAGCTATAGGATGTGTTAATCAAAGTTGCGGAATTTATATTCCATGTAGACTTTATTGTTTTA
The DNA here is from genome assembly GCA_030015575.1 of Agapanthus africanus. Lineage (NCBI taxonomy): Eukaryota > Viridiplantae > Streptophyta > Magnoliopsida > Asparagales > Amaryllidaceae > Agapanthus > Agapanthus africanus. The sequence goes on along the minus strand of CM057351.1, from coordinate 52,205,649 downwards.
GATACACAGCCTGTGGCGAACCTACGAAACTAAATTCCGGTGATTCTAAGTCGGCCTTTTCTAGCGACTTCTAACACAGTAATTATTTATCCTAACGGTTCTACGAACCTATCCTTCGGAAAGATGACAATTGAGCTTAATATTTACAAGTTAGGAAGTCAACCATCTGAACCTTCTGCTCTTCTAATCGATATATGTTATGTCAACGAGATACCTTCCGATAGCTGCGAAGTTGAGGAATTTTTCTATAATGATCTCGACAAGACTAGTGCATCATTGTTTGATCTAGAAAATGATTATACTAGTGAAGAGACCTTTGACGAGTCCACCCCCGAGTTCGAATCCTTTGACTCGTCGCAAAAGTTAGTTGAGCTTTCCGAGTCAATATCCTAAGCTAGTTATGAACCTCTTAAGGAGTCCGAGTATAATTCCCCTACCCTACCTTCTATCGTCTCTCCGCCGACACTAGATCTCAAGCCACTTCCTTCTCATCTTAAATACACATATTCAGATGAGAATGAGTCTTTACCCGTGATCATATCCGCTTCTCTAGCTTTAGAGCAAGATAGCGCTCTTTTATCGGTCATGAGACTAAATCGGCAAGTTTTTGGTTGGACAAGGGCGGATATCAAAGGGATTAGTCCCTTGATTTTGGAACATCATATACATTTGATGGATGAAGCCAAACCAGCCCGAGACCCACAAAGAGGTTGAATCCCGTCATGAAGGAGGCGGAAAAGGAAGAAATCGTCAAGTGACTAGATAGTGGCATAATTTACCCAATATCTGATAGCCAATGGGTAAGTCTTATTCATGTAGTCCTTAAAAAGTCTGGCATCACGGTTATAACTAATGAGGCTAATGAGTTGATCTATACACGCACCCAAACTGGATGGCGTGTATGTATTGATTATAGGAAACTCAATGCCGCAATGAGGAAAGATCACTTCCTTCTACCTTTCATTGACCAGATGTTGGAACGATTAGCTGGACATGAATATTATTGTTTCTTGGACGGATATTCCGAATATAATCAAGTCCCCATCGTCGAAAAGGATCAAGATAAAACAACATTTATTTGTCCTTTCGGTACTTTTGCTTATAGACGCATGCTCTTTGGGTTATGCAACGCTCCCGCTACATTTCAGCGGTGTATGATGGGGATATCCTCTGACATGGTCGAGAATTTTCTGGAGATATTTATGGAAGATTTCTCTATATTTGTGGACTCCTTTGAGGAATGCCTATGTCATCTTGGCGCGGTTCTTACCCGTTGTAAGGATAAGAACTTAACTTTAAATTGGGAAAAATGTCATTTCAAGGTCCAAGATGGTATTGTCCTTAGACATATCATTTCGTGAAAAGATATTAAGGTAGACGGAGCTAAAATAGATGCCATCCATAACCTTCCTCCTCCCAAATGCGTCAAAGATATACAATCCTACCTTGGTCATGCAAGATTTTATAGGAGATTCATTAGGGACTTTAGAAAAATTGCTAGGCCCTTAATCCTTCTTTTGGCGAAGGATACAACATTTCACTTCGATTCGGATTGCGAGTCCACTTTTGAATTACTTAAAAGTTCCCTCACAGCAGCCCTCGTACTATCATCTCTGGATTGGAACCACTTGCTCGAGCTTATGTGTGATGCATTAGATTTTGCTATTGGTGAAGTCTTAGGACATCATATTGATAAGATGCCACATGTAATTTACTATGCAAGTAGGACCTTGAATGATGCCCCAATTAATTATACAACTACCGAGAAAGAACTCTTGGCAGTTGTATTTGCATTAGAAAAATTCATGCCCTACTTGAATGGCTCGCCAATAGTGGTTTACACCGATCACTCCACCCTTAGACATCTTTTATCGAAGAAGGATGCTAAAGCCAGGCTTATACGTTGGATCCTGTTGTTACAAGAGTTTGATCTTGTCATACAAGACAAGAGTGGATGTGAAAATGTAGTAGCCGACCATCTTTCACGCATCTCTTCTTCACCAACGTTGACCTTGCCAATAAATGACTCCTTTCCTGACGAACAGGTCTTGACCGTTTCCTGCGAACCTTGGTTCGTGGATATTGTGAATTATCTAGCGACGGGACTTATACCCAACGATTGGTTGAAACAAGACAATCATCAATTTCTATCCCAAGTAAAACATTTTTACTCGATGAACCTTATTTGTTTAAGTATTGTCCCGATCAAATCATTCGCCGATGTGTCCCTAATGATGAATTCAAGAGTTTATTATCTTTCTGCCATGATCAGGCATGTAGCGGTCACTTTGGTCCATGTAAAACAGTAGAGAAAGTTTTGCAATGTGGGTTTTATTGGCCAACATTATTTAAAGATGCATATGATCATTGCAAAACTTGTCCTCGGTGTCAACACATGGGTCGGATTTGTTAGTTGTATGTATTCCCTAGAGGCCATTATTGTACATGATTGTATATTATAGTGGATACTGGGACATATATAGGGAGGAATTTCTTGCTCGACATGATAGTATGCTATCTGGTTACTCTTTATCTTAACATGTACATTTGTACTGTCTCTCTGTTACATGTTGCTAAAGCCCTTAGAAAGTGGACTTGACTATCAAGACTATGATGTAGATCATACTAGTGGGGCCAGGGTAGTCCACAAGTACATCCTTTATTTGTTCCTAGTCTAGGGAGTATCGAGACGGGGTATCGATATTCCAGAGTAGACTAGTGTGTACAATTCTTGACCCTGTATGGGGCGATTGTTGATCCCATAACCATTGGTGTTTGACATAAGAGAATATGCACATGTGCTCATTAGAGAATGGGTACACCGAACAGGACTCACCGAGAACTCCTAGATGGTATTATACCTGACGTCAGATAGCAGTTCTCTGGTGACACTGGTAAATCTTAGTCTGTATACCCGAGATCTTCATAGAGTCTTGTATGATTCCCATTGTGCTTTGATTTCCATCATACCACGTTCAAGAAAACATGCAAACCGGTGGCTTTTGGGTACAGTCCCGAATCACATGGAGGCAATGAGCGATAGCAGAGGTTTCGTCTCTCCCGGTATTGGGGGTTGATGTTGCGCTATGCATGATTGGCTATAACAGAAGTGTAGGGTTACTAGGCACTCTAACAAGGTTCTACAAGGCATCAACCATGCCCGATTAAAATTTTAGCCGTGCCGAACAACCCTAAACTAGATCTTTGCTAGATAATTAGGGTTACACATGCAAGTATATAACATTTACCATTACGTGAATACGAAATACAACTTTTGTAGATCGGTCCTTCACTTCTAAAGCTCCTTTTTGTAGTCTCTTTTCTGCGATCATGGTTCTCCCGGGCTCTTGCATGGCTTCACGAGGCGAAAGAAGCATCCTTTCTTGAAGTCATCGAGGCCGAAGATGATCTACGTCGAGGGAATACCAACTCAAGCTACTACTTCACTAACTAGAGAATTAGTGAAGCAAACACCCTAAACTAAAGTGCTAGTCTAGTAGAGGATGGAGAAATAGAAAGTGGGCTCACTTTAGAATTTATTTTCTCACAATGTTTCTCACTTTGGATCAAACCCTAGAGAGCTTTTTAGCTCAAGGAAGAAGATGAAGAAATAATGAGAGAAAGATAATGATCAAGTGAGTGAGGTAACCATGGGTGAGTGAGTATCATATACTAACTCGTGTAGAGACATAACCATGGCTAATCCTAATGGTTTGGTTAACAAATATCCAAAGTAAAAACAAACTTAGTGGACTTAGTCAATGCATCCACAAGCTTCTATAAGCTTCATGCATTTTTCTAATCTTCCACTAATTTTGTAATTACTTTAAATATTAAAAACCCCTCCACTAAAACTAGAATGGTTTATGTCTTATACACCCATGTCAAGTGTATCAACAACCATGATACAAAAAGAAAACATATTTTAATATATATCACATATATAATAAATTGTGCACATGTGAGAAAAATCCTTAAGTGAACAAATGTTAGTTAATGTAAATTAGTATATCTAATATACAATTATACACCGAATTATTAAATCAACACTTGACTTAATAACCCGGTTATATCTCATATAACCGACTAACATCCAATATATTTTCTTATCGAATCAACGCTTGATTCGATAACTCGGCTATATCACATATAACCGACCGATACAAAAAGTCGCGAGAATAGAATATGGTATCACATACATGCATTATTCTCGGTCCCGCACATATTACATACGTGCTCCTATTTCATTTTGCCTGAGCCAGTAATACCTCTATGTAGGACTCTAAAGACTCGTCAATACGCCGGCAGTAAGTGATGATCACATCAAGCACCCACAAGCCGTCAGCGGTACTAGCTGGACGTAACGGCTACCCGGGTATTGAGCGATCAGAAGATCAGCAAGCAAGCCCGCTCCAACTCCTGTAAAACCCTGACGGTAACACTTGCCGTACAGTCCGGTCTGCTCGTCTGATATGTCGCATATCAAGTCTAGGGGTGGTAAACGTCAGACCCCAATAACTGATAAGTCGTGCGGATGTGAGGCTCATAACGGGTCGAGAAACTACTGGTAACACTTACCAGTAAATCTCTAAATTAGCCCTGGCCAGAGACTTCCCTGTTATGGCCAATCGAGCACAGCGCAACATCAACCCCCAATACCGGGAGAGATGAAACCCCTCCTATCGCTCATTGCCTCCATGTGACTCGGGACTGTACCCAAAAACCACCATTTTGCATGCCCTCTTGGACATGGTAAGGTGGAAATCAAAGCACAGTGGGAATCACAGAAGACTCTATGACGATCTCGGGTCTACAGACTAACCTGCACAAGTGTCACCAGAGAACTACCATCTGACGTGAGGTATAATACCATCTGGGAGTTCTCGGAGAGTCCGTCCAGTGTACCTAGTCTCCACTGAGCACCCATATACCATCTCTGATGTCAAACACCAATGGATATGGGATCATCCATCGTCCATCTCATGGGTCGAGAAGCGTATACGCTAGTCTACTCTGGTATATCAACGCCCTGTCTCGATACACCTACGACTAGGAACATTAAAGGATGTACTTATGGACTACCATGGCCCCACTAGTATGATCTGCATCATAGTCCTGGTAGTCAAGTACACATCCTAAGGGCTTTACCAACATATAACTATAAGACAGTATCAACAGACAAGTATACATGTTAAGATAAAGAGCAAACTGATAGCATACTATCATATCGAGCAAGAAAGTCCTCTCTATATATGTCCAAGCATCCAATATAATATATATCATCTGTACAATACTGGCCTCTAGGGCATACATACAACTAACAATCTCCCGCTTGCACTAGGGCCAGCTGCTGTAGTATCGCATACCAAGCATCCCGAAGAATCTCTCAAGCTGTATCTGGGGAATGGCCTTCGTGAGTGGATCCGCAGTGTTGTTATTCGTATCAACCCTCCTGACCTCGATCTCCCGGCGATCAACTATCTCCCGGATCAGGTGATACCGCCTCAGAATATACCTGGATCGCTGATTGGACCTGGGTTCGTTGGCCAAAGCCACCGCTCCATTGTTATCACAATACAAAGGTATTGGATGCTCAATGGATGGAACCACTCCAAGTTCAGCAATGAACTTCTTGATCCAGACAGCCTCTTTGGCAGCATCGTTGGCAGCGATGTATTCAGCCTCCATCGTCGAGTCTGCCACGGTTTCCTGCTTGGAACTCTTCCAGCTAATCGCCCCTCCATAAAGGTTAAAGACAAATCCCGAGAGCGACTTAGATTCTTCCTTATCACTCTGGAAGCTCGAATCGGTAAAGGACTCCACTTGGAGTTCTCCGTTACCATACACCAAGAGCATCTCTTTAGTCCTTCGTAAGTACTTGAGAATGCTTTTCACAGCTGTCCTGTGACTCTCTCCAGGATCAGCTTGATACCTACTCACTACACTTAGTGAGTGTGCTACATCGGGTATGGTACATAGCATCGTGTACATGATAGAGCCTACAGCCGAAGCATAAGGTATCCCTTGCATGCGAGCTCTCTCCAAATCAGTCTTGGGAAACATCTCTTTGGAGAGAGTGAGTCCAGAGATCGTGGGTAAGTTCCCACGCTTGGATTCTTCCATACTAAACCTCTTTAGTATGGTGTCAATGTACCTGGATTGGGACAATCCTAATATCCTTTTAGATCTATCTCTATAGATAATAATTCCCAGTATGCAGGAGGCATCACCTAGATCATTCATTGAGAATCTTTATGATAAGAAGAGCTTGACCGATTGCAGCATAGGAATGTCATTTCCTATCAAGAGTATGTCGTCCATGTACAATACGAGGAAGACAACCTTACTCTCTGCCACCTTCTAGTAGATACAAGGTTCATCTACATTTTTAACAAAATCAAACTCTTTGATAACGACGTCAAAGCGGATATTCTAACTCCGCGATGCTTGCTTTAATCCATAAATGGATTTAAGAAGCCTGCACACCTTCCCGCTGCTCCAACTAGCTACGAAGCTCTCTGGCTGAGTCATGTACACGCTCTCTTCTAAATCTCCGTTTAGAAAGGCGGTCTTAACATCCATTTGCCAGATTTCGTAGTCATGATATGCAGCGATGGCAAGCATGATCCGGATGGATTTAAGCATAGCCACTGGAGAAAAGGTTTCATCATAGTTCACACCTGGTCTTTTGACGAAAACCCTTTGCAACAAGTCTAGCTTTGAAAGTCTCCACTTCCCCATCTACACCAAGTTTTTTCTTGAAGATCCACTTGCTCCCAATGGGTTTTACCCCTTCAGGAGCATCTTCCAAAGTCCATACTTTGTTGGTGTACATGGATTCCATCTCGGACCACATTGCATCCAGCCATTTCACTGAGTCCCCACTCGTGATGGCCTGCTCGAAGCTAGTTAGGTCATCATCAACCATGATGCAATCCTCGCTCCTACCATCCATGAGAAAACCGTAGTATCTCTCTGGTGGGTGAGGAACCCTACTAGATCGGCGGAGTGGCCGGGGTTCATCGGGAACTACCGAATCCTCTGGTTCCACTAAATCTTCAGTTTGAGTTTGTATAGCCGGAATTTCTTCTAGTACTACCTCGTTGCCACTAATTTCTTTTGTAAGAAATTCCTTTTCTAAAAAGGTGGCATGTCGAGAAACCAACACCTTATGTTCCTCACTATGGTAAAAAAGATATCCATGTGAATGTTTGGGATATCCCACAAACTTGCATAGAACTGACCGTGCCTCGAGTTTGTTCGGATTTTTCCTTTTAACATAGGCCGGACAACCCCATATCTTAACTCGTTTAAGACATGGTCTCTTCCCACTCCATATCTCATATAGTGTGGTAGGTACAGATTTAGATGGAACTTTATTCAATAGGTATGTTGATGTCTCCAGCGCATACCCCCAGAAGGAAATAGGTAACTCAGCTGTGCTCACCATAGAGCGTACCATATCTAATAGGGTGCGATTCCTCCGATCCGATACACCGTTGTGCTGTGGTGTATATGGTGGAGTTAGCTGAGAGAGAATCCCATTCTCTTTTAGGAAGTCCATGAATTCATTGCTCAAGTATTCTCCTCCTCGATCAGATCGAAGGATTTTAATACTTTTCCTGGTTTGGTTCTCGATTTCTTTTTTATATTCTCTAAATTTCTCAAAAGCTTCTGATTTGTATTTCATCAGGAACACATACCCGAATCTATAGAGATCGTCAGTGAATGTAATGAAGTACGAAGAACCATCCCTGGCATGTGTAGACATGGGACCGCATACATCACTATGTACCAGTCCTAAGAGTTCCGTAACTCTTTCTCCGTGTCCCGTAAATGGAGTTTTGGTCATCTTTCCTTTGAGACATGACTGGAAAGTATCATAAGATGAAAATTCAAAAGGATTCAAATATCCATCCTTATGCAACTTAGCTAGCCGTGTCGCATTGATATGACCTAGTCTACAATGCCACAAGAAGGATTCATTCAGTTCTGAACTATTCCTCTTGTGTGTGTTTGTTATGCTCTGAACTGTTGATTGATTTAGAACATAAACGCCATTGCACATCGTCTCTGATCCAACCAACTTTTGGTTTAGAAAAATGTTCAAAACATTATCCTGTAATACAAAATTATATCCCTCTTTACTCAACAAAGAAACCGATATAATATTGCATATCAGGTTCGGCATGTAATAGCATTCGTTCAGAATCAATGTATTACCAGTCGGCAATACAAGGTTATATTCCCCGACGGCTTTAGCTTCAACAATTGCACCATTTCCAACCCTTACGTCATTATCACCTTCTCCAAGTTCTCTACCACTCCTAAGCCCATGTAACTGCCTACATATATGGGATCCTGACCCGGTATCTAATACCCAGGACATAAAGCAAATGGAGAAACAGTTCTCTGTAACGAACACACCTGAAGAAAATGCATCAACATGTACTTTCTTCATTCGGGTGGCTTGGGAATCCTGGTATTCCCCTATATCCTGTTCAGTCCTATAACTCTTATAAGAAAGAACGGAACCAACGTTCCCCAGCACAATATAACATGCGGGTTCGGTCAATACATCCATATTATTATCTTGATTAAGGCATGATATGGTCACTTCCTGGAGAGAGAGAGAAGAAAACACTTTAGCGTATTCTCTTGCAAGATCAGATTGTTTATTATTTTATCTAATCAGGATGGCTCCCACTGTTTTTATCAAATCTTCCTTCAAACCCTAAAGGGAAAGACTAGCCGTGATTAATTACACCCTACAACTTCGCCAATCTTTCAGCCAGACCAGTGTTGGTACTTTGAGGGAGGTTCCCCGTGATTTCTCACGGACCTAATTAAAATAAACCTCATTTTCCCAGAAGCGTAACCCCGTTGACACTTTTCTAGACACCTACTTGATCGGCTAATTGTCCTGTGTAAAACTCTTCCAGGAGTAACAATTACTCGCAGTGGGTATCGGGATCCAACTATCTCATAGAAGGTATGCAATCTCATTGCAAATTTCAACACTTGAAATTCCCAATAATATTTTGCCCCTAGCGTCCCATGACCTTAACGCAGGCCAATAAACCATAGTGCGCTAGTCAAGTTCAACCCGTCATTTCTTGATTGAAGTAAACCCACCCGTACGACCCTTGACGCAGGCCAACAAAGTCGCATGACTACCTTAATCCAATCTGCATCATATGCATAAACAGATAAATACTAGTTAGCTACCGCACACTACACCATGACGCAGGCCAACAAACGTAGCACGAATACTAAGTAGGACTTATCTGAAATGACGGAGGGCTACGACAGGTTTTCCTGAATACCTATTGCGTAATGAACTTGATATCGTTGTAGAATCGAGTGAATTTTGAAATGGAGTGATTTTGAGACTTTTATTAGTTTTGCTAAAGTGGTCACTCCCGGTGAAGGGATCTCGGTTCTTTCCGTATGGAAAAAGGTGCATGATATATCATATATATCGCTATGCAAAGCAAAACTCTAAAAGCAATCAAAAGACAAACCGAGTGTTGTAGCATCCGCCAGTTTTGCTAAAGAGGTCACTCCCGGTGAAGGGATCTCGGCTCTTTCCTCATCGAATAAGGTGCAGAATATATCATATATATCGCTATGCAAAGTAAAAACTGTAGCTACCCTTTTTGAAAATTTGATTCTACAACATCATTTAGGTTTCTTTTCTTTCATTAATCATATTAATGAAGTCCCATCATTTAAGTCACATAAACAATACAGATAAATACGACGTACACTTATGCCATCCGTATTCGCCTCGATGTCCCCTCGTGCACTGTTAGGTTAGGTAACTAACGGCAGAGCGGGGCAGGGCTAGCGCGGGTGTAAAACATAAGTAACGTCTATATAATATATCATATATACTATATACAGTATTTATCACACCATATCAAATGATCACATCACAGATATCGCAGCAGAAGAAACATATGAAATAATGGATATATTAAGAGGTCCGTGTTTTATTTTGAGCCTCTATAAAACACGGATTCCACGGCCACGATGAATAGCCAAACCCACACCCTTAGACCCCTACAAGAGCTGCAAGCAACCCTACCAATTCTAGAGTTAGGAGAGCCGGACTCGACTCCTAGAGTTGGTCTCCCACTGGACTCTAGAACCCGGTTACTCGTGCTTTCCTCCTTGGGTCTATCCTAGTGCGGAAAAGTAAATAATATACAAATGGTTACATCAACCTCATCCCGGAAGTGCCCCAATAAAAGAATATTACATACATTTAATTTTACATGAATGAAAATAAAAATCCTCATCTCACATAAAACCCCCGGCTATTCAGAAATGCGACGATCCAATATAACATATCCAGCAACACATAGCATCACATGTCATCAACGTAAGTAAATATGCGCATCCCAATTGTCGTTGACATATAGCAACGAAACCGGCGATATCACATATTACACTTACGGTCGCAGAAAAGAAAGTGTAAAACTACAACATTTGGAATCCACAATCTAATTAGACATCGTAAACCCGAAATATCACATACTTCGCATTTCATGCCTAACTATATGAATTCCAGATATTGTATCACATTCCAGATAAATAGACAGTATTAAACTTTCCGATCGAATAATCAAATACCCAAGATTTCCTAAATAGCACAACACTTGAGCGGAGTTCAAAAATTCCAGAATACGTCACAGTACCAACGGTCCAGCCGTAGAAGGGTCAAGCCAACGCCTCACATGTGGCAAGCCGTACTGCCCCAAACCCTAAGGTTTAGAGGCGGTTCAGACGGTGACATAATCGAGTTAAGATTTGTGTTCTTCTAGAGAGTCCATCGCGTTACTTGCACGTTTTTCCGAAAGATTCAAACTCAAGAAAAATTCAACACTTGAAAGTTTTTCGTGTCGGGAAAAAGCGAGTTAATGATATCCGTTCGAACATTTTAATACTTTCTAAATTATCCGGAAAAAGCATGAAATTAAATTTTCCGATCAAATCAACGAATTCAAAATAATCCCCAGAACACTCAACACTTGAGCCAGATTAAAAATACCCAGAAAATATCACTAACAGATACGGGTATTACTGTACAAAAACCAAAGTAAATGCTCACTGTACGGCCGCGGATCCGTGGCACAAGCAGGGTATTTCCGCGGTTCCGCGGCGGCCCGTACGAGTTACTTTGTCATTTTTTACAGTAATACCTAAAATTCCTTGCTGAATTTTTTTGGTATTTTTAATATAGAAAAAATCACATTTTAAAAAAATTTCCAGAGAGGGGGTCTACTTTGTCGTATCGGGGTTCGATCGGAGTTTTAACCTCGTAAACACATCGCCTAATGCTCTAGCTAGGCTCTGATACCACTGTAAGGTTACTAGGCACTCAAATAAGGTTCTACAAGGCATCAACCATGCCTGATTAAAATTTTAGCCGTGCCGAACAACCCTAAACAAGATCTTTGCTAGATAATTAGGGTTACACATGCAAGTATATAACATTTATCACTAAGTGAATACGAAACACAACCTTTGTAGATCGGTCCTTCACTTCTAAAGCTCCTTGTTGTAGTCCCTTCGCTGCGATCATGGTTCTCCCGGGCTCTTACATGGCTTCACGAAGTGAAAGAAGCGTCCTTGCTTGAAGTCTTCGAGGCCGAAAATGATCTACGTCGAGGGAATACCAACTCAACCAACTACTTCACTAATTAGAGAATTAGTGAAGCAAACACCCTAAACTAAAGTGCTAGTCTAGTAGAGGATGAAGAAATAGGAAGTGGGTTCACTTTAGAAATTATTTTCTCACAATATTTCTCACTTTGGATCAAACCCTAGAGAGCTTTTTAGCTCAAGGAAGAAGATGCAGAAATAATGAGAGAAAGATAATGATCAAGTGAGTGAGCTAACCATGGGTGAGTGAGTATCATATACTAACTCACGTAGAGATATAACCATGGCTAATCCTGATGGTTGGGTTAACAAATATCCAAAGTAAAAACAAACTTAGTAGACTTAGTCAATGCATCCACAAGCTTCCACAAGCTTCATGCATTTTTCTAATCTTCCACTAATTTTGTAATTACTTTAAATATTAAAAACCCCTCCACTAAAATTAGAATGGTTTATGTCTTATACACCCATGTCAAGTGTATCAACAACCATGATACAAAAAGAAAACATATTTTAATATATATCACATATATAATAAATTGTGCACATGTGAGAAAAATCCTTAAGTGAACAAATGTTAGTTAATGTAAATTAGTATATCTAATATACAATTATACACCGAATTATTAAATCAACACTTGACTTAATAACCCAGTTATATCTCATATAACCGACTAACATCCAATATATTTTCTTATCGAATCAACGCTTGATTCGATAACTCGGCTATATCACATATAACCGACCGATACAAAAAGTCGCGAGAATAGAATATGGTATCACATACATGCATTATTCTCGGTCCCGCACATATTACATACGTGCTCCTATTTCATTTTGCCTGAGCCAGTAATACCTCTATGTAGGACTCTAAAGACTCGTCAATACGCCGGCAGTAAGTGATGATCACATCAAGCACCCACAAGCCGTCAGCGGTACTAGCTGGACGTAACGGCTACCCGGGTATTGAGCGATCATAAGATCAGCAAGCAAGCCCGCTCCAACTCCTGTAAAAGCCTGATGGTAACACTTGCCGTACAGTCCGGTCTCCTCGTCTGATATGTCGCATATCAAGTATAGGGGTGGTAAACGTCAGACCCCAATAACTGATAAGTCGTGCCGATGTGAGGCTCATAACGGGTCGAGAAACTACTGGTAACACTTACTAGTAAATCTCTAAATCATCCCTGGCCAGGGACTACCCTGTTATGGCCAATCGAGCACAGCGCAACATCAACCCCCAATACCGGGAGAGACGAAACCCTCCTATCGCTCATTGCCTCCATGTGACTCGGGACTGTACCCAAAAACCACCGTTTTGCATGCCCTCTTGGACGTGGTAAGGTGGAAATCAAAGCACAGTGGGAATCATACAAGACTCTATGACAATCTCGGGTCTACAGACTAACCTGCACAAGTGTCACCAGAGAACTGCCATCTGACGTGAGCTATAATACCATCTGGGAGTTCTCGGCGAGTCCATCCAGTGTATCCAGTCTCGACTGAGCACCCGTATACCATCTCTGATGTCAAACACCAATGGATATGGGATCATTCATCGTCCATCTCATGGGTCGAGAAGCGTAAACGCTAGTCTACTATGGTATATCGATGCCCTGTCTCGATACACCTACGACTAGGAACATTAAAGGATGTACTTATGGACTACCATGGCCCCACTACTATGATCTGCATCATAGTCCTGGTAGTCAAGTACACATCCTAAGGGCTTTACCAACATGTAACTATAAGACAGTCTCGAGAGACAAGTATACATGTTAAGATAAAGAGCAACCGGATAGCATACTATCATATCGAGCAAGAAAGTCCTCTCTATATATGTCCAAGCATCCAATATAATATACATCATCTGTACAATACTGGCCTCTAGGGCATACATACAACTAACAAGAAGTCCCCGGCCAGGGCTGATGATGAGATTTACTGGTAAGTGTTATCAGTAGTTTCTCGACCCGTTATGAGCCTCACATCGGCATGACTTATCAAGTTACTGGTGTCTGACGTTTACCACCCCTAGACTCGATATGCGACATATCAGACGATGAGACCAGACTGTATGGTAGTGTTACTTATTGGATTCATGGGAGTATGAGCAAGCTTGCTTGTTGATCTTCTGATCGTTCAATACCCCGGTAGCCGTTACATCCAGCTAGTACCACTGACGGCTTGTAGGTGAATGATATGATCATCACCTACTGCTGGCGTATTGACGAGTCTTTAGAGTTCTACACAGAGGTTTCTTGGCTTAAGCGAAACGAAGTAGGCCACATATATGATATGTGTGGGACCGAGATAAATATGTGTATATGATACCGTATTCTAATCTCGCGATATAGGTTATATGTATATAAACGGATTATTGAATCAAGTGTTCATTCGATGATTTGATATTAGTCGGGTATATGTGATATAGCCGGATTATTAAATCAAGAGTTGATTTAATAATTTAATACATATATATATATATATATATATATATTAGATATATTAGTATATATATTAACTAATATAATAGCACACTTAAATATTTCTTTTCTAAGATTACATTTAACATATATATATATATATATATATATGTATGTATTTTTTTAATTGTATCATGCTTGATGATACATGGAACTTGGGTGTATGAGACTCACACATTTGTTAAGATAATGTAAGTTTTTTATTATTTAGAGAAAACCAAAATGAGGTGGAAATTAGCAATGGTTATGAAACTTTGAGAAGCTTGTGGAAACCTTGACCTAACTCCATTGACTTTTGTTTTACTCTAGATATTTTTAACCTAACCATTATCTTAGCATTGGCTAAGTCTCTACAAGAGTTTATATTAGATATTTTCTGACCCATGGTTCAATGAGGTCTTCATCTTCTTCATATTTATTTTCATTACTTGATTTTCTTAAGGTGAAAAAAAATAGAGGAAAAATATTCTAAAGTGAGCTAAATTCCTACTTCATCAATTTATACCATATTAGTCATATAGTGTAGGTTGTTTGCTTCTTTAATTCATCCATTAGTGAAGAGGTGGCTTGAGTTAGAGTCTCCTCAAAGTAGATCATCTTCGGCCTTGAAGATTATTAAGAAAGCTCGTTCATTTCGACTAGTGGAGCCTACGGAGAGTCCGGGACGGCACTACTTAGAGCGAAGGGACTTCTACACGGAGCTTTTGAATTGAAGGACTGGTCAACAAAGGTTGTATTCCATATTCACTTAGTGTAATGTTTGATTACTTGCTCTAAAACCCTAATTCTCTAGTTCGATTCTAAGTTTGAGTTCATTAGCACACTTGATTTTTAAAATTGTATACTTGATGCACCTTTAAAACCGAGTGAGAGTACTAATGAAACTCCAACATGGTATCAGAGTCAAGCTCGAGCATTAGGCGTCGTCTAGATGAAGTTAAAGTTCTCGAACGAACCCCGAAACCTTAAATTTCCATGCTCTCTGTAAATTTTTCCAAACGTTGGAATTTTTGAGATTAAAAATATTTAAAAATCATGCAGGTAATTCTCTGGACCCTCCTCGATCACTTGACCGCGGAACCGCGGCCAAATAGGGGTATTTGTGGCGGTTCCGCGATGCCAATTATGAGGCTTGGGTTGGCACTTCTACGGTAGGTCCATAGGTACTAAGGCATGTTCTGGGTATTTTTTAACTGTGCTCTTATGTTGAGCTCTCTGGGAATTTTGGGAATTCATAGATTCGATCGAAATGTTTAACATCGCCTAGCTATTTGTGATTTGTGATACAATATTTGGAATCCACAATAATTAGTTTTGTGAAAACTGGTTTAAATATTATAAATCTTGCAATTTAGTCTCGATTCATCGGTTGCCACGAAGTTTCGATTTTGATCAAAACTCCGTCGCAATCGCGTAGTGTACGCGGATACTCGCCGGGTAACATTACTAGATAGCCACGCCCCATAGCCCTGACCAAGTGACTGTAGGAGAACCCCGTTCCCAAAAGCATCCGCTCGAGTGCTCGCGGCCATGGTGTTCCGCCTAAATGCACTTCATCGATGGCATCGGGGGTGCGACCGTCCACTAAAGTTTCTGACGCGTATTCGATTAAGTTTTCGGGAATCTTGTTGAATTACCCGACTAATTACTGAAAAGTGTTTTCAAGACGAGACTAAAATGCGGGGTTTATATAGTTAGGCATGAAATTCGGAATATGTGATATTCCGGGTTTATGATGTCTAAGGAATTTACTGTGTTAGGAATGAAATCCGAAGTATGTGATATTTCGGGTTTATGATGTCTAAGAGTGATTGCGGATTCTAATTATTGTATTTCACATTTCTATTCTGCAACCGTAAGTGTAATATGTGGTGTATGTAAGTGCACGGCGGTGCCCCGGCCGTCGATCCGACGCCGGAAATGCGGAAACGAAAAACTTAGCGAAACTTGCAAACCGGCACCACCGCGTACTTTCAACCCAGATCGGGCCATTAACCTAACTACTAGCAAACTAAAAGATGGGTAGAGAGATATACCAAGCGATCCGTGTCCTTCGGTCTTCGTCTCCACTCCGATCTCCTCACGGAATCTCCGGTCGTCGCCTCCTCGTCGAAATGGGCACCACATCGCCGGGTTCTTTTATGGCCTCCCACCTCTGGACCGAGGCAACTCGGGCACGAAGTTGGCTAGCCGACGCGTCCAAAGAATGCTGTAGGCAAGTGTAGAAAACATTGTCTCAATGGGGTAGTGAAGCTGCCTTGTATGGATGTGGAGGAATGAACTTTTGGAGAGGTGAGGAATTTTTTAGCAAGCTAGAATGTCATGAATCAATTTCCCACACCCAAATGAAAACTCTCCCCTCTTTCCCTAGAAGTGGCCAACCCCTCATCTCAAAAATTGGTGGGATCAAAAATGCAATAATGCAAGAAGGAATATGTATGATAAAATGAGAAGGAAAAATGTCACACCATTTTCCAATAAATCCTATCACAATCCATCATAACATTTAATGCAAAGGAAAAGATGGATAAAGCATCTCATGATGATAGTCATATAATGAAGCCACAAAAGCAAATAACCCCTCCACAATTTGCTAATTTGCGAACTTGCAAATTAGCCCCTCCATCGGAAAGCCCGGCCGCGAAGGAACAAAAGAAAACTGGCTGGAACGGAATGCAAACAGGTAACTTCAGAAAATTGATCCCGTAATAAATTACAGGAAAACCCCGTGACTGCATATACATGCCCGCATTTGTATTCCCACTGAACCCAAATGCAAAGAGACAAAACTGCACTGTCTAATACTAGGATCTAGCTTAAACCAAAGCCTGCTAGTAAAATCCGTCCGATCACGATCCGTGTAAAACCGCACGTATCTGATCGAACCCTGCCATATCTCCATACGGCCTCTACAGCGTTTCGCTCGAAACTTGAGTAACTGTGTGTGGTGGACTCTAAAGACTCGTCAATACTATGGCTGTGAATTTAACCACTAGCACGTCAGAGATATTAGCCATACGTGACGGGCTACCAGCTATTGACCAAAAGGGACGTCGATGAGCGAACTCATCCTGACACCCTACTGAGCCTGTCAGTGACAATATCCGTACAGTCCGGTCCGTTCGTCTATGAGCATCGTATGTCGGGCCTTGGGGGTTGGTAAAAGTCAGACCCCCAAAAGCGGTACAAGTCGTGTCGGAGTGTAGCCCAGAATATCCTGAGATACTACTGGAATACCTGCCAGTAAATCTCCTGCCTTGGCCAAGGACTTTTCATGTACTAGCTCTCCTAGACACAGCGCGACCTCATCCCCAATACCGGGAGAGACGAACCACTGCAGATCCGCTCAGTGCCTCCATGTGGCTCGGGACTGTACCCAACTAAAACCTGTTTGCACGTCTCCTTTGAGCGTGGTAGGCTAGTAATCAAAGCACAGTGGGAACTCACACGAGACAAATGACGATCTTAGGTCGATGAACTAACCTGTACACATGTCACCAGGGAACTGCTATCTGACGTCAGGTATAATACAACCTAGCAGGTTCCCGGCGAGTCCTGTTCGGTGTACTCATAACCCAATGAGCACCTGTATACATCTTAGGTGAACCAACTGACACCAGTGGCTTGTAAGACCGTCCACCGCCCCTCGTCGGGGTCTCGACTGTATACACTAGTCTACGCTGGAGAATCGATGCCCTGTCTCGAAACTCCCACGACTAGGGACCTTTTAAAGATGTGCTTATAGACCCCAGCTCCCACGTATATGATTGCCCTCATACTGCTGGTAGTCAAGCAAGAATCTTAGGGGCTCTATCAACGTGTAATAGCGGCTCGTAAGGTCACCTAAAGCAGAACACGATGATAAAGATAAACCAGATAGCATACTATCATCTTGAGTAAGACTGTCCTACCGGGATAGGTCCTCCCTCAATCATTGCAATCACGTGCATGTGATCCAATAATTGACTCTGAGGGCACTATCTCCAACAGTGTATTGACGGTTTCGTTGCTATACGTCAACGACAATTGTGATACGCATATTTACTTACGTTGATGACATGTGATGTTATGTGTTGCTGTGATATGATATATTGGATCGCTGTGATAGAATGGCCGGGGGTTTTATGTGAGACGAGAGTTTTTCTTTTCATTCATGTAAAATTCATTGTATGTAATATTCTTTTATTGGGGCACTTCCGGGTTGAGGTTGATGTCACCATTGATGTATATTATTTATTTTTCCGCATTAGGATAGACCCAAGGTGCGGAGCATAAGTAACTGGGTTCTAGGGTCCAGTAGGAGACCATCTCGAGGAGTCGAGACCGGGTCTCCTAACTCTAGAATTGGCAGGGTTGCTTTCCGCTCTCGTAGGGGTCTAGGGATGTGGGTTTGGCTATTCATCACGACCGTGGAATCCGTGTTTTTTACTGGCTTGATTTAAAACACGGAAATCCTAGTATATCCAATATTTCATATGTTGACTTCTGCTGCTATGTTATATGATGAGATCATATTACTGCCTGAGACGAATGCTTTATTATTATATATATGATATATAATAGACGTTGGTTATGTTTTGCATCCGCGCTAGTCCCGCCCCGCTATGCCGTTAGTTACGTAACCTAACGGTGCATAACAGGACCCAGTGGCGAATGCGGATGGCATAAGCGTACATTGTATTTTCGTTTCATTATCTGTGATACTTAGGAAGCATAAAAGAAGGGACTTCATTAATGAGATTAATGAAAAGTAAAGAAACCTAAAGATGTTATGGAATCAAATTTTAAAAAAGGGTAACTCTAGTTTTTGCTTTGCATAGTGGTATTCCTTGTAGAATATCCAGCACCTTATTCGATAAAAAAAGAACCGAGATCCCTTCAACGGAAGTGACCTCTTTAGCAGAATCTAGCAGACACTACAACCAACAAGGTTTTGTTTTTGATTTCTTTTTTAGTTCTTGCTTTGCATAGTGGTATTCCTTGTAGAATATCCAGCAGCTCATTTGATGAGGAAAGAGCCGACATCCTTTCACCGGGAGTGGCCCCTTTAGCGATAGTAAAAACCTCAAAAACACTCCTTTTCAAAATCATTAGATTCTGCAACGATATCAAGTTCATTACGCAAAAGGTTTTCTTAAAAAACTGTCGTAGCCCTCCGTCATTTCAGATAAGTACTATTTAGTATTCGTTCTCTGTTTTTTGGCCTTTGTCAAGGCGTAGTGTGCGGTAGATGATTAGTGATTATCGGCAACCATATGATGCGATTGGATTAGGGTAGTCGTGCGACTTTGTTGGCCCTTGTCAAGGGTCATGCGGGTGGGTTTAATTCAATCAGGAAATGACGGGTTGAACTTGACTAGCGCCCTATGATTTGTTGGCCTTTGTCAAGGTCATAGGATGTTAGGGGCAAAATATTATCGGGAATTTTAAGTGTTGAAATTTGCAATGAGATTGCATACCTTCTATGAGATAGTTGGATCCCGATACCCGCTGCAAGTAAGAGTTACTCCTAGGAGAGTTTTGCACTATACAGTTAGCTAACCCATTAGGTGTCTTAAATGGTGTCAATGGCGTTATGCCTCTGGGAAAATGAGGATTATTTTAATTAGGTCCATACGAAAGCATGGAGAACCTCCCTCAAAGTACTGACACTGGCCTGGCTGACCGGTTACCGAACTTGTAGGGTGTAATTAATCCCGGCTAGTCTTAACTTTTAAGATTTGAAGGAAGATTTGATAAAAAGCAGTGGGAGCCATCCTGATTAGATAAAATAATAACCAATCTAATTTTGCAAGAGCGCATTCAGAGTGTTTTCTTCTCTCTCTCTCCAGGTGGCGACCATGACATGCCTTAATCAAGATAATAATATGGATGTATTGACCGAACCTACTTATTATACTGAGTTGGAGAACGCTGGTTCCGCTCTTCCTTATAATTGTTATAAGACTGGGCAGGAAATAGGGGAATACCAGGATTCCCGTGCCACCCAAACGAGGAATGAACATATTGATGCGTCTTGTTTGGGTGTGTTCGTTATCGAGAACTGTTTCTCAGTATACTCTACGTCCTGGGTATTTGATACCGGATCAGGATCCCGCATATATAATCTATTACATGGGCCTTGATAGATAGAGAGCTCGGAATGGGTGACAATGCAATTGTTGCAGCCAAATCAGTTGGCAAATATCACCTTGTACAATTAAATACATTGATTCTGAACGAATGTTATTACATACTGAACCTGATATACAACATTGTATCAGTCTCTTTATCAGGATAAAGAAGGATATAATTTTGTATTGCAGGATAATGTTATGAACAATGTCCTGAATCAAGAGTTGATTGGATCAGGCACGTTATGAAATAGCATAGACATTCTAAATCAAACAACATTCCTAAGTATACAGAACACACACAAGAGGAAGAGTTCATAAATGAACGAATCCTTCTTGTGCATTGTAGACTAGGTCATATCAATACGACAGGACTAACTAAGGCACATAAGGATGAATATTTGAATCCGTTCGAATTTTCATCTTATGATACTTGCCAGTCATGTCTCAAAAGTAAAATGAACAATACTCCATTTATTAGAGACGGAGATAAAGTTACTGAACTCTTGGGACTGATACATAGTGATGTATGAGGTCGCATGTCTACACATGCCAAGGATGGTTCCTCGTACTTTACTGTATTCACTGACTATCTCTTAAGATTCGGACATGTGTTCCTGTTGAAACACAAGTCTGAACCTTTTAAGAAATTCAAAGAATATAAGCATAAAGTTGAGAACCGAACGGGCAAAAGTATTAAATCCTTTGATCTGATCAGGTGGGGAATACTTGGGCATGAAATTCCTGGAATATCCAAAAGCGAATAGGATTTTCTCTCAGCTTACTCCTCCGTATATACCACAGTACAACGGTGTATCGGGGCGGAGGAATCGCACCCTATTAGATATGATGCACTCTATAATGAGTACTACTGGGTTTCCTGTTTCCTTTTGGAGTTATGCACTTGAAAAGCTGCATACCTATTGAATAGGGTTCCTACCAAATCAGTGCCTACCACTCCATATGAGATATGATTTGGGAAGAGGCCATGTCTTAAACGAGTTAAGATATGGAGTTAACCGGCCTATGTTGAAAGGCAAAATCAGGACAAACTCGAGGCAAGGTCAGTTCTGTAGGTTTGTTGGATATCCCAAAATTTCGCAAGGGAATATCTTCTACCAAACCGAGGAACAAAAGATGTTTTGTTTCTCAACATGGCATTTTTTTTAGAAAAAAAGAATTTCTTGAAAAATGAATTTGTGGTCATGAGGTAGAACTGGAAAGGTTCCAGCTATACAAACTACGACTGATGATTTAGTGGAACCAAAGCATTCGATAGTCTCCAACGAACCTCAGCCTCTCCGTGAATCTGGTACGGTTCCTCACCTACCTGAGAGATAATACGATTTTCTCAATGACAGTGGGATTGAGGATTGCATCATGGATGATGATGACCCAACTAGATTCTGGAAGGCCTTCACGAGTAGAGACTCTGTGATGTGGCTGGATGCAATGCGATCTGAGATGGAATCCATGTACACTAACAAAGTATAGACTTTGCATGTTGCTCTTGAAGGGGTAAAACCCAACAGAAGAAAGTGGATCTATGAGATAGATACTTGGTATAGATGGAAAAGTTGAGACTTTCAAAGCTAGACTTCTAGCTAAAGGTTTTCGTATTACAACCAGGTGTGGATTATGATGAAACCTATTCTCCAGTGGCTATGCTTAAGTCCATCCGGATACTACTTGCCATTGCTGCATACCATGACTACGAAATCTGGCAGTTGCACGTCATGACCGCTTTTCTAAATGGTGATTTAGAAGGGAGCGTGTACATGACAGCCAGAGGGCTACGTAGACAGTAGGAGCAGCGGAAAGGTGTGCAAGATGCTTAGTTGAACCATGCATCGCGGAGTTGGAAAATCTATTTTGATAGCAGTCAAAGAGTTTGACTTCATCAAAAAGGTAGATAAACCCTGTATATACAAGAAGGTAGTAGAGGGTAAGATTGTCTTCCTCGTATTATACGTAAATGACATACTCTTGATAGGAAATGATAATCCTATTCTACACTCGGTCAAGCTCCTCTTATCATGAGGATTCTCCATCACAAATCTGGGTGATACCTACTACATCAAGGGGATTGAGATCTATAGAGATAAATCTGAGCGGATGTTGGGGTTGTTCCAAATCCAGGTACATTAACACGATACTAAAGGGGTTTAGTATGGAAGATTCTAAGCATGCTGGTTCGTCCACTTACTCAGGAATCACTCTCTCCGAAAAGATGTCTCTCAAGAATGATTTGGAGAGAGCTCGCGTGTAAGGGACACCCTATGCTTCGGCAGTAGGCTCTATCATGTATGCGATGTTTTGTATCAGACCAGATATAGCTGACTCACTAGGAGTAGTAATCAGGAATCAATCAGATTTTGGGAGAATCAATGGACAGCTGTGAAAGACATTCTTAAGTACTTGAGAAGCACTAAAGAAATGTTCTTGGTGTATGGTAACAGTGAACGCCAGTGTGAGTCCTTTACCGATTCGAGCTTTCATAGTGATAATGTCGACAGAAAGTCAGTCTCAGGCTTTGTCTTTACCCTCAGTGGAGGGACGGTATGTTGGAAGAGTTCCAAGCTAGATACTATGGCAAACTAGATGAAAAAGGCTGAATACATCGCTACCAACGATGCTACTAAAGAGGCTGTCTGGATATTATTTTTCATGAGATGAACATGGTTCCTACCATTGAGCGTCCAATAACTGGTATTGTGAAAACAATGGAGTTGTGGCTTTGTCTTAGGAACCCCGGTCCCATCAACGATCCAGATATATTCTGAGACAGTGTCACCTGATCATGGAGATGGTTGATCTCTAGGGGATTGAGGTTAGGAGATTTGACTTGAAGAATGACACAGCGAATCCACTCATGAAGGCATTTCCCAAGAGAGACTTCTATGGGACATTGGGTATTAGATACTACAACAGGTGGCCTTAGTGCAAGTGGGAGATTATTTGTTGTATGTATGCCCTAGAGGCCATTATTGTACATGATTGTATATTATAGTGGATGCTGGGACATATATAAGGAGGACTTTCCTGCTCGACATGATATTATGCTATCTGGTTACTTTTTATCTTAACATGTACACATATATTATCTCTCTGTTACATGTTGACAAAGCCCTTAGGATGTGGATTTGACTACCAGGACTATGATGTAGATCATACTAGTGGGGCCAGGTAGTCCACAAGTACATCCTTTATTTGTTCCTAGTCGAGGGAGTATCAAGACGGGGCATCGATATTCCAGTGTAGACTAGTGTGTACGATTCTTGACCCTGTATGGAGTGAGGGTTTATCCTATAACCATTGGTGTTTGACATTAGAGAATGTGCACAGGTGCTCATCAGAGAATGGGTATGCCGAACAGGACCCGCCGAGAACTCCTAGATGGTATTATACCAAACGTCAGATAGCAGTTCTTTAGTGACACTGGTACAGGTTAGTCTGTAGACCCGATAACGTCATAGAGTCTTGTGTGATTTCCACTGTACTTTGATTTCCTTCAAACCACGTTCAGGAGATCGTGCAAACAGGTAGCTTTTAGGTACAGTCCCGAATCATATGGAGGAAATAAGCGATAGGAAGGGTTTCATCTCTCCCGGTATTGGGGGTTGATGTTGAGCTATGCACCATTAGCTATAACAGGAAGTCCCTGGCCAGGGCTGATGATGAGATTTACTGGTAAATGTTATCAATAGTTTTTCGGCCTGTTATGAGCCTCACATCGGCATGACTTATCAAGTTACTAGGTTCTGACGTTTACCACCCCTAAATTCGATATGGGACAAATCAGACGAAGGGACCGGACTGTACAGTAGTGTTACTTATTGGATTCACGGGAGTATGAGCAAGCTTGCGTGTTGATCTTCTGATCGTTCAATACCCGGGTAGCCGTTACGTCCAGCTAGTACCGCTGACGGCTTGTAGGTGAAAGATACGATCATCACCAACAGCTGGCGTATTGACGAGTCTTTAGAGTCCTACAGAGAGGTTTCCTGGCTCAAACAAAATGAAGCAGGGCGCATATGTGATATGTGCAGGACCGAGATAAAAATGTGTATATGATACCGTATTCTAATCTCGCGATATATGTTATATGTGATATAACCGGATTATTGAATCAAGGGTTGATTCGTTGATTTGATATTAGTCGGGTATATGTGATATAGCCGGATTATTAAATCAAGAGTTGATTTAATAATTTAATATATATATATATATATATATTAGATATATTAATATATATTAACTAATATAATAGCTCACTTAAATATTTCTTTTCCAAGTTTACATTTAACATATATATTTATATATATATATATATATTTATATATATGTATTTATTTAATTGTATCATGCTTGATGATACATGGATCTTGGGTGTATGAGACTCACACCTTAGTTAAGATAATGTAGGTTTTTTATTATTTAGAGAAAACCAAAATGAGGTGGAATTTAGCCATGGTTATGAAGCTTGGAGAAGCTTGTGGAAACCTTGACCTAACTCCATTAACTTTTGTTTTACTCTAGATATTTTTAACCAAACCATTATCTTAGCCTTGGTTAAGTCTCTACAAGAGTTTCTACTAGATATTTTCACACCCATGGTTCAATGAGGTCTTCATCTTCTTCATCTTTATTTTCATTACTTGATTTTCTTGAGGTGAAAAAGAAAGAGAGGAAAAATATTCTAAAGGAGCTAAATTCCTACTTCATCAATCTATACCATATTAGCCTTATAGTGTAGGTTGTTTGCTTCACTAATTCATCCATTAGTGAAGAGGTAGCTTGAGTTAGAGTCTTCTCAAAGTAGATCATCTTCGGCATCGAAGATCATTAAGCAAGCTCGTTCATTTCGACTAGTGGAGCCTACGGAAAGTCCGGGATGCCACTACTTGGAACGAAGGGACTTCTACACGGAGCTTTTGAAGTGAAAGACCGATCTATAAAGGTTGTATTTCATATTCACTTAGTGTAATGTTTGATTACTTGCTCTAAAACACTAATTCTCTAGTTCGATTCTAAGTTTGAGTTCATTAGCACACTTGATTTTTAAATTTGTATACTTGATGCACCTTTAAACCCTAGTGAGAGTGCTAATAAACTCCAACAGGATTTCGCGGAGAAATGAGATGCTGCTCCAGCCTATCTTGGTTGTGGAGATATTTGACGTTTGGGGAATTGATTTTATTGGCCTTTTTCCCAACTCTTTTAGGAATTTATAAATCCTACTTGCGGTTGATTATGTCTCTAAATAGGTGGAAGCGGTACCGTGTCGCACTAATGACAACAAGGTTGTTATTAAGTTCCTTAAAGAAAATATCTTTTCGTGATTCGGACACCTTCGTGCTATAATTAGCGACAACGGGACGCATTTCTGTACTCGTTCTTTCGAGGCTTTGATGCGGAAATATTCAATCAACCATAAGCTTTCTAAGCCCTATCATCCCCAAACGAGCAGGCAAGCTGAGATCTCCCAACGACAGATCAAAAATATTTTGGAGAAAACAATTTCTAAGAACTATAAAGATTCGTCCGCCAAATTGATGGATGCACTTTAGGCATTCCGTTCCGCTTATAAATCCGATCTTGGTATGTCTCCATACCGACTTGTGTTTGGGAAGGCTTGCCACCTTCCTGTCGGGATCGAACATATAGCAATATGGGCTATTAAGAAGCTAAACATTGATCTTGATCAATCCTGCAAAAATTGGAAGCTGCAATTAAATGAGCTAAGCAAACTTCGCAATGAAGATTTTGTGTCACAACCCGAAGTTCGACTCGCGACCGGCACTTAACCACGTAACGTCTACAGGCGTAACGCGACTAAGTAAGCCGAAACCCAGAAATCAAAACCATTAACAGAAGCGAGTGTTTAAAACATTTATTAGAACATTTTGTTAAACCGTTTAGAAAACATTAAGTAATTTAGTAAACCTCTTTAAAGTTCAATTTATTTTCTTAAAAATTTTGGCAGAATTTCCTTTGTAAAACTATCCCCGAAATCGGGTACAAGACATGATATGAGTAAAATGATAACAATATAATACAGCATCCCAAACGGGAGCAATCACGCCCAACGGCGGAAACAAACACCACAAGAGTAATATACGACGCCGTAGCAAAGAATGAGCAATAAGTCAAAAACATCACAAATGATAATAACTGCATAAGTAAAGTCGGCTCACACGAGCTCGACACCAGAATACAAATAATATACATCATCATCCTCACACCGGTCTCTAAGTCAAAACATAACAGTAGATGGAGAGTACTAGATACAAAAGTATATATACAATGGAAATAACCGGATACCACAACCCACCTAACGGCAAAACAGCTCACGCACTAACTGCAGTGGTATCCGTAGTCAAAAAGATACAAGAAGGCAGCCTGCCGCGACTACTCTGATAGGCAACCTGCAAACACTGTGGCACAACCGGGGTGAGTTGCCAACTCGTGAATAGGAGATAACATATAAAAGTAATTACGTGTATGTGCGTACTGCGCTACTCTAACATATGCCAGCAGATAATATCTATATGCGATGAGCAAGATGTGCAATAATCATGCATAAGTACAGTATCAGGTAATATGACTGCAGGATGAGATGCATAATAATGAATGCTGAGCATGGGATAAAATAGTATCTACACGGAATGTCAACGTGGAAAAACAATCGGTGTCCATCAATGCACCCAAATCCAATAAAACTCAGGCGCCGTAATCCTTATCGGCCCTTAAATCCTGTAAATCTCTGAGAATCGCGAATGCCCATCATCGGCACTAGAAATATCATGAAATAATCGTGTCCAGTATCGACACACAAATCCTCATATGTCGGGCTCCGTCTGCGGAATCGGCCCTCGGCTCCAGCAGTACGGGTCATCCCATGTCCATCTATCGACTCTGGTCAGTATCCTCCGGATAACTGCCAGGTCCAACCAATCACCGGTAGGTACTCGCCACCCTTCCAGGCTCATCGTTTGCTCCACGAAAAACATTTCTCGCCCCGGGGAACAATACCGGGTCCACCACGAACCCGCAAACGGATCATCCAACTCCTCGAATCGGGTTTCAAACACACGTCTCAGAACCGAGAAAACGCGTGGTGGACGCACCAAAATATCATATCATGAGGAACCGGGTTTTCAAAATAGTGCATATTTTCTTAAATAACCCCACGGTCCTCAAATCCAGAAATCACATGAAATCCAAAACCAATGCGTAAATCCATGCGATGTGATATATGCATCCAAAGTCATATCATAAGTAAAAGGGATAAACCGCTCTTTAAAATAGATTCAGTTTTTCAAAAGGTCTCTTGCGGTCCCCAGTTCTACCAAAAAATTAGCTTATCTAGGTAGGTACAGTTTGAATATGCATAAGTATGGATATGCAAATGAGTATGTGCACAATTAGCAAAATCATGTCACATCATATATCAGGTGAGCTATAATATACTGTTCATGGCAGTTCTATAATGTTAGTGTCAAGGCAATTACTAACGGTGTGTGTGTAACATGCAGATTAGTGCTCGTGCAACATGAACCGTTAGTAACAGTGCGGTGTGTTATTAATTCTAAGTTCATATACATATATATAATATAACAGGAACTACAGTATGCAATTAAGGTATATGGATGCAAATATGCAACTACTATAGCCTATCAAGCCCTGACGCTTAACGCCATACGGGCGATTTCCCTGTAGATGTTAAATCTACTCACCGTAGTCTCGTGCTAGGTGTAGCCGACAACTTGTTTCCCCTTCTTCACGGCGTCCGTCATACTCTCCTGCGAACCTAGAATTTCACAAGATAATACACGTAAGCTATCATCTACAAAAACGCGACATTAAAGCGAAACGAGAAACCCGCGTCGTAAACCAAACGCGCGTGTGTGTGTGATACGCTAAAACGTGTGATTACGCTCCTGAAGCTACCTCGACACGTCGCGATACGTAGAAAACCAAAAACCCACTCACGTATCACACGTGTCGCGAAAGTTAAAATATACGAATTAGGGTAAATGGTTCCAGATTTTCCTGCAGGTAGAATTTTACAAAATTGCATATAACATCAGTCTTCAAATTGCAGCAGACACCTACCACACAAATCCCAACCCCCAGATCTCCCATCTGGCCACGAATTGCGGCCAGAATGAATATTCCGGCGGCCCGACGAGGGAGTTGGGCTCCCGTGCTTCGTGTGTGCTCTCTATACCTAGTGTACATGCTCCAGTAATTACAATATTGTTCTGAAGCAACCGGGGTACAAGCAGATTTCAACAGAGCCCAAAACCTCGGTAAAATAAATATTTTAACACTAAAACGATACATTAATGTATTTTAGTGAAACCTGAAGCAAACCCCAAGTTGCAACAACAGAAACAACACTTAAATAAGTTAAACAAACCATAAAAACACTAACTTAACATAAACTTCACTATATTCCCCTTCAATATCATAAAAATGCACAAAAACACGATTTTTAGCTAACAAAACCACAAGTTACGATCTAAGGTGTTAAGTGTGAGTTATATACCTTCAAAAGACCTTAGAGAACTCAATTTTTCAGCCCTTGCCCTCACCTGCACTGTCTTGCTTCCAAAGTCCACAAAGAAGTCATTTTCCAAGGTTTTTGTGTGAAGGAATAAGGGTTTTTGTGTAGGGTTTGAGTAAGGATCAAAATGGAAGTGAAAGAAGAAGAGAAAGATGATGAAATGTTGTTGCTGTTGCTGCTCTCTCTGCTGGAGTTTCAGAATAATGAGAGGGAGAGAGAAAAGAGAGAGAGAGAGAATGGTCAAAAGGTCAAGCCACTCTCACCTAACCACCTTACCTCCCACTCTTCATTTAAATTTTAAAATTAAAGGGATTTGACTTTGTTAATTTGGAGATATAGAACCATGCAAGAAAAATAAAATGGTTACACTAACCTATGGTTCAAAGAAAGAAAAGTGTGCATGTGTTGCACTAACCTTGCTTAAAAAAGATACTTAAGGAAAAACTCTAATCAAGGTGAACACAAACTAAATTATAATTAATAAACCCCAATTATATATAAAAACACCTCTCATCACAATTAGAACTATTTTACAAAAGAATTATGTTTTACAGGTTTTTATGAAAAACGCGCATCATTACTAACTAACGCGAAATTAACCTTAATGAATTTCAAAGCGTTACAATCTACCCCCTTTAAAGAAATTCGGTCCCCGAATTTAAAAATCAAGCTACACGTACCTTCAAAAAGATGGGGATATTTCTTCCTCATCTCGCTCTCGGTCTCCCAAGTGACTTCCTCGCCGCTCGGGCCACGCCAAAGGACCTTGACTGACGGTATATCCTTCGATCTTAATTTCTTCACCTGTCGATCCAATATGACCACCGGCTGCTCTGCAAAAGAAAGGTCGCACTCCAGCTGGATCGTCGGGTGCTGAATCGCATGCGAAGGATCATGAAGATACTTGCGGAGCATCAAAACGTGAAATATTGGGTGAACATCTGGGAAACTGGCCGGAAGGGCTAATCGATACGCAACTGCACCAACACGCTCGAGGATCTCGAAAGGGCCCACGTATCTGGGACTAAGCTTCCCTTTCTTCCCAAATCTCATCACACCTTTCATTGGGGAGACCCTCAAGAAAACATGATCACCAACAGAAAACTCAAGTCTGCGCCGACGACGGTCCGCATAAGATCTCTGCCTACTCTGGGCTGCTCTCATCCTCTCGGGAATCAACTGGATCTTCGCGGTCGTCTCCTCAACAATCTGCGGCCCTAAAATACTGCTCTCGCAGAGCTCTGTCCAACAAGCGGTGGATCTGCATCTCCTCCCATAAAGAGCCTCGAAAGGTGCCATCTGAATGGTTTCCTGGAAACTGTTGTTGTAGGAGAACTCTACCAAGGGTAAATGATGATCCCAGCTACCTCCGAAGTCTAAGACGCACGCTCGGAGCATATTCTCGAGAGTCTGAATAGTCCGCTCTGACTGACCGTCGGTCTGCAGATGAAATGCTGTGCTGAAACTCAAGCGGGTAACCAAAGCCTCCTGAAGCCTCTGCCATAATCGGCTGGTAAAATGGGTGCCTCTGTCAGACACGATGCACGTCGGGACTCCATGCTGTCATACAATCTCATCGATATATATCTGGGCATACTGAGCAAATCCAAAGTCGTCTTCACCGGCAAGAAGTGAGCCGCTTTCGTCAAACGATCCACGATCACCAAGATGGAGTCATACCCTCGACTAGTCCTGGGTAGACTCATAATGAAGTCCATAGAAATCTACTCCTATTTCCACTCCGGAATGGGTAATGGCTGTAGCTCTCCCGCGGGCCTCTGGTTCTCGGCCTTGACTTGCTGACAAGTCAGGCATCTCGACACGAAATCTGCGATGTCCCTTTTCATTCTGTCCCACCAGTAAACATCTCTCATATCATGGTACATCTTGGTGGAACCCGGATGAACACTGTACAGCGATCGATGTGCCTCCTCAAGAATCTCGCGGCGCAGTCCCTCAGCATCTGGTACGCACAGTCTAGTCCCAAATCGCAGTATCCCCTGATCATCGATCATAAACTCGGAAAATCTGCTCTGTCCAATCTGTGCCATGATCTCTGAACAACGTTCATCACTGTACTGTGCCTCATGTATATGGTCAAGCAACTGTGGGCGTGCACGAACATGCGCAAGCTGTCCGCCGATCGGCGTAAACTCGAACTGCACTCGGTGGTCGCATAAAATCCGCCAATCTGCCAACGACTGCCTCTGCACTGCGCTCAAACAAGATAGACTACCCCCGGGCCTCCTGCTCAAAGCATCCGCTACTACATTCGCTTTGCTCGGATGATACAAGATCTCACAATCGTAGTCCTTTACTAGTTCCATCCAACGGCGCTGTCTAAGATTCAGGTCCTGCTGCTGAAATATATACTTTAAGCTCTTGTGATCAGTGAATATCTGGCACGACTCGCCGTATAGGTAATGTCGCCAGATCTTCAGTTTAAAGATCACTGCAGCCATCTCTAAGTCATGAGTGGGGTAGTTCTGTTCATGTTTCTTCAACTGCCGTGAAGCATACGCGATCATCCTGTCATGCTGCATCAATACGCACCCTAGCCCCACTCGAGAAGCGTCACAAAAGAACATAAATCTTCCCGATCCTGAAGGCAATAATAACACCGGAGCCGTAGTCAGTCGAGTCCGTAGCTGCTGAAAACTGTGCTCGCATTCCTCCGTCCAATCGAAAGGAACTCCCTTCCGGGTCAACCCGGTCAAAGATGTAGCAATACGGGAGAAATCATGTCCAAATCGCCTGTAGTAACCGGACAACCCTAGAAAGCTGCGGATCTCCGTAACCGATGTGGGTCTGGGCCAACCCTGAACGGCCTCGATCTTCCCCGGGTCCACACATATACCATCTCGTGTAATCACGTGACCCAAGAAGTCTACGCTATCCAGCCAGAATGCACACTTGGAAAATTTTGCGAAAAGCTGGTGCTCCCTCAAAGTCTGCAGTGTAATCCGCAGGTGCTGCTCGTGCTCCTCTCTACTCTGGGAATACACCAAGATATCGTCAATGAATACAATGATGAACAGATCAAGATACGGCCAGAAAATACGGTTCATCAAGTCCATGAATGTTGTTGGTGCATTGGTGAGTCTGAACAACATCACCAAAAACTCATAATGGTCGTAGCCCGTGCGGAAAGCTGTCCTCGGAATGTCCTCTTGTCGAACCCGCAGCTGATGGTAGCCTGATCGTAAATCGATCCTCGAAAAATATCCTGCCCCCTGAAGCTGGTCGAACAAGTCATCGATGCGTGGCAAAGGATACCTGTTCCGCACTGTAACGCTATTCAGCTGGCGGTAGTCGATACACAAACGCAAACTGCCGTCCTTCTTCTTGACAAACAGGACTTGAGCACCCCAAGGAGACACACTGGGTCGAATAAGTCC
Organism: Agapanthus africanus; assembly: GCA_030015575.1. NCBI lineage: Eukaryota > Viridiplantae > Streptophyta > Magnoliopsida > Asparagales > Amaryllidaceae > Agapanthus > Agapanthus africanus. The sequence goes on along the minus strand of CM057351.1, from coordinate 52,173,410 downwards.
CTTATCCAGCAAATATTGCAACTGACCCTTCAATTCTCTAAGTTCCGTCAGGGCCATCCGATAAGGTGGTATAGAAATAGGCCCCGTGACGGGAATCAAATCAATACAGAAAGAGATATCACGCTCAGGCGGTAGCCCAGGAAGCTCGTTAGGGAACTCGCTAACAACCGGAACCTGATCCAACGGAACCTCTGTAGCTCTAGTATCGCAAACATAGGCAAGAAATCCCTGACATCCCTTCCTCAAAAGCTGTCCAGCGCGAAAAGAAGAAATCAAACTGTAAGGGGCGGCACCACGGTCCCTCAGCACAACAAAAGTCGACTCGCCGGGAAAACAAAATCTAACCGTCTTCTCACGGCAGTCCACAGACGCATAGCACGTGGCTAACCAATCCGTTCCCAAAAGAACGTCGAAGTCCTGTTGGATATAGTGCCCTCTAAGTCAATTATTGGATCGCAGGTACGTGATTGCAATGATTGAGGGAGGACCTATACCGATAAAACAGCCTTACTCTAGATAATTGTATGTTGTCTGGTTTTTCTTTATCATCATGATAGAGCCCATAGGATTCTTGCTTGACTACCAGTAGTATGATGGCGATCATATATGTGGGAGCTGGGGTCTATAAGCACATCCTTAAAAGTGTCCCTAGTCGTGGGAGTTTCGAGACAGGGCATCGATACTCCGGAGTAGACTAGTGTATACAATCGAGACCCCGACGAGGAGCGGTGGCCGGTTTCACAAGCCACTGGTGTCAGTTGGATCACCTAAGATGTATACAGGTGCTCATTGGGTTATGAGTACACCGGACAGGACTCGCCGGGAACATGCTAGTTGGTATTATACATATCGTCAGATAGCAGTTCCCTGGTGACATGTGTACATGTTAGTTCATAGACCTGAGGTCGTCATTTGTCTCGTGTGAGTTCCCACTGTGCTTTGATTTATACCCTACCACGGGTGAAAGGAGTCGTGCAAACACGTATATTTTGGGTACAGTCCAGAGCCACATTGGAGGCAAGTGAGCGGATCTTCGGGGATTCGTCTCTCTTGGTATTGGGGATGAGATCGCGCTGTGTTTAGGAGAGCCATTACATGAAATCCCTGGCCAGGGTAATCGAGATTTAGTGGAAGGTATTCCAGTAATATCTCAGGGTGTTCTGAGCTGCTCTGTGACACGACTTATGCAGCTTTTGGGGGTCTGACGTTTACCGGCCCCCTAGGCCTAATATGCGATACTCATAGACGAATGTTCCGGACTGTACGGATATTGTCACTGTCAGGCTCAGTAGGGTTTATAGATGAGTTCGCTCGTCAACTTCCCTTCCAATCAATACATAGGCAAAACGTTACGTACAGCCAGTACCTCTGACGTGCTAGTGGTTATACCCAGTGCCAGTGTGTTGATGAGTCATTAGAGTCCCCCACCGACACTTTCCCGAGTTCGGGCGAAACGTTGTAGAGGCCGTATGGGTTTATGGCAAGGTTCGGAAAATGCACGTGCATTTTCGTACGTGTCAGTTTTCGGGCAGATAATACTGGTAGGCTTTGGTTTAAGCCGGAACCTAGTATTATACTGTATAGATATAATATCTTTGTCTCAGTTGCATTTGTATTCGGTCGTAATACAAATGCGGGTATGTTTATACCGATACGGGGTTATCCTGAAATTCGTTTCGGGATGATTTTTGGAAGTTGCCAGTTTCCAGTTTTCTATCAGCCGTATTTAACATTCGGTTAAATACGGATTTATCTTTTCTTCCATGGGGCGAGTCAGTATTCTAGAAGGTTCTAGAGAGGGTGACAAGGCTTGTGAGTCATTTGTGTCATTAATGGTTCATTAATGATGGAGGATGACTAGGTTTAATGTGATTCGTTTGCATTTAATGATTTCTAGTGTTTCATGCTTTGTTGTTAGGTTATGATAAGTATGATGGATATGGTCACCACATGCAACTCCTACACTCACCTCCCTCTTCTATTAGTAGTGGCCGGCCCCTCTTTGTGAGGAGAGGGTTGTTCATTTGATCTCATTTGTGAGAAAAGATTATGATAACTAGTGTATGGAAATTTCTTAGTTCAATTTCCATTCACCCGATTCCAAATGGCAACTTCTATTAACCGTTCGTCCATAGCCTTGGACGTAACGAGACAAAGTATTCTACTGATTCTCTACTTCATCTTGGTCGTCTCTTTTAGCAAACTTGACGATCGAGTTGCTTCGGTTCAGAGGCGGGAGCCCGTTTAAAGATCCGTCGACGTGGTGCCACCTGGACGACGAGACTGGAGATCGAGCAAGTTCTGATCAGTTGCAATATAGCGTGGGATGATGGTTGAAGACTGAAGGACTCGGATCATTCGGTATAACAATTCTACCCTCTTTACAATTTGTTAGTTTAGCTTTATTGGACGATCCGGGATAAAGTACGCGATAGCGCCAGTCGTAAAACTTTTGTTCCGTATATTGGCGTCTGTTTGACGGCCGGGGCGCTGCCGTGGACTTACAGTGGTATCAGAGCTTCACAATTAAGCTATACTAACTTGTGCTAACGCATTTAAAAGATCGATCGAACGAAATTTCCGAAACTGCATTTTTCTGTACAAAAGGTTTCTATTGTTTTTTAAACTATTCTAAAAATTATTTTGCATGTCACAGAATAACAAGCAGGCTTTTGTAAGCATTCCGTACAAAATTGGTCACGTGATCCCATAGAACGACCGCGGAACCGCGGTCAAACCTAGGGTTTGACCGTGCTTCCGCGGCCGTTTAGTGGGAACAGTGCTCCAAATTTGTACAGGAGCTTCTTTGCAGGGAATTGTGGTTTCTAGTATTGTTCTTTTGGGCCCAGTATTTGTTACTGTACAGCAGATTTTCATAGGGCCCACTTCGGGAAATTTTGTCGATCGAAATTTTAAACGTGTTAGTTTTCAGTACTTACTTTATATATCCGACCGGGAATGTCATTTGATCTGTAAACCGCGTCTGATTGCTATAGTTCTTTTAGACGGGTTTGCGAACGTGACATTCGCGTTGATGTTCTGTGTTGTGCTGTGATGTTGCGGTTTTGTCGTGATGGATAGCAGGGTGCAATGATAGTGCAGTTTGGATTTATTTGTACATTTGATATTGCGGGACGAGCGTCCAACATGTGGACTGCCGTCACTGCCTGTTGTATAATATTCTTTTGGGGCACGACCGGGTCGAGGTCGATGTACCCGTTGTACATATTTTTATTTCTGTACTAGGTTTATCCCGCGAAGGAGTGCACGGATAGCTGGGTTCTGGAGGGTAACGGGTCCGTATCTCATGGCTTTGAGAGGAAAAGGGACCTCACTCTAAAATTGGCAGGCTATTCGCCGCACTCGTAGGGGGTACAGGTTGACCCAAGGAGGGGTGCTCAATTTACCGGATTCCGTGAAGTGCCGGGTGTTCCATTCACTATGTTGTGGGGACCACCTCGCTTCAGGTTTTGGCGGGTAACTTGCCACACCCGTAGGGGTCTAGGTTTCATTGCACAGGCTATCCACACGACCAGGGGAACGTCGGGTTTCAGTAGCGGCTCTGTGAAACCCGGGGATCCCAAATTACCTGTATTGTTCTGTGATGCTTATTACTTTTCTGTAATGTTGCATATTATCATGCCTGGAGCGATTATTGTATATTAATATATATACTATTAGATGTTGTATATGTTTTACACCCGCGCTAGTCCAGTCCCCGCTTTGTCGTTAGTTAAGTAACCTAACGAGTGATGACGGGACCCAGTGACGAATGCAGATGGCATATACGTACATTTTATTTTCGTTCTTTTCTAGTGTGATTGATTGATGGGACTGCGTTGATTCTTATCAATGTGAGATAAAACAAACCTATATTTGATGTTGTTGGAACAAATTTTAAAATTATTACAAAGAAGTTTCCTTTTGTTTTGCATAGCGGTATTCAGTTGGAATATCCTGCACCTCATTCCACGAGGAAAGAGCCGAGATCCCTTCACCAGGAGTGACTTCTTTAACTAAAGGTTTTCGCTACTATATATTTTTATAAAGCTATCAGGTTCCTTCAACGAGATCAAGTTCATTACGTTAAAGGTTTTTTCGCCAAAAACCAGCCGTAATCCTCCGTCGTTTCTTATGGATGGTCAGTAGTATTCAAGCTATGTTTGTTGGCCTACGTCAAGACATAGTGTTTGGTAGATGCTGGGTATTCATTTGTTGCATAGATAGATGCATTAGTTTAAGTCAGACGTACACCTTGTTGGCCTACGTCAAGGGCATGTACGATGACTTAAGTTGATCAGGACAACGACGGGTAGAACTTGACATGTTGCTTATGATTTGTTGGCCTACGTCAAGGTCATAAGAGCATGGGATAAAAATTACATCGGGAGTTTCAAACATACAAAGAAACTTGCCAGACTTGCGCATACCTTCTGGAGTGTGATGAATTGAGTGGCTTCCATCAAGTTATCATGCGATGATAGTTGGATCCCGATTCACACTGATGAGTTGGTTTACTCTTCGGATGACCCCGACTAATTCTTCTTTCAGGTTTGGAGGAGAATTTGAGATAACAGTGGGAGGTTTCCTAATTAGAGAAAATGATAACCATTCTGATCTAGGTTAGAGTGCACGCAGAGTGTTTCTTTTCTCTCTCTCTGGCAGCGACTTTTGACCGATCCTAGACTATAACTCAGTGACCAAAGTTGACCGAACCATCTTAATATACTGGCTTTTGGATTATCTATAGTTGCATAAGTCATTGCCGCTCCTTCTTTTACCCTTTGTATTTCTCAGAACAACCCGTATTACTACGGATATCCACTTCCATTGGATAGATCCATCGTATGGTTATATACGAACTCGAAGGGACTTCTTCGAGGATGGATCCAGGTTCAGGAGAAATAGAATTGGTTTATTCAGATGTCTTTTATTATCACCTTCTCTCAGGTTGCGAGGGCTCCTTGGTTTAGGAGAGTACACCTATTACGCTTATTGGACAGTCTTATTCCAAACCATAGGCAGGTGCCGAAAGGTAGGGAATGAAGAAAACCAATTAGCCTAAGTAGGGTGTGCAGAAGGTAATATGTAAAGACAAAATAAAGGGATTAGAAAGAAGGCAAAGTAAATTGCGACTATTAACATTCATGACCAAACCACGTGTTTCATCGCCACTCCTACTTCACCTTTGATTTCTCCAGAACAACCCGTATCACTACGAACATCCAATTCCATTGGATAAATCCATCGTATGGTTATATACGAACTCGAAGGATATTTTTTCGAGGATGGATCCCGGTTCAGGAGAAATAGGAATAAGGTTTATTCAGTTGTCTTTTATCATCACCTTCTCTCAAGTTGTGAGTACTCCTAGGATTAGGAGGGTACACCTATTATGCTTACTGGATAGTATTCTTCCTAACCATAGGCTGGTGCCTAACGGTAGGGAAGAAAGAAAACCATTTAGCCTAATGATGGTGTACAGAAGATAACGACCAAAGACAAATAAAGGGATTTGGATAGGTGGCAAAGAAATATATGGTTAAAGTAATGATTTGGATTATGGAAGAGGCATTACTAAGAATACCAAAATACCCCTACGAAACATATTCATGTTTCATATTCACTGTGCATTGTTAATAGAAAAACTCATTTCCCGATTGCATACTTACTCCAGGGTATGTATTTACCAGGTTTCATTCTCACATCTGTATAGTATTACAGATAGTGAGTGGGAGTAAGTTATTAGGAATTAGGTGATTATCCTCATTATATCGGAATTCGTTGTAATTGGTGATATTTGAGGAAATCGCCTGGGTACAGTTTTTTTTCAACCTACGATACACAGGTTTTGAGTTATTCAACTCAGCGGACTTATACAGAGTATTGTATATTTTCCAGTGTCCATCAGGACAAAGGGGTTGGTCCTCGTACTATATTCTATTTACTTGTGACTTCTCTAGTTTATAGATAAGTGTTTCGTAGAAATACAATGTCTAAGTATTGAGAAGTTGTGGGTATAAGAATAAAGTAGAGAACCAAGTATCGCAAGTATCAGGATTCATCAAAGAAATCGAAGATGTAGATTCTTGTGATTGGTATTCAGTTGATAGTAATGGTTTTTGAGAAACTTGTTTCTCTTTCACGTTACTCATAATTGGATGCATTCCTAAGTTGAGTAATGTTGATTAGCCTCTCTCCATTAAGTTTATATGCACTGGAGACAGTTGCATGATTTGAATCTGGTTCCAATTAAATAAGTGCCTATGTTTCTATATTAGATATAGATTGCTTCATATCTTAACGATGTTAAGGTAAGGGGAGTTGTCCAGCTTATGCTTAAAACCAGACACTGGATAACTCAAGGCACGTTTCGGAAATGGCAGTCTGTGGGTTGACCCTAGCTTCGACGAGGGTTGATTTTTTACCATCTAGAAGATCAATAGTGATATTGTTCTTGACTCGCCACAGTTTTAATAAAATGGATTTTTTCAGAAAACGTAAGTGGGAGTATGGTAAAACTGGAAGTGATTCCAGAACTGCAAACGATTACGGAAAGTTTAATAGGACCTATATATTCAATCAGGTTTGACATTCCAATAGCCACTCCGCAGATATGGTGGGTAACCTCAGACACCCGAGAGGTACTCCGGTAGCCTCAAGAAAGGTGGCAGGGAGGTTCTAGTTTACCCAAACTTGACACTGCTGTTGTTCCAGACTATGAGACCCGGAAGGGGAACATGTATAGCGTCGTTCTAAACTAGTTATAGAAATGTACGTATATATTATTCTGCCAGAGGGTTGTCGTAGTCAGTGGGAGCAGCGGAAGCATAGTGGGCAAGAAGCTAGTCTCTATTTATAGACTTGAGCAGAAATAGCGGAGAAAGATCATCTGATTTTTGATGTGACAGTCATGGGTTTGACTTCATCAGAATAGGAGATGGATCTGTTAAGAAGGTAGTAGGGTGTTATGTCCTGGTATTTGGATGACATACACAGAGTAGGAAGTAAAATTCCTATACTACGATCAGGTTGTACTTTGGTCGTCACATAGTTGTTTCTCCACAAAGGATATGGATTTAATATCTGACATTCTGGTTACTATATCTATAGTTTTAGATCTAGATTTGGGTAGTTTCCCTATATGGGTACTTTGACAAGTATTCTAATAGTATTTTAGAATAGATGACTCCTGGAATGGTGGTATACCTGCAGGTGATGGAGTCACCCTCTCTGAAGGTGTCTTACAGACTAAATAGGAGAGGGACGTTCATGATTGGCAGATCACTTGCTTAGGCAATTGAGTCAATCGTGAGATGTCAAGTACCACACCAGATGTTGTCTTTGCACTAGATGCGATAAATTTATATTAATCCAATCCTAGGGAAACATTAAGAGGCAGTTATAGAACATGAATGGATGTTCTACAGATTTGATGACAGCTGCCTCCTTCGGGAGACAGTTATCATTCCAGGCTTCAAAGGTGACATGCATGACAGAGTGATTGTCAAAGTTATAGTTTTCCCTCTGACGAGGGACAGTATTATGGACAGGTGGTCCAAGAGGATACTGTGGGAGGCATGATGCTGGACACTAATTAGTTTCAGTTGTCCATACAGTCTAAGAAGTTTGGATTTGGAGTTCATTTATGAACTAGGTCCCATCAAATATACAGACATATTCTAAGACAGGTATTACTCAATTCGGAAGATGGCCTTCCCCGCGAATTTGAGATTAAGAGAGACATAGAAAGAAACACCCGAGCGGATCCACTCACTTAGGCTATTTCTCAAACACATTAGTTTCATAAACAGGTTTTGTGAAACTGATTAGTAGAGGAATTGGATGCTCGGTATCACACGAGCTGTGAGTACACGACATCGCAATAATTATCCTTAAGTGCAAGTGGAAGATTGTTGGATATAGTGCCCTCTAAGTCAATTATTGGATCGCAGGTACGTGATTGCAATGATTGAGGGAGGACCTATACCGATAAAACAGTCTTACTCGAGATAATAGTATGCTATCTGGTTTGTCTTTATCATCATGATAGAGCCCATAGGATTCTTGCTTGACTACCAGCATTATGATGGCGATCATGTAAGCCCGCGGGGGCGCCCCGGCCGTCAATCCGACGCCGGAAACGCGGAAAACAAAAACTTTGCGAACTTTGCAAAACGGCACCACCGCGGACTTTTTACCCGGATCGGGCCATTAACCTAGCAACTAGCAAAATAGAAAAGAGTAGAGATGTATACCAAGCGATCCGTGTCCTTCGGTCTTCGTCTCCACTCCGATCTCCCGCGGATATAACGTCCGTCACCTCCTCGTCGAAACGGGCACCACATAGCCGGAATCTTTTACGGGCTCCCACCTCTTGACCGAGGCAACTCGGGCGCGAAGTTGGCTAGCCGACGCGTCCAAGGTTTGCTATAGATATAGTGTAGAAGCTTGTCTCTTTTGGGGTTATGAGGTTGCCATGGTTGGAGGAATTTTAGCACAAAGAATTTCTATGGATTCAAGCTTGATGAAGAATGGAGCATGCTAGAAATGGGCTCGGCCAAAACGGAATGGTGCTCTCTGTGGAATTATTTTTGGGTGGAGACAATTAAAAAAAAACCAAGCTCAAGCAATAATCAATTCACAGCCTACACATAAAAGGGGGGGGCCACCAAAATGTGAAGGAAATTATCCACACTAAAATAATCACTCCATTAGCACAAAGCAACCACATAAAAATGAATTCACCAACTCCAATTCCTACACAGTGGCCGGCCCACTCAAATTACAAGTGGCAAAAAGAAAAACCAAGTAGGAAAAGAAAAGATAATGATCAAAAAACACATCCACTTCAAATCCATTTCTAATCTAATCAAATCTCATAAATGCAAGAGAATGACCAAAATGGAATATCATGATTATGAAACCACACTCATGCAAAGAAACCCCTCACAAAATGTTAATTGCAAACTTGCAATTAACACCCTCCAACGAAAAATCCGACCGGGAAGGAAAAAGAGAAAACCGGCCGGAACGGAATGCAAACTGGCAACCCTAGAAAACCGATCCCATAATAAATTACAGGAAAACCCCGCTACTGCAAATACATGCCCGCATTTGTATTCCCACTGAACACAAATGCAAAGAGACAAAACTACACTATCTAATACTAGGATCCGGCTTAAGCCAAAACCGGCTAGTAAAAACTGTCCGATCGCGATCCGTGCAATACCGCACGTATCTGATCGAACCCTGCCATATCTCCATACGGCCTCTACAGCGTTTCGCCCGAAACTTGAGTAACTGTCTGTGTGGTGGACTCTAAAGACTCGTCAATACTGTGGCTGTGGATTTAACCACTAGCACGTCAGAGGTATAAGCCAATACGTGACGGGCCACCAGGTATTGACCAAAAGGGACGTCGATGAGCGAACTCATCCTGACACCCTACTGAGCCTGTCAGTGACAATATCCGTACAGTCCGGTCCGTTCGTCTATGAGCATCGCATGGCGGGCCTAGGGGGTTGGTAAAAGTCAGACCCCCAAAAGCGGTACAAGTCGTGTCGGAGTGTAGCCCAGAACACCCTGAGATACTACTGGAATACCTACCAGCAAATCTCCTGCCTTGGCCAAGGACTTTTCATGTTCTGGCTCTCCTAGACACAGCACGACCTCACCCCCAATACCGGGAGAGACGAACCCCTGCAGATCCGCTCACTGCCTCCATGTGGCTCGGGACTGTACCCAACTAAAACCTGTTTGCACGACTCCTTTGAGCCGTGGTAGGGTAGTAATCAAAGTACAGTGGGAACTCACACGAGACAAATGACGATCCCAGGTCGATGAACTAACCTGTACACATGTCACCTGGGAACTGCTATCTGACGTCTGGTATATCCCAACTAGCAGATTCCCGGCGAGTCCTGTCCGGTGTACTCATAACCCAATGAGCACCTGTATACATCTTAGGTGAACCAACTGACACCAGTGGCTTGTGAGACCGGCCATCGCCCCTCGTCGGGGTCTCGACTGTATACACTAGTCTACTCTGGAGAAACGATGCCCTGTCTCGAATCTCCCACGACTAGGGACCTTTTAAGGATGTGCTTGTAGACCCCCAGCTCCCACTTATATGATCGCCCTCATACTGCTGGAAGTCAAGCAAGAATCCTAGGGGCTTTATCAACGTGTAATAGCGACTCGAAAGGTCACCTAAAGCAGTACACGATGATAAAGATAAACCAGATAGCATACTATCATCTCGAGTAAGACTGTCCTACCGGGATAGGTCCTCCCCTCAATCATTGCAATCACGTGCCTGTGACCCAATAATTGACTCTGAGGGCACTATCTCCAACAATCTCCCACTTGCACTCAAGGCTAATTATTGCGATGTCGCATACTCACAGCCCGTGTGATACCGAACACCCAACTCCTCTACTAGTCAGTCTCACAAAGCTCGTTTGCGAAACTATTGCGTTCAAGGAATAGCCTCGGTGAGTGGATCCGCTATGATGTTTCTTTCTATGTCTCTCTATATCCCATGTTCGCGGAGAAAACCATCTCCCGAAATGAGCAATACCTGTCTTAGAATGTCTGGATGTCTGATGGGACCTAGCTCATAAGTGAACTCCAAATCCAAACTTCTTAGACTGTATCGACAACTGAACTTAATCAGTGTCCTGCGCCATGCCTTCCCTCAGTATCCACTTGGATCATCTGTCCAAAATACTGCCCCTCGTCAGAGGGAAAACTATAACTCTGACAGCCACTCTGCCATCCATGTCACCTTGGAAGCCTGGAATGATAACTGTCTCCCGAAGAAGACTGCCGTCATCATATCCCTAGAACATTCACTTATGTTCTAAAACTGCTTCCGACTGTTTCTCCAGGATTGGATCAATATCAACTTATTGCACCTACTGCAAGAACAACATCTGGTGTGGTACTTGACATCTCATGATTGACTCAATTGCCTAAGCAAGTGATCTGTCAATCATGCGTATCCCTCTCCCCTTAAGTCTGTAAGACACCTTTAGAGAGGGTGACTCCATTACCTGCAGGTACACTACCGTGCCAGGAGTCGTCCATTCTAAATACTCATAGAATGCGGTCAAAGTACCCAGATTGGGAAACCACCCAAATCTAGATCTAAAACCATAGATCTAGTAACCAGAATGTCTGATTTAATATCCAAGTCCTATATGGAGAAACCACTGTGTGACGACCAAAGTATAACCGATCGTAGTATAGGAATATCACTTCCTACTCTGTGTATGTCATCAAATACCAGGACATCACACCCTACTACCTTCTCAACAGATCCATCCCCTATTCTGATGAAGTCAAACCTATGACTGTCACATCAGAAATAGATGATCTATCTCCGCTATATCTGCTTAAGTCTATAAATAGACATAAGCCTGATATACACCAATGCTTCCGCTGCTCCCACTGACTACGACAACCCTCTGGCAGAGTCATATACACGTACATTTCTAAAGCAAGTTTAGAACGACGCTATACTCATCCTTCCGCCGGGTCTCGCAGCCTGGAACAACAGCAATGGCAAGTGTGGGTAAACAAGAACCTCCCTGCCACCGTCCCTGAGCATACCGAAGTACCTCTCGAGTGCCTGAGGTTACCCACCATATCTGCGGAGTGGCCAATGGAATGTCAAACCAGATTGAATCTTTAGGTTCTTATCAAATCTTCAGTAATCGTTTGCGGTTCTGGAATCACTTCCAGTTCTACCATACTCCCACTACTGTTTTCTGAAAAAATCCATTTTTAATAAAACTGTGGCGAGTCAAGAACAATATCACTATTGATCTTCCAGATGGTAGAAAATCAACCCTCGTCATAGCCCGGGTCAACCCACAAACAGCCACTACTGAAACGTGCCTTGAGTTGTCCAGAGTCTGGTTTTAAGCATAAGCCGGACAACTCCCCGTATCTTAACAAAGTCAAGATATGAACTGTTCTATATCCAAGAAACAGAGGCACTGATTTAATTGAACCAGATTCAAATCATGCAGCTGTCTCCAGTGCATGTCAACTAAATGGAAGAGAGGCCGATCAGCGTTACTCAACTTAGGAGTACTTCCAATTATGAGTAACCTGAAAAAGAAGCAAGTTCTCTTAATCATTACTATCAACTGAATACCATACACAAGTATCTACATCTTCGATCACCTTGAAGAATCCCGATACTTGCAACACTTGGTTCTCTACTTTACTCTTATACCTATAACTCCTCAAAACTTAGTCCCTGTGTTTCTACGAAACACATGTCTAAGAACTAGAGAAGTTAAAAGTAAACGGAATATAGTACGAGGACCAACCCCTCTGTCCTAATGGACACTGGACAATATACAATACTCTGTATAAGTCCCCTGAGTCTAGTGACTCATTCACTGTGTGTCGTAGGTTGAAAACTGTACTTTTGGTTAAGAAGAATTACACCGTTGTTCAATGCTCCTTACCTAACTATCCACTGATATAGGTAAATGTCATAGACATAATTTCAAAAAGTATATCTCACTCTATAAAAATAGACGTACAGATATATCAATTTGAAATTGGTGCACAACAACGGATATTCAAAACCAAATATTTGCCGACCGGCAAACTACCCAGGTGACTTCCTCAAATATCACCGATTACAACGAATCCCGATATAATGAGGATGGTCACCTAATTCCCAATAACTTACTCCCACTCATCATCTGTAAAACCATACAGACGTGAGACTCAAACCTGGTAAATACATACCCTGGAGCAAGTGCCTAATTGGGAAATCAGTTTTCATTTAACAGTACACAGTGGAACTGAAATATTGAAATGTTTCGATAGGGTATCCTGGTATTCCTAGTAATGCCTCTTCCATTATCCAGATTCACAACTATAACCGTATAATTCTTTGCCACCTCTCCAAATCCCTTTACATGTCTTTAGTAATTACCTTCTGTACACCCTTTTAGGCCAAATGGTTTTCTTCCTTCCCTACCGTTCGGCACCAGCCTATGGTTTGGAAGAAGACTATCCAATAAGCATAATGGGTGTACTGTCCTAATCCGAGGAGCACTCGCAATGCGAGAGAAGGTGAGGATAAAAGACAACCGAATGTACTTAATTCTTAGGTGATTTAGGATTGACAAAGAAGTACATGGTTTGGTCGTGAATAGCAGTCGCAATTTACTTTGCCCTCTTACTAATCCCTTACTTTGTCTGAACTTAATACCTTCTATACATCGTTTAGGCTAATCGGCTTTCTTCATTCCCTACCGTTCGGCACCAGCCTAAGGTTTGGAAGAAGACTATCCAATTTGCGTAATAGGTGTACTACTCCTAAACCAAGGAGTACTCGCAACCTGAGAGAAGGTGAAAAGAAGAGACAACTGAATGTACTTTATTCCTTTTTCTCCAGAACCAGAAACCATCCTCGAAGTCCTTCGAGTTCGTATATAACCATACGATGGTTTTGTCCAATGGAAGTGGACGTTCGTAGTAATACGGGGTGTCCCGGAGAAAAGGGTAAAAGTAGGAGTGGCAAAGAGGTCTGCAACTCTGACAATCCAAAAGCCAGTGTTAAGAAGGTTCGGTCAACTTGGTCACTGAGTCATAGTCTAGGGTCGGGTCAATGGTCGCTGCCAAAGAGAGAGAGAAAAGAAACACTCAGCGTGCACTCTAACCTAGATCAGAATGGTTACCAATTTATCTAATCTGGAAACCTCCCACTGTAACGTCAAATTCTTCCCCAAACCTGAAAGAAGAATTAGCCGGGATAACCCGAGGAGTAAACCAACTCATCAGTGGGAATCGGGATCCAACTCTCATCGCATGATAACGTGACGGAATCCGCTCACGTTATCACACTCCAGAAGGTATGCGCATATCTGGCAAGTTTCAGTACTTTTGAAACTCCCGATGTGGATTTTTGCCCCATGCTCTTATGACCTTGGCGTGAGGTCAAAATATCATAAGTCACATGTCAAGTTCTACCCGTCATTATCCTGGTTAATTTGAACCCACCCGTACATACCCTTGACGTAGGCCAAAATAGTAGTACGACTGTCCCAAACCAACGCATCTATCTATGCAACAGATAAATACCCGGCAGCTACCAAACACTATGCCTTGGCGTGAGGTCAAAATACATAGCTTGAATACTACCGAATATTTAACTGAAATGACGGAGGGCTACGAATGGTTTCTGGCGAAAACCTTTAACGTAATGAACTCGATATCGTCGAAGGAACGGATAGCTTTTTAGAAAATATAGTGACGACAACCTTTGCTAAAGAGGTCACTCCCGGTGAAGGGATCTCGGCTCTTTCCCCGTAGAATGAGGTGCAGGATATTCCAACTGAATACCACGGTGCAAAGCAAAAGCAATCGGCTATAGTGAAGTTAATGCCCTGACGTAAACTTTTGTCCAAGGGGTCACTCCCGGTGAAGGGATCTCGGCCCTTGCCTCGTCGACTGAGGAGCAGGATATTCCAATGAATACCACGATGCAAAACAAAAGTAAACGTCCTTGCAATAACAGCTTTTTGAAAAGTGTTCCAACAACATCAGATTAGGTTTGTTTATCTTGCATTGATCCGAATCAACGCAGTCCCATCAATTGATCACACCACAAAGAACGAAAATATACTGATGTACGTATATGCCATCCGCATTCGCCACTGGGTCCCGTCATCACTCGTTAGGTTAGCTAACTAACGACAGAGCGGGGACTGGACTAGCGCGGATGAAAAACATATACAACATCTACTAATATATATATAATATATAATTTTCGCTCATGGCGTGATAAAATGCAACACAGAAATGTATAGCAACACAGATCAATACAGATATCTGGGATCCCCGGGTTTCACAGAGCCGCTGAAAACCCGACGTTCCCCTGGTCGTGTGGATAGCCTGTGCAATGAAAACCTAGACCCCTACGGGCGCGGCAAGTTACCCGCCAAAACCTGAAGCGAGGCAGCCCCCTTCAGCAACGTGAATGGACCACCCAGCACTTCACGGAATCCGGTAACTTGGGCACCCCTCCTGGGTCAACCCTATACCCCCTACGAGTGCGGCGAATAGCCCGCCAATTCTAGAGTGAAGCCCCCTCCGTCTCAACGCCATGAGATGCGGGCTTGTTGCCCTCCAGAACCCGGCTACCCGTGCACCCCTCCGCGGGGTAATCCTAGTACAGAAAGTAAAAATATACATACAATGGGTACATCGACCGCAACCAGATCGTGCCCCAAAAGAATAATACAAACTGGCAGTGACGGCAGTCCACATGTCGGACGCTCGCCCCGCAATATCAAAAGTACATATAAAACAAAACTGTACTACTACTGCAACCAGGCTATCCCCACGACCGATCCGCAACAATACAGTACAATCACAGAACATCAACGTGAAAGTCACGTTCGCAAATCCGTCTAACCGGGCTATAGCAGTTAGACGGGATTTACCGATCAAGTGACATTCACGGTCGCAGATATAATGTAAAAACTGTGAACTAGCATGTTTAAAATATCCGATCGAACAAATTTATCAAAGTGGGCCCCACACACTACTGTAGCACTTACAGAAAACCTGGGCCCAAATAAAATATCCCAAAAGCCCTATTTCTATACCACAAGCTTACTGGGAAAATTTGGTGCCACAATTCCTCTTATCCGCCGCGCAAGCGCGGCCAAACCAGGGTTTTGGCCGCGCTTCCGCGGTGGAACTGAGGAATTGGTGGATCGTATTTTCCCAGATTTCTTATAATTGCTTGTACATGCCTCTGCAACAACCTGAAAAATTTTAGGAGCTCAAATAATTTTAACAGAGAACACATGTGCACAAAATACGGTTTTTGGGGATTTTGTTCGATCGAGTTCTAAACGCGCTAGAGCAAGCTAGGTAGGTTAACGGCGTGTCTCTGATACAATTGTAAGCCCGCGGGGGCGCCCCGGCCGTCAATCCGACGCCGGAAACGCGGAAAACAAAAACTTTGCGAACTTTGCAAAACGGCACCACCGCGGACTTTTTACCCGGATCGGGCCATTAACCTAGCAACTAGCAAAATAGAAAAGAGTAGAGATGTATACCAAGCGATCCGTGTCCTTCGGTCTTCGTCTCCACTCCGATCTCCCGCGGATATAACGTCCGTCACCTCCTCGTCGAAACGGGCACCACATAGCCGGAATCTTTTACGGGCTCCCACCTCTTGACCGAGGCAACTCGGGCGCGAAGTTGGCTAGCCGACGCGTCCAAGGTTTGCTATAGATATAGTGTAGAAGCTTGTCTCTTTTGGGGTTATGAGGTTGCCATGGTTGGAGGAATTTTAGCACAAAGAATTTCCATGGATTCAAGCTTGATGAAGAATGGAGCATGCTAGAAATGGGCTCGGCCAAAACGGAATGGTGCTCTCTGTGGAATTATTTTTGGGTGGAGACAATTAAAAAAAAACCAAGCTCAAGCAATAATCAATTCACAGCCTACACATAAAAGGGGGGGGCCACCAAAATGTGAAGGAAATTATCCACACTAAAATAATCACTCCATTAGCACAAAGCAACCACATAAAAATGAATTCACCAACTCCAATTCCTACACAGTGGCCGGCCCACTCAAATTACAAGTGGCAAAAAGAAAAACCAAGTAGGAAAAGAAAAGATAATGATCAAAAAACACATCCACTTCAAATCCATTTCTAATCTAATCAAATCTCATAAATGCAAGAGAATGACCAAAATGGAATATCATGATTATGAAACCACACTCATGCAAAGAAACCCCTCACAAAATGTTAATTGCAAACTTGCAATTAACACCCTCCAACGAAAAATCCGACCGGGAAGGAAAAAGAGAAAACCGGCCGGAACGGAATGCAAACTGGCAACCCCAGAAAACCGATCCCATAATAAATTACAGGAAAACCCCGCTACTGCAAATACATGCCCGCATTTGTATTCCCACTGAACACAAATGCAAAGAGACAAAACTACACTATCTAATACTAGGATCCGGCTTAAGCCAAAACCGGCTAGTAAAAACTGTCCGATCGCGATCCGTGCAATACCGCACGTATCTGATCGAACCCTGCCATATCTCCATACGGCCTCTACAGCGTTTCGCCCGAAACTTGAGTAACTGTCTGTGTGGTGGACTCTAAAGACTCGTCAATACTGTGGCTGTGGATTTAACCACTAGCACGTCAGAGGTATAAGCCAATACGTGACGGGCCACCAGGTATTGACCAAAAGGGACGTCGATGAGCGAACTCATCCTGACACCCTACTGAGCCTGTCAGTGACAATATCCGTACAGTCCGGTCCGTTCGTCTATGAGCATCGCATGGCGGGCCTAGGGGGTTGGTAAAAGTCAGACCCCCAAAAGCGGTACAAGTCGTGTCGGAGTGTAGCCCAGAACACCCTGAGATACTACTGGAATACCTACCAGCAAATCTCCTGCCTTGGCCAAGGACTTTTCATGTTCTGGCTCTCCTAGACACAGCACGACCTCACCCCCAATACCGGGAGAGACGAACCCCTGCAGATCCGCTCACTGCCTCCATGTGGCTCGGGACTGTACCCAACTAAAACCTGTTTGCACGACTCCTTTGAGCCGTGGTAGGGTAGTAATCAAAGTACAGTGGGAACTCACACGAGACAAATGACGATCCCAGGTCGATGAACTAACCTGTACACATGTCACCTGGGAACTGCTATCTGACGTCTGGTATATCCCAACTAGCAGATTCCCGGCGAGTCCTGTCCGGTGTACTCATAACCCAATGAGCACCTGTATACATCTTAGGTGAACCAACTGACACCAGTGGCTTGTGAGACCGGCCATCGCCCCTCGTCGGGGTCTCGACTGTATACACTAGTCTACTCTGGAGAAACGATGCCCTGTCTCGAATCTCCCACGACTAGGGACCTTTTAAGGATGTGCTTGTAGACCCCCAGCTCCCACTTATATGATCGCCCTCATACTGCTGGAAGTCAAGCAAGAATCCTAGGGGCTTTATCAACGTGTAATAGCGACTCGAAAGGTCACCTAAAGCAGTACACGATGATAAAGATAAACCAGATAGCATACTATCATCTCGAGTAAGACTGTCCTACCGGGATAGGTCCTCCCCTCAATCATTGCAATCACGTGCCTGTGACCCAATAATTGACTCTGAGGGCACTATCTCCAACAGATCATATATGTGGGAGCTAGGGTCTATAAGCACATCCTTAAAAGTGTCCCTAGTCGTGGGAGTTTTGAGACAGGGCATCGATACTCCGGAGTAGACTAGTGTATACAGTCGAGACCCCGACGAGGGGCGGTGGACGGTCTCACAAGCCACTTGTTTCAGTTGGATCACCTAAGATGTATACAGGTGCTCATTGGGTTATGAGTACACTGGACAGGACTCGCCGGGAACATGCTAGTTGGTATTATACATATCGTCAGATAGCAGTTCCCTGGTGACATGTGTACAGGCTAGTTCATCGACCTAAGGTCGTCATTTGTCTCGTGTGAGTTCCCACTGTGCTTTGATTTATATCCTACCACGGGTCAAACGAGTCATGCAAACAGGTATATTTTGGGTACAGTCCCGAGCCACATTGGAGGCAAGTGAGCGGATCTTCGGGGATTCTTCTCTCCCGGTATTGGGGGTGAGATCGCGCTGTGTTTAGGAGAGCCATTACATGAAATCCCTGGCCAGGGTAATCGAGATTTACTGGAAGGTATTCCAGTAATATCTCAGTGTGTTCTGAGCTGCTCTGTGACACGACTTATGCAGCTTTTGGGGGTCTGACGTTTACCGGCCCCCTAGGCCTAATATGCGATACTCATAGACGAATGTTCCGGACTGTACGGATATTGTCACTGTCAGGCTCAGTAGGGTTTATAGATGAGTTCGCTCGTCAGCATCCCTTCCAATCAATACATAGGCAAAACGTTACGTACAGCTAGTACCTCTAACATGCTAGTGGTTATACCCAGTGTCAGTGTGTTGATGAGTCATTAGAGTCCCCCACCGACACTTTCCCAAGTTCGGGCGAAACGTTGTAGAGGCCATATGGGTTTATGGCAAGGTTCGGAAAATGCACGTGCATTTTCGCACGTGTCAGTTTTCGGGCAGATAGTACTGGTAGGCTTTGGTTTAAGCCGGAACCCAGTATTATACTGTGTAGATATAATATTTTTTTCTCAGTTGCATTTGTATTCGGTCGTAATACAAATGCGAGTATGTTTATACCGATACGGGATTATCCTGAAATTCGTTTCGGGATGATTTTTGGAAATTGCCAGTTTCCAGTTTTCTATCAGCCGTATTTAACATTCGGTTAAATACGGATTTATCTTATCTTCCATGGGGTGAGTCAGTATTGTAGAAGGTTCTAGAGAAGGTGACAAGGCTTGTGACTCATTTGTGTCATTAATGGTTCATTAATGATGGAGGATGACTAGGTTTAATGTGATTGGTTTGCATTTAATGATTTCTAGTGATTCATGCTTTGTTGTTAGGTTATGATAAGTATGATGGATATGGTCACCACTTGCAACTCCTACACTCACCTCCCTCTTCTATTAGTAGTGGCCGTCCCCTCTTTGTGAGGAGAGGGTTGTTCATTTGATTTCATTTGTGAGAAAAGATTATGATAACTAGTGTATGGAAATTTCCTAGTTCAATTTCCATTCACCCGATTCCAAATGGCTACTTCTATTAACCGTTCATCCATAGCCTTAGACGTAACGAGACAAAGTATTCTACTCATTCTCTACTTCATCTTGGTCGTCTCTTTTATTAAACTTGATGATCGAGTTGCCTCGGTTCAGAGGCGGGAGCCCGTTTAATGATCCGTCGACGTGGTGCCACCTGGACGACGAGACCGGAGATCGAGCAAGTTCTGATCAGTTGCAACATAGCGTGGGATGATGGTTGAAGACTGAAGGACTCGGATCATTCGGTATAACAATTCTACCCTCTTTACAATTTGTTAGTTTAGTTTTAATAGACGATCCGGGATAAAGTACGTGATAGCGCCAGTCGTAAAAGTTTTGTTCCGCATATTGGCGTCTGTTTGACGGCCGGGACGCTGCCGTGGACTTATAAGTCCAACATCTCAAAAAGGATCAAGTCGACAGGCAACTCTTGTAAGTCCGTGTTGCCCATCCCGGTGCTTACGGGAGGCGGAAAACATAATAAAAAACGGATTTTTAATGACTTAGGCAACATGGACTTTGCTTGTGAGGATCTTTGCTAAACGAAAACTTGCTAACCCTAACTACAAAGTAGCTAAGTGATGAAAGGTTATACCTTTGGTCTTTAGTCCTTCTCTCCTTGCTCCTAGGAATGGTAGAAAGAGTTCACCTTGCTTGTCTTCTCCCGTCAAAGAAAGATCCACTTGAAAGCCACCACCTTTAGCTTCAACTCCAAGCTAGGAGTAACTAGAGTGCAAGAAATGCTAAGACTTGAACCCTAGAAGAGAGTAGAGAGGATCAAGTGAAGGTTTTTCTCAAGCTTTTTGTTTCTCAACACATGAGAGGGAGAGAGCTTGAGGGAGAGGATGAACAAGAGAGAGAAATGATATGAGAGAATGAGAAAATAATAGAGCTCTTCTCACTAATATGTGTGAATTAATTTAATTGAATAATTAGCTAGATAATTATCATGGTAAATCATGACATGACCATTATCATTTCAAATTGCAAAGATCAAAAAGCATCTTCCAAAAGAAATTATGATGGTCAAAGTGTCAACCTTGGTCAACAAGTCAAAGAAGTCAAAAGGTCAATAACCACAACCATGGATAATTATCAAACTAATTACTAATTAACAATAAAACACACATAAATATTAGGGTTAATAAAATGACAATAGCCATTAACCCTAATCAAGGTCCTCTCCCTCAATCTCAAGCAACTGTGCATACGCACCCGCATTCGTGATCCGAGGAACACGAACACAATGAGAAAAACCAATCTCTAATCATATACTAGGATCCGGCTTAAACCAAAGCCCGCTAGTATAAACTGTCCGGACAGCAAACGTGCACAAGTGCGCGGATGCGAACGAACCCTGTCGCAAAACCATGCGACCTCTACTCATTTTGCCTAAAGGCGAATAGCTCTCTGTGTGGGACTCTAAAGACTCGACACTACGCTGGCAGTGGGTTTAACCACAGACCGCAAGCGGCACTAGCTGTACGTAACGGTCCCCAGGTAGATGTCGATAAGAAGACTGACGAGGTGAACCCCATCTGCACTCCTACTGAGCCTGTATGTGACAATCTCCGTACAGTCCGGTCTGTTCGTCTGATACATCGCATGGCGGGCCTAGGGGGGCGGTGAACGTCAGTCCCCTAATAGCGGTACAAGTCGTGTCGGAGTGTAGCCCAGAACACCCTGAGATAACACTGGAAACCTACCAGTATATCTCGCTTGCCCTGGCCAGGGACTACTCGTGTAATGGCTCTCCTGGACACAGCGCGATGTCAACCCCCAATACCGGGAGAGACGAATCCTGTCTAACCGTCACTGCCTCCAAGTGCTTCGGGACTGCACCCAAAAACTACCTGTTTGCACAGCTCCTTTGAGCCGTGGTAGGGTAGTAATCAAAGTGCAGTGGGAACACACTCGAGGCGAAATGACAGTGTCAAGTCAGCGGACTAAGCTGTACTCATGTCACCTGGGAACTGATAACTGACGATAGGTATATTACCAACCAACAGTTCCCGACGAGTCCTGTCCAGTGTACTCGTAACCTAACGAGCACCCGCATACTATCCCAAGTACGACGTACTAACGGCTGTGGGACAGACCGTCTCCCACACTGGGATGAGAAGCGCATACGCTAGTCTACTCCGGAGTATCGATGCCCTGTCTCGATAGTCCAACGACCAGGGACCTGTATAAGGATGTGCTTATAGATTACCCAGCTCCCACGAGTGCGAGCGCCATCACAACGCTGGTAATCAAGCAAAGATCCTAAGGGCTCTACTAATATGTATACCAGCAATATGCTAAAAGAAACACATGCACATATTAAAGCAGAGACAAACCAAGTAGCATACTACCATTTCGAGCAAGATTGTATATACAACTGTGAATATCCCAAGCTTCCATTAAGTAATATACAAACTAGTATGATACAGTAATGGCCTCTAGGGCATATACACTAACAATCTCCCACTTGCACTAAGGCCATGTACTGGCGTATCGAAGACCTATCATCTCGATCAGCCGCTCGAACTGAGTCTGGGGTAGGGCCTTCGTGAATGGATCTGCTGTGTTATCCTCTGATGCAACTCTCCGGACCTCGATCTCCTGGCGATCTACGATCTCCCTGATCAGGTGATACCGCCTTAAGATGTGTCTGGATTTCTGATGGGACCTGGGTTCCTTCGCTAAAGCTATAGCCCCGTTGTTGTCGCAATACAGAGGTATTGGGTCAACAATGGACGGAACCACCTGAAGTTCTTTCAAGAACTTCCTCATCCAGACAGCTTCTTTTGCGGCATCAGATGCAGCGATGTATTCCGCTTCCATAGTCGAGTCAGCAACGGTTTCCTGTTTGGAGCTCTTCCAACACACCGCCCCTCCATTGAGGGTAAAGACAAAACCCGACATGGACTTGGAATCATCCTTGTCACTCTGGAAGCTGGAGTCAGCAAAGGCCTCAACCTGCAGGTCTTTTCCGCCATACACCAAGAACATCTCCTTAGTCCTTCTCAGGTACTTGAGAATGTTCTTTACTGCTATCCAATGTTTCTCCCCAGGATTTGACTGATACCTGCTTACCACACTCAGTGCATAAGCCACATCCGGTCTGGTACACAACATCGCATACATTATAGAGCCTACCGCAGAAGCGTAGGGTATAATAGACATGCGATCCCTCTCCAAATCAGTCTTGGGAGACATCTCTTTGGAGAGGGTGATCCCGTGACAAGCCGGTAGATTACCGCGCTTGGAATCTTCCATACTGAATCTCTTCAGTATGGTGTCGATGTACCTGGACTGCGAGAGTCCTAATATCCTCTTGGATCTGTCACGGTAGATCCGAATACCCAGAATGTAGGAGGCATCACCCAGGTCTTTCATGGAGAACCTGTGTGACAAGAACCCCTTGACAGATTGTAGCATAGGAATGTCATTTCCTATTAAGAGAATGTCATCCACGTATAAAACGAGGAATACTACAGTTCTCGCTACAAATCTACAATAGATGCATGGTTCATCTGGATTTTTGATAAAGCCAAATTCTTTGACCGTCTCATCAAAACAGATGTTCCAACTCCGCGATGCCTGCTTGAGTCCATAAATGGACTTGAGCAACTTGCACACCTTTCCGCTGCTCCCACCCTGAATGAAACCCTCTGGCTGGTCCATATAGACACACTCCTCTAAATGACCATTTAGAAAAGCTGTCTTTACGTCCATCTGCCAAATCTCATAATCGTGGAAAGCAGCGATGGCAAGAAGGATCCGAATGGATTTCAGCATAGCTACTGGAGAAAAGGTTTCGTCATAGTCCAAACCAGGTCGCTGACGAAAACCCTTTGCTACCAGTCTAGCTTTATAGGTCTCAACCTGTCCATCTACACCAATCTTCCTTTTGAAGATCCACTTGCATCCTACGGGTTTTACCCCGTCTGGAGCAATGTCCAACGTCCATACCTTGTTGGTGTACATGGACTCCATCTCGTTCCGCATTGCATCCAGCCATTTTACCGAGTCGACGCTCTGAATGGCTTGCTGGAAGCTAGTAGGCTCATCACAATCCAGGATGCAGTCTTCTCTATCCCCGTCAATGAGAAAACCGTAGTATCTCTCGGGCGGATGAGACTGCCTACTACTCCTGCGGAGTGGCATAGGAATGTCCTGTTCTTTTGAACCTTCTGGTTCCACTAAACTTTCAGTAGTAGTTTGTGGTTCTGGAATTTCTTCCAGTTCTATTGCGCTCCCACTTATTTCTTTTTCTATGAACTGATGTTCTAGAAAGTGGGCATTGCGAGAAAAAAGGACTTTTTGTTCCTCTGCGTAATAGAAAAGATACCCCCTGGAGTTCTTTGGGTATCCCACAAACTTGCACAGTACTGAGCGTGCCTCGAGCTTGTCCACATGCTGCTTTTTGACATAAGCTGGACATCCCCAAATCTTCAAGTATTGAAGATAGGGTTTCTTCCCACTCCATAACTCATATGGTGTGGTAGGCACAGTCTTAGTGGCAACACGGTTCAAAAGATATGCAGCTGTTTCTAGCGCATATCCCCAGAATGATCGCGGTAACTCAGCGTTACTCATCATGGACCGTACCATATCCAATAGGGTTCGGTTCCGTCTCTCCGATACACCGTTATGTTGCGGAGTGTATGGAGGAGTATGCTAAGAGAGAATTCCATTCTCTTTTAAGTAATTCAGGAATTCGGGACTTAAGTATTCTCCTCCTCGATCCGATCTTAGGATCTTGATACTTTTGCCTGTTTGTTTTTCTACTTCATTCTTATATTCCTGGAACTTATCAAAAGCTTCGGATTTATGCTTCATTAAGAAGACATGTCCGAATCTTGAGAAATCATCCGTAAAAGTTATGAAGTAAGAAAAACCGCTTCGCGCATGTGTAGACATTGGACCGCACACGTCGCTGTGTACGAGTCCCAAGAGCTCGCTCGCTCTTTCTCCGTGTCCAGAAAACGGAGCCTTTGTCATCTTTCCTTTGAGACAGGATTGACAAGTTGCATACGATTGATATTCGAACGAATCTAAATATCCTTCAGTATGTAACTTAGTCAATCTTCTCTCGTTGATGTGACCCAGTCTACAATGCCATAAGAAAGTTTTATTAATTTCTGGAGACTTTCTTTTGTGTGTATTCTGGATATTGAAAATCTGTGGTTGGTTTAAAACGTATATACCGTTGTTCAATGTACCTGACCCAATCAACACTTGATTAAGGTGAATGTTCACTACATTACTTACAAATGCAAATTCATAACCTTCTTTAGATAATAAAGATACAGAAATGATATTACAGGTTGCATTTGGTACATAATAACAACTACGCAAAACCAAAAAGTGTCCATCTGATAATCCCAGGTGATAGTCCCCCACGGCCTCAGCATCCATGCTAGCACCGTTCGCAACTCTGAGGGTCATGTCACCTGCCTTCAAAACTCTACGCTTTCTCAACGCCTGCAAAGAATTACAGATATGAGATCCTGATCCGGTATCCAATACCCAGGAATTAGAGTTTATTGATAGAAAATTTTCAATAACATACACACCTGAAGCTGAAGCTGCAACTCGCTTCAAATCCTGTGTTCTGGCTTTCCAAGCCTTGCAATCTTGTTTCCAGTGACCACTTTTGTGACAATAGAAGCATTCTTCCTTCCCCACCAGCTTCCCCGCTACCTTTGTTGCTTTACCCTTTCCCTTCGTATCCACTTTACCGACACCGCCTCTTGGTTTGGCGGGGGCTTTCTTCTTCTTGCCCTTGGCTTTCGCCCTGGACCTAGAAGAGGAAGATCCTCCTACAAACAAAGTGGATGTCTCCCTACCCTTCTGTAGGGTGCCCTCAGCAGTCCTCAACATGTTCAGAAGTTCGGCAAGTTCAACCTCCTTTCCTTGCATGTTGAAGTTAAGAATGAACTGGGCGTAAGTGGAAGGAAGGGACTGGAGAATCAAATCGGTATAGAGTTCATTCTCCAACGTGGTCCCAAGGTCCGCGAGCTCCTCTATGTAGCCGATCATCTTAAGCACGTGGTCCGCTACCGATGATCCGACGGCCAACCTTGCCGAAAAGAGCTTCTTCGACACTTCGTATCTAGCGATACGAGACTGCTCTCCATACAGTTCTTTTGTATGGAGAAATATGGACTCTAGGTCCATATTCTCGTGCCTCCTCTGATGGTCGTTGTCCATCGAGGCTAGTACGAGGCATCTGGCCCTCGCGCAATCTATCTCCCATGTCTTACGGATTTCAACATCCGCGACGCTGGAGGTGGGACCTGGGACAGGGGGAGCTTTGGTGGTAAGTATATACCCCAGCTTGTCATAAGTGATAGCCATCTTGACATTCCTGAGCCAATCTTTGTAGTTTGGCCCTGTCAATATGTTTTTATCTAATAGTAACTTAAGTCCGGTCATCTTGAATGGTCGCTGCAATTAGGAGAGAGAAAAGAAACACTTTAGCATGATGCTCTTGCAAGTTTAGAGTGGTTTTTAGTTTGTCTAAACTGGATGGCTCCCATTGTCTCTCGAATCCCTTCTCAAACCGTAAAGAAAAGGATTAGCCGGGATCATTCTCACCGTACAATACTTGCTTAACCGTTCAGCCAGGCCAGTGTCGGTACTTCGAGGGAGGTTTTCCAACGCTTTCGCGAAGTTCCTTAATTAAGTAACCTCTTTTCCCTGTGGGCGTAGCCCCGCTAACACCTTTCTAGGCACCTACTAGGTTTATAGCATTGATCGTTAAGTGAGAGTTTTCCCGAGGAGTAGCATATACTCACAGTAGGATCGGGATCCAAATATCATCGCGTGATAAAGCCGAAGGAATCCTACCAGAATTATCACACTCCAAATGGTATGCAACGCTAGCAAGTTTCAGTACTTATGAAACTCCCGATGTGGATTTTTGCCCCATGCTCTTATGACCTTGGCGTGAGGTCAAAATGTCATAAGTCACATGTCAAGTTCTTCCCATCATTATCCTGGTTAATTTGAACCCACCCGTACCTACCCTTGACGTAGGCCAAAACGGCAGTACGACTGTCTCAAATCAACGCATTCTATCTATGCAACGGATAAATATCCGGTAGCTACCAATCACTATGCCTTGGCGTGAGGTCAAAATACATAGCTTGAATACTACCGAATATTTAACCGAAATGATGGAGGGCTACGGATGGTTTTGGCGAAACCGTGAACGTAGTGAACTTGATATAATCGATGGAACGAGATAGCTTTTAAAAGGAGTGGTTCAAGCTCCGCGTTTAAAAGTTTAGTTTTGAAAAGAACCGAGTGGTTTTCAAAGTGTTCCAATCGACTTTTACTTGGTTTATTTCTTGCATTAGTTCTTTTAATGCGTCCCATCATTTAATCCTACCATTGCAGAAAACAACCAAAATATGACGTACGCTTATGCCATTCGCATTCGCCACGGGGCCCCGTCATCACCCGTTAGGTTACTTAACTAACGACAGAGCGGGGGCTGGGCTAGCGCGGCTGTAAAACATAAGCAACGCCTAAATAGTTATTATATATAAATATATAGCAATGATAGACATTACAGATCACAGATGAATATATTGGATATACTAGGAATCCGCAATGCGTTCGAGCCTGCAACGCAAAGCGGATTACACGGTCGCGGTGAATAGCCAATACCCCACCCAAGACCCCTACGGGTGCGGCAAACTACCCGCCAAGCACCCGAAGCGAAGCAACCTCCCTCACCACCGTGAGTAGGCCACTCGGCACTTCGAGATACCCGGTAGTTTGTGCACCCCCTCCATGGGTCTATCCTAGGAGCAAAAACAGTAAAAAGAATTATACAATGACGGCTACAACCCCGACCCGGTTGTGCGGCCATACAAAGAATATTATTACATCAATTTACATGTTACAAATGAATGAAAGAAAAACAACGCTCATCTCACATCCACCCCGGCCATTCACCCGCGACAATCCAATCCATTCATATCCACAAACCAATAACAATCACAGATCATGTATAACCCCGACTAATCGTCTTATAGCGATTAGCCGACGTTCAATACATGCAAGCATTACAGATATAACCGATGTAGTTAAAGTGTAGTGAAGTTCCGAAAAATACGGATTTATAGGCCCCCAAAAGTAAATTTTAGTTCTGGAAAATCTGGGCACATATAATATATCCTAAAAATCCCAAAACCAACACAGAAACATACTGCACCAAAAACGATGCAGAGAGGTGACAAGACGGCCGCGCTTCCGCGGCAAGAGCTTCCTTATGCCGCGGAAGCGCGGTCCTCTAGACTCCTCTCTGGTTCGTCTTTGGTGGTATTTCACACAAAACCCTGAGATAATTTTTGAAGTATAAAGTTTTTTATTTTGACCAGAAAAAAAATTAACAGAAACTAGGGTTTTTCGAGTTTGGTTTTTCGATTTTCCGGTTTCGAAACTTCGTTACACTTAACTACTTAGCTAGTTTAGGTTTAGTTAGGCTCTGATACCACTGTAAGTCCGTGTTGCCCATCCCGGTGCTTACGGGAGGCGGAAAACATAATAAAAAACGGATTTTTAATGACTTAGGCAACATGGACTTTGCTTGTGAGGATCTTTGCTAAACGAAAACTTGCTAACCCTAACTACAAAGTAGCTAAGTGATGAAAGGTTATACCTTTGGTCTTTAGTCCTTCTCTCCTTGCTCCTAGGAATGGTAGAAAGAGTTCACCTTGCTTGTCTTCTCCCGTCAAAGAAAGATCCACTTGAAAGCCACCACCTTTAGCTTCAACTCCAAGCTAGGAGTAACTAGAGTGCAAGAAATGCTAAGACTTGAACCCTAGAAGAGAGTAGAGAGGATCAAGTGAAGGTTTTTCTCAAGCTTTTTGTTTCTCAACACATGAGAGGGAGAGAGCTTGAGGGAGAGGATGAACAAGAGAGAGAAATGATATGAGAGAATGAGAAAATAATAGAGCTCTTCTCACTAATATGTGTGAATTAATTTAATTGAATAATTAGCTAGATAATTATCATGGTAAATCATGACATGACCATTATCATTTCAAATTGCAAAGATCAAAAAGCATCTTCCAAAAGAAATTATGATGGTCAAAGTGTCAACCTTGGTCAACAAGTCAAAGAAGTCAAAAGGTCAATAACCACAACCATGGATAATTATCAAACTAATTACTAATTAACAATAACACACACATAAATATTAGGGTTAATAAAATGACAATAGCCATTAACCCTAATCAAGGTCCTCTCCCTCAATCTCAAGCAACTGTGCATACGCACCCGCATTCGTGATCCGAGGAACACGAACACAATGAGAAAAACCAATCTCTAATCATATACTAGGATCCGGCTTAAACCAAAGCCCGCTAGTATAAACTGTCCGGACAGCAAACGTGCACAAGTGCGCGGATGCGAACGAACCCTGTCGCAAAACCATGCGACCTCTACTCATTTTGCCTAAAGGCGAATAGCTCTCTGTGTGGGACTCTAAAGACTCGACACTACGCTGGCAGTGGGTTTAACCACAGACCGCAAGCGGCACTAGCTGTACGTAACGGTCCCCAGGTAGATGTCGATAAGAAGACTGACGAGGTGAACCCCATCTGCACTCCTACTGAGCCTGTATGTGACAATCTCCGTACAGTCCGGTCTGTTCGTCTGATACATCGCATGGCGGGCCTAGGGGGGCGGTGAACGTCAGTCCCCTAATAGCGGTACAAGTCGTGTCGGAGTGTAGCCCAGAACACCCTGAGATAACACTGGAAACCTACCAGTATATCTCGCTTGCCCTGGCCAGGGACTACTCGTGTAATGGCTCTCCTGGACACAGCGCGATGTCAACCCCCAATACCGGGAGAGACGAATCCTGTCTAACCGTCACTGCCTCCAAGTGCTTCGGGACTGCACCCAAAAACTACCTGTTTGCACAGCTCCTTTGAGCCGTGGTAGGGTAGTAATCAAAGTGCAGTGGGAACACACTCGAGGCGAAGTGACAGTGTCAAGTCAGCGGACTAAGCTGTACTCATGTCACCTGGGAACTGATAACTGACGATAGGTATATTACCAACCAACAGTTCCCGACGAGTCCTGTCCAGTGTACTCGTAACCTAACGAGCACCCGCATACTATCCCAAGTACGACGTACTAACGGCTGTGGGACAGACCGTCTCCCACACTGGGATGAGAAGCGCATACGCTAGTCTACTCCGGAGTATCGATGCCCTGTCTCGATAGTCCAACGACCAGGGACCTGTATAAGGATGTGCTTATAGATTACCCAGCTCCCACGAGTGCGATCGCCATCACAACGCTGGTAATCAAGCAAAGATCCTAAGGGCTCTACTAATATGTATACCAGCAATATGCTAAAAGAAACACATGCACATATTAAAGCAGAGACAAACCAAGTAGCATACTACCATTTCGAGCAAGATTGTATATACAACTGTGAATACCCCAAGCTTCCATTAAGTAATATACAAACTAGTATGATACAGTAATGGCCTCTATGGCATATACACTAACAACTCTTTCCCGCCAATACGGACGGTACAGGATCGGAACACGTGTCTAGCAACAAACGACTCTCCCACAGGAGTGGTCACAACAAGCGGCTGATCAGGAAAACCAGACTCTCTACCCAAACTCGGCACGAAGTGTGTGGAAACATACGAGTGCGTGGATCCGGGATCAAACAACACGTGTGCGTCAACAGAACACACGGAAAGGATACCTGAGACCACTGCATTGGACGCCTGCGCGTCATGATGCGTCAAAGCAAAAACCCGTGCATGTCCTCCACCTGCGACTGACTGTCCTCTTCCTCGGTCACCCCGTCCTCTCTGAACGAACCCTCCGCGGCCACGACCTCTCTGTGTGTGAGTCTGACGCGGAGCAACAGTAGGTACAATAGGCAATGCCCTCTGTGGTGGTGAAGGTGGTAAGGTGATATGCGGTACTGCTGTCTCCCCCCGGTATATCTTAGGACAATCTCTAACGAGGTGAAGTAAACTGCCGCACCTAAAGCACCCCTGCGACGTCTGCTGACCCTCCCATGGATACGAACTAAACATCTGGCCTCGTCCCGAATCTCTGCTACTCCTCGTGCCTGAACGAAACCTGTCGCGGCGTCTAAATGTCTGTCTCCGTGCTGATATACCAGTACGAACTCTCTTCTGCTCTGGAACTACCGAAGTCTCAGCAAGACGCTCCTCGACTAATAAGGCTGCATCTACAGCAGCTGCATAGGTCTCGCAATGCTGTGCGCTGATCGCAAGAAATAACGGGGTAAGCAAGCCTCGAACAAACCTCTTGACTCGCTTCTCCTCAGTAGCCACTAGATATGGGGCATAGACCGATAACTCGGTGAACAGCAAGTCGTACTCTGCCACTGTCATTTCCGGAGTCTGACGTAAGGACTCGAACCTGCGCGCTCTAGAATATCTGACACTCTTTAGAAGGAAGCGGGCAAGGAACACCGTCACGAACTCTGTCCAGGTCATAGGAGGAAGAACTGCTGCTCTGCCCTTCTCGACCGATTCACACCATTTCTGCGCAAGACCTTCCAGGCGAAAGCTCGCGAACTATACCCATCTCGCATCTGAGCATCTGAGGGAACGGCATATCCGGGCCATCCTATCAATGAAAGACTGTGGGTCCTCGGCTGCATCAGTGCCTGTGAAGACCGGAGGCTTCAGCCTCATAAACTCTGATAGTGATACCGTAATAACCTCTGTAGCTGCAGGGGCAGCTTCCCGTACTATAGGTACCATCGCGGTCCCCGTAACGGGTGGAGCTACCTCTGGTCACTGCGCTCGAAGTGTCTCAACTAGCTATCCCATCATCTCGCGCATCTCCTGCATACTGGATCCCATCGTCTGGCGCATCTCCTGCATACCAACCCCTAGCATGGTGATCTGATCTGTCGTAGGAGAAACAGCCTGCTCGGGTCCAACCGGTGTACTACCCGGATAAGTCCTCGTCTCGGACGAGTCAACTCGAATCTCGGCTCTCGCGGCCGCTCTCTGCGCCGTTGTTGTCTTTGGCGGCATAATAGCTAAAAGGAAAATAGGATTCGATAAGGATACGGAAATCGAATCGCAAGAATGTATATACTCATGAAGGAATTTAAATCAATAAGTCCTATGGTCGCTTAGGCAGAGTACCGTGTCGTGAGTATGCTGCGGAACATACGCACGCTACACCACTCTGCTTCAGCTACCTACTCCATCATACCAGGGTCATCCTACACTCCGAAAGGTAAAACCCAGGCTCTGATACCAACTTTGTCACGACCCGAAGTTCGACTCGCGACCGGCACTTAACCACATAACGTCTACAGGTGTAACGCGACTAAGTAAGCCGAAACCTAGAAATCAAAACCATTAACAGAAACGAGTGTTTAAAACATTTATTAGAACATTTTGTTAAAACGTTTAGAAAACCTTAAGTAATTTAGTAAACCTCTTTAAAGTTCAGTTTATTTTCTTAAAAAATTTGGCAGCATTTCTTTTGTAAAACTATCCCCGAAATCGGGTACAAGACATGATATGAGTAAAATGATAACAATATAATACAGCATCCCAAACGGGAGCAATCACGCCCAACGGCGGAAACAAACACCACAAGATTAATATACGACGCCGTAGCGAAGAATGAGCAATAAGGGAAAAACATCACAAATGATAATAACTGCATAAGTAAATTCGACTCATACGAGCTCGACACCAGAATACAAATAATATACATCATCGTCCTCACACTGGTCTTGTTGCGCCACGGCAGCGCCCCGGCCGTCTTACCGAGGCCAAAATGCGGAATCAAAAATTTTCCTTACTTGGAAACTGGCGCTACCGCGGAAAATAAAACCCGGATCGTTAACCATTAACCTATACTAGCAAACAAAAGATGGGAAGAGAAGTATACCAAGTGATCCGAGTCCTCCGGTCTTCTCGTCGTCGTCCCGATCTCCCGCGGAAACTCCGGTCGTCGCCTCCTTGCCGGAAGGGCACCACATCGTCTGCATCTTTTACGGGCTCCCACCTCAATACCGAGACAACTCGGGCACGAAGCTGGCTAGTCGACGTGCCCAAGGTTTGCTGTAGAATGTAGTGTAGAATCATCGTCTCTTTTGGGTTGGTGAAGTTGCCTTGATGGAGGAATCAACAAGATGTTAACTTGGGGATTTTTTGTAGCATTGGAAAAATGAGATGGAGGATAAATTTCCACACCAAATGAAACTCTCATTTTTCCTCCTCTCTCCAAAGTTGGCCAGCCTTCCTCTAGTGAGAATGGTGGAGGGAAAACCAACAAAATCAAGAGGGAGGTAAGTGTAGGAGAAAGAGAATGGTGACCATATCAAAAGCAAAACTCACATCAACCATTCTCATCACTTCTAATCACATAAAGCAAAAGAGGTGATGGAAAAAGAATATAATCATGAAGGAAGTATCATGAAGCCATCATATGCAAGAAAACCCCTCCACAAAATATAATTTGCAAAACTGCAAATTACCCCCTCCATCGGAAAAGTCCGGCCGGGAAAGAACAAAGGAAAACCGGCCGGAACGGAATGCAAACAGGCAACTCCAGAAAACTGGTCCCGTAATAAATTACAGGAAAACCCCGACACTGTGCATACACACCCGCATCTGTATTCCGACCGGATACAAATGCAATGAGACAAAATCTACACTGTACTATACTAGGATCCGGCTTAAACCAAAGCCGGCTAGTAATATCCGTTCGATCCTGATCCGTGCAATACCGCACGTATCTGATCGAACCCTGCCATATATCCATACGGCCGCTAGTACAAACCGGCCGATCCTGATCCGTGCAATACCGCACGTATCTGATCGGACCCTGCCATATCTCCATACGGCCTCTACAGCGTTTCGCCCGAAAGCTTGAGTAACTGAAAGTGTGGTGGACTCTAAAGACTCGTCAATACTATGGCTGTGGATTTAACCACTAGCACATCAGAGGTATAAGCCAATACATGACGGGCCACCAGCTATTGACCAAAAGGGACGTCGATGAGCGAACTCATCCTGACACCCTACTGAGCCTGTCAGTGACAATATCCGTACAGTCCGGTCCGTTCGTCTATGAGTACCGCATGGCGGGCCTAGGGGGTTGGTAAAAGTCAGACCCCCAAAAGCGGTACAAGTCGTGTCGGAGCGTAGCCCAGAACACCCTGAGATACTACTGGAATACCTACCAGTAAATCTCCTGCCTCGGCCGAGGGCTTTGTGTAATGGCTCTCCTAGACACAGCATGACCTCACCCCCAATACCGGGAGAGACGAACCCCTGCAGATCCGCTCACTGCCTCCATGTGGCTCGGGACTGTACCCAACTAAAACCTGTTTGCACGACTCCTTTGAGCCGTGGTAGGGTAGTAATCAAAGCACAGTGGGAACTCACACGAGACAAATGACGATCTCAGGTCGATGAACTAACCTGTACACATGTCACCAGGGAACTGCTATCTGACGTCAGGTATAAGACCAACTAGCAGGTTCCCGGCGAGTCCTGTCCGGTGTACTCATAACCCAATGAGCACCTGTATACATCTTAGGTGAACCAACTGACACCAGTGGCTTGTGAGACCGGCCACCGCCCCTCGTCGGGGTCTCGACTGTATACACTAGTCTACTAATGGAGTATCGATGCCCAGTCTCGAAACTCCCACGACTAGGGACCTTTTAAGGATGTGCTTATAGACCGCCAGCTCTCACGTATATGATCGCCATCATACTGCTGGTAGTCAAGGAAGAATCCTAGGGGCTCTATCAACGTGTAATAGCGACATGTCAGGTCACCTAAAGCAGTACACGATGATAAAGATAAACCAGATAGCATACTATCATCTCGAGTAAGACTGTCCTACCGGGATAGGTCCTCCCTCAATCATTGCAATCACGTGCCTGTGATCCAGTAATTGACTCTGAGGGCACTATCTCCATCAATCTCCCACTTGCACTCAAGGCTAATTATTGCGATGTCGCATACTCACAGCCCGTGTGATACCGAACACCCAACTCCTCTACTAGTCAGTCTCACAAATCACGTTCGCGAAACTATTGCGTTCGAGGAATAGCCTCAGTGAGTGGATCCGCTCAGATGTTTCTTTCTATGTCTCTCTATATCTCAAGTTCGCGGAGAAAGCCATCTCCCGAAATGAGCAATACCTGTCTTAGAATATGTCTGGATGTCTGATGGGACCTAGCTCATAAATGAACTCCAAATCCAAACTTCTTAGACTGTATCGTCAACTGAACTTAATCAGTATCCTGCGCCATACCTTTCCTCAGTATCCACCTGGACCATCTGTCCACAATACTGCCCCTCGTCAGAAGGAGAAACTATAACTCTGACAGCCACTCTGCCATCCATGTCACCTTGGAAGCCTGGAATGATAACCGTCTCCTAAAAGAGGCTGTCGTTATCACATCCCTAGAATACACACTTATGTCCTAAAACTGCTTCCGATTGTTTCTCCAGGATTGGATTAATATCAACTTATTGCATCTACTGCAAGAAAAACATCTGGTGTGGTACTTGACATCTCATGATTGACTCAATTGCCTAAGCAAGTGATCTGTCAATCATGCGTATACCTCTCCCCTTTAGTCTGTAAGACACCTTTAGAGAGGGTGACTCCATTACCTGCAGGTGTACTACCGTGCCAGGAGTCGTCCATTCTAAATACTCATAGAATGCTGTCAAAGTACCCAGATTAGGAAACCACCCAAATTTAGATCTAAAACCATAGATCTAGTAACCAGAATGTCTGATATAATATCCAAGTCCTGTGTGGAGAAACTACTGTGTGACAACCAAAGTATAACCGATCGTAGTATAGGAAAATCACTTCCTACTCTGTGTATGTCATCAAATACCAGGACATCACACCCTACTACCTTCTTAACAGATCCATCCCCTATTCTGATGAAGTCAAAACTATGACTGTCACATCAGAAATAGATGATCTATCTCCGCTATATCTGCTTTAGTCTATAAATAGACATAAGCCTGATGTCCACCAATGCTTCCGCTGCTCCCACTGACTACGACAACCCTCTGGCAGAGTCATATAGACGCGCACTTCTAAAGCTAGTTTAGAACGACGCTATACTCATCCTCCTGCCGGGTCTCGCAGCCTGGAACAACAACAATGGCAAGTCTGGGTAAACAAGAACCTCCCTGCCACCGTCCTTGAGCATACCGAAGTACCTCTCGAGTGCCTGAGGTTACCCACCATATCTGCGGAGTGGCCAATGGAATGTCAAATCAGATTGAATCTTTAGGTTCCTTATCAAATCTTCAGTAATCGTTTGCGGTTCTGGAATCGCTTCCAGTTCTACCATACTCCCACTACTGTTTTCTGAAAAATAACCATTTCTTTTTAAAATGTGGCGAGTTAAGAACAATATCACTATTGATCTTCCAGATGGTAGAAAGTCAACCCTCGTCATAGCCTGGGTCAACCCACAAACAGCCATTACAGAAACGCGCCTTGAGTTGTCCAGTGTCTGGTTTTAATCATAAGCCGGACAACTCCCCGTACCTTAACATCGTTAAGATATGAACTGTTCTATACCCAATATAGAACCAGAGGCACTAATTTAATTGAACCAGATTCAAATCATGCAGCTGTCTCCAGTGCATGTCAACTAAATGGAAGGAGGCCGATCAGCGTTACCCAACTTATGAATGCTTCCAATTATGAGTAACCTGAAAGAGAAGCAAGTTCTCATTACTATCAACTGAATACCATACACAAGTATCTACATCTTCGATCACCTTGAAGAATCCCGATACTTGCAATACCTGGATCTCTACTCTATTCTTATACCAATAACTCCTCAAAACTCAGACCCTGTGTTTCTACGAAACACATGTCTAAGAATTATAGTAGTTAAAAGTAAACAGAATATAGTATGAGGACCAACCCCACTGTCCTAATGGACACTGGACAATATACAATACTCTGTATAAGTCCCTGAGTGTAACAACTCATTCACTGTGTGTCGTAGGTTGAAAACTGTACTATGGTTAAGAAGAATTACACCGCTGTTCAATGCTCCTTACCTAACCATCCACTGATATAGGTAAATGTCATCGACATAATATCAAAAGGTATATCTCACTCTATGAAAATAGACGTACAGATATATCAATTTGAAATTGGTGCACAACAGCGGATATTCAAAACCAAATATTTGCCGACCGGCAAACAGCCCAGATGATCTCCTCAAATATCACCGATTACAACGAATCCCGATATAATGAGGATGATCACCCTATTCCCAATAACTTACTCCCACTCATCATCTGTAAAACCATACAGATGTGAGAATCAAACTTGGTAAATACATACCCTGGAGCAAGTGTCCAATCGGGAAATCAGTTTTCTTTTAACAGTACACAGTTGAACTGATACATTGAAATGTTTCGATGGGGTATCCTGGTATTCCTAGTAATGCCTCTACCATTATCCAGATTCACAACTATAACCGTATAATTCTTTGCCACTTCTCCAAATCCCTTTATATGTTTTTAGTCTTTACCTTCTGCACACCCCTTTAGGCCAATTGGTTTTCTTCCTTCCCTACCGTTCGGCACCAGCCTATGGTTTGGAAGAAGACTATCCAATAAGCATAATGGGTGTACTGTCCTAATCCTAGGAGCACTCGCAATGCGAGAGAAGGTGAAGATAAAAGATAACCGAATAAACCTTATTCCTATTTCTCCTGAACCAGAATCCATCCCCGAACTGGAACAAGTTCCTTTCGAGTTCGTATATAACCATACGATGGATTATCCATTAAACTTGGGATCTTAGTAGTGATACGGAGTGTCCTGGAGAAATACAAAGGTGATTTAGGATTGGCGAAGAAGTACTTGGTTCGGTCGTGAATAGCAATCGCAATTTACTTTGCCCTCTTACTAGTCCCTTGCTTTGTCTTAACTTAATACCTTCTGTACACCATCGTTATGCTAATTGGTTTTCTTCATTCCCTACCGTTCGGCACCTGCCTAAGGTTTGGAAGAAGACTATCCAATTTGCGTAATAGGTGTACTATCTCCTAAACCAAGGAGTACTCGCAATGAGAGAAGGTGAAAAGAAAAGACAACTGAATAATCCTATTCGTTTTCTCCAGAACCAGAAACCATCCTCGAAGTCTTTCGAGTTCGTATATAACCATACGATGGTTTTGTCCAATGGAAGTGGACGTTCGTAGTGATACGGGGTGTCCTGTAGAAAAGGGTAAAAGTAGGAGTGGCAATGAGGTTTGCAACTCTGACAATCCAAAAGCCAGTGTTAAGAAGGTTCGGTCAACTTGGTCACTGAGTCATAGTCTAGGGTCGGGTCAATGGTCGCTGCCAAAGAGAGAGAGAAAAGAAACACTCAGCGTGCACTCTAACCTAGATCAGAATGGTTATCACTTTATCTAATCTGGAAACCTCCCACTGTAACCTCAAATTCTTCCCCAAACCTGAAAGAAGAATAGTCGGGATCACCCGAGGAGTAAACCAACTCATCAGTACGAATCGGGATCCAACTATCATCGCATGATAACTTGACGGAATCCACTCAAGTCGCCACACTCCAGAAGGTATGCGCATGCCTGGCAAGTTTCAGTTCTTTTGAAACTCCCGATGTGATTTTTACCCCTAGGACCCAAGTGACCTTGACTGAGCCAACATATCAAAGGATCCTAGTCAAGTTCCACCCGTCATTATCTTGATTGCATTAGACCCACCCGCACGAATCCTTGACTGAGCCAAAATGACCGCACGACTGTCCTAACCAATCTCATATCCATGCAACAGAAAAGCACTACATAGCTACCGAACACTACGCCTCGGCTAAGCACGACATACGCAGCACGAATACTAAGTAATACTAATCTGAAATGACGGAGGGCTACGACTGGTTTTTGGCGAAAAACCTTTAACGTAATGAACTTGATATCGTTGAAGGAACTGCATAGCCTTTTATAAAAATATAGTGACGAAAACCTTTACTAAAGAGGTCACTCCCGGTGAAGGAATCTCGGCTCTTTCCCCGTAGAATGAGGTGCAGGATATTCCAACTGAATACCACGATGCAAAGCAAAAGTAATCGGCTATAGTGAAGTTAATGCCCTGACGCAAACTTCTGTCCAAGGGGTCACTCCCGGTGAAGGGATCTCGGCCCTTGCCTCGTCGACTGAGGAGCAGGATATTCCAAATGAATACCACGATGCAAAACAAAAGTGAACGTCCTTGCAATAACAGCTTTTTGAAAAGTGTTCCAACAACATCAAAATAGGTTTGTTTAGCTTGCATTGATCCGAATCAATGCAGTCCCATCAATTGATCACACCACAAAGAACGAAAATATACTGATGTACGTATATGCCATCCGCATTCGCCACTGGGTCCCGTCATT
The DNA here is from genome assembly GCA_030015575.1 of Agapanthus africanus. Lineage (NCBI taxonomy): Eukaryota > Viridiplantae > Streptophyta > Magnoliopsida > Asparagales > Amaryllidaceae > Agapanthus > Agapanthus africanus. The sequence continues at coordinate 52,134,242 of CM057351.1, read as the reverse complement.
ACTCGTTAGGTTAGCTAACTAACGATAGAGCGGGGACTGGACTAGCGCGGATGCAAAACATATACAACATCTACTAATATATATACCAATATATTATACTTCGCTCAAGGCGTGATAAAATGCAACATCACAGAAATGTACAGCATCACAGAACAATACAGATATCTGGAAGCCCCGGGTTTCACAGAGCCGCTGCTGAAACCCGACGTTCCCCTGGTCCTGTGGATAGCCTGTGCAATGAAAACCTAGACCCCTACGGGCGCGGCAAGTCACCCGCCAAAACCTGAAGCGAGGCAGCCCCCTTCAGCAACGTGAATGGACCACCCAGCACTTCACGGAATCCGGTAACTCGGGCACCCCTCCAGGGTCAACCTGTACCCCCTACGAGTGCGGCGAATAGCCCGCCAATCCTGGAGTGAAGCCCCCTCCGTCCCAATGCCATGAGATGCGGGCCCGTTGCCCTCTAGAACCCGGCTATCCGTGCACCCCTCCGCGGGGTAATCCTAGTACAGAAAGTAAAATATACATACATCGGGTACATCGACCGCAACCAGGTCGTGCCCCAAAAGAATAATACAAACAAGCAGTGACGGCAGTCCACATGTCGGACCCTCGCCCCGCAATATCAAATGTACATATAAAACAAAACTGTACTAGCATTGCATCCAGGCTATCCCCCACGACCGATCCGCAACAACACAGCATAAACATAGAACATCAACGTGAAAAGTCACGTTCGCAAATCCGTCTAACCGGGCTATAGCAGTTAGACATGATTTACCGATTAAGTGACATTCACGGTCGCAGATATAATGTAAATACTGTACAATAATATGTTTAAAATATCCGATCGATCAAAAATTAACAAGTGGGCCCCCAAGCAATACTGTAGCACTCACAGAAAATATGGGCCCAATATTAATATTCCAAAACCCCTAAAATTAGCCCAGAAGCCCACTGGAGAAATTGGACACAGTGAGGACACCAATGTGCGGCGGAACCGCGGCCCAAGGGGGGTTTGGCCGCGGTTCCGCGCTTTACTGATCGACTCACTGCGTCGAATTTTTACAGCAGTCTTAGAATTTGCAGTACATTAGTTTTATGCAACCTGAAAAATTTTTAGAACTCGGAAAAAAATCGACAGAAAACTGATGCACACGAATTGTGGTTTTTTGGGATTTTGTTCGATCGGAAATGTAAAACACACTAGAACAAGCTAGGCAAGGTTAATAGCGTGGCTCTGATACCATGTTGCGCCACGACAGCGCCCCGGCCGTCTTACCGAGGCCAAAATGCGGAATAAAAAATTTTCCTTACTTGGAAACTGGCGCTACCGTGGACAATAAAACCTGGATCGTTAACCATTAACCTATACTAGCAAACAAGTGATGGGAAGAGAAGTATACCAAGTGATCCGAGACCTCCGGTCTTCTCGTCGTCGTCGCGATCTCCCGCGGAAACTCCGGTCGTCGCCTCCTTGCCGGAAGGGCACCACATCGTCTGCATCTTTTACGGGCTCCCACCTCAATACCGAGGCAACTCGGGCACGAAGCTGGCTAGTCGACGTGCCCAAGGTTTGATGTAGAATGTAGTGTAGAATCATCGTCTCTTTTGGGTTGGTGAAGTTGCCTTGATGGAGGAATCAACAAGATGTTAACTTGGGGATTTTTTGTAGCATTGGAAAAATGAGATGGAGGATAAATTTCCACACCAAATGAAACTCTCTCATTTTTCCTCCTCTCTCCAAATGTGGCCGGCCTTCCTCTAGTGAGAATGGTGGAGGGAAAACCAACAAAATCAAGAGGGAGGTAAGTGTAGGAGAAAGAGAATGGTGACCATATCAAAAGCAAAACTCACATCAACCATTCTCATCACTTCTAATCACATAAAGCAAAAGAGGTGATGGAAAAAGAATATAATCATGATGGAAGTATCATGAAGCCATCATATGCAAGAAAACCCCTCCACAAAATGTAATTTGCAAAACTGCAAATTACCCCCTCCATCGGAAAAGTCCGGCCGGGAAAGAACAAAGGAAAACCGGCCGGAACGGAATGCAAACTGGCAACTCCAGAAAACTGGTCCCGTAATAAATTACAGGAAAACCCCGACACTGTGCATACACACCCGCATCTGTATTCCGACCGGATACAAATGCAATGAGACAAAATCTACACTGTACTATACTAGGATCCGGCTTAAACCAAAGCCGGCTAGTAATATCCGTTCGATCCTGATCAGTGCAATACCGCACGTATCTGATCGAACCCTGCCATATATCCATACGGCCGCTAGTACAAACCGCCCGATCCTGATCCGTGCAATACCACACGTATCTGATCGGACCCTGCCATATCTCCATATGGCCTCTACAGCGTTTCGCCCGAAAGCTTGAGTAACTGAAAGTGTGGTGGACTCTAAAGACTCGTCAATACTATGGCTGTGGATTTAACCACTAGCACGTCAGAGGTATGAGCCAATACGTGACGGGCCACCAGCTATTGACCAAAAGGGACGTCGATGAGCGAACTCATCCTGACACCCTACTGAGCCTGTCAGTGACAATATCCGTACAGTCCGGTCCGTTCGTCTATGAGTATCGCATGGCGGGCCTAGGGGGCTGGTAAAAGTCAGACCCCCAAAAGCGGTACAAGTCGTGTCGGAGCGTAGCCCAGAACACCCTGAGATACTACTGGAATACCTACCAGTAAATCTCCTGCCTCGGCCGAGGGCTTTGTGTAATGGCTCTCCTAGACACAGCACGACCTCACCCCCAATACCGGGAGAGACGAACCCCTGCAGATCCGCTCACTGCCTCCATGTGGCTCGGGACTGTACCTAACTAAAACCTGTTTGCACGACTCCTTTGAGCCGTGGTAGGGTAGTAATCAAAGCACAGTGGGAACTCACACGAGACAAATGACTATCTCAGGTCGATGAACTAACCTGTACACATGTCACCAGGGAACTGCTATCTGACGTCAGGTATAAGACCAACTAGCAGGTTCCCGGCGAGTCCTGTCCGGTGTACTCATAACCCAATGAGCACCTGTATACATCTTAGGTGAACCAACTGACACCAGTGGCTTGTGAGACCGGCCACCGCCCCTCGTCGGGGTCTCGACTGTATACACTAGTCTACTAATGGAGTATCGATGCCCAGTCTCGAAACTCCTACGACTAGGGACCTTTTAAGGATGTGCTTATAGACCGCCAGCTCTCACGTATATGATCGCCATCATACTGCTGGTAGTTAAGCAAGAATCCTAAGGGCTCTATCAACGTGTAATAGCGACATGTCAGGTCATCTCAAGCAGTACACGATGATAAAGATAAACCAGATAGCATACTATCATCTCGAGTAAGACTGTCCTACCGGGATAGGTCCTCCCTCAATCATTGCAATCACGTGCCTGTGATACAATAATTGACTCTGAGGACACTATCTCCAACAGGTCTCTAAGTCAAAACATAATAGTAGATGGAGAGTACTAGATACAAAAGTATATATACAATGGAAATAACCGGATACCACAACCTACCTAACGGCAAAACAGCTCTCGCACCAACTGCAGTAGTATCCGTAGCCATAAATATACCAGAAGGCAGCCTGCCGCGACTACTCTGATGGGAAACCTGCAAACACTGTGGCACAACGGGGGTGAATTGCCAACTCGTGAATAGGAGATAACATATAAAGGTAATCACGGGTTTGCACGTACTGCGCTACTCTAACATATGCCAGCAGATAATATATATATGCGATGAGCAAGATGTGCAATAATCATGCATAGATACTCTATCAGGTAATATGACTGCAGGATGAGATGCATAATAATGAATGCTGAGCAGGGAATAAAATAGCATCTACACGGAATGTCAACATGGAAAAATAATCGGTGTCCATCAATGCACCCAAATCCCAAAAAAACTCAGGCGCCGTAATCCTTATCGGCCCTCAAATCCTGTAAATCTCTGAGAATTGTGAATGCCCATCATCGGCACTCGAAATATCATGAAATAATCGTGTCCAGCATCGACATGCAAATCCTCATATGTCGGGCTCCGTCTGCGGAATCGGCCCTCGGCCTCAGCAGTACGGGTCATCCCATGTCCATCTATCGACTCTGGTAAGTATCCTCCGGATAACCGCCAGGTCCAATCAATCACCGGTAGGTACTCGCCACCCTTCCAGGCTCATCGTCTACTCCACGAAAAACATTTCTCGCCCCGAGGAACCATACCGGGTCCACCACGAACCCACAAACGGATCATCCAACTCCACGAATTGGGTTTCAAACATACGTCTCAGAACCGAGAAAACGCGTGGTGGACGCACCAAAATATCATATCATGAGAAACCGGGTTTTCAAAATAGTGCATATTTTCTTAAATAACCCCACGGTCCTCAAATCCAGAAATCACATGAAATCCAAAACCTATGCGTAAATCCATCCGATGTGATATATGCATCCAAAGTCATACCATAAGTAAAAGGGATAAACTGCTCTTTAAAATAGATTCAGTTTTTCAAAAGGTCACATGTGGTCCCCAGTTCTACCAGAAAATCAGCTTATCTAGGTAGGTACTGTTTGAATATGCAAATGAGTATGTGCACAAGTAGCAAAATCATGTCACATCATATATCAGGTGAGCTACAATATACTGTTCATAGCAGTTCTATAATGTGAGTGTCATGGAAATTACTAACGGTGTGTGTAACATGCAGATTAGTGGTCGTGCAACATGAACCGTTAGTAACAGTGCGGTGTGTTATTAATTCTAAGTTCATATACATATATATAATATAGCAGGAACTACAGTATGCAATTAAGGTATATGGATGCAAATATGCAACTACTATAGCCTATCAAGCCCTGACGCTTAACGCCGTACGGGCGATTTCCCCGTAGATGTTAAATCTACTCACCGTAGTCTCGTGCTAGGTGTAGCCGACGACTTGTTTCCCTATCTTCACGACGTCCGTCGTACTCGCCTGCGAACCTAGAATTTCACAAGATAATACACGTAAGCTATCATCTACAAAAACGCGACATTAAAGCGAAACGGGAAACCCGTGTCGTAAACCAAACGCGTGTGTGTGTGATACACTAAAACGTGTGATTACGCGCCTGAAGCTACCCCGACACGTCACGATACGCAGAAAACCCCAAACCCACTCACGTATCACACGTGTCGCGAAAGTTAAAATATACGAAATAGGGTAAATGATTCCAGATTTTTCTACAGGTAGAATTTTACAAAATTGCATATACCATCAGTCTTCAAATTGCAGCAGACACCCACCACACAAACCCCCAACCCCCAGATCCCCTATCTGGCTGTAAATTGCGGCCAGAATGAATATTCCGGCGGCCCGACTAGGGAATTGGGATCCCGTGCTTCGTGTGTTCTCTCTATGATGGATATATTGCCCTCAGAGTCAATTATTGGATCACAGGCACGTGATTGCAATGATTGAGGGAGGACCTATGCCGGTTGAACAGTCTTACTCAAGATGATAGTATGCTATCTGGTTTATCTTTATCATCGTGTACTGCTTTAGGTGACCTTACAGGTCACTATTGCGCGTTGAAAGAGCCCTTAGGATTCTTGCTTGATGGCCAGTAGTATGATGGCGATCATATACGTGGGAGCTGGGTTCTATAAGCACATCCTTAAAAAGGTCCCTAGTCGTGGGAGTTTTCGAGACAGGGCATCGATACTCCAGAGTAGACTAGTGTATACAGTTGAGACCTTGACGAGGGGCGGTGGCCGGTCTCACAAGCCACTGGTGTCAGTTGGTTCACCTAAGATGTATACAGGTGCTCATTAGGTTATGAGTACACCGGACAGGACTCGCCGGGAATATGCTAATTGGTTTTATTCCTGACGTCAGATAGCAGTTCCCTGGTGACATGTGTACAGGTTAGTTCATCGACCTGAGATCGTCATTTGTCTCGTGTGAGTTCCCACTATACTTTGATTGCTATCGTACCACGGCTCAAAGGAGTCTTGCAAACAGGTTTTAGTTGGGTACAGTCCTGAGCCACATGGAGGCAGTGAGCGGATCTGTAGGGATTCGTCTCTCCCGGTATTGGGAGTGAGGTCGCGCTGTGTCTAGAAGAGCCATTACACGAAGTCCTTGGCCAAGGCAATAGATTTACTGGTAGGTATTCTAGTAGGATCTCAAGGTGTTCTGGGCTACACTCCGACACGACTTGTACCGCTTTTGGGGGTCTGACTTTTACCAACCACCTAGGCCCACCATGCGATGCTCATAGACGAACGGATCGGACTGTATGGATATTGTCACTGACAGGCTCAGTAGGGTGTCAGGATGAGTTCACTCATCGACGTTCCTTTTGGTCAATACCTGGTAGCCCGTTACGTATGGCTAATACCTCTGACGTGCTAGTGGTTAAATCCACAGCCAAAGTATTGACGAGTCTTTAGAGTCCCCGAGAGACAGTTTCTCAAGTTTCAGGCGATACGTTGTAGAGGCCGTATGGATATATGGCAGGGTTCGATCAAATACGTACGGTATTGCACGGATCATGATCGGACGGATAATACTAGCGTGCTTTGGTTTAAGCCGGATCCTAGTATTATACAGTGTAGATTTTGTCTCATTGCATTTGTATTCGGTCGCAATATAAAAACGGGTATGTATATATAGTCGCGGGGTTTTCCTGTAATTTATTGCCGAATCGCTTTTTGAAGTTGCCTATTTGCATTCCATTTCGGCCATTTTCCTTTGTTCTTTCTTTGGCTGAAAATTGGTGTGGAGGGGCTTATTTGCAAATGTGCAAATTAGCAAAGTGGAGGGTGTTTTTTGTAAGTGATTGCTTCATGATGGTTCTAGATTGACTTTGACTTCCATTTGCATCATTACTTGCTTTTTGGTGATGGGATTAGGATTAGACTTTGTGGTGATCATGATTGCTCATCATCACCCACTCTTTTCTCTTATGCTCACCCACCTTGTTTGTGCTCACCCCCTTGTCATTCCACTACCCATATTGGCCGGCCATTTTTTTTGGGCAGCCCACTCTTTTGGTATGGTAGGATTTTTCATCTCATTTCATTCATGCAAAAGAGATAGCTCCACTTCAAAGCTCATCTCCTTCCTCCATCCAAAAATGGCAACTTCATTAACCCATTGAGACAAACAGTTCTACACTCAGTCTACAGCAATCTTGGACACGTCGGCTTGCCAACTTCGTGTCCGAGTTGCCTCGGTCCAGAGGTGGGAGCCCGTAAAAAAAACTCGGTGATGTGGTGCCCTTTCCGACGAGGAGATCAAGACCGGAGATTCCGCGGGGAGATCGGGATGGTGGCCGAAGACCGAACGACACGGATCGCTCGGTATAGCTCTCTACCCTTTCTCTAGTTCGCTAGTAGTAGGTTAATGGTCCGATCCGGGTTTATAGTCCACGGTAGCTACGGTTTCTAGTTAAAGAAAAGTTTTTGTTTCCGTATTTTGGCCTAGGAAAGACGGCCGGGGCGCTGCCGTGTACTTACATGGTATCAGAGCCATGCCATTAACCTTTTCTAGCTTGCTCTAACGTGTTTAGAATTTCGATCGAACAAAAATTCCAAAAACCAAAATTTCAAAGATGCAGTTTCTGTCGATTTTCATTTGTGCTCGAAAAATTATTTGGTATATTGCAGAAATATTTGCAGGCTTTTTAAAGAGAACTGAGAAAATTTGGTGGGATGATTTTAGTGTAACGCGGCGGATCCGCGGCCGTAACCACGTTTAGGCCACGGATCCGCGGCCGTACTGTAGCCACAGTGCACCAAATTTCTTCAGTAGGTCTATGCGTTGGAATTGGGGTTTTTGGTATATTCTGTTTGGGCCCAGATTTATTTTGTGTACTGAGTATTGTACTTGGGGCACACTTCGGGAATTTTTATCGATCGAAAATTTTAAACATGTTAGTTCACAGTATTTACATTATATCTACGACCGTGAATGTCATTTGATCGGTAAATCCTGTCTAATTGCTATAGCCCTTTTAGACGGATTTGCGAACGTAACATTCACGTTGATGTTCTGTATTGTGCTGTGATGTTGCGGATTTGTCGTGGTGGATAGTCTGGATGCAATGGTAGTACAGTTTGGTTATATATGTACATTTGATATTGTAGGGACGAGCGTCCGACATGTGGACTGCCGTTACTGCCTATTTGTATATTATTCTTTTAGGGCACGACCGGGCTGAGGTCGATGTACCCGTTGTATATTTTACTTTCTGTACTAGGATTATCCCGCGGAGGGGTGCACGGGTAGCCAGGTTCTAGAGGGCAACGGGCCCGCATCTCATGGCTTTGAGACGGAAGGGGATTCACTCTGGAATTGGCGGGCTATTCGCCGCACTCGTAGGGGGTACAGGTTGACCCAAGGAGGGGTGCTCAAGTTACCGGATTCCGTGAAGTGCTGGGTGTTCCATTCGTGTTGTTGAAGAGGGCTGCCTCGCTTCCGGTTTTGGTGGGTAACTTTCCGCGCCCGTAGGGGTCTAGGATTTCATTGCACAGGCTATCCACACGACCAGGGGATCGTCGGGTTTTCAGTAGTGGCTCTATGAAACCCGGGGATCCCAGATATCTGTATTGTTCTGTGATGCTTATTACATTTTTGTGATGTTGCATTTTATCACGCCTTGAGCGATTATTATATATTGATATATATACTAGTAGATGTTGTATATGTTTTGCATCCGCGCTAGTCCAGTCCCCGCTCTGTCGTTAGTTAAGTAACCTAACGGGTGATGATGGGACCCAGTGGCGAATGCGGATGGCATATACGTACATCGAATTTTCGTTCTTTATTGGTGCGATGAATTGATGGGACTGCGTTGATTCGGATCAATGCAAGCTAAACAAACCTATTCTGATGTTGTTGGAACAATTTTCAAAAAAGCTGTTATTGCAAGAACGTTATCTTTTGTTTTGCACAGTGGTATTCGGTTATGAATATCTAGCACCTCGGTAGACGAGGCAAGGGCCGAAATCCCTTCACCGGGAGTGACCCCTTGGACAAAAGTTTGCGTCAGGGCAATAACTTCACTATAACCGATTGCCTTTTGCTTTGCATAGTGGTATTCAGTTGGAATATGCTGCACCTCATTCTATGAGGAAAGAGCCGAGATCCCTTCACCGGGAGTGACCTCTTTAGCAAAGGTTTCGTCACTATATTTTTATAAAAAGCTATCCGGTTCCTTCAACGATATCAAGTTCATTACGTTAATGGTTTTTCGCCAAAAACCATTCGTAGCCCTCTGTCATTTCAGACGGGTAGCACGTAGTATTCATGCTATGTTTGTTGGCCAAAGTCAAGGCATAGTGTATGGTAGTTATTTGTTACTTTTCTGTTGCATAGATAGATGTGTAGGTTTGGGACAATCGTACTGCCTTGTTGGCCAAAGTCAAGGGTAGGTACGGGTGGGTTCAAATCAACCTGGATAATGACGAGTAGAACTTGACATGTGACTTATGATTTGTTGGCCAAAGTCAAGGTCATAAGAGCATGGGGTAAAATCATATGGGGAGTTTCTAAAGAAACTGAAACTTGCCAGATATGCGCATACCTTCTGGAGTGTGATAATGTGAGTGGATTCCATCACATTATCATGCGATGATAGTTGGATCCTGATTCCCACTGATGAGTTGGTTTACTCCTCGGGTGATCCCGACTAATTCTTCTTTCAGGTTTGGAGGAGAGTTTGACGTTACAGTGGGAGGTTTCCTGATTAGATAAATTGGTAACTATTCTGATCTAGGTCAGAGTGCACGCTGAGTGTTTCTTTTCTCTCTCTCTCTGGCAGCGACCATGGCCCGACCCTTGACTGTGAATCAGTGACCAAGTTGACCGAACCTTCTTAAAATACTGGCTTTTGGACTGTCAGAGTTGCAAACCTCATTGCCACTCCTACTTTTACCCTTTTCTCCAGGACACCCCGTATTACTACGAACGACTACTTCCATTGGATAAAACCATCGTATGGTTATATACGACTCGAAGGAACTTGTTCCAGATTCGAGGATGGTTTCCGGTTCTGGAGAAAACGAATAGGACTATTCAGTTGTCTTTTCCTTTTACCTTCTCTCAGGTTGCGAGTGTTCCTTGGATTAGGACAGTACACCTATTACGCTTATTGGATAATCTTCTTCCAAACCATAGGCAGGTGCCGAACGGTAGGGAATGAAGAAAAACAATTAGCTTAACGATGATGTACAGAAGGTAATAAGTTAAGACAAATAAAGAAATTAGTAAGAGGGCAAAGTAAACTGCGACTGCTATTCACGACCAAACCAAGTATTTCATCGCCACTCCTACTTCACCTTTGTATTTCTCCAGAACATTCCGTATCACTACGAAGATCCATAGTTATTTGGATACTCCATCGTATGGTTATATACTAACTCGAAAGGAACTTGTTCCAGTTCGGGGATGGATTCTGGTTCAGGAGAAATAGGAATAAGGTTTATTCAGTTGTCTTTTATCTTTACCTTCTCTCGCGTTGCGAGTGCTCTTAGGATTAGGACTGTACACCTATTAGGCTTATTGGATAGTCTTTTTCCAAATCATAAGCTGGTGCCGAAAGGTAGGGAAGGAAGAAAACCATTTAGCCTACGAGGGCGTACAGAAGGTAATGACTAAAGGCATATAAAGGGATTTGGAGAGATGGTAAAGAAATATACGGTTACAGTTGTGAATCTGGATAATCGATGAGGCATTACTAGGAATACCCAGATACCCCTATGAAACATTTCAATGTTTCAGTTTTACTGTGTACTGTTAAAAGAAAACTGATTTCCCAATTAGCTCTTGCTCCAGAGTATGTATTTACCAGGTATGATTCTCACATCTGTATGGTTTTGCAGATGATGAGTTGGAGTAAGTTATTGAGAATTAGGTGATCATCCTCATTATATCGGGATTCGTTATAATTGGTGATATTTGAGGAAATCACCTGGGTATTTTGCCGGACGGCAAGTATTTGGTTTTGAATATCCGCTGTTATGCACCAATTTCAAATTGATATATCTGTACATCTATTTTTATAGAGTGAGATATCCCTTTTTGAAATTATGTCCATGACATTTACCTATATCAGTGGATGGTTAGGTAAGGAGCATTAAACAGCGATGTAATTCTTCTTAACCATACGTACAGTTTTCAACCTACGACACACAGGGTTTGAGTTATTCGACTCGGGGGACTTATACAAAGTATTGTATGTTGTCCAGTGTCCATTAGGACAGAGGGGTTGGTACTCGTACTATATTCTGTTTACTTGTGACTTCTCTAGTTCTTAGACATGTGTTTCGTAGAAATGCAAGGTCTAAGTTTTGAGAAGCTATAGGTATAAGAATAAAGTAGAGAACCAGGTATTGCAAGTATCAGGATTCTTCAAGGTGATCGAAGATGTAGATACTTGTGTATGTTATTCAGTTGATAGTAATGATTAAGAGAACTTGCTTCTCTATCAGGTTACTTATAATTGGAAGCCCTTCTAAGTTGAGTAATGTTGATCGGCCTCTCTCCATTTAGTTGACATGCACTGGAGACAGTTGCATGATTTGAATCAGGTTCCAACTAAATCAGTGCCTCTGTTTCTATATTGGATATAGAACGGTTCATATCTTAACGATGTTATGGTACGGGGAGTTGTCCGGCATATGCATAAAACCAGACTCTGGATAACTCAAGGCACGTTTCTGTAATGGCTGTTTGTGGGTTGACCCAGGCTATGACGAGGGTTGACTTTCTACCATCTGAAAGATCAATAGTGATATTGTTCTTGACTCGCCACGGTTTTAGTAAAATGGATTTTTTCAGAAAACAGTAGTGGGAGTATGGTAGAACTGGAAGTGATTCCAGAACCGCAAACGATTACTGAAAATTTTATAAGAACCTAAAGATTCAATCTGGATTGACATTCCATTGGCCACTCCACAGATAAGGTAGGTAACCTCAGGCACTCGAGAGGTACTTCTGTATGCTCAAAGACGGTGACAGGGAGGTTCTTGTTTACCCAGACTTGCCATTGCTGTTGTTCCAAACTGTGAGACCCGGCAGGAGGATGAGTATAGCGTCGTTCTAAACTAGCTTTAGAAGTACACGTGTATATGATTCTGCCAGAGGGTTGTCGTAGTCAGTGGGAGCAGCGGAAGCATAGTGGACAAGTAGCTTATGTCTATTTATGGACTAAAGCAGATATAGCGGAGATAGATCATCTATTTCGGATGTGAGAGTCATAGGTTTGACTTCATCAGAATAAGGGATGGATCTGTTAAGAAAGTAGTAGGGTGTGATGTCCTCGTATTTGGATGAAATACAGAGTAGGAAGTAAAATTCCTATACTACGATCGGTTATATTTTGGTTGTCACACAGTGGTTTCTCCATATAGGATATGGATATTATATCAGATATTCTGGTTACTAGATCTATGGTTTTAGTTCTAGATTTTGGTAGTTTCCAATCTTGGTACTTAGACAGCATTCTAAAGGTGTTTTAGAATAGATGACTCCTGGCATGGTAGTGTATCAGCAGGTGATGGAGTCACCCTCTCTAAAGGTGTCTTACAGACTAAAGGGTAGAGGGATGTGCATGATTGGCAGATCACTTGCTTAGACAATTGAGTCAATCATGAGATGTCATGTACCATACCAGATGTTGTTTTTGCAGTGGATGCGATAAGTTGATATTAATCCTATCCTGGAGAAACATTTGGAAACAGTTTTAGAACAAAAGTGGATGTTCTAGGGATATGATAACAACAGCCTCTTTTGGGAGACGATTATCATTCCAGGCTTCCAAGGTGACCTGGATGACAGAGTGGCTGTCAGAGTTGTAGTTTTCCCTCTGACGAGGGGCAGTAGTTTGGGCAGGTGGTCCAGGCGGATACTGAGGGAGGCATGGCGCAGGATACTGATTATGTTCAGTTGACGATACAGTCTAGGAAGTTTGGATTTGGAGTTCACTTATGAGCTAGGTCCCATCAGATATCCAGACAAATTCTAAGACAGGTATTGCTCATTTCGGGAGATGGCTTTCTCCGCGAACTTGAGATAAAGAGAGACATAGAAAGAAACATTAGGGCGGATCCACACACTGAGGCTATTCCTCGAACACAATAGTTTCGTAAACGGGTTTTGTGAGACTGATAAGTAGAGGAGTTGGGTGTTCGGTATCACACGGGCTGTGAGTATGCGACATCGCAATAATTAGCCTTGAGTCCAAGTGGGAGATTGTTGGATATAGTGCCCTCAAAGTCAATTATTGGATCACAGGCATGTGATTGCAATGATTGAGGGAGGACCTATGCCGGTAGAACAGTCTTACTCAAGATGATAGTATGCTATCTGCTTTATCTTTATCATCGTGTACTGCTTTAGGTGACCTTACAGGTCACTATTGCACGTTGATAGAGCCCTTAGGATTCTTGCTTGACGGCCAGCAGTATGATGGCGATCATATACGTGGGAGCTGGGGTCTATAAGCACATCCTTAAAAGGTCCCTAGTCATGGGAGTTTTCGAGACAGGGCATTGATACTCCAGAGTAGACTAGTGTATACAGTCGAGACCCCGATGAGGGGCGGTGGCCGGTCTCACAAGACACTTGTGTCAGTTGGTTCATATAAGATGTATACAGGTGCTCATTGGGTTATGAGTACACCGGACAGGACTTGCCGGGAACGTGCTAGTTGGTTTTATACCTAACGTCAGATAGCAGTTCCCTGGTGACATGTGTACAGGTTAGTTCATCGACCTGAGATCGTCATTTGTCTCGTGTGAGTTCCCACTGTACTTTGATTACTACCCTACCACGGCTCAAAGGAGTCATGCAAACAGGTTTTAGTTGGGTACAGTCCCGAGCCACATGGAGGCAGTGAGCGGATCTGCAGGGGTTCATCTTTCCCGGTATTGGGAGTAAGGTCACGCTGTGTCTAGGAGAACCATTACACGAAGTCCTTAGCCAAGACAGGAGATTGACTGGTAGGTATTCCAGTAGTATCTCAGGGTGTTCTGGGATACACTCCGACACGATTTGTACCGCTTTTGGGGATCTAACTTTTACCAACCCTTTAGGCCCGCCATACGATGCTCATAGACGAACGGACCGGACTGTACGGATATTGTCACTGACAAGCTCGGTAGGATGTCAGGATGAGTTCGCTCATCGACGTCCTTTTTGGTCAATACCTGGTAGCCCGTTACGTGTGGCTAATACCTCTGACGTGCTAGTGGTTAAATCCACAGCCAAAGTATTGACGAGTCTTTAGAGTCCCCCACAGACAGTTTCTCAAGTTTCGGGCGAAACGTTGTAGAGGCCGTATGGATATATAGTAGGGTTCGATCATATACGTGTGGTATTGCACGGATCATGATCGGACGGACAATACTAGCGGGCTTTGGTTTAAGCCGGACCATAGTATTATACAGTGTAGATTTTGTCTCATTGCATTTGTATTCGGTTGCAATATAAATGCGGGTATGTATATATAGTCGCGGGGTTTTCCTGTAATTTATTACCGGATCGCTTTTTGAAGTTGCCAGTTTGCATTCCGTTTCGGCCATTTTCCTTTGTTCTTTCTTTGGCAGAAAATTGGTGTGGAGGGGCTTATTTGTAAATGTGCAAATTAGCAAAGTGGAGGGTGTTTTTTGTAAGTGATTGCTTCATGATGGTTCTATATTGACTTTGACTTCCATTTGCATCATTACTTGCTTTTTGGTGATGGGATTAGGATGAGGCTTTTTGGTGATCATGATTGCTCATCATCACCTACTCTTTTCTCTTATGCTCACCCACCTTGTTTGTGCTCACCCCCTTGTCATTCCACTACCCATATTGGCCGGCCAATTTTTTTGGGCAGCCCACTCTTTTGGTATGGTAGGATTTTTCATCTCATTTCATTCATGCAAAAGAGATAGCTCCACTTCAAAGCTCATCTCCTTCCTCTATCCAAAAATGGCAACTTCATTAACCCAATGAGACAAATCGTTCTTATACTCAGTCTCCAGCAATCTTGGACACGTAGGCTTGCCAACTTCATGTCCGAGTTGCCTCAGTCCAGAGGTGGGAACCCGTAAAAAAGACTCGGTGATGTGGTGCCCTTTTCGACGAGGAGATCAAGACCAGAGATTCCGTGGGGAGATTGGGATGGTGGCCGAAGACCGAAGGACACGGATCGCTCGGTATAGCTCTCTACCCTTTCTCTAGTTCGCTAGTAGTAGGTTAATGGTCCGATCCTGGTTTATAGTCCGCGGTAGCGCCGGTTTCTACTTAATGAACAGTTTTTGTTTCCGCATTTTGGCCTAGGACAGACGGCCGGGGCGCTGCCATGCACTTACACTCTATACCTAGTGTACATGCTCCAGTAATTACAATATTCGTCTGAAGCAACCAGGGTACAAGAAGATTTCAACAGAGCCCAAAACCTAGTTAAAATAACTATTTTAGCACTAAAACGATACATTAAGGTATTTTAGTGAAACCTGAAGCAAACCCCAAGTTTCAACAACACAAACAACACTTAAATAAGTTAAACAAACCATAAAAACACTAACTTAACATAAACTTCACTATATTCCCCTTCAATATCACAAAAATGCACAAAAACACGATTTTTAGCTAACAAAACCACAAGTTATGATCTAAGGTGTTAAGTGTGAGTTATATACCTTCAAAAGACCTTAGAAAACTCAATTTTTCAGCCCTTGCCCTCACATGCACTGTCTTGCCTCCAAAATCCACAAAGAAGTCATTTTCCAAGGTTTTTGTGTGAAGGAATAAGGGTTTTTGTGTAGGGTTTGAGTAAGGATCAAAAGGGAAGTGAAAGAAGAAGAGAAAGTTGATGAAATGTTGTTGTTGCTGCTGCTCTCTCTGCTGGAGTTTCAGAATAATGAGAGGGGGAGAGAAAAGAGAGAGAGAGGGAATGGTCAAAAGGTCAAGCCACTCTCACCTATCCACCTTACCACCTACTCTTCATTTAAATTTTAAAATTAAAGGGGTTTGACTTGGTTAATTTGGAGTTATAGAACCATGTAAGAAAAATAAAATGGTTACACTAACCTATGGTTCAAAGAAAGATAAGTGTGCATGTGTTGCACTAACCATGCTTAAAAAAGATAATTAAGGAAAAACACTAATCAAGGTGAACACAAACTAAATTATAATTAATAAACCCCAATTATATATAAAAACACCTCTCATCACAATTAGAACTAGTTTATAAAAGAATTAAGTTTTACGAGTTTTTATGAAAAACACGCATCATTACTAACTAACGCGAAATTAACCTAAATGAATTTCAAAGCGTTACATTTTGATAATGCGGTTATAATAAAGAAACGTACTAAAGTATTCCACAATAAAAAGCTTTTTAGAAAAACTCACACCGGGACAACAAGTCCTTCTTTACGATTCTCGTCTCCACCTTCATCCGGATAAGCTCAGATCTCGTTGGAAAGGACCTTTTGTGGTGCGGTATGTATGCCAGCATGGTGCAGTGGATATTGAAAATGTTAAAAAGGGTTTTATTTTTAAAGTAAATGGGCATAGATTAAAACTGTATTTTTCCGCTGAGCCAGCGGAGGAGCTCCTGTTTTTACATGAGCCGCTTTATCATAACTAATCTTCCTCCGCCTCACCTCCATATTTAGATAACACTATTTCATCTAAGAATGGAGGTGAGTGAGTTAAGATATAACTGAATATCCGTGCGTTCCAAAGAACAAGTTTGGAGCAAGTTTTCATTTAACTATTATTTCACCCCGATTATTTTTCTCCCAAGTATACAGGTTTATGCGCTCAAAGAACAACATCAGTGAGGACACTGCTGAAAACAGGTTTGGTGGAGGTTTGTATTTACTGATATGACATTTGGCACTAGGCACTATATATGAAAAAAATCGAGTGTATAAAAATTTTTTGATAATAAAAGATGAGAAAGTGAAAAATTTACATATGAACGACAGGAATAGTTTGAGAAAAGTAAGAAAATTAGATGTTTTCCTAAACGAAACTAGTAATAAGTAGTTATGATCCGTTGTCCTAAGGGTTAGTAAGATGAAGGGAATTACTAATCTGAGGATAGATCTGAGTCTGAATCATAGTCCCAATTCTTGAGGCCAAACATTTAAACGTTGATACCCTATATACACACTTGCACACATCTTGAAACTTGGGATAGTAGAGGATACCTTGAAATGCTCTTGTCTAAAAGCCTTGGTTTGAAGAAAAATAAAAATATAAAGAAAAGAAAATGTTGAAGCAAAATGAACACTTGTTTTGTGATTGTTTAAGGCAGCATAAAAAAAATATAGCGATGGTGCTTTATCACTTAGTGCCTTAGACCAACTGGTTTGGGAGCCACTGCTAAACCTTAGGTATTGCAAGACGAGGAATTACGCCTAAATAAGTGAGCACATTTGGTAATCGGTCGGTTATTACCTCAAGATGTATAAACGGTCGTATGAAGGATGTGTAAGCAATTCCATCTAAAATATTCACCGACTAAAAATTACTAAGGAAGATGGACAAGAGTATGATAGTTTGAAATGAATTCTCTAAGTGTAGGGATGCCTTTTACATACACGTAGGGGTATATGATCAATGTTTGGAAGAAAGGTAGGGAGGAAGACTAAAGACGATGTTTTATTGAGAAATGATGTGATTTCTAATATCTTTTCACGACCATTATGATAAGGCTCATGGAAACAGAAAAGCTGGTGTAGTTGAAACTCTTATTTTCAAGTTCTTTCTTTTATAATTCTTATCTTTGTACGTAACTTTCATTTTCTTTCTTTTATTATAGGATTTTTTGGTTGTAATCCGCTAAAAACACTCAGGAGACAACATTCATCCTACTAGGGACACCTAGAGGTTTAACGGCTTATTGCACGTGCTCAGTGCAATCGTGTTGCCTACGAAAGTGTGCTACTTAGGTTTTTCTTTTTCCTTTTTCTCCCTCCCTTGAATAACTAGTTTGCTCGGTACGATCAAAATTAAGTTTGGGGGTATTTGTTCAGTCGAAAATATTGCACATTTGATATAACATTTTCCGTACTTTTCTTAAATATTTAAAGGTGTTTATTATAAATATAGAACATATGTGGGTTTATCTGCAAATTTACTCTTTCCATATGTTTATAAATTATAATTAACATTATGAAGGAAAATATATGCATATATTATTTATAAGATATTTTGATAATTTAAATGTGCATATCATATCAAATATTCTTAATCAAATTTCTTAAAGATTTATTACCATATAAAATAATTAAGATTATATCTCTAAATATAACAAATATTACTAATATTATTCATGGAGATTTTGTGCAGATTTAGCTCAAGTCAAGAGATCAATATATTCAAGATGTCAGGATCAAAAATCTGCTAAAATCATAGAATCAATACTGGCAGAGACTCAGTAAATATTTGAAGAATCCAGGCATAGAAAAAATCTCCATGTGTCAACATGAAAAGTCCTCATAAGTTTGGAACCCTAACTCCCCCAAACCGCCCCCAACCGAGGCCAACAGCACATATATGCGGTGGATCCGCGGCTTCATTGTGGCCGTAGGATCTGAAAATTTGGAAATTGGATCTTGATGGCATATCTTAACCTATGAGATCTAGGGTTTTGCTTCTACTGCTATATAAAAGACCGAGGGCTAAACTTAGAGAACTATCCCCTTTAATACGAAGCAAATCACCGTCGAAGAACAATAGATCCACGACGGGTCCGCGATTCTACGTGAAAATCGACGGAATATCTACTTCCTATAAGGCAGAGACCGAGAGCAACTTCTTCTTTAAATCTAAATTCGAAGGATTTGTACTTGTAATGTTGATTAATAAAGGTAGATTATTTGCTTAATTATTTCGCATTTACATTCTGCATTTAAATTCTGCATTATGATTTCCTTCTCTTTCTTCATCTTCTCTTCTATCCCAACCATGCGTGAATAATTCCTAGCTTGCTAGGGTTTGTAGGTTTAGGGTAGATCAATTGATGAAAAAATCACTTAACTTCTTTTACATCTTATAAAATTTATAAATTTTAGCAAAATAAATGTTAACATCCTTATCGGGAATGCTATAAATTTATTGATAGTCTCGACCGCGATTTGGGATTAGATTAACAATTGTTTTGGTAAAAGCTAGACATGAATAGAGATCAATGAAAAGATAAGGGTTAAGAGTGGGGAAACCCTAGTTTGTTCCAAAAGAACCCTAATCTTCATTCATCACTATCGATCTAGTTTTAAATCTATTAAAAGATAAAAAGAGTCATCTTTATTTAATCATCCATTACTATTAAATTGTAACGAACCCTACAAGCCCTCTTCTTATATATTCTACATCCGTGTTCAACATAGATCTAGAATCACTCTCCCCTATTTGTAATCAACTCTTCTAAACCAAGATTAAAAGTTCCACGCATCCCTGCGGACGACCCGTACTCATCTCGTCTAGCTACTCGCGACACCATTATTGATTGTGGTTACTTTACAAAAACACTTTTTCAAATCAATCAGCCGCCGAGCAGCTTCCTTCCCAGTCCATCCCTTGCCGGTTGCTTCCTACCCAACAACGCTAAGGTTCTAAAGCCCTCATCCCGAGGCTGCGGAGCAGCTTCCTGCCCGGTCCATAACTTCCTGCCCGGTCCATCCCTAGTGGGTAGCTTCCTACCCAACAATGATATGGATCTAAAGCCCTCATCGCGAGACCGGCGAGCATCTTCCTGCCCGGTCCATCCCTATCGGGTTGCTTCTTACCAAACAACTCTAAGGATCTAAAGCCCTCATCGTGAGGCCGCCGAGTAGCTTCCTACCCGGTCCATCCCTAGCGGGTAGCTTCCTACTCAACAACGCTAAGGATTTAAAGCCCTCATCGTGAGGCCGATGAGCAGCTTCCTTCCCGGTCCAACCTTAGCGGGTAGTTTCCTACCCATCAACGCTAAGGATCTAAAGCCCTCACCAAGAGGCCAACGAGCATACTCCTGTTTGGCTCGTCCATGTGTGGAAGGTTCCTACCCTAAGAATAAATGGATCCAACGCCCTCGTCAAGGAATGATTAGTCAACGCTGACCTATTCTAACTTAGCTATTTTTTGATTCATGCTAAATGAACGATCGCCACCTCGACTTCGGGGAATGGGAGGGTACTGATCATCTTACACTTGGCTGTTACTCGACTTACACTCGATGCGCGATCATCACATAAAATGGCCGGACACTAACCCACGACCTTACGCTCGCAGGATGAGACTGTTGACAAGCTAAATATACTTGCAGAATGAAGATACAAATAAAAGTATACGAGCTAAAGGCACTTGCACTGTGAGCAAACATTTGGACAATGAAGAAAAATGTGCACTTTATTTATTATCCGAAAATAAATACAAGGTATTCCGAGCTCCTCAGCCTTACCAAAACGCCCGGAGGCTTACAAAATTTTGAAAAAATATATCCTCAAGGTAGGAAAGCTTATGCCGTCAGCTCGGGGATAATCTCGCCCTGCTCGACGCCAGCATCGGGGACCAAAACAGTGACTTCAAGGTCGGCGCTTCCACCGGCAGCCTCACCCTTGTCGGCCGCCTTAGTAACTTCCACCTGCGACGCATCCTCGGAGAGAGGGTACTGGACCCGAAGCTCACTGTCAACGAACTCCGGCATCAACGCTTTGACGGCGTCGAGAGCCTGGTGCCAAACGATGGCCGAGGATTCGGCAAGGTCGGCGTAGAACTGGTTGGATGCTTAATACCTCTCCAAGGACTTCACCGCTCAAACCTCAGCAAGCTTCACTGCCTCGAGAGTCAACCGAGCATCCTTCCTGCTGGCGTCCCTCGACATATTCATTGTGTTATAGAGTTTTCCAACCTTCTCCAACTTAGCCTGGAGGGCTCGGTTGGATTCACTCAAAATCGGTGAGACTCCTTACACTTGGAATTCGTCAGTTCCTCAGCGGCCACTCGAGATTCGAGGGCGGCTATCTTCTCCTCCGCCTGCTACAGATGAAGGTGCAGATCCTCCTCCCACGAGGACGATTCGCTCGCCTTCTTCATAGCCGGGGCTATCTCCTCGGATTCCATATTGATAATGAGGGCATAGTGGTGGAGGATCTGAGGATAGCAGAATGTTCAAACTGAAAAAAAATACTTAAGAAAATTCTTAAAGGAAAACGGATATCGACCTGAACCACCTCCTGAGCAATGGCGCGGGGAATCTTGCCCCCTACTGCAAGCTCCATGTTGGAGAGCAGGCTGTCGGCGACGGAGAGCCCCGTGGGCACCCCGAAGCAGAAGTCCCCCTCCTGCACTGGAATTCCGGTGGAGGGCGCCTGATAGACCGTTCTTTTATGCCTTTTGAGGGGACCTTCGGTGGGTTCCTCCTCCACCACCACCCTCTCTCGGGGCACCGGGTCCCGTGCATGCTTCTGGCTCCCCTTACGGCTGTCTTCTGGGGCTTGGGGTGCAGCGGAAGGCCTGCTCGGCGGGGTAAGCCTCAGGGCCAAGCTCGGACCAGGTTAGGATGAACATCCGCCCCCGGTCTTCTTTTGTGACTTCACGGCTATGGCAGCTAATGTTAGTTAATGTATGCCCTAGAGGCCATTATTGTACATACGATGTATATTGTAGTTGATGCTTGGACATATATAGGGAGGAATTTCTTGCTCGACATGATAATATGCTATCTGGTTGCTCTTTATCTTAACATGTACTCTGATTGTCTCTATGTTACATGTTGATAAAGCCCTTAGGATGAGTACTTGACTACCAGGACTATGATGTAGATCATACTAGTGGGGACAGTGTAGTCGCTAAGTACATCCTTCAAATGTTACTAGTCGTAGGTGTATCAAGATAGGGCATCGATATACCAGAGCAGACTAGCGTATAGCTTCTCGACCCTTGTAGATGGGCGATGAATGATCCCATATCCATTGGTGTTTGACATCAGAGATAGTATACGGGTGCTCAGTGGAGACTGGGTATACTGAACGAACTCGATGAGAACTCCCAGATGGTATTATACCTCACGTCAGATGGCAGTTCTCTAGTGACACTGGTACAGGTTAGTCTGTAGACCCGAGTTTGTCATATAGTCTTGTGTGATTCCCACTGTGCTTTGATTTCCACCTTAACACGTTCAAGAGAACGTGCAAAACGGTGGCTTTTGGGTACAGTCCCGAGTCACATGGAGGCAATGAGCGATAAGAGGGGTTTCGTCTCTCACGGTATAGGGAGTTGATGTTGTGCTGTGCTCGATTGGCTATAACAGGTAGTCCTTGTACAAGGCTGCTATAAAGATATATTGGTAAGTGTTATCAGTAGTTTCTTGACCCGTTATGAGCCTCATATCGACACGACTTATCGAGTGACTGGGGTCTGATGTTTACCACCCCTAGACGAGATATGCGACATATCAGACTAAGAGACCGGACTGTACGGTAGTGTTACTGATTGGATTCACAGGAGTGTGAGCAGGCTTGCTTGTTGATCTTCTGATCGCTCAATACCTGGTTGGCCGTTACGTTTAGCAGACCGCTTGCAGCTTTTGGGTGTTTGATATGATCATCACCTACTGCCGGCGTATTGACGAGTCATTAGAGTCCTACACACGTGTTTCCTGGCTCAAGCGAAACGGAGTAGGAGCACATATGTGATATATGCGGGACCGAGATTAATGCAATATGTGATACCGCACTATATTCTCACGATGTGTGACATGAAATATTATATGTGATATAGCCGGGTTATCGGATCAAGTGTTGATTCGATAAAATGGTACATTATGATATTAGTCGGTTATATGTGATATAGCCGGATTATTAAATCAAGTGTTAATTTAATAATTTAATGTATAATTATATATTTGATATATTACATTACATTAACTAATATTAGCTCTCTTATGATTTCTTTTCTCACTTTGGATACATTGATATATATATGATATATGTTAAATGTATCATGCAAGGTTACAAATGCAACTAGGATTAATGAGGGTTAAACCATGCTAGGGTTAAGATCAGGGTTTATAATTTATCATTAAGTAATTCAAATGTTATGGATAAATGTCATGGTTGATATTTGTTGAAAGCTTGTAGAAGCTTCAAGGCATCTTTGACTTTGTCCATATTATTTGTCTTGCTTAAGATATTTTAGACCTAACCTTTAACCATAGCTTATAGTTAAATCTCTACAAGGGTTAAGCATGACATGCTTAACCCTTGGTTGCTTTTATAACCTCACACATTATTCATTTGGATTAACTCATGAGATGGGTTCTTCTTCTTCTTCCTCCTCAAAAAGGCTTTCTAGCTCTAAAGGAGGTATGAGATAAAATGTGAGAAAATCATTTCTAATGTGAACAAACTTCCTACTTCATCATCCTCTACTACTTGCCATTTAGTATAGGGTGTTCTCTTCACAAAGTTCATGACCTTGTGAAAAAATAGCTTGGGTTAGTGTCTCCCCGACGTAGATCATCTTCGGCCTCGAAGACATCGAAGCAAGTATATTCGTTTCTTCATGGGAGCCTCTCTAGAGTCGGGAGTTCACGATCGCAGCGAAGGGGACTACTACACGGGGCAATTGAAGTGAAGGACCGGTCTACAAAGGTTGTATTCCTTGCTCACTTCTTATTGCAAAGTGTTTGCATATTACTTTCCGTATATTTCTTGTTAACGATTCATGGTTAGGTTTAGCTAAAACGGAAAAAATTTGAAGTTGGCATGGATGATGCCTCCCGAAACCTTGCTTCCGGCGTAGAGAACCCTTCAGTGGTATCAGAGCCATGCTAGAAATTAATACGGATTTTATTAGAATCACGAAACCGAAACAACTCCGAAACTTGAAACACAAAACTATAGTTTCTGTCATTTCTGAAAAGAGTTCAAAAAATTATTTAAACAAGCGCAGAATGTTGTATGAGATACCACATGAACACACAAGAAAACCCAACCTCAGAGCTCGGACCATGGCCGGCGACATTGCTAGGGATTCCGGCGACGCCGGATGTTCAATGGAGAATGGGGTTGAGTTTTTTGGTGTATTCCAGTGACACGCCGGATGTTCAATGGAGAATGGGGTTGAGTTTTTTGGTGTGTTCCAGTGACTTGGGTTTGGTGTTTCAGGTGTTGTTTATTTTGGCTAATTTTTCATGTGATGTAATCTTACACTATAAGCAATTCGGAGTGTTTCGTATTCGTAGTTTTAACATTTTTTTGGGTCATTCACGTATTGTCTAGGCGAAGTTAAAAAGTTCGATCGAATGTCAAAAACCTATTTTTCCAAGTTTAACGTATTCGGAAAAATATGCAAGTGATTCTTTGGACCCTCTAGAAGAACATAAACCTTAACTCGATTATGTGGCCGTCAAAACTGCCACTTGAACCCTAGGGTTTGTGGTAGTTTAACGTTGTCACATGTGAGGCGTTGGTTTGACCCTTCTACACCTGGTTCATAGGTACTGTGGCATCTTCTGGGTATTATTAAAACTGTGCTCAAGTGTTGAACTGTCGAGAAATTGTTGGACTTTGATGAATCGATCGAAAAGTTTAACGTCGTCCGGATATTATATGATGGGATACAATATTTGGAATCCACAAGTAGATATGAGATAACTAATTTGAATGTTATAAATCTAGCAGTTTTGTCTCATTTGATCTGTTGCCACGGGATTTTGATGTGATCAAAAGTCCGTCGCAGTCACTTAGCGTACGCGGATACTCGCCGGGTAAACTTAATAGATAGCCATTCCCCATAGCCCTGACCAAGTGACTGTAGGAGAACCCCATTGCTAAAAGAATCCGTGCGGGTGCTCGCGGCAGCGGTCTTCCTCCTTAGTGCACTTCGTCGACGACATCGAGGGGTGCGGCCGTTTACTAAAGTTTCCGATGAGCATTTGATCAGGATGTCGGGAATCTTGTTGAATTGCCCGACTTGATATTGAAAAGTGTTTTCGAGATCGAGACTAAAATGCGGGGTTTATAATTGTTAGGCATGAAATGTCTGAGGAATTCATTTGGTTAGGCATGCAATGTCTATGGTGGTTGCGGATTCCAATTGTTGTAGTTTATCACTTTCTTTTCTGTGACCGTAAGTGTAATATGTGGTGTATCGCCGGTTTTGGTGCTATATATCAACGACAATTGGGATACGCATATTTACTTACGTTGATGACATATGATGTTATGTGTTGCTGTGATATGTTATATTGGATCGTCGTGATTGAGTAGTCGGGGGGTTTATGTGAGATGAGAGTTTTTATTTTCATTCATGTAAAATTCATTGTATGTAATATTCTTTTATTGGGGCACTTCCGGGTTGAGGATGATGTCACCCTTGTATATTATTTATTTTTCCGCATTAGGATAGACCCAAGGCTGGGAGCATAAGTAACCGGGTTCTGGAGTCTAGTGGGAGACCATCTCGAGGATTCGAGATTGGGTCTCCTAACTCTAGAATTGGCAGGGTTACTTACCGCTCTCGTAGCGTCTAGGGATATGGGTTTGGCTATTCATCACGACCGTGGAATCCGTGTTTTATACAGGCTTAAAATAAAACCCGGAAATCCTAGTATATCCAATATTTCATATGTTGTTTTCTGCTGCGATATCTGTGATGTGATCATTTGATATATTGATGAGATAGATACTGGATATAGTATATGTGATATATTATATAGAAGTCGCTTATGTTTTACACCCACGCTAGCCCTGCCCTGCTCTGCAGTTAGTTACCTAACCTAACGGTGCACGAGGGGACATCGAGGCGGATGCGGATGGCATAAGCGTACATTGTATTTATCTGTGATGTTCAGGTAACTTAAAATGATGGGACTTCATTAATGAGATTATTGAAATAAAAGAAACCTAAAGATGTTGTGGAACCGAATTTTCAAAAACAGTTAGCTCTAGTTGTTGTTTTGCATAGAGGTATTCCTTGTAGAATATCCAGCACCATATTCGATAAGGAAAGAGCCGAGATCCCTTCACCGGGAGTGACCTCTTTAGAGAAACTAGCACATGCTACAAACTCGGTTTGTCTTTTGAATGCTTTTATGGTTTTTGCTTTGCATAGTGGTATTTGTGAAATATCCTGCACCTTATTCGATAAGGAAAGAGCCGAGAACCCATCGCCGGGAGTGACCTCTTTAGCAAAACTAGTAAAAGCCTCAAAAGCACTCATTTTTCAAAATCACTCGATTCTACGACGATAAAAAGTTCATTACGCAAAAGGTTTTCATAAAAACCTTTCGTAACCCTCCGTCATTTCAGATAAGTAATAGTTTGTATTCGTGCTTCGTTTGTTGGCCTTTGTCAAGATATAGTGTGCGGTAGCTGATTACTGTTTATCTGCATAACCATATGATGCGATTGTGTTAGGGTAGTCGTGCGACCTTGTTGTTCTTTGTCAAGGGTCGTGCGGGTGGGTTTAATTCAATCAGGAAATGATGGGTTGAACTTAACTAGCATCCTATGGTTTGTTGGCCTTTGTCAAGGTCATAGGAGGTTAGGGGCAAAATATTATCGGGAATTTCAAGTGTTGAAATTTGCAATGAGATTGCATACCTCCTATGAGATAGTTGGATCCCGATACCCACTGCGAGTAAGAGTTACTCCTGGGAGAGTTTTACACATTATAATTAGCCGATCAAGTAGGTGTCTAGAAAGGTGTCAACGGGGTTACGCCCGTGGGAAAAAGAGGTTTATTTTAATTAGGTCCGTGCGAAAGCACGGGGAACCTCCCTCAAAGTACCGGCACTAGCCTGGCTGAAAGATTGGCGAACTTATAGGGTGTAATTAATCCCGGCTAGTCTTTCCTTTTAGGGTTTGAAGGAAAAATTGACTAAAACAGTGGGAGCCATCCTGATTAAATAAATAAATAACCAATCTGATCTTGCAAGAGCATACGTTGAGTGTTTTCTTCTCTCTCTCTCTCCAGGTAGCGACCATGTCACGCCTTAATCAAGATAATAATACGGTTGTATTGACCAAACCCGCTTGTTATACTGTGCTAGGGAACGTTGGTCCCGCTCCAACTTATAATTGTTATAAGACCGAGCAGGAAATAGGGGATTAACAGAATTCCCGTGCCACCCAAACGAAGAAAGTGTATGTTGATACATCATCTTCGGGTGTGTTCATTACAGAGAACTGTTTCTCAGTATCCTTTATGTCCTGGGTATGAGATACCGGATTAGGATCCTATATATGTAATCTGTTACATATGCTACAGATAGGTAGAGAACTGAGAACGGGTGATAAAGTTTTAAGAGTTAGAAATGGTGCAAGTGTTGCAGCCAAGTCTGTTGGCAGTTATCACCCTGTATTACCCAATATATTGATTCTGAAAGAATGTTATTAGATAACCGAACCTGATATACAACATCATATCAGTCTCTTTATTTAGTAAAGAAGGATAAAATTTTGTATTGTTGGATAATGTTTTAAACATTTCCTATATCAAGAGTTGATCGGTTCAGACACGTTATCTAAAAGCATATAAGTTCTAAATCAAACTACAGTTCTTAACGTACAAAAACACACACAAGGGGAAGAGTTCAGAAATGAACGAATCCTTCTTGAGGCATTGTAGACTAGGTCATATCAATGCGACCCGACTAGCTGAAGTTACATAAAGATGCATATTTAAATCAGTTTGAATTTACATCTTGTGAAACTTGCTAGTCATGTCACAAAGATAAGATGACCATAGCTCCGTTTATTGGAACCAGAGAAAGAGTTAGTGAACTCTTGGGATGGATACATGATGATGTATGTGGGTCTCCTGTCTACACATGCCAGGACAGGTTCTTTGTACTTCATTACATTCACTGATGATCTCTCAAGATTCGGACATATGTTCCTGTTGAAACACAAGTCCGAAGATTTTGAGATATTTAAAGAATATAAGTTAGAAGTAGAGAACCAAAAAGGGTATAAGTATTATGTCCTTTGTTGTAATCAAGAAGGAGAATACTTGAGCACGGAATTCCTGGACTATTCTAAAGGAGAATGAGATTCTCTCTCGGCCTTACTCCTCGGTATACACCACAGCACATTGGTGTATCGGGACGGAACAAGAGAACCCTATATGATATGGTGTTCTCTATGATGAGTACTACTTAGTTTCCTATTTCCTTTTGGGGGTTATGCACTTGTGAAACTGCATATCTATTGAATAGGGTTCCAATCAAATCAGGTGCCAACCACTCCATATGTGGTATGGTATGGGAAGAGCCCATCTTTTAAGGATGTTAAGATTTGGGGTTGTCCGGCTTATGTCTAAAAGAAAAATCCGGACAAGCTCGAGGCAAGGTCAATTCTGTAGAAGTTTGTTGGATATCCCAAGCATTCGCAAGGGAATATCTTCTACCACACTAAGGAGAAAAAAGGTGTTTTGTTTCTCATCATGCCACCTTTGAGAAAGGGAATTTCTTGTGAAGAAATTTGTGGTCATAAGGTAGAACTGGAAGGAGTTCCAGCTATACAAACTACAGCTGATGATTTGGTAGAACCAAAGGATTCAATAGCTCCCAACGAACGTCGGCCTCTCCGCCGATCTGGTAGGGTTCTGTTAGTTATATGTATGCCCTAGAGGCCATTACTATACATAGGATGTATATTGTAGTGGATGCTTGGACATATATAGGGAGGACTTTCTTGCTCGACATGATAGTATGCTATCTGGTTGATCTTTACCTTAACGTGTATACTGTTTGTCTCTCTGTTACATGTTGGTAAAGCCCTTAGGATGTGTACTTGACTACCTGGACTATGATGCGGATCATACTAGTGGGGACATGGTAGTCCATAAGTACATCCTTCAAAGTCCCTAGTCGTGGGTGTATCGAGACGGGGCATCGATATACCAGAGTAGACTAGCGTATACCTTCTCGACCCATACAGATGGGCGATGGATGATCCCATATCCATTGGTGTTTGACATCAGAGATGATATACGGGTGCTCAGTAGAGACTGGGTACACTGGATGGACTCGCCGAGAACTCCCAGATGGTATTATACCTTACGTCAGATGGCAGTTCTCTGGTGACACTGGTACAGAGTAGTCTGTTGACCCGAGATCGTCATAGAGTCTTGTGTGGTTCCCACTGTGCTTTGATTTCCATCTTACCACGTCCAAGAGGGCGTGCAAAACGGTGGTTTTTGGGTATAGTCCCGAGTCATATGGAGGCAATGAGCGATAGGAGGGGATTCGTCTCTCCCGGTATAGGGAGTTGATATTGCGCTGTGTTCGATTGGCTATAACCGAAATCCCTGGCCAGGGTTGCTGAGATTTACTGGTAAGTGTTACCAGTAGTTTCTCGAACTGTTATAGACCTCATATCGACACGACTTATCGAGCTATTGGGGTCTGACGTTTACCACCCCTAGGCGAGATATGTGACATATCAGACGATCAGACCGGACTGTACGGTTAGTGTTACTGGTTGGATTCACTGGAGTGTGAGCGGGGCTTGCTCGTCGATCTTCAGATCGCTCAATACCCGGGTGGCCGTTACGTTTTAGCCGACGCCTTGCGGCTTGTGGGTGTTTGATATGATAATCACCTGCTGCCGGCGTATTGACGAGTATTTAGAGTCCTACACAGAGGTTTCCTGGCTCAAGCGAAACGAAATAGGAGCGCATATGAGATATGTGCGGGACCGAGAATAATGCGTGTATGTGATACCGTATTTCATTCTCGCGAAGAATGTGTCGAATGGTTATATGCGATATAAGCTAGTTATCGAATCGAGGGTTGATTCGATAAGCCGATACATTGGATACTAGTCGGTTATATGCGATATGACCGGATCGTTAAATCAAGTGTTGATTTAATTATTTAATGCATAATTATATATTTGATATATTACTTTGCGTTAACTAGTATTGGTTCACTTTAAATGGATTTTCTCACTCGGTTTGTGCACATTGTATATGTGATATACTTTTGTACACATGATTGTATCATGTTTGATGATACATGTTTACTTGGTTAAGTGTAAAGAATTAAACCATGGTTAAACATATTATTAGGGTTTTATTTTCCATTACTTACATATTCATTTATTTATTTGTTTATATATTTTGGAAAATAAATGGAAAAGAAAAAAGAATGGTGGCTTTATTTGTTGTTTAGTTGAAGCTTCATGATGCTTTGACCTAGTCCACCATTCTTATCTCATCCTTAACCTAACCATTGCTTTAACCTTGGTCAATTCTCTACACATAACCATAGTTAGAATTATGATAAGTATTATATTTCTTTTCTATTTTTATTAACTTATCATAATCATCATTATCTTCTTCTTCATCTTCTTCAATGAAGAAACCTTCACTTCATCAATGGTGATTGATGAAAATGAGTGAGAAATCCAATTCTAAAGTGAACCCACTTCCTATTTCTTCATCCTCTACCTCTTGCCAAGTAGTATAGGGTGTTTCCTTGCACAAGTTTTCATGGCTTGGTGAAGGTGGAGCTTGATCTAGTGATGCCTCGACGTAGATCATCTTCGGCACGTCGTCGATGACCTAGCCCGGTCTTTCTCCGATGAAGCCGACGCTAGAGCCCGGGATTTGATTTGGAAAGCGGAGAGGACTTCATCACGGAGCCGTGGAGGTGGAGGACCGGATCTACAAAGGTTGTATTTTCGTTTTCTTGTAGTTAAGTGTTAACTTGTTTCTTTTTCGCCTAGTTTTTCTAGCCAACGATCCGTAGTTTAGGGTTTCTCGGCACCGTAAATTTTGAAATTGGTATGGTTGATACCTTGTGAGACCTCATTAGGGTGCCTAGGAACCCTACAGTGGTATCAGAGCCTAGCTAGAGCCTTAGGCGAAGTCTAGACGGAGTTTGAAGTCCGAACGAACTGAACGCCAAAATTTCCATGCTCTCTGTCCTTTTTCTAAAACTGGGATTTTTCCAGATTAAAAATTGCTAAAAAATTCAGCAGGGAATTATAAGAATTACGGTGCAAAATTTGACTCGTGAACAGTTACAAACAGCGGCGGAACCGCGGCAGAAGCCTGGCTTCTGCGGCGGTTCGCGGCAAGTTGATGACGTCATCCTTCCCTGTTTGCACAGTAACTCCTATTTTATTATGCTGGATTTTCTGGGAATTTTTAATATTTATTCAAGAGTTGAATTTTCTGGGTTGTTTGGGGGATTCGAATGTTCGATCGGATTATCAGATTCTGTCTATGTGGCTTTCGGATAAATTTTAGAATATGTTAAAAAGTTCGACCGGATATAAATACCCAATTTTTCCCCTGTCGGGAAATTTCCAAGTGTTGGATTTTTCCGTGGTTTAACGACGTTCTAAGTAGTGCAAGTAACGCGATGGACCCTCTAGAAGACAACAAACCTTAACTCGATTATGTGACCGTCTTGAACTGCCCTTTGAACCTTCGGGTTTGGGGCAGTACGGCGTGCCACATGTGAGGCGTTGGCTTGACCCTTCTACGGCTGGACCGTTGGTACTGAGGCACGAACTGAATGTTGTTAGACTTGTTTCATGTGTTGATCTGTATCGGGAAGAACTTGGGTGTTTGACTGTTCGATCGAAAAGTTTAACATTTTCTATTTATCTGGAATGTGATGCAATAATTGGAATTCACAAGAAGTTATGAGATAACTGAATGAATGTTATAAATATAGCAGTTTAGTCTCACTTGATCGGTTGCCACGGAATTTTGATGTGATCAAAAGTCCGTCGCAATCACGTAGTGTACGCGGATACTCACCGGGTAAACTTAATAGACAGCCTCACTCCATAGCCCCGACCAAGTGACTGTAGGAGAACCCCGTCGCCGAAAGCATCCGTTCGGTGTGCTTGCGGTAGCGGTGTTCCGCCTTGGTGCACTTCGTCGACGGCATCGGGGGTGCGGCCGCCTACTAAAGTTTGCGACGAGCATTCGATCAAAATGTCGGGAATCTTGTTGAATTGCCCGACTTGATATTGAAAAGAGTTTTCGATAATGAGACTAAAATGCGGGGGTTTATAATTGTTAGGCATGCGATGTCCTAAGTAATTCATTTGGTCAGGGCATGCGATGTCTAAGGAGGTTGCGGATTCCAACTGTTGTAGTTTTACACTTTCTTTTCTGTGACCGTAAGTGTAATATGTGATATCGCCGGTTTCGTTGCTATATGTCAACGACATGTGATGTTATGTGTTGCTGGATATGTTATATTGGATCGTCGTGTTTGAATAGCCGGGGGTTTTTTATGTGAGATGAGTGTTTTTCATTTTCATTCATGTAAAAACTTGTATGTAATATTCTTTTATTGGGGCACTTCCAGGTTGCGGATGATGTCACCATTTGTATATTATTACTTTTCTGCACTAGGATAGACCCAAGGAGGAGGGCACAAGTAACCGGGTT